>CAMTZB010000019.1:7500000-8750000 GCA_947086495.1 Morpho achilles | reverse complement strand
GAACAGGGTCGCGTTCCTTATACTCAGAATTACCAAACGGTATTCGCTGAAGGTTATACAGGTTTACGCACCGACTTCGACACACCCCGATGAGGAGGTAGAGGTCATGTATGAGGATATATCTCGAGCCATACGTACCTCTAACACTTACTACAGTGTTGTGATGGGGGATTTCAACGCAAAGCTGGGTAAACGGAGCGGAACGGAGTCGAAAGTAGGGCCATTTGGCTATGGGCAAAGGAACCACAGGGGCCAGATGTTGGCAGATTTCTTAGAGAGGGAGAGCCTTTATGCGATGAACTCTTTCTTTGAAAAGCGACCGCATCGGAAATGGACTTGGATGAGTCCCGACGGTTCCACGAGAAATGAGATCGATTTCATCATGTCGACCAGGCGGCATATGTTCAATGATGTCTCTGTGATCAACACTGTGAAAACCGTTTGGTCAGAGGCACTTTGAATATAGACGTAAAACTGGAAAGATCCAGACTGATGAAGCCTACGCTCCGACCAACTCGTGCTCATATCCAAAACCCCGAGAACTTTCAACTCGAATTGAAGAACCGCTTTGATTGCCTAGCTGACTGCGCTTCCGTGGACGAGTTAAATAACAGGCTAGTGGAAACTGTCCATACGGTGGGATCCAAGTTTTATAGGACTCACCGTAGGAAAACCAATAAATTCTCGACCCAGACTCTCAAGCTCATGGATGAGAGAAACAAAATGAAACTGCAGTCTTCAAAAGACGCGTTTGACTGCCGACTGCTCAATAGACAGATTTCTAAGGCGCAGAAACGTGACCTGCGACACTTCAACACGGAATGCATCCGAGATGCAATTGAGCGTAACAGGGGCTCCAAAGTGTTCGCGAGAGATTTGTCTATTGGACAGAGGCAGTTGGCGCGACTGAAGACCGATACCGGCAGTATCATTTCATCTCGATCTGAGATATTGAGAGAGGTTGAGAGGTTTTATGGACAGTTATACACTTCAACACAACAGTCTGTTGTCTCCTTGGCAAAAGACCCTAGAGCCAAGCTGACCCGACACTTTACCGAAGATATCCCGGACGTCAGCCTATACGAGATTAGTATGGCTCTGAAACAACTTAAAAACAACAAGGCACCAGGTGATGACGGAATTACAGCAGAACTTCTGAAGGCCGGTGGAAAACCGATGCTCCAAGTCCTTCAGCGAATGTTCAATTCCGTCATTCACGAAGGCATTACGCCAGAAGCGTGGCACAGCAGTGTGGTGGTTCTGTTCTTCAAAAAGGGCGACAACGCTTTATTGAAGAATTACAGACCCATCTCACTGCTGAGCCAGGTTTACAAGTTGTTCTCGAGAGTCATAACGAATCGTCTCGTTCGTAGGTTTGACGACTTCCAGCCTCCCGAACAAGCTGGATTCCGAAAAGGCTACAGTACCATAGACCACATATTCACGCTGCGGCAGGTTATACAGAAGACCGAGGAGTATAACCAGCCACTTTGCTTGGCGTTTGTGGACTATGAGAAGGCCTTTGATTCGATTGAAACATGGGCTGTGTTGAGGTCACTTCAAAGATGCCGAATCGACTACCGGTACATCCAGGTGTTAAAGTGTTTGTACGAAAACGCCACTATGTCTATCCGCCTCCACGAAAAAACTACGAGACCAATCCAGCTGCGGCGAGGAGTGCGCCAGGGGGATGTTATCTCCCCTAAGCTATTTACCGCTGCACTGGAGGACATCTTTAAGCTTTTGGACTGGAGCAAATACGGCATCAACATCAACGGCGAGTACATCACTCACCTTAGGTTTGCCGACGATATAGTGATTATGGCAGAATCTTTGGAAGACCTTAACACAATGCTCGATGACCTCAGCAGAGTATCTCAACAGGTGGGCCTTAAAATGAACATGAGTAAGACAAAAATCATGTCTAACTCACATGTTCCGCTCCATCCGATCATCGTTGAGAACTCTGTACTCGAAATTGTAGACGAGTATATATACCTCGGACATACGGTCCAGTTAGGTAGGTCCAATTTCGAGAAAGAGGTCAATCGTCGAATCCAACTCGGATGGGCAGCGTTCGGGAAGTTACGTGAAATCTTTTCGTCCAATATTCCTCAGTGTCTGAAGACTAAAGTCTTCGAACAGTGCGTGTTGCCAGTGATGACCTATGGCTCTGAAACTTGGTCGCTGACTATGGGCCTCATAAGAAAGCTCAGAGTCGCTCAGCGGGCGATGGAGCGAGCTATGCTCGGAGTATCTCTACGTGATCAAATCAGAAATGAGGAGATCCGTAGAAGAACCAAAGTAACGGACATAGCTCAACGGGTCGCGAAGCTGAAGTGGCAATGGGCGGGGCACATAGTTCGAAGAACCGATGGACGTTGGGGTCTCAAGGTGCTAGAGTGGCGACCCCGCACTGGAAAACGCAGTGTAGGCAGACCCCCCACCAGATGGACAGACGACCTCAAAAAGGTCGCGGGGAGCCGCTGGATCCAGGCGGCACAAGATCGTGTGGCGTGGAAATCCATGACAGAGACACCTATGTCCAACAGTGGACGGCTATTGGTTGAAGAGAGAATCTGCAATTAGAGAAAATCTATGTAATGCTAAAAGTAGTATCCGTGTTCGTACTCTATGAATGCAGGATTCGTAAAACTAGGCAAAGTAATGCTGAATTCTATAAGGATCTATCGGTTTAAATGTGCCTGAAAAAGATTATTTTACAAAAGAGTTTATCGTGTTTAACATTAAATTTGATAGAAATATATGTGATCAAACGTTGATTTTGTGTTGTTTGAATTAAACTATTAGCTTCGCCCGCGTGGCAATAAATGAGCCACACAGTGTTTCATGCAAATCCCGACACAGCGTGAAATTTTCCGGAAAATGTAGTAGTCATCTAAACCTCCCTCAAAAATAACACTAACTTCTAGTAAATACCGCTAAAATCCGATTAGTACATTTAAAAAAAATCGATCACATACAGACTGACATATTTTGGGAACTTAGTTTTATAGTATAAGTATAGATTAAAACTGTGATATTCCAGTGGTGAGACCATATGACTCTTTCGACGGGATCACGAGTTTAAACCCTGGATAGGCATCAATGAGTTATTTTTATTAAAACTTATGTGTCTTTTGCATTATTGATTGTTGCAATTAGTCACATGCTTTTCAATAAAGGAAAACATCTTGAAGAAACCTGCATATTTCTAGAGAATTCTAGGGATTTGTGTTACCTACGAATCTGCATTGGATCAGCGTGGTAGATCTTAGCTCCAACCCTACTCTCCAGACCGGAGAGGGGAGGCCTATGGCCAGCACCAGCATTGGAATTTTAGCAGGCCGTAACTGTATTTTTTATATATTAAATTGAGAATATTGTGTAATTAATTTAATACTTGATAACTTGAAATTAATTTAATACTTAAGGCAGAATAAAATATACCACCCTCATTTCTTAGCGAGATGTCGTTAATGGCGACTAAGTTAAGACGACCCGCCGTGCGGTATCCGGCTGAGTAGAATACCCTCAGAATAGAGCACCCTCATTTCTTACCGAGGTGTCGTAAATACAATTAAGGTAAGTTGACGTCAGGCAGGCGGCCGGTCGTAAAATACGTAGCCAAATCATGTGACATCATGTTTATAACATTTTGTGGCGACCTTACTTAGAGTGGGATAAGGGCAGGAGGATAACTATAACTTATACTTAAGATTTTTTTATTCAGAAAATAAAACCACATTCACACGAGCGGGGCGATGGTAACAGCACGGAAAGCAACTGTTGCATCAATACAGTGCTCGTGTACGGCCAAGAGAAATATTTAGTTTTAAAGGAAATACCGATTACCAGAGTTTCGGATCCCCTTCAGCCTCACGAGGTGAACTGCGACGTGGCATGTCTCGTGTACGACGTAACTGCAAGCAGATCCTTTGAGTACATTGCTAGAATATATATAGTAAGTAGAATTTTTTAACAAAATCTGTGTCTGTTACACTTTAATATCTATTCCGTTAGATGAATATTCAATAAAACTTAAATGACTTGGGAACATGTAAGATAAAAAATCGGTTTTTGGGTTCTTAAACGCTTAAGTTGGCGCATACGAAGTCACTAATGTTTGTGAGTTGAGATGTGTGATTATTTCTTTGTATATTTATATAAGCTCTCAAGCGCACACGGTCAGTAACACCAGAGCAGTAGGCGAGAGTGAACGTGTAGTCACATACTATTAATAGCGCGTGTTTGAGCCTGGGCTAAACTCATACGATACAGGTGAACTCATACACCCACAGCTAGTTTACTACCACGAAGTTTCTTATAGTGATTAATATTAACAAGCCTTTGTCAGTTTGTGGTTATAAGACTTTATTAATATCTATTAATGTAATATAATATCCTTGCAGCTCAACAGTTTTGTTTGTTTCAGAAATATTTTGCCGAAAGTCATATTCCAGTATTAATTGTTGGTACAAAAGGCGACCACTTACTCACAAGACAAGAGTACATATTACAGCCTGAAGTGTTCTGTAATAAATACCAACTGTTACCGCCACAGAGCTTTAATATAAAAGAGAACAAACATGACGTTTTTGTTAAGTTAGCTACTATGGCTGCTTTTCCGTAAGTATTGGATGTGAAAATGTTTGTTCTTAACAAAGCTTTTTTTATAGGCAATTGAATTGAATATTGAATTATCCATTAATTAAACCATATATTGAGAGAAAGAAGATAGGAATGAAAGCGGTTGCTAAGGGTAACATAAAGAATCATTTATACAAAACTTTGGAAAGCCACCAAGGACAAAACTGTACTGTATGTATGAAAGGAGAATGAAAAGGACCTTATACATCTTAAATGTATTAAAGATTTTGACGAATGATGAGTATATAAAAGGATGTAAAAATGATTTTAGAACTTTAATAAATAAAGAGAATGATTGGAGTAAAAAGTTATAAAGTTAAGAAAATTGTGAATTGAATGGTATCCATTAAAACCCCATTTTGTTGGCAACTTGTAGGGTAGATCTGTAGCTGTTATACAAGTAATTCTCCCAAAAAGGACTTAAAATTAACTGAATAACATCCTCTTTTATTAGGTCTAGGTTCACTAAACATCATCTTTTTTAATATAACATAGATGCAATTCATGGTTTAAATGGACCTAGACTTCTCTATGCTATGAATGACGATTATTTCATTCAGTAAATATCCCGAATAGGTAAATAAATTCTTCGGAAAATGGTATTTTATGGCTTAGAAATTATCAAATGTGAAATTATCAAAATATTTCAAGCAACAACCGATTATCATCATTATCCTCCTACCCTTATTCTACTCTAAGTGAGATCGGTACAACATGTTCATGAACATGTTGTCACATGATTCAGGTAGGTATTTTACGACCGGCCGCCTACCCGATGTCAACTTACCTTAATCGCCTTTTAGGACACCTCAGTAAGAAAGAGGGTGGCTATTCTACTCAGCCGGCGTAAGAAACAACTAATTAATAAATGTAAAAATTATAGTAAAAAACTGATTCAAAACCTGCTTCTACTGGGTCTATAAGGTCACAAGCTAATCCAGACAACCTTAACTCTTTCTTACACCCTTTACAAACTTTACTTGAAGTCATGAAATTTAATGGTCAATATTTTTATTCAATAATTATTAAATGAAATATAGCAACTTCATTTAATTCTTATAAAACAAAATTTAAGATAAAAAAATGGTATTTCAGTGTATATAATCAGTAGCTTAGCAACTTACTAATAAATGTCATTTTAAACTGTTATTTTAATTATATCTTGGTCAGTCAATTTCAAGCAGCTTGGATTTTGTTCAGCAAACACAGGTTAGTAATTTAATTATATCATTATAAAACTTGTATTTTTATTTCCCCACTAATTTTTATGTCAATACTAAGTCCACGTGGATGAGATCGCGGTTAGGACCTAGCATGTTGTACAAAATATATCAAGATGTTTATGGCATTACAGATTAATAGATATTTGAACACAGTCGACGTAGAAGAGTTTTAATTTCAGGCATAGAGCTATAAATATCTAGGCATTACAAGGTTCTGTCTATGTGCTTACTGATCATATTAGCACAAGCCTCGAGAGTAAATCTAATTACCACGTTATGTTACCCTTTAGAGCGAGAGCCCGTGAACCCCAGACTTTCGTCATTTTATAAAAGCTGAAAGTTTTTCAGCGTATGCTCCCAGTACAGGTAAGAACGATGATACATTATGGAATTTGGATCAAGTACCCTAAGACGCCCTTGAGTACCGTACCTTGAGGATCTTAAGTACCGTTTATCTCCCAAAGCCACGATGATCCAAATTTCATAATGTACCATCGTTCTTACATGTGCTGCGCATGCGCTGACAAACTTTCAGCACTTATAAAATGACTAAGGTCTGGGGTTCACGGGCTCTTAGTCCATTAGGGCCACCGCTATAGCTATGTGCTGATTTGTACGTCGTTTTTCTGTTTACCAGACACCTGAAGCATTTCGCGAGTTTTGCTGGGGACAACTCTTCATGGTGGAAAGCTGGTATTGGAGTTGCAGCGGCCACCATTATGGGTCTCATGCTCATCAAGATATTGAATATCAAAAGCCGATAGAAAACGTCGCCGGTGTAGTTGTAATCAGCGTATATAATACTTACATGTATATATATCTACAGGCATCACATACAAACCTACACTGTCACACTAATTTAAATATTATAATCACTAACCGCCCACCGGGTTCCAAATATTGAAGGTTTGAAAAATCGTTTACATAACAATAATTGTGTCATTAAATCAGTCATATTTTACTGCAGGATGATATATTAAGGGTAGTAACTAAGTATTTGCAATATTGTCCCTTTATGTAAACAAGAAATAAAACCATTATAAATTAGGCCAGTCCGCCATTGAATGCACAATATGATATTATATTTGTAATTAATGTCTATTTTTGTTAAGAAACAAAGGTCGTTAACAATTTCAACGTTTCCACTGTCAATTTATACTGTCAGTAAGTCATACATTCTTTCTAAGTACTTTAACATGAATATATAAATGGCGATGAATAATATTGTCATGAAAAATCCCTGAATTACTCTTTAATTTATTCTTACAGTATTAACTTTTTTTTGGTTGATCAACCTCGATAATACCTCATACATGTGCAAGTATACTTTATTTTCTGGTCATATTTGTAGTAATAAGTTTTATATTGTCATTCTTTTATATATTTATATACATACAAAAGATCGATGATTATATTAAACTAAAATTATTAGTTGTGTTGATTTGCATTACCAGGCTGGACCTATAAATATTACCGACTTGAAATTATTACAACATACAATTATTACTACTAAAACACGTCAACAAGACAATACTTCTGTATTGATATTGACAAAGAACATGGGTCGTTAATAACGTTTTTAACGAATTCTTTTTGTTTAAAATCATTGTAAAAGTTGAGAGAAATATAAATCGAATTGTATCATTGTCTTGCAATAATCAAATCCGGTACACATATTTAAGAATATTCTATTTTTTTTTATATAACAAGTTGGTCGCATTTTTATGCTGTCATTATAAGTTCTTTAAATTAGAAGAAAAAGTGATATAGTTGGGTTCTATTTAGAACATTAATAAAATTCAGCATCTGCTTTTAATTGTATTATATTACACTGAATTGTGAACTATTCGATTGTAGCGTGTCGCAGAAATTTTAATTTAACAATCAAATATTCGTTACATAGTCGATAGAACATCTAACACAAACCAAAGATGTTACCCGAGTTGTGTATACTTGGTATTATTATAGAAGTTGTAAATAAAAAAATATTTAAATCATGTGTTTTATAAATTGTTTCCCGCATAAATCCCGTCAGAACTGAGTAACGCCATCTTATGGCTAGCTTGATAGAGAACATTTTACCCATATCCGAATCAATTTAGTCATAACGTTACAGCCGTTTTGTCTGTGCGTTTCTGCATTACGTAATCTCAAGTTACTTAGTTTTTTCAACAATTTCCATGATAAGCTATTTAAAAAAATAATCACAATAGATCCAAAAATCACGATAGATATATTAAGATATCTTAATACTAGAAATTTTAACGGAAGGAGAAGCGGAGCGGATAGCATAGAGACGTGAAGATAGCTGTGGTGAATTGTCGCGAGTCGCGACAGGTGGGTGCGGTGCGGCGCGGAGACGAGTGGTTGGGCAATTCCATTTCCACGGAGTCGTTATTTGTGCGCGGTGTTAACAAATTGAGAAATTTAATTTTTTTGAGATTTTTTTTTAATTTTACTTATTTTAATCTTTTAAAAATTTACTTATTAAATAAATATATAGGGAAAATTATCGTTGTTATAAAATATGTTCATTTTTATTCGTAATTGGTAAATAACCAATAGATCAATACAAACTGTTCATTAGTTGGGTAGAGAGCATAAAAATAAAACTTCAATAGGTATAGTTTATTTTGTCGATATAAATAATCAACAGATTACTGTTGATGTTTTGAGTAATGTTAAAAAGTATTTAAAACCGTACCGTACGCTTTGCAAAGTTTAAGAACTTTTAAGTGTATGCTAAATTTACCACAATGACGTATACATTTTTTGTTTATTTCCTGTTTTGAAATTTGAACTGTAAGTAGGATTAAATATCGTCAAGAGTACATATAACATTACTCATAACATATTATTACAACTCATTACATATTTCTATCAAATATTTTTATCTTTTGACAAATTTAGCTTACGTACTTAATAACTAATAATTAAACTGTATGAATACAAATTAATTATTTTATTCTACAGACTAAATTATCAAAACATTATAAAAATGTTTACATTTCCATTATTGAATTACAGTAAAAAAACCATGCTTTGTGTATTTGGGATATAATAAAATATCTTAATTTTTTGTTTTCGTAAATGCAAAATTAGTCAACACAATCCAAGTCAACAAATTAAATCTAGACTTAAATTTACACTAAAGTTAAATACTTAATAAGGTCTCTGTCTATCTCTGCCTCTGAAAAGAAAAAAGAAATTGTTACTAAAAATGTAATAAACATTGAGAACATCAATGTAGACGACTAGCTAGCAATTTACTGATTTATGAATATAGTATTAAAATACATTTGAAAATAGAGAGTGGAAATATCATGATGAAGGAGCATTTCTTTCACATTTATAGTAAAGCTATGAAGCCTAAATATTAAACGCACCCTCCGTCTCCTCTCATAGCGCCGCCGCCACTACGGTCTCCACCTCCTCCAGCACTGGATCCTCGTCGGTCACCACTGCGGTCTCCGCTTCGGTCCTGTCGTCCGCCCCAACCTCCGCCTCCGCCTCCGCCGCCGCCGCCACCACCACCTCCGCCGCCGCCTCCGCGACCACCTCCTCGTCCTCCACCACGTCCACCCCTGCCCGGAGGCCCACCGCCACCTCCACCACCACGACCACCCTGCGGGGGACCGCCACCACCACCTCCACCTCCTGGCTTCTCCTCGTTACATCTATTACAGGCCTTACGCCAGGAGAAATTTGTATTTCCACAGCTGGGGTTGGAACAAGTCCAATCGCCGGCACGATTGAATGTCGGAGGACCTCCGTTTCCTCCGCCGCCTCCGCCTCCACCGCCACCGCCGCCGCCGCCACCTCGTCCGCCACCTCCTCTTCCGCCACGGAATCCACCTCCTCCGCCACCTCCTTTGCCTCCGGCCCAGGTATTTTGTCTCTGAGCTAGTGAAACTTTGATCGTGGCACCATTAAAGTCTTTACCGTCGAACCATTGTATAGCAGAGGAAGCGGCATTCGAGTCCTCATATGTAACTGTGGCTTCTCCCTTGGGTTGACCAGTAGCTTTGTCCTTATACATCCACACTTTTGGCCTTTGTGTTTTCTTATCGGTCTGATAAACAAAATAAATAATATTTATAATGGTAAATATAATAGAAAATAAACGAATTCTGATACACTATTTGATACAAAGTTAATCATTTGTTCAATGTTTAAAATACAGGTAATGTATATAAGTCCATAAATTAGTATTTACCTTAATGATTCCTATAGCACCGAAATGTTGACATAATTCCTCTTCAGTTGTTGATGGATTCATTCCCTGAATAAAGACTGTATCTTCTTGAGTGATCATATCACCTCCACCCCTGTCTCCGCCGTAGCCACCGCCACCTACTACAAATTGCATAGGTTATTTATACTGCATAGCTATTGCTACACGACGTTAGATTTTAACATAAACTGCACCTTGTTAAACCCAATCTAAAAAGTTCGAAAATTCTTCACTTGAATCCCTTAGAAAATTACTGTTACAGTATGTAAAAAAAATTACTCCCACATAAAGCAAACGACCATTAATTTTCTTTTTTCAATAGAAACGGCGATGTAGATCATGCAACTTCGTTTGATAAATCTAGTAATACCTCCAATAATAATACAATAAAAACGATCACCATTTTTAAACTAAACACTAAAGACATCAGTTTTTTTTTAAATTTCTGTAAAAATTTCTTAAAGCACAGGGCTGCCAAAATATATAAAGTATATATTCAAAACGTAATCCGTATAGATTGTACATTATTACAGACACTGTGGATGTGTTCTTATAAATTATACACTTGCCCAGACTGCTGACAACTACCATGTACGAAATAAAACTAAGGACGTTTATAAGGTTTAAGGACGTTTATAACAATCATTCGTAATTTTTATAAAGCAATTATAAATATCGGTCTCTATTTCCTCGAGGCCTCACACCTAAATAGGCAATTGAAGTATGTAGTAATTTTGACATAACACTTCTAGAAAACAATCCTAGCGTAAATATTATTTTGTTCTCTAAAATCAACCACTATATTACGTCAAGCACTCCTGACACTAAACCAGCCATGACCTGCCCCATATTGAGCATATAAATATGCATCCTAAATGACTAGGTGACATCCCTTTAAACTCCATACTATGGGCATACTACTGAAGTTATATATTAATTACGAGCATACGTTTCCGCTCCGTATTTAGCGAGGAAATATACCTTGTATGGAATGGGCTGACGACCACACACAACTTTGATGAATACACAATAAATAATTTATAGAATTAGTCGTTACTTTGCGCAGATCCATAATACAAAAGTAATAATAAAATTATTTTGCTATAATCCGCGAAGAAGTAAAATAGAAACTATATATAATGCTAAATGTAAGTGGACAATCGGTTATCATACCTGATACATGCAGGATTCGTAAAAACACATGCACGAACCTCCCCCACTGCCACCACAATACACAGGCACTATATACGTTCACTATCACAAACTCAACAAACAAACTCGCAAAGCTTTGCGATTTTGGTCGTGGAGTCTATCTCCTGACGATGCTTCGGTTGCGGGGCGAAACGATTGTTGAGTTTGTGATAGTGAACGTATATAGTGCTTGTGTATTGTGGTGGCGGTGGTGGAGGTTTGTGAATGTGTTTTTACGAATCCTGCATGTATCAGGTATGATAACCGATTGTCCACTTACATTTAGCATTATATATATTTTCTATTTTACTTCTTCGCGGATTATAGCAAAATAATTTTATTATTACTTTTGAATACACAATAATTTAGCTTAAATAACTTTTCAGTTTAATTTCTCTACTGTGACGAATCACCAATATGTTGCCACGTGTTAAACGTCCGTTCCACCACTTAAAGCATAAACGAAATATACCTTATTAAAATTACGAACTATTTAGTTTAGACTAAGAAAATTATTGTGGCAAAGAGTAAGTTTGGTGCTTAGTTGTTGTCAGTCTTCTCTTACATAATATCCTTGTCATAAATAATGATTTTATTCCACAATTGTTCATGAATTTTTTTTAAGATTTGAGATGAAGCTTGTAGTCAGTATATGAAGTTCAGTGTAAATAAAACCATGACTGAGGATAACTATTAATAGTACACTAAGATTCTCTCAAATTCAAGACACATTCTAATGCATATTAAACCTGTTGTCCCATTAAAACATGGTAAACTCCAACTATCCTTTAACAGGTTATTATAATTAAGTATAAATATTTACTCAAGATCTATTGTTTATACATGATTCTATTAACCATCCAAATGATAGGATAACGTAAACTATCAGATGAGAATTTGTCAACAGCCAAGAAGTGATGTCGCAAACTACCAGTGACAAGTTGTTTGGCAGCCCTTAAATAATTACAAATTAAAAATATGACAACAGCACCACTCGCTCATAGCGAGGAGCTTTACCTTTATTAAAACCACCCCCCCTGCCGCCGCCACTAAAACAATAAAAACACCATTTAGTTCACACTGGGCAGGCTGGGGGCACATTGTACGAAGCACGAAGATTGTAACTAAGGTCACTTATAGAGACCATTGCCATGACGAATCCTTTTCTTTTGCGTAACGTTTTACCTTGATACCTTGAAAATCTTAGAACAGTATTTGGGCGTCAAGTACATTTTTACACATCTCATTGATTACATGCACACAACTATCCTGAAATAGTGTATTGTCAACTTCTACAGTTGTGACAATAATAATAGATTTTTTTATGACTTCAAGAAGAATCAAAATAGAATAATAAGACACGTGAATATTGAATTAAATATGTACACTGTTTCAGGAGGACATTCAGTAGTGTTTGAATGATAAAATATATATATTTTCCCAAAGGAATAATGTAAGCAAAGTCCTACATATAAATAAGCAGAATAGAAACCTAAGAGAGAAAGTCCAGTCTTAATCAGTGATCACTTTCCTCATCACTCATTAGCCACCAGTGTATCTATATCTATAAGGTATAAATATAAGGTATAACCAATATGGCCAAAATTCTATGACCAGTGATAGCATAATTATTCATACCTACTAACACAAATATTACCATCCTATCTGTTGTCAATTGTGATGCTTGGTTATAAAAA
Source organism: Morpho achilles (assembly GCA_947086495.1). Classification (NCBI taxonomy): domain Eukaryota; kingdom Metazoa; phylum Arthropoda; class Insecta; order Lepidoptera; family Nymphalidae; genus Morpho; species Morpho achilles. The sequence continues at coordinate 8,737,005 of CAMTZB010000019.1, read as the reverse complement.
CCCTTATTAATATCTATTTATATGTTTATATAAATAAATAAGATATACTGTTACAGAACTGTTCATCCACTATATCCATAACCAATTTCCTTTATTTACAATTTTGCATTGTTTCATAATTTTACACTAAATCCATAAATAATTTATCACTGTCCTTATTTTGTCAGCATTTTTATTTTCAACACGTTATATTTATAAAATGTGTGAAATTTTAAATTACTTGTCTTATAGCCAAACTACCTGTTAAAACTAACTGCTTAATTTGTATACATAGTGACACCCTGTTCCCGCAATTAATACTAATTTTGATATCTGAAGGTGAAGGTCAAAATTCAAGCTCAATATGGAAACGAAAATATAAAAACCAAATATATTAATTATTTAAAGAAATTAAATTATTTACTCAAATCGTACCTAAGTTCTGTAAAGTCATGAAATAAAAATATCCATTAACTTAGAACTAGAAATTTTGTCATTAATTCATCCATCTACACAACAACTAATAAATGGTGCAAATTGTTAATTCCTGCCTTAATACTAATTTTAAACAAAGATTACTGAAATATATGTTCATAAGTGAAGAATCTAAAGCTATGTGAAAGTTTTAAAACTGATAATTTGTTTTGTCAATCAGTTATTCAACATTAGATGGAAGGTTAAATTTAATGAACTCCATTTTATCTGTGCCATAGAAGAAAGAGCAAAAAAATTAAAAAGTAAATTTGAATACACCAAAAATATATACCATTATAAAGTAAGTACAAATTAATGCCTAGATATCTAAGAATGTTAAAATGTTTCTGTTGCAAATATTTAATATTTAATGAACAACACTCTGCTAAAAATATCTCAATAAAAAAACTACATATGTAAGTAAAACCTATTCAGCATCTCTTGAACATGAGTTTTAATATTTTTCAGTAATATAACAAATTTTGTCATATATAAATAACTTTATAGTTATTTGTTTAGTATATATTGCATTTTTAGATATGATTTTACATAGAGCAATATTTCAAATTATCTGGTGATAGTGCGATGGGAAATAATTATCTCCGACAATTTATAGTCAAATATCCTAAGCCATGTGTATATAATACTTTCTTAAAAATAATTATGTACATCATTGTGTGATCAATTCAATGTACATCATTCTAAAATATATAATTAAAGTGTAGCTTCCAAAATGTAATCATTTAAATCAGTAGACTCTACAAATAGTGTCAAAAATTACTGTTAAATAATTAAATAATTACTATGAAAAACAAATTCACTTTGTTATATTCAATTGTGCTCTGTACATTAATAATTAGTATAAAAAGATCCTTACCCATATCCACCATCTCTATTCCCCCCATCTCTATTGTAGCCTGATCGTTCACCTCCTCTGTATCCACGGTCTCCTCCACCCCCTGATCCAGAGTATCCACTGCTCCCTCTTTCTCCACCTCCATAGTTGTTACCTCCACCACCACGATCACTGCCATAATTGCTACTGCCTCGGTCATTACCACCATAGCTACTTCCCCGATCATTATTTCCATAGTTATTGCTTCCACGCTCGTTGCTGCTCACATTGAAGTTACTACCACTGTTGCGATCATATCCTCCACCACCGCCACCACCACTACCACCATAATTAGAACCATAACTTTGATTATAACTGCTGCTTTCCTGTTGAGAGCCCCCATAGTTGCCTCCACTGGCATCTATAAAAGAGTTTGATTTGACTTCATAAAATTTAATTAATATCTTAATTTGAAATATCTAAATTCATAAGCAATACTTAATAGGTATTAATATATACCAATCAATAGGTAGAATTGCAATCTTAACTAAAAAAAATTAAGTGCATCTTTTTATTTGTCTATTCTGATTTTATTTAAGGCAATTACATCAATAATACTTTACATTTTCAAAGCAATATTTAAAATTTCAAGCTAGTTGTCTATAGTAAAATTCTGTCTGAATATAAATTGGTATTTGCTAACACTAACTGCCCCAACTGTTTTCACCTACCCCTCTCTTAATATTTTACCTTGTGTTACAATTAACATGATGTAAAGAATCATAGTATTAAGCATGAAATTCTCAAGGTAATTAAGTTCACCTAAATAGTTCTCAAAATACCTTACAGTACTAACCATTTAAAAACAATAGGTGTAGTTATATTTATTCTTAAGCTATCTTTAAAAGATTGATATATATACCATCACTGACTTTTTAGTAGTGCTAGAAAAGAGGAATATTTTGTTGTTATATCTACCTATCAATGTCTATAAACCTTCATAGTCAACTGTCAACTGTCTTTGGAGTAAAAGCTGCTTGAGAAGCCGCACGTGTTGGCATTTGTGGTTGTGGGCCAACATGTAGTATGGAAATTTATTTTTCTATGTTAAAGTTCATAATTGATCATGAATATTTTAGAGTTTAGATTACGTTTGTCTGATATGTTATTCTTTAATCAAGCTGAAAACAGCAATAACATATACCTACATTTATGTAGCGAAAATATCTGTCAATTTGACTCATGATTTGAATGGCGCATTATTCGTTGAACAGGTTAACGATTATTATTTGTACTGACTACAATGTTTGACTTAGCTAGCCGTTTAATTGACCGATGAATTTTTCTTTAATTTTTTAAATAAAGAAAAATACTAACTTCCTGAACTTTGTTGGTTCCAAGATGAACCGGAATTCTGTCCAGAATAGCCACTTTGGTTATAACCTCCTTGCTGCTGCGGTGGTGAGTAATTGTTATCACCAGCACTTAAGGAAGGAGGTGGCATGGAATATTGGGATGGGTATCCTCCACCGCTATAATCACCTGATGCGTAAGCTGAAATTATCATAATTTTAGTACCTCATCAATTATCAAACTTATCTATCTTTAAAATACTCTTAAGAGATACGTACGATCACCCATTTTAAATGTAAATTAAGTTTTTTATAATGTATCTACCACTTTTGGAATTCTTAAACTTTTAAACACATAATATGATACTATTTATTGAGGAGAAAACTAATGCCGCGCACGTCTACCGATTTAATATGGATTTAATGGCCAACGGAAACACGTCTTTGACACTTTAATGGCGTCCTGGAAGAAGGAATGAAGTGTAACAACGAGTGTGAATGAAATTGAATTATTTTGAATGAATGATTATTTTAGTGTGGCCATCAGTGTTACCAACCCAACTGGTTTCACTGTTCACATTGATGGCCCTGTTTTCTGTTTTATTCCAAATATTTACTGTTCCTCAACATGTTGAGCGCCACCTATTACACTATGCAAAAGTTTTCTGATAAGCTTATGTACATACAGTATAATAACCAGACTTATTCTTAGTATAACTTTAGTATATTTTAATCGAAATATTGATTTATTCTTAGTATCGATATTTTTGATTTGTGATAATTATCGATTGTTAAGAAAAACTATCGATATTTTCTGATAAATATAGACCAACCAAATGAGACTGTGTTTATCTCTCTTTTTTTTTATGTGTGATTAAACAAAGATATGTATACGAGTTTCATTATTGTATTTTATTACCTATTTAAAATCGTTGTATACACAAATTTTTGCTACGGTTAACAATATACAATTTCATGACACAAACGTTAACCTCCTAGTCCTACGGTTACTAATGGTATAGCTGTGAAATAAATAACAGCATTTAAAGTACATATTAATAGTATGTACTATTAATATGGGCCTTCACTTATGTAAGTGAAGGCCTTAAGTATAAAATATTCGTTAGCGATTTAAAATAGGTAATAATTATTACACTTTTTCAATGAAATAAGAAGCAATTTTCTCAAAAGTCAGCCCATTTACTCCTTTTCAACAACTTGATAAATATTGACGGCGACAATTTTTAAAAAATATTATTGACTCAATTATTTCAAGGAGGTTGTATTTGAAACATGTTGTAACATAATTATTCGCATAAGCTAATTAAATTTCAAGTATTGGCCACAAGGTACAAATTAAACTATAAAAACCTTTCTTACCATTTATTTATTAGTTTAAGTCTCAGATTTGATTAATCATATACAGATATAATATGGATTTACAATTCGGAGGTGTACATGATGCCACTATTATATTGTTGGGAAAACTTATGTAATTACAACATACTGAAAAAAAAAGTATTAAGTTCAGTTGAATTATTCTCAACCAAACAACTCAACCCAGCATTCAATATATATTAGGAAATATTCACATTCAAGATAGCTCTTAAAACTATTTTAACATAATTCTGTTGTAGAACTATAAACCTACACATAATAATCTGTATGAAGAAAAGAAATCTGTTTTTACAGTTTGTGAAATCACTATTTAAGTCAAAAATTACTAAACAACACTTTATGGAATGTTGATATGTCCGGTTCAACATTTGAGTTTGTGCTGTACAGCGCAGGCTTATTACTGCTACTGAAATAAAAGGATATTATTAAATAATTTATAGAATTAGGCGTTACTTTGCGGAGATCCATAATACAAAAGTAATAATAAAATTATTTTGCTATAATCCGCGATGAAGTAAAATAGAAAATATATATAATGCTTAATGCAGAGTGGACAATCGGTTATCATACCTGATACATGCAGGAGTCGTAAAAAACACATGCACACACCTCCACCACCGCCACCGTGATACACAAGCACTATATACGTTCACTATCACAAACTCAACAATCGTTTCGCCCCGCAACCGAAGCATCGTCAGGAGATAGACTCCACGACCAAAATCGCAAAGCGAAGCAATATCCAAATAAGTTTAGTTATATACTAATCGGTTCAACCCCACCCTTTATTTTATTTGCGAACAAGTGTAACAAGCTTGAACTAGAAACATTTATCTGCTCGTTAATGAGGGTGCCATTGTTATGTTTAATAATCTCAAGGTTTTCCAATAGGCTGAGCTTCAGTCCTTTATTGGAACACGTGTGCAATACTTCGAAACTATGGTCATTAGGGACTTTATGACCGCTTTCTATCAGATGTTTGGCGAAATGTGAATTTTGTGGTTTATTATTCCTGAAGGCAGCCATATGTTCTTTAAAACGGGTTTCAAAATTACGACCAGTCTGACCCACATATGTATCATTGCATTCAGGACATTTTATTTTATAAACACCACACTTTTTCGCGCTTGGTAATTTATCTTTATTATTGCACAGAATCTTTTTTAAAGAGTTATTACTTTTAAAACCTAATTTTATATTTGATTTGGATTTAAATATAGCTGAAATTCGTTCTGACAATGCTCCAAAATAGGTCAGACTGGCTTTGCACTTATTATCTTTGTAATGTGGCACCGCGTACAAGTGTTTTGCCAATTGCAACTTCTGTTTATTTTTTAATATGTTATGTACTAATTGCTTATCATAGCCATTAGAATGCGCCATCTGGTTGATTATTTGAAGCTCTTTGTTAAAATTCTTCTCGCAAAGAGGGACTGATAAGAGTCTATGTATATGACTGTGAAAGGCGGCAAGTTTGTGTTGCCAGGGGTGAAAAGAAGAAGCAGGTATGATCGTATCCGTGTAGGTTGGTTTGCGAAAGATCTCAAACATATGTTCATTATTGGACCGTGTAATAGTTATATTTTATTGTGTTATAGTTTTATAGTTAATATTTTCTTGACCTTACTATTACACGGTCCAATAATGAACATATGTTTGAGATCTTTCGCAAACCAACCTACACGGATACGATCATACCTGCTTCTTCTTTTCACCCCTGGCAACACAAACTTGCCGCCTTTCACAGTCATATACATAGACTCTTATCAGTCCCTCTTTGCGAGAAGAATTTTAACAAAGAGCTTCAAATAATCAACCAGATGGCGCATTCTAATGGCTATGATAAGCAATTAGTACATAACATATTAAAAAATAAACAGAAGTTGCAATTGGCAAAACACTTGTACGCGGTGCCACATTACAAAGATAATAAGTGCAAAGCCAGTCTGACCTATTTTGGAGCATTGTCAGAACGAATTTCAGCTATATTTAAATCCAAATCAAATATAAAATTAGGTTTTAAAAGTAATAACTCTTTAAAAAAGATTCTGTGCAATAATAAAGATAAATTACCAAGCGCGAAAAAGTGTGGTGTTTATAAAATAAAATGTCCTGAATGCAATGATACATATGTGGGTCAGACTGGTCGTAATTTTGAAACCCGTTTTAAAGAACATATGGCTGCCTTCAGGAATAATAAACCACAAAATTCACATTTCGCCAAACATCTGATAGAAAGCGGTCATAAAGTCCCTAATGACCATAGTTTCGAAGTATTGCACACGTGTTCCAATAAAGGACTGAAGCTCAGCCTATTGGAAAACCTTGAGATTATTAAACATAACAATGGCACCCTCATTAACGAGCAGATAAATGTTTCTAGTTCAAGCTTGTTACACTTGTTCGCAAATAAAATAAAGGGTGGGGTTGAACCGATTAGTATATAACTAAACTTATTTGGATATTGCTTCGCTTTGCGATTTTGGTCGTGGAGTCTATCTCCTGACGATGCTTCGGTTGCGGGGCGAAACGATTGTTGAGTTTGTGATAGTGAACGTATATAGTGCTTGTGTATCACGGTGGCGGTGGTGGAGGTGTGTGCATGTGTTTTTTACGACTCCTGCATGTATCAGGTATGATAACCGATTGTCCACTCTGCATTAAGCATTATATATATTTTCTATTTTACTTCATCGCGGATTATAGCAAAATAATTTTATTATTACTTTTGATATTATTAAACTCAACAATTACACCAAAAATCATAATTAGAAGAAAAATATTGTTAGAACAATAACTATTCTAAGACAAATAATTTTTATAATTAATGAAAATTTTGGTCTAAAATAGAAAAAAACAAATTAAAGAAAAAAACATTTTTTCAGTCTAATATTAAGCTGGCTTTTTTACTTTTATAATTTTATTTCTTTTATAATTAAATAATAAATATATGGGACACTTACACACACAGTTGTCCGTGCCCAAAGTAAGTAACTTAATACTTGTGTTATGGTAGGCAGACAATTGGTGAATATATATTTATATATATTTACATACATACTTTAATACAAATATACACCCAGGCTCAAAGACCAACAAACTCATTTATAGAACATGTTGGCCCTCGGCGGGAATCGAATCGACCCGACCCGTGGAGCTGAAGGTAGGGTCACTACCCACGCCAACAGGCCATTCATGTACTGTCCAAACACATTTACATGAATACTCAATTAATTAGTGGTTACTTCAAATGAATTTCGTTTATTTATACAGGATACTGTGTGTAAAAATGTACTCACTATGTATTGTTCAATGTATGTATCAAAGGAGGTAAAACAATTTTCCTTGATTTTTTATTTAATTATATTATGGCTAATTTTAGTAAGGTTACATATACAATTACAAGTACAGCATTTTTCCTTTTTTTTGTATGGCAATGGCAAATCTAAATTGCAAAAGCGGAAAAATTGAAATTTTATGTTCTTTGCACTTTTGTCTTCTAATCCATCTATACATGAATGACAATCTTGATTGACTAATATTTTAACTCCACAAAAATAAGAGCACAGAGAATGGATCAGAAATAAAGTTTTTTTTAAAATTTAATGCTTATTAATACTTGCGTCCATCTAAATTTAATTTACTTAAATGAGAGAGCAACTCTAGGACCTGTGTGGCTCACCTGGGACTAGATAAATAAACCATTAGTGCAATATGCTAGAATCTTGTATGTTCCATATGAAATGAAAGCAGACCATTCATTAGGATATAGATTCTAACTTTAAATCTAAATTAATGCAGATACTTCACCTAGCAGACGCAGGTGTTGGTGTGCGAGGTGTGACAAGTAAACAATTCATAGGCTGCTTGTCCAATTGTCTGTTGTGGTACAGTTCTACAGCTCGTTGGGCATCCTCAAGACTCTTATAAATTACTTCTGCAGTCCCAGGTCTTACTAAACGAGATTCCACCATACCTCCGACATCGCCAAATAGTTCCTACAACATTATGTTGGAGAAATTAACATTGATTACCTTTTCATACTATAGGAATATATATAAATTTGTAAAAGGTAGGTAAATATCAATTGTGAAAAGCTTTTCTATTTTATTTAATTGAGCAGTTTATAATACATTTTGTTTCTTATATTAAAACAAAACGAAATATGTGATACAATAGTAGCTTTGACTATTTTACTAGAGTACAGCCCTACAAATTTCGTACTGAAATTTTGTACTGAAAACCTACAATAAAGTTTTTGATCAAGTCACCAGGTGTTTTGCACGAAATCTATGAACCCTTTGTGTAACAGCATTGATTTTAAAATTACAATTTTTTAAATTTCATTTTATTATTAACAAAGTGAATGATACCTCAATATCTCCAGCTGTGACTGTGCTGCGTAAATTACTGACAATAATCCTAAATTCATGTGACGGTTTCTCTGTCTTTTCTACCTTATTTTCACTATTCTGCAAAGCAGCCATAGGTCTTTTTTTCAAAATGGAGGGAGGTCTCGGTGGGCTCTTTTCTTTCTCCACTGTAGCACTTCTGTTATAAAATTCATTTAGTTTCAGTAGAAATTATTCAATGTACAATATATATTAAACTTTGTACTATATTAATTTTACCCTAAATATAAAAGATAGACTAAAGTTACTCTGCTATCTGTTTAAAAATAATTATCGTACAACAACAACAGAAACTCTTTATAATACAATTAAGAGTAAAAAAAAGTACTTAACTACTACTACTAAATAAAAAATCACATAAATACATCTTAAAAATTAAGACATTGTACAACTGGTAACTACATGTAAATGTTGTCAAACTATAGTTTCTTTTATCCACACTCCCATACTAATATCATAAATGCGAAAGTCTATCTGTATGTTACCCTTCTACAGCCAATCAAAAAAAGACAAAAATAAACATATAAAAAACTCCTTTTTTATTCAGGAAAAGGGAAAAACGCATAGTGCATTACTGAGGATACTTAAACATTAAAGTTGGCACCAACAAAGTCGCAGGAACTAAGTATGTATATTATAAATGTAAAATTATGTCTGTCTGTTTGCCTAAAGCGTGTCGCTTTCACAACTAATCCAATGCAACAAAATTAATGAACTTTGATGCAGTTGAAGTTTACCCAGCTTAATAATTTTGATGTTTATTAGTAATTTTATCTTTTGGCAATAGATGTGTTTTGGTTTTTGTTATATATTAAAACATAGTCAATGTATTGAAAACAGTTTTAAACTCACTTAATGCTCTAGCTATGCATACCACTTACAACTGCCTAATTTAAAAAGGATATTAAAGATTAACATTGTTATGTATGTAACATATTATATGAGAAACAGATATGAATAATTTATAGATAATATATAAAATGAAGTACCTGAATGCATTGTTATTATGTGTAACTATTTTAAGTTGCAAACTTGCTTTACGATTGGGAATTACTCTTGTTGTCTCATTATAGCTATCATTCATAGGGTCATCAATAATTTCAATATCATTTTCCACAGTTCTAATTATTGGCTTTAATAGAGGCTTTGCTGTAAGAAAGAATTTTTATTTATAAATTCTATTAATTATTTTTCCCTTCAATACTTCAGTTATTATTATGAAATATGAAAATTTCCAAGACTATATTTTTCATATTCAAGTTATTTTGCAAATGTAAGAAACATAGTTATTATAAGTTTTTGATCATTTTAAGGCTATATGAATAAAACTGTATACCTAATGGTAATTGGATAAGATCGGAAACCTGCATACAAACCAGCATATGATACTTTATATGAAAAATACCAGTTTGTTGGATGTAGTTTTTTTTTGTTTTTGAGCTGATTTCATCGCTCATTCACAGAGCTCTTATCTTTGCATAAGCAAAAATTGTTGTGTTCTCTAACTAATTTTATTCTTAATTGTAAAATTCTTAATGACAATAAACCTCATGAGTTAATAACAATAAACCTCAACCAGTTTGTTGGATGTAGTTTTTTTTTGTTTTTGAGCTGATTTCATCGCTCATTCACAGAGCTCTTATCTTTGCATAAGCAAAAATTGTTGTGTTCTCTAACTAATTTTATTCTTAATTGTAAAATTCTTAATGACAATAAACCTCATGTGCTTAAACCTTTGAAAACTTTGATTAATAAATTATAAATTTCTTTTTACAATTACCAAAAGTTCTGCTTTCTATAGATTTATCACCCACATTTTTGTGAATATTAAAGTTCTGTCTTTTAAATGGTTTTGCTGTTAGTGGCTGTGACACAACATATCTTGAGGGATCTGTAAACACTTAAAACAAAAAAAAAATTATATGTGCGCTCAGAATTAGTGTGCGCTTCTAGCATTAAAACAGTAATTATTTCTTTTTTTATAAAACATACAATGATAGGAGCTTTAGATTTCTGCTTACCCAATTTTGTCAATAATTATATGAACTCCATCATATGAATATACATTATAACTTGTATAATTATATGTATTGTCAATCTTTTGAATTTTTTTATAAGAATACTTACCTCTTTCTTGTCTCTGGTGCTTATGCCGAATGAATTTTCGGTTATAGTGGGAACTTACATTTGTATTGTTTTGAATCTTTCCAATCATGTGCTTAAAAGGAAAATTCATTTATTATATTTGTTCACCAAAGAAATCTATGATTTATAAATAAAAATAAATAAGATATTAAAATATATGGGACACTTACACACAGTCATCTGTTCCCAAAAGTAAATAACCTAATACTTGTGTTATGGTGGACAGACAACCGGTGAATATATACTTATATATTTTTTAAATACATACTGAAATAAATATATACACCCAGGCTCAAAGACCTACAAATTCATTTGATAGAAAATGTTAGCCCTCGGCTGGAATCGAACCCGCAACCCGCACAGCTAAAGGCAGGGTCACTACCCACTGTGCCAACAGTCCAGTCAAAATACTGAGTTATTTGATGAACAATTGATATATTTTAAATTTTCTCAGTATTGAAATCTTCACAAAGGCCAGAGACAGCAAATAGTAACTTATAAATGTAATAGAAGTCATTATAAAAAAATATATTTCAAAAAAATAAATTTTAATTAACAAATTAAAAATTTCAGCAAAATTATCTATTACTTTATAAAATAATTACTAATAAGCAAGCCATAATTACACTTTTACTTTTATCAAGAGATTCCTGTTTTTTAAAAAACATTAATTGTAGTCAGGTTGTATACCTTTTTTGCTCTTAACTGTTCTAGTCTTAATCGCGCATCTTTTTGCTTTGCAATTTCTTCTAATTTTTCTCTAGCATCTACAATTTGGATCCGTTTTTTAGATATTATTTTATTTCTTGCATCAACCATTATCTTCTTTTTAATGGGAAATTGTGTTTTCATTTTTGATTTCGGTCTGAAAGTAAATAAAGATAAGATTAAAAAATAACCCTTTTTCTCTATTCTTATAATTTAGCATGAAATAATAATAAATAATTAATATATTTAGTTAATCTTAAAAGAGAGCTATACTATCTTGGACTTTATTTTGATGCATCATGACTGAGTTTTATAATCCCACTTTTTAATTTAAAACTGACTAAGCAATTTTAACTAATTCATTTAAGTAAACACTGGTTTTTGATAAAAAAAAAAAACCCACCAAGGCTTTACCAAGGAGTTTAAATTATTGCAAATAGACAGATGCAGCAACAACTATAATAACTTGTTAAATCAAGACCTATAGCTTATTTATCTTGATTAGAAAACATAGAAGTATTGAAATGAAAATTAAAATGGTAGTAATTTTAATAGTCAAGAATATAACCTAATATTATCGGCATTCTCATGAAAAGCCAACTATAGCAAAATTTAAATAACTTTTTAACTTAAATAAAAGCTTTTAAAATAATTACTTACCTAAAGTTTTCCCTCTTATTTTTTTGTATTATATCATCCAGACTCATGTCAATAAATGAAGCCATGTTTAACGATTTCAAGATTTGTAAGTTACACTTACAAATAAATACACAAACTGTTTCTTTTTAATCAATTAATTATAAATATAACTAAGTCAGAATTTAAGACCGACAATTCATGAAATTTTTAAACGATAACGACAAAAATTCAACTATAATCAATCTTAATTCTTTATCCCATTATAAAAAAAAATATAACAAGGATGAAGAATCTATTGATGTAAAAAAAATAATCGATTTTAAAATAATCGATTTTTCAAACATAATCGATTAATATAAGTATTCTCTTCTTCTTTTTTACTCTTTTTCTTGTTTTTTTAAGATTAGATATGCATTATTGGATGAAACCAATGTATTTATCAAATTTCACAAACAGCGCAACTGTTATTATTTCTACTCAAATTAGCCTTTATTGTTATTAATATAAATAAAAAAAACAACTTTTCTTATAGTCAGACAAAATCGATTATTATTCATTGTTTTTTTCTACTCCAAGTCATATCCCTAGCTACTAGTTAGTAGCAGGGCGCTTATAGTTAGTAATCTATGGTTAGTAGTCTATGCAGTTGAGTTGATATTTGAGTATTTTAGTTAGTGGTCTATGTGGGTCTATGCTTTTCAGCATAGATTACTAACTATAAAACTTTTCAGGCTTTGCCACAGATTACAGATAAACACTACATAAGAGTAGAGGTGTTGTATTAGGATGATATCTGAATAATACTATTATGTGATATAATAGCTTTCTCATATTAGGGTATCATACCCTATTATTTGGTAATAGGCTATTCCGTGACCTGACATATTATTTTAGTGAGACGGCGATTAAATTTTTCTTCATACTTTTAACTGACTTAGGATTGTTAAAGGTTATGTTGGCGTATTTAAAAAGTTACTAATAATTAGTTATCAATTATTGTACACCTTATGTACTATAATTGATAAGTAATCATAGTTTTATATTTTTCTGTTCATTTAAATGTTTTTATTTTTTATTTTTGTGGTTATATGAATGATTTATCATTTAAAAATGTTGTTAACTTGTCTTATATTACATATCTACATTTAAAACATCAATTGTTTCTATCTGCGAGATATCTGTATACCAAATTTTATTTATTTACAATTAAAATCCTTTATATTTCTAATAATATTAAAACTATTGTTTACGCGATGCAAGGATTTGCATTATGCAAACAAATGTTAAACTGGTTTAATTTTTTCAAAGTATCCTTACAAAAGGAAACAATAACAAGTAAACAAAGGCAACTTGTACACATGCCGATAAAAAAAAACAAATGTTAGCGTTTTTAAGGGTTTAGTCTATTTTTTGTTTTCATTGTTAGTTTAATTTTTAACCAATCTATGCAGCATTCATACATAACCCGACTTGAAGAGTAAAATTTACATATTGTAGCAACCCAAGTATTTCGGAGAAGCCCGCACGTTATTTAGATTAGTACAGAGTTGTTTAATCGTTCCCGCATCACGGATACATCTTTGAATTCGAACCAGACTACGCCTGCGCGGAGGCGTTGATACAAGTCTTTAGTCTCATTTAGTATAACGTTTCGGTTAAGTTTCGGTATTGTTGTTTAAAGTTAGTTATAGTCACTGTTTTATGTTTGTAGTGTAATAGTTTTGTTTTAGTCAACGCATAGTATACGAAGTTCTGCCCAAACTATTTCTTTTATTTCGGGAAACCGAACCCATTATTTTGTCACCCACCAACGTGTTATTGGAGCCCATCGTGACTGATATTAGCGCTCCACCGTGACATTGACACCCACCGTGATATTGGCGCCCAACGTGTTTTGTTGCAGAACTTTAGTTTCCGTATTTATGTGTATTAGTGACTTTTGTATTGACAACATTCATTTTTCTATTACTCAAACACAGTGAATTACTTATGACTGTATTGTTATTGTCATAAAGTTAACATGCCGACTTCAAAGAAAGCGCGCGGCCGCCGCTCGCTTGGAACCGAAGACGATGATGTAAACAATTCACAATTATTTATTGGCCAAGACCAACTACGAACTCTGCTGCAAACCTTTCAACAATCGCAGGCTGATTTTTGTTCGCGGTTACTCCAAGAGGTTCGATCTTCCACGCCATTAGAGGCAATGACTTCTTCGGCTGTTACACAGAGTTCGCCCGCGAATTTTTCACAGTGTACAGCGCGTTTTGGCGGGACACCCGGCGAACAAGTTGAAGGTTTTATTGATGCAATAGAGGTATGTAAATCTTGTTTACATATTTCCGATGAAAATGCCGTGAAAGGCTTATCAATGTTGCTAACGCAATCTGCAAGTGTATGGTGGCAAGGTTTGAAATCCACGACTGATTCATGGACTGACGCCCTTACGAAGTTACGCTGTGCTTTTGGTGAACGCCGCCCTGCTTTCAGAATATACAGAGATTTGTTTTCTTTGTCGCAAGGTGACGAAAGCACTGACTTTTTTGTCGCAAAGGCTAGGTCACTCCTCGCTAAATTACCTAGAGGGGATTTATCTGAAAAAGTGGAATTAGAAATGGTATTTGGTTTGTTGGATCGGCGCATAAGAAAACGCGTAGATCGTGATAGTATAGATTCTTTTGACACGCTTCTTAAACGGGCTCGTAGTATCGAAGAATCATTAAAAGAGGCCGATCTTGAATCAACAAACACCGCCAGTCATAACAAAGCTCGTCAGAACAAACCGACATATAAAACCCCGTCATTTGAGCACGCCGCTACACTCAATACGTCAAAGGAGTTTAAACAAAATTTTATAAATGTAAACAACAATGAACAAGACCAACACAAACGCACCTTTTGTTCTTATTGTAAAAAGTGGGGTCATTTAAAAACAGAGTGTCAGAAATTAATAAATAAGAATGCCACTTCAAAGTCTCATTCGGATCTTATTCCAAACTCGCAAATAGCGTGTTACGGTTGCGGCGCTAAGGGCGTTATTCGTAGTAACTGTTTGGAATGTAATAAGAATAAGGACGAATTTTGTGCGCTAGATCATGAGACTGGCAATTCAAGAGATTATAACAACGTTTCACTTTTTGGAAGTACTTCGGATATACTCTCGACGAACGAGATCTCAACATTCAACACTGTTTCCACTGCTTCACCGCCCGGCGCCTGTGCAGGCGTTCGACGGCAACCTGATGCGTCGAAAGATCGACGATCCAGCTACAACAACGGGTTTGTAAAGTGCAGTGAAAATCGTAAGTACAATCCTTTTTGTTTTGAGTCAAAATCAAAGTTTAAAAAGCGTAGTGCAGTGCAATTAAGTGAAGTGTCGACAAACGAATCGCCTAATCGCCCTGTAAATATAGTACAAGAGCCCGCGGTAAATTCTTGTATTAGTTTGAATAACGTTGCTATTCCAAAGGGGTTGTATTAAGGGGGAGTCTCTTACATTATATCGACGACCCATATTAAATATTGAAATTTTAGGAGCAAAGGGTAGGGCCTTAGTCGATACTGCTTCTAAAGGTTGCATTGCGGGACATTCGCTACATTCTTTCCTTGTGAACCGTGGTCATTCTCTTCACCCTTCTACGAGAAATATTAAGCTCGCAGATGGATGTACTCGGGTTATGAATGTATTGACAACTTCGTTAGAGGTGAAATTGCTTCATAAAGTTTTGACTCTTGAATTTATTATTTTGCCTGAAGCGCGTAATAACGAATCTTTATTAGGTATTGATTTTTTAATGCAAGCCCAGCTCGTTTTTGATTTTGGTAAATCTTTTTGGAATTTTTCGGAGGATAGTCATAAAAAGTATAAGCTTCTTTTTGAATCGGTCTCGCCTCACATTTCTTATGCCGCGGTGGACGTTCACCGCGATGATGAGGGGGCGTGATGAGCTTTCCCATCTTCTGTCTGATTTTAACAGTACGTTTAATTTATGTGGGGAGCCTACACCATTTGTGGTGCATCACATTGACACCGGAAGTCACCCACCGATAGCTATGCCTCCGTATCGGTTAACGCCAGCAAAGAAAAAGATTATAGAAAAAGAATGTCATGAAGTTATCGCAAAAGATCCTGCTAACGATAAAACATATCAAAAGATTGTACAAATTTTCCATTTCCCGGAAATGCGAAAGCTTATTGCTAATTATGTTAAATCTTTAACGACATGCCAGCGGTACACACCTTCTAATGATAAACCGCCTGATTTAATTTTAACGCCACTTTTAGATCAAAGAAATGAAGTGTTAGCAATTGACCTTTTTGGTCCGCTACCCGGAGGAGACAAGGGGGAGACGTGGATTTTGTTAATCGAGGAATATTGTTTTAATTTCGCCCTACCGCGTAGAATTATGGACAATAAAGTTCAGTTTGTGGCCGTACCTATGCAGCAATGGATGTTTTTACTTGACGCCGATGAGAAAAGTTCTCAAGCCATGTCATATGATGTCGGTGATCTTATTCTTCTAAATACTAATAATTTCAATATTGCTGCTATAGGTTTTATTAGAAAATTTAAACGTAAACGTAAACGTGATGTGCCATACATGTTTGTTGAAAAGTTTAGTCTAACTTCTTATAAAATATCTACCATTGTAAACCCGCATGAAGTTTTGGGAAAGTTCCATGTTCGGGAACTTACAGGTTTTGAGAATCGTGGGGATGATTGCCCCAAACCTATTATTCCTAAAAAGGGTCGCGGCCGTCCTCGGCAGCAGAAGATGCTAGCCCATACACGAGGACGTGAGCATGGTCTAGAGGGGGAGGATGTAGCAACCCAAGTATTTCGGGGAAGCCCACACGTTATTTAGATTAGTACAGAGTTGTTTAATCGTTCCCGCATCACGGATACATCTTTGAATTCGAACCAGACTACGCCTGCGCGGAGGCGTTGATACAAGTCTTTAGTCTCATTTAGTATAACGTTTCGGTTAAGTTTCGGTATTGTTGTTTAAAGTTAGTTATAGTCACTGTTTTATGTTTGTAGTGTAATAGTTTTGTTTTAGTCAACGCATAGTATACGAAGTTCTGCCCAAACTATTTCTTTTATTTCGGGAAACCGAACCCATTATTTTGTCACCCACCAACGTGTTATTGGAGCCCATCGTGACTGATATTAGCGCTCCACCGTGACATTGACACCCACCGTGATAATATCGTTTTTTTTGGTAAAAGTTTTAGTAAAAAGCCACCTCCAACTGTTCCCGACTCTCCGAGATGATTTTTAGCGACCTAGCTGGCGCAGCGGCGCGCACAAAGTGCATTTTAATTATTAGCGGGTTCGATTTCCGACAGCTATAGTTAACCATATTAAATATTAAATGCAACAAAATTGTAACCAAATAGTACGGTGCTAGTGCAGAAGCAAAAATCTACTGCTTCTCCACTACTGTTTTACTAGTGATTATATTTTATATTTATTATTATATACTATAATTTTTATTAGTACAAATGCGCGTTAACATGAAACCCGACGTGCGTGTGTAACAAAATATAATTTCTTATTACAATATTATATATTATTACATTACAATATTGAATATTAGTTTAGTAAAATAGATTATCGTAGTGCACACTCGTACATTGCTTACTTACTTAGTAACCATCCCAAGGCGCATTTAAACAAAGCCTGACATGTATTTAGCAAATCAAATCCCGATTTCTCGCACACAGTTTGCGACTCGCTACTACTGAAGTTCTCAATACGGGTATTACCGTATTAGCATGTTACGGAATAGACCCTATTATTAAGTAACAGTCTAATACTAGCCTGTTACGGAACAGTCCCTATTATGCGGAATAGGCAGCTCTCCGGCGATCGCCACCTACACGGCGACCCATATCGACCCTATTATCTTGGAGCTAGCTATTATTTGACTATGTTATGGTAAAAGGAACCTTAAAACCGCGTCTTATGATACGGTATTACGTGGACTGTTTTATATTCCATATACCTATTCAATATAATTTTCCCCTTCTGAAAGAAATATAGAACCTTTTCTAGTGTCTTTCGAAAATCTCTTTCATAATCTTAAACAGCAATCAGAACTAGTTATCTGTGGAGACATGAACATTGACATTATCGATAACCTTAAACAATCTAATTATCTTTACTTAAATGCAGAACATGGACTATTACCAGCAATAACACTTCCAACTAGAGGAAAAGCTTGCTTGGACCATATGATGGTAAAGACCAACGGGAAAGCAATCGGCATCGTTTGCAACTCTGATATTACCGATCATGATATAGCCATTACTGGCCTTACTGTGAAATGCAAGGTGAAAAGACTTCCTCGCCAACGGCTAAAGAGAAATTTTGAGGCTATCAAAAAAGAATTAGATAATGAAGATTGGTCACTAGTAGGCGGCGAAGTCGACATTAATAACGCTTTGAGTATTTTTATGGAACGACTATTAAATATATTAAACATGCACACAAAGGTTGTCTGTCTAAGTCACTCCAAATATAATCTTAAGCCATGGATCACGCCTGGTTTAATCAAATGTATGAAACATCGTGACAGATTGCATAAAAAACACAGATCAGATGCCAAAAATGAAATATTAAAAATTACATATAAACGCTATCGCAATATGTGCAACACCTTACTTCGAAATCTTAAAATAGAATACGAACGAAATCTACTCGGAGAATGTCATAAAAACCCGAAAAAATTATGGAAAACAATTAAAACCATTTGTCACCTACCAAAGTCAAGTTCTAATGCAGAGGAGCTACTTGGAACAAACCAGATAGAAAAATTGAATGCATGCAATAACTACTTTTCAACTATGGGGCAAAAGCTAGCAAATCATATTCTATCTGAGACGAATAAATCGGAAGAACTAATCACATCTAGATTAATGTCAACACAATCGACCAATAATTGCTTTTTCATGCATCCCACTGACCAATATGAAGTAGAAACACTTATCTCGCAACTTCCAAATGGAAAGGCTCCAGGAGTTGACGAATTAAATAACGAGATTATTAAACAAATTGGCCATGCAATCGCTAAACCTCTTGCAGTCATTTTCAATCTAAGTTTAAGCTCAGGTACGTTTCCTGACGCTTGGAAAATGGCATTAATCAGTCCAATACATAAAAGTGGCCCCAAGGATAATCCTGAAAATTATCGCCCAATATCACTATTAAATACCTTTTCAAAACTATTAGAAAAAATTGTTAATACGAGACTTGTTTTGTATTTGGAGTCTGAAAATATACTGTCACAAAGACAATATGGTTTCAGGACCAATAAATCAGCAGAAGACGCAGTCCTTTTGGTAACTTCAAAAATATCTTCCCTTTTAGACCAAAAAAAAGGCTGCATAGGAGTTTTCCTAGACCTTGCACGTGCTTTTGATACTGTCTCCATTCCAATATTGCTAAAAAAGTTAGAACTATCTGGCATTAGAGGCATTCCACTTGCGTGGTTCAGGAGTTACCTAACAAATAGGAAACAATGTACTAAAATAAATAGATTAAAGAGTGACGCACAAGAGATTATCTTCGGTGTCCCACAAGGCAGCATAATTGGGCCTACTTTATTTATTTTATACGTCAATGATATACACCTTCGGCCACTCAAAAATGCAGAAATTGTCTGTTATGCTGACGACACTGCTTTAATATTTCACGGCTCATGTTGGATGGAGACAGTGTCAAATGCTCAGGAAGGGATATCAGAGGTTGCTAACTGGTTAAAAAATAATTTACTAACCTTAAATATAACCAAGACGAAATATTTGTGCTTTCACAAGACCGCTGCCTCTGCTCCTAGCGAGCCTCAAAGTTTAAAAATACATAAATGCGATAGCACTAAAAATCCTCCTAAGACCCCGTGCAACTGTGAGGAAATTGGTCTAGTGGATACTGTTAAGTATTTGGGAGTATACATTGACCACAATCTCTCGTTTAGATCCCATGTATCTTTTCTCTCAGGACGTATGCGTAGAGTGATCGGCATTATGAAAAAATTACGTAATGTTGCAGACCTATCAACTCTAAGATCCGTATATTTGGCATTATGCCAGTCTTTACTCAGCTTTAGTATCTTATCGTGGGGTGGTGCTTCCAAAACAGTACTTATTGAAGCAGAAAGAGCTCAGCGATCCGTCCTTAAAGTTATGTTGAAAAAACCTTTTAGATACTCAAGCGATCAGCTTTATCAAGACTGCAAAATGCTAACAGTGCGACAAGTATTTATTCTAAAAGCTGCATTATATAAACATAGGTCTCTATTACGATCTCCGAATATAGACTTCATTTTCGCAAAAAGAGTGCTTAAGTCTACAATACCAACAGTAAAAACATCCTTTGCAAAACGTTTTGTACCCTTCGTTGATGCACAAGTCTACAACTACGTTGCTAAATTCTGTAACTTAAAATATCTCACAATGAAACAGGCTAAACAATGTATCTTAACCTGGCTCAGAAACTTAACATACGAGGAGACTGAACATATATTTAGTGCAAACATTGCTTAAATTACATTAGCTTTCAATTTTTTATTTTTTATTTATTTTGTTTTATATTATTATAATTATTTTTATTTTACATTATACTTATATGGCACATTTTTTTTATTTTTTTATTGTATAAATATAGTGTTAATTTATTTTTTAAATCCTTAGATCTTCCAGAGAAAATGTTATTCCCACCTAGTTCACTAAGCAAAAAGAAATCTTTTCATTGGCTCCGCAATACAGGTTTTCCTAGTGCGGAGTCCGCCAGTAAAATAGGGTTTTTTTTAAGTTTTTAGATACTTATTCTTAAAATAATGTTCTTAAGTAAGACCTACTCTGTACAAAAAATGGAAATAAATTATATTATTATTATTATTATTATTAATATTAGTTTAGTACAATAGATTATCGTAGTGTACGCGCGTACATTGCTTAATTACTTAGTAACCATCCCAAGGCGCATTGAAACAAAGCCTGACATGTATTATATTAAATCAAATCCCGATTTCTCGCTCACAGTTGGCGACTCGCTACTACTGAAGTTCTTAATACGGGTATTACCGTAATAGCCTGTTACGGAATAGTACCTATTATGCGGAATAGGGAGCGCTCCGGCGATCGCCACGCACACGGCGACCGATATCGACCCTATTATCTTGAACAGCTATTATTTGGCTATTATCTGGTAACAGGTTACTTTTACATTGCGTATTATAATACGGTATTAGGTGGGCTGTATTATATTCCATATACCTATTACGAATATATTCATAACACCTCTACATAAGAGAGACATTTCTATGGTCGCAAAAAACTTCATACTATAATAGAACTAATAATACGTACTTATCATAGACTTCTAACTATAATAGTACTTACTAAGTATGTAGTCTATTATAATTATCATAACTTATAATTAATCTGTAATTTTGACAATTCGCTTTGAAATGAAATAAACATATTTAATTACGTACCGTAGCTGTAAACTCTTCTGGATCTAAATTAATATAATTGTTATCGTAAACATGAATAGCGTTATGATATGAAATAATATATGTTATTTTGCGCATAAAATTTGATAAATATGGAGCAAGATAAAGAGGAAGGAGAAATGAGCGATGACACGGACATGGTTGTAGAAGATAATGAAACTAAATGTGCTGTGGTAGGTACCAAATCTAATTTTTCAACGATTTAGTTTTTAACCACTTTTGTCCGCCTAGCGTTCCAAATCTGTAGTTATTTTCGTGCCTCGAGTAGTCGCCATCAGCTTTGCATTCATCATTGGTAAAGTTTAGTTTTATCACGGCAACTGCAATATTAATTAATCTTAACAAGTCAGTAGTCACAGTGAGGGCAGATTATTTACAAGTGCCATACTAAGACAAAAGTTTTAACATCAACAGTCTTGCCTGTTCGAGTTTTTCATTCCTTTATTTTGACTGCCCTCAATAAGTTCTTTATTTATTTCTATATTGTACATACATATTGTTAGAGAAGAGAAACAAAATAGCACTTTCATTGGGGTCTTGCATTAAAATCTTGAGTCCCATTTTTGACCAATATGTAGTGTGAACAATGAATGAATGGGTCTTGCAGTTCTGCTCACAGGATGCAATGGTTCGTATGTATCAATGCCACTAAAGCTACAGATTTGATACTGTATATTTGCTAAGTAAATAGTAAATCATAGCTATTTGGTTTATTATAGTGGTATTAGGAACAGTTTGTTTTCAAGCAAAGACAAAAACAATTAAATTAAAATCAAAACAAATATTCGATATACATATGATTTATAATCCCATAGCTATAAAAAAAATGTACTATTGAATTATAAATATGTATATTAAATTGTCCATTGACAGCTCTAGATAATGATAGAACAAAATGGTCACAGTTGGAGGAGGCCGTTGTCCGAAGACAAACAGACAACAGAAATTAAATATCATTCTTAGTATTATAAATGAAAAATTTATAACAAATGTCTGAATAAAGCTTAATATATAATATATAAATTGTCCACGCAGGACATTCACTATGTATCTATTACTCATGTTAATTATTGTTGTTAATGAATTATGATTTTTCATTAAAAAGGGTAATTTTCTAATTTATTAAAAGTAATAATATTTATGTTATAGCTTTACAAAGCAGACAAAAGTGGAGTTCTGGTTAAAAAGTTAAATAAATTAGATGCTTCAAAACTTGAAGATAGAGCAAAACGTTTTGGATTAGATCTCAGTGGAAATAGGATGGTTACACAGAAACAGATCGATGAACTCTACAATAATTTTGGTATAGAAAGTGGAAATGAAAGACATTTCAGATTCGATACTCTGCATTTGAATGGTGTTCATGGATTGACAACAAAAGAGATTTTTGAATATTTAGATGATTATAAACCAGTATCATTGGAGTGGATAGATGATAACTCATGTAAGTACTAATTTTTATGGGTGTTATCTTGTAGGGATTCCTACTTCAAATTCTGGAGAGAATCTATGATGCTATAAAGGCTGCTCTCTCTATATTTAAAATTCACTGTGTACTTCTGTAACCCCATTTTACTCACTCTTGGTGCAGAGCAGGAGTAGCAAGTTTGTTGGTTTGTGTGTTGTCTATAATCATATCCATTTTTTTCAACTGGTGCATATTTTTATGGAAAAAAAGTAATTTCTGCAAATATATAGTGAAACTAATATAAGAACACATATTAACCAAAACTTCTTTTGCAGGAATTCACTCAGTCTTAAATTGCAAATAGCTCATAGGGTTGTTTGCCAATTTTGATAAAGTAATACAAATAAAAACAATATTAGCACATTTATCCTATACAAGTATTTCATATGACTTAATGTTATGAAAGTAAGTGAAATACTAGTTTTGCTGTTTTAGCATCATCCATAAATGTCTTATTTTCCATACAGCAAAGGGTTTTTTCTGTAAAATTATCCCTATCCTATAATATAAAAATTACTTTAGTTATTGAGGTTTTACCTATGGAGACTATGTAGCAAAATTAACACTGAGGAATGCATATAGTTATATTTTGTATTACAAAATGTTCTTATTCACAGAGATATTTTAAAAACAATGTTTTTGGGGTTTCACACTTTTCCAGGGCTAACTTAAATAGGCTCCATTATACCACTTTAATTTGCCACTTGGACTAAGTAATGTTAACTTGATGGCATCAACAGTTTTTTTAATAATTTGAAAACAGGACTATGTTTAATAACATCATTTTTTCATATTAGTATATCTAAATAAGAATATTTTGGACTTACAGGTAATATAGTGTGTCAAGATCATATATCTGTTGGATTAGCACTGTTAGTGCATTCAAGGGAAATAAAAAATGAAGACATAATTAATATGCTTCATGAAAAGTCTGCATATCATTGGAGAGAGGGAATGCCTCATCCTAAAAGAGATTTGATATTGATGAGGTTTGCTACAAACAGTGATAAGAAAGTAAGTTCTGGGAAACCTGTAAGGAAAGTGAAACATTGTAATGAAGAGATTATAGACAGAGCAGGTAAAAATCCATGGGGTGAATTATGTAAATCTTGGGGTGTTTATGATCACCAAGAGATATTTCAAAGAAAATTACCAAAAACTGATGATGAAGAGGAAGAGGATGAAAATCCTAAAGACCAATATGTAAATTTACAAATAAAAAACAAAAAATTAGCAATGCGACTTGGAAAAAGAAGTCATAAGGGTGAAAGTGATGATGATAGCAGTAGTTCAGAATCTGAATGGAAAACAAAGTCTAAAACTCCTAGAATGAGGATGCATGCAGATGATGAAGAATCAAAACTGAGAAATAAAAATCTGAATCAGCAACACAAAGTTGAAAAAGATGAAATTTTTGCTCCCTTGTCCATAGAAGTTATTAATTCCAGAAGTACATTTGTTCCGAAAGAAACAAAAGTATCAGATAAATTTAGATATAAAAAAGGTAAATCACACAACACACACAGATTAGGTGATGTACAATCAAGATTAGGTGTTAAGCTGCCAGGGAAAGAAGCACAATGTAGTGATGAATCCGCCTCTAATGATTCTGACCATAATACTACAATGAGTAGAGTTGAAAAAATTACAGCTACCTCTAAAAATACTGATGTATGGTCTAGGCTTGAGAGTGTTCCACAGAAAGAAGTACAAAAAGATTTAAGACAAATTTTGACACGCAAAAATAAATCAGATGACTTAAGAGAAAAGCTAAGTAAATCAAAACAGAGTAATTTACGTATTGAAATAGACAATAATTATGCAGAATAATAAATGAAATTTACAATTTTAAATGATTTTTTTATTTTCTGATAAAAAGAAAAAAACAATCACTCCCTTGGATTAGGATGACTGTGTTTGTACTTGTACTATTTATTTGTTGTGTCTAATCAAACAAAAACCCAATGCATAATCACATTTGTATTAAATGTTATTTTCTTATATTTAAAAATAAATGTTTGTATGTCCCTTATAGACTCTGAAACGACTGACTTTAATAAAATTTTGATATAATATTTAGATTAACTCAGCGGATGTTCCTGTAAATTTTGCGGATATTTTTTTTTAACCGTTTAGTTCTGTTTCGAGGGAATTCGAAACGAAGCCACAGCACCGGGTGGCTGGATTGCTAATTAATTATAAAAGTATTTGTGCGTCATTTTTTTTTGTTCACTAATAAAGAGCATAGCATAAACTGCGGTCGCTTCAATATGCTGTAAAATGGGATCTAGAATTAAATAAATGAAACCACATAATAAATATTAAAATAAAGTATATTGCATATTTTTTGTGCAACAGAAATATTTTATAAAGTGCACTTACATAAAGTTGTAAAATACAATATTTAGTTCGAGACTTTCACGTCAATGTATTTATATTGGATATGTATAATAATTTAGAATTAAGGTAAGGGCACTAGTAATTGACCATGTACTAGTAGTGACCGTTTAGTAACGAATTTTAAATAATAAACGTTTGTTTTAGCTAATAAAAAATATTAATTAACTATATTAAATTTTAAACAATGGGCTACAGCTCTGAGCTTTTGGGCAGTTGTTAATATATGGCAACAGGTAATTACAAATTTATTTTTTATTACCTACAACAAACAAAACACTTATTATTTAAAAATCATACAAAACGGTCAACTACTTGTAAATGATCAATTACTAGTGCCTTTACCTTAATTTGCAACAAATGTAAATAAAAGTTATTTTTATACACTATGACACAGACTTATTAAGAAACAAAATATTAAAACCGAAACAGCATAAAAATATTACCACTGCCTATTGCGTTTAACAATTGTAAATAAATCACTTTTTTTTTTTTTTTATGGAATAGGATGGCAAACGAGCATGCGGTGCACCTCAAGTAATCACCGCCGCCCACGACCTCTCGCAGAGCGAGGGTGTTGCTGTCCTTTAAAAAAGTGGAAAATACGCTTTTTGAAGGTACTTATATCGTACCGATCCGGGAACACCGCCAAAGGGAGATCGTTCCATAAAATGGTGGTGCGTGGAAAGAAATTATTTGAAAACCGTACTGTGGTGGATCGCCACGCATCCAGATGGTGAGGATGATATTTTAATCTGTGACGTACAGTACGGTTATGGAATTTAGCGGCAGGAATAAGGTCATGCAGTTCAATGGAACACTCTCCGTGAAAGATGCGGTAGAAAACGCACAGTGAAGACACATTTCTACGCATCGCTAAAGAGTCCAGCTGTTTGCTAATCACCTTGTCCCCAATAATACGAGCTGCTCTGCGCTGTATGCGATCGAATGGCTTAAGTTGGTACTGGGGTGCACCAGCCCAGAGATGAGAACAGTACTCCATGTGAGGCCGGACTTGTGCTTTATACAGCGCAAGTCTATGGGGGCCGGCTTGAAGTATTGTCTCGCTCTATTGATAACACCCAATTTTTTAGAGGCCAACTTAGCCTTCCTTTCCAAGTGATCGCGATACTTGCAACTATTGGAGATGTCGAGTCCCAGTATTTCGATGCTACTCGAAGCACCTAAAAGAGTATTCTCGAAAGACGGTGACGCGACAAACGGCGATGTTTTAGCAGTTAACGCGCAAACTTGTGTCTTCTGGGGGTTAAATTGTACTAAATTTAGTTTACCCCAGTCGGAGATCTTCCGTAAGGTGGATTCAACAGAAGACACAAGATTTTCCCGGCACTCGTCGACCTTTTTCCAAGAAAGGCTTGCGCTACCGGTGTATGTGGCATCCACTGTACTGTCATCTGCATAGCAGTGAATATTAGCATCATCTAACATGTCATTGATATGCAGAAGAAACAGTGTAGGGGATAGCACGCAACCTTGGGGAACCCCAGCATTCACTGGTTTAAGATTCGAGCAGAATCCGTCGACAACGACACGTATGCTACGTCCAGTGAGAAAACTGGAGATCCAAAAGCGCAGACTTTCTGGAAGCCCATAGGAAGGTAGCTTCGAAAGAAGTGCCCTATGCCATACACGATCGAAGGCTTTCGCTATATCCAGACTAACTGCGAGACCTTCTCCCTTGCTTTCTATTGCTGCCGCCCAACGGTGAGTCAGGTAGACCAGAAGATCACCTGCTGATCGACCATGTCGAAAACCGTATTGACGGTCGTTGATCAGCTCGTGATCCTCAAGGTATGACAGAAGCTGACGATTTATAATCATCTCCATAACTTTGGAAATAAGGGAGGTAATGGCAATAGGCCTGTAGTTAGCTGGATCTGAAGCATCGCCTTTTTTAGGGATCGGATGGATCAGGGCTGACTTCCATATATCTGGGACTATGCCTTGTGAGTATGAGAGCCGAAATAGACGCGTTAGCACAGGAGTTAACTCGGGGGCGCACATTCGAAGCACAATTGGAGAGATACCGTCTGGCCCACTCGACTTATGAATATCCAAGGAAAACAGAGCTCGCCGAACAGCTTTTTGACTGAACTTAATATCTGGCATTGAGCTCTGACACCACGGGATAGTAGGCGGCGGGTTTCCTTGGTCATTCATAGTCGAGTTTGACGCAAAGAAATTCCCCAAAAGATCGGCTTTCTCCTTTGCTGTGTGGGCCAGTGCGTTGTTCTCAGTGCGTAACGATGGAAGTGATGGTTGGTCAAAGTTACCAAGCGCCGCTTTGGAGAGTGCCCAGAACCGACGCGTTCCAGATGGGTATTGCTCAAGCTTTTTGCCAATTTTGACAATATACTTAAACTTCGCTCTGGCAACTTCCCTCTTAAAGAACCTGGAGGCGCGGTTATAATTCCTTTTGAGTAATGTCGAGTTGAGGTTCCTTGAAGCCATCGCTTCAGCCCAAGCCCGATAAGCCTCACGTTTGCTATCAGCTGCTGCCTTGCAAGACTCACTAAACCATGGCTGCGATCTACCACCGATTGGAATTACAGAGCTAGGTATATAATTTTCCATACCTTGCATCACCACTTCGGCGATAGATGCACCACAAGAATTAGCATTATTCGCAGAGAAACAAACCTGCCTCCATGGATAAGACGCATAAAAGGAACGCAAACCATCCCAATCTGCTGACTTGTAATGCCAAACACGTCGTGTCGCGAGTGATCTGCGGCAACGACGTGCGATAGGCACTACACACCTTACTAGGCAATGGTCAGAAGAGCCTAGTGGAGCATCGACCGAGATTTGGTAGTTTTGGGGATGTGTGGTCAGGAAGAGATCCAGTAAAGAAGGATCTTGACCATCCACGTCTGGAATTCGCGTTGGCTCCTTAACTAATTGGGATAGACCATTCGCAATTGCAAAGTCAAAAGCAATTCTACCCGCATAGTCTGTGGTATCCGAGAAGCCAAGCCATTCAGCATGGTGGGCATTAAAATCACCAAGAACTACGATCTCAGCCGAGGGAGTCTGTGAAAGTATATCGTCAATAGCCGCTTGTAAGTGTTCCATAAGCCTATCACGATGCATTATAATTATTTATCGATAATGTAATGCTTATTTTGAAGGATAAATATTTTCCTGTGCGCATTTAGGTATGGCAGCTTATTATTAAAAATTCTATTATCGGAAATATTCTATATAATAAGCTATATGGCCCTATAAAATTTACTACGTAAAAGTTTACATAAGTTTTGGTGATAACGAGGCAGTGATTTGCGAAGAGACCGGAAGCGAAATTAAATAAGAATCATGTCCTGTATCCGAGTCCTTGTACCTCGCACATGAGGACTGAGTTAAACGGTTGGCCTATAGTGATATTTTGCATACATTGTAACCTTGTGGGGCCAATTGACAATATACTTGTTTCTATCGCTTACTAATCACGGAGTTGTCGCTGCGAGATGTAGTTACAGCCTTAGTAATTACTTAGTAATAAAATTGTCCTTGTTTTCTAGTCACAGACAAACTCTTACAAGAACATTTCTGATTCGAGTAAAGCTTGCTTGATCACGATCTCTTAGAGAATGAAATAGTATAAACTAGGTTTATAAATTTATCAGAAATTCATATAGGTAAGCTTTAATTGAAGCATATTTAATTCATATTTCTCCAGCGGATAAGCCTTGAAGGCGTAACAGAGACAGTCCGACTTTTGCATTTATAATATGTATATTTAAATCGGCTGCTGGACCGGTTGGAACACATAAGTTGCAAACTGTTGCAGATCAACAAGGAGAAGACAAAACTGTTGATAGTTGACCGCACAAATATACTGGAGCTCACTGACTCTTTAAACTTCAAAAAAGTAAACAATATTATCTACCTGGGTTCCAGCATCTCGAACACCGGCTCTTGTGATGTCGAAATCAGATGCACGATTGGGATGGCCAAAGGCGCCATGGGCCAGTTGAAAGGAATATGGACGGACAGAAACATAAGGAATGATACCAAACAAAAACTTGTCAGAACGTAGTGTTCATCATATTCGTATACGGGGCCGAAACATGGATGTTCAGAGCACATGACCGTAAAGACCGACTCAAGATCTCAACTAGGCTTTCGACTATCTGCCTGAAACGAGTTCTTGAGTACTTCGGTCATTTCGCCCGGAAGAGTGATAACAATCTCGAAAAGATAGTCCTCACGGGCAAGGTCCAGGGGAACAATACCACGAGGACGAAGTCCAATGCGCTAGACAGATCAAATACGCACCACTCTCAACAGCCTGAACAACAGCATGAATCCATCCACGTTGCAAAGAACAGGCACCGATGGCGCAACATTGTCCATGACAAATTGATCCGTGGAGGGGGACATCAGCATTGATGACACCGACGCGAGGAGGAGGACGATATATAGTATGTGTATACATATCCTATCTTAATACTGCTTGCTCCAAAAAGTTGTATAGGGTTACAGATACTTCCGAATTAAAGCATTATAATTTCTTAATGCAGGGTAGGTTTTTTTATTCCTCATAAGATACATAATATAATCCAAATAATTATTAAGTACATTAAATCTATTGGAACTATTGGCATTTCGAATATGTGAATCCTTGGTCCAGCTAAGCCATATTATACTACAGCAGGGCAGCCAGCTTACAATGTGTCCATCGACAATAAAATGAAAGCAGATGAGACTTATCTGTCTTTAATCTGTAATCTATACCTACTAATATATAAAACTGAAGAGATTGTTTGAACGCGCTAATCTCAGGAACTACTGGACCGATTTGCTAAATCCTTTGAGTGTCCATTTATGAAAGTATAAGATATAATGAATAAAGTAATTGTCATCTTACCTCTTATAGTATTGCGACACTCACAGCTTTCTTATGGCTTCCTTCCTTCTAGTATATTACGTTTATGAGTAAACGTCGCAGCTTAACTTGTCATTTTAATTTGATGTAGACAATAGAACCCAAACTAAATATTTTACTAAATGAAAATAATTTATTACTAAATGATTTATCTTACAGTGAATATTTTAATGATCTTTGTATTATAAAATAACAAGCGCAAAGTGAAGTATTGAGATTCCTTTAATGCATAAATTGTAAGTTTATTAAATAATATATTAAGTTGTTGCACCAAATATGCAATAATAATGTTTTTTTCCCCTTTTTTAATACTGTAAACTTAAAGCATAAAAATATTTTTTACATTAACAGTGTGCACCAAAGTAGCAATAAATAATTTTGTCAAATTTGGTTTTCTATAAATAATTTGCAGAAAATTCCTATAATATAAATATTCTTTGTGCATATAATAATATCAACATGTAGTAATAAAATAAAAATTATACAAAATAAAATATGGAATAAAAATAAGGTATATTAAAAAAGTTCTTTAAGCACTATATTGATTAGTATTGTTATTTTTTTTAATAATTATTAAAAATCAAAATGCGTTACCAATTTTTTTCTTAGTAAAAGAAATTTACACAACAAACGGAATGTTTCAGTCTTCTTAAGTACTTAAGTCGCCCTCATACGTCCAATTCAAATTTTAATTTTAGCGCAATCATAAATTCTTAACATATAAATTAATAAATTGGTTAGTGAAATTGTTAAAGGGTTTCTTTCATTTTGATTTCTTGTCTTTCTCCGTTTTATCTTCGTCTTTTTTCTTAGAAATTAATGTATGTTTGGCTTTTTTCAACTGTTTTTTAACCTTATCCTTTACTTTATTTTTCTTTCCCGGCGGAACTGCGTCGGTGGATTTAATAGAAGAACTTGTCGATTCACTGTTTCTTTGAGCTAAAAACCAATACAGAGGAATAAAGTTATAAACAAATCGATAATCTTTTATTGACATCGGAATAAATAACTTGTTAAATTACATCGCAAGTTGTCTCAAAATTACATCGCGAGAAACTACCATTTTTGTACACCGGAGGTCAGTGGAGGCAAAAGACCCCGGGGGCAAAAGAAACTATTTTAAATCATTTTTTACAGGCAATAAGGCATGAAACTAAGTATCTAAATAAAAAAAGGTTTTATTCTTTTAATGTACAAAAAACATTAACAACATTTTTTATTAAATCCGCTTTCCTGGAATTCGATTTATTTATATTCGAATGTGTGAAATGTTCACTAGTTCAATTTATAGTTTGTAAGTCTGTCGGAGAGGTCCCAACACCTAGGCGGAGCAGTTATAGCAATAAAATCGGGTTATTCTTTATACCAAAGGGTTAACAAAAAGTAATATAATATGATGATATTGGCACTAGATAAATGGACGCAGACTTATGAAGACATTGGATTGGGTCTAAGACAGTTTTGCTCTGACAAAGTTGCCTTAAATAGAGTCAACTTCCCTTAAATTCATGTACTTTACATATTTATGCGTTTAGTTAATATACTATACTACTGTTAAAGAGTAGCTGCCCGCGGTGCCATAAATTATATTAATGTGGTAGGAATAGGCGCGTGTGATAAACGATAACTGCTTATCGATTCTCAGAAGGAAGAAGAACAGTATGCGCTGGCGCACGGTAACTTGTTAATATATGCAGGTTATTTAAAAATTATTATAGTCTATTGATGCGTGGCGATTAAATTAATGTACCTATACCTATTTCTTTCTTAAATATTTCTGTATAAGGTTATATTTTGACCAATATGTGATTATTAAATAGTTTATTTTTATTTTACATTGTTTCTTAGTTCATAACCCCCGTGTGGTATCTGGCTGAATAGAATAGTACCACCCTCATTTCTTACCGAGGTGTCGTAAAAGGCGACTAAGGTTAGTCGACCCGCCGTGTGGTATCCGGCTGAGTAGAATAGACCACCCTCTTTCTTACCGAGGTGTCGTAAAATACGACTGAGATAAGTTGACGTCAGGCAGGCGGCCGATCGTAAAAACACAGCCAAATCATGTGACAGCATATTTATAGCATGTTGTGCCGAACCCACTTAGAGTGAGATGGCAGAAAGATAATGACAAGGGATAAGAAAAAGTTAACGATTTTTACAACTACCAAGAAATAATAACAGATGCGCTTTTTGTGAAATTTGAATAAAATGTGTAGTTTAGTTAGATTGGTTTCATCCAACAATGCACATCTAATCTTAAAAAAAACAAGAAAAAGATTAAGAAAGAAGAAGAGGATAATTAAATATTATATAATCGATTTTTTTCTATTCAATTATTGATTAAAAAAAATATTTTCACATTTCTACCACAGACTAGAAGTTTTACACAGAAACAACAGTTAAAATATATTCAACTTTCAAATTGATCAAGGTTAACAACATGATGAACAGGAGCATGATGATGTTTCTTAGTTCATAACAAAAACACATGTTTTTTTTGTGGAACCAGCAATTCTTTGGTACTTGTATAGGCCCAGAGAATCGTCACGATCTTACTACTTCTGATAATACAACACCTCAGATCTGCGATCATTATTTTCTGAGCCTATATGGACTGAACTAGTACCAACTAAAAATACCTCTCTTGTTAGCAATGGAGGTGGCGATCGCGAGGTCCTCCTGACGCTCGCGTCGCCGCTCAGCGTCTATCTGCTGCACCAGCTCGTCCCGCATCCGTACGATTTCAACTAACCGCGACACCAGCTGTTCCTCACGTACCTGACGAACATGGGAATTAAAAAAAAATACATTTCTAGAAGTAGGCGTTATCTTGCGGCGTTAATTCTTTGTTATAAAAGTAATGAGAGAATAATCTGCTATAATCTACGGTTTTTAACAACATATATGTTATGTATATGTATAAGTGTTTGGAAATGTTTTGCGATTTCGTCGTAGATCTTAACTCCTGATGATATATTTGGATAATATACACTCTAGATTTAGCATTACATATATTTTCTTTTATCGCGGATTATAGCAAAATAACATTAGCATTGGTTTTGAATTATTAAATAAGAGCCAAATGAAATAAGTTACCTATTCATACATTATACAAGTCAGTATTACGCTCATGTTATCAATTTAATGTATAATTTATAAGACAACCGCTTACTATATCAATATTTATAATGACTAGATAAAGGCATAAAATCTTCCTGCCCTTATCCCACTCTAAGTGGGGTCGGCACAACATGTTATAAACATGCTGTAACATGATTTGGCTGCGTTTTTACGACCGGCCGCCTGCCTGACGTCAACTTACCTCTGTCGTATTTCACGACACCTCGGTAAGAAATGAGGTTGGTCTATTCTACTCAGCCGGATACCACACGGCGGGTCGACTTACCTTAGTCGCCTTTTACGACACCTCGGTAAGAAAAGAGGGTGGTACTATTCTACTCAGCCGGATACCACACGGCTAGACTAGATAAAGGCATAATAGGTAAATATTGCCCATCTGAAGAATAAACTTACGTTCTATGTATCTATATACATATTCGGATGGGTAACTAGGAAAAAAATAATTTTAAGTAATCATCAGTACCTAAGTAAAAATAAAACACCTTGTGGTATATGGCTGAATGGAAAAGTACCACCCTCATTTTTTACCGAGGTGTCTTAAAAGGCGACTAAAGTAAGTCGACCTACCGTGTGGTATCCGGTTTAGTAGAATAGACAACCCTCTTTCTTACCGAGTTGTCGTAAAATAGACAGAGGTAAGTTGACCTCAGGCAGGCGGCTGGTCGTAAAAACGCAGCCAAATCATGTGACAGCATGTTTGTAACATGTTGTGCCGACCCGACTTATAGTGGGATAAGGGCAGGAAGATGATCAGTAAGTAAAAATAAAAAAGGTTTTATTTTAAAATATTAATAACAGTTGTAGCTCAGTGTAGTATATATCCATTATCTTGTCATATCCATTATATATTACAATTATTACCTTGTCTGCATCAATTCTGTTGACTGCGGGCCGTGACTGTATAACCCTGATTTCATGCTCTATATCGGCTTGCTCTTGTTCCAGTCTTTGTTGCCTTCGTCTATAGAAGAGGAAACTTTATTTACTATTATTGCTTGCATTGAAGGTCTTGTTGAATAATACGCTCTTAGTGTCGTGTTACAGTAGGTGTACCATGATAACGATTGAAAGAAAACTGTCCATTTATTTATTTATTATTTATTTATTTATGTACCACAAGTTAACAGATAAATTATTTAAATAGAAAAATGTGTTAAATATATAAGCGATCTCTTCTAGCAGCGCTAAGAGTGTTGAGAAACATATTTGATGGTGGTATAAGTACAAATATTGTAAAGGAATATATTAATAAAATTTTATTAATATTTATAAAATTTTACATATTTAGATATATTCATATTATATAACAATAAATATATATGCAACAAAAATAATATACAAATAAAATTATATATTACATTATTTACAACTGTTTACGTTTCAAACTATTCAATACAGGGGTATCAAACTCAAAAGCTATCTTGGCCCAAAAATAAACTTAAGTATTATAGTTAACAGTGGTGTATCTACTGGAGGGTTAGACGGGGCAGTGCCCCAGACATTATTTGTAACACGACAAATATGCAACAAATGATGTTAAATATTGTGCAAATTAGATTTCTAGCAATAAGAATTTACAACATGACATAAATACCTAGTCTAAGTTATTAAACTTAGAAAAAAATTATAATTTTAAGAAATTATAAAAAACATTTTTTTTAAATATGTATTTTTACGATTACTTGTAACGTTACTGCAACAAGAATTATTTATAACACTACAGTTATATATTTTTGTGGTCCTGGCTTTATTAACAAAATGTTGCTGACCCTACACAAAATTAACATGATACTATGTACATACAAGGTAAACTATGTACTTGAATGTATAATATATTACTTACATGTACATTAACTCCGTCTGCTTCCTAAACAGGTCATTTTTCTCGTTGACTAATTCACAAAGTTGTATAACGAGGTCTTCTATTTCCTCCTGGGGCGCTGTAGGTCCATCATCACCTGATATAGTACATATATTAGTATAAAATATAGGTCGTGTAAACTCGTTTAAATCAAAATATGATACGTTGAATAAGAAGTTTATACTTAGAGAAGCTTAAACAATAAATGGTTTTTTTAATCTCAATAACAGCGTTTCTTCTGTGGTAGCCACTTTATGCCACCAAATGATATATTTTGAAATAGAAACCTACTTTCCTTAAACATAAGAGAGGTGACTCCTGTACAAAAAATTTAACAGGTTCGACGGCGCACTGAAACATAACCTATGTTTTTTCCAGTATTTAAATCTTTTTTAAATAAAGCCACTAACCTACCCTTACAAACCAAAGTTAAATTTTGTTTTGTCTATTTAAATATTCTTTATGAAAAGAGCGTACAGCTTAATCTATATCCCTTATTATAAGCATATATGTATCTATTTTATCGTACATAAAGAATTATATCAACAAGTCTTATTTAAGCTAAACAAATAAGTTTCTTAATTTGAGTTAGAGGTTATATTTGTTTCCACTGTATAATATTACAAAGTAAATTAATATCATACATGTTTTAGCTGGATATATAACAATAATGTAAGTGTTTAGTGATGGTTATTTACAACATGCGAAGCGCAAAATACAAGCCATTTTATGGTATTTACGTCCTTTTACATATTCTATGACATATAAAAAACCTAATTAAGTAGACGTGACTGAGAAGACAATATATGGATATACCTATCAACCAATATGTTAACTATGTAAGTAAAGTGCTGTTTTAAGTAAAAATTTGATACGAGAACAAAACTTATATGTTTCTTTTATCGGAATCAATTTTATATAGAGTACATAAAGTCACCCAAAACCCTTCACAATCCTTAAATATTACATGACAAAGTCCCTATGGCGTCGGTCTGCCAACTTGCTCGCGATACGAATTTTTATGCGGTTTTCACTAATAGGGTGTGATTTATGAGAAAAGTTTTACTATATAATTTGTGAATTGTTGAAAATTTCGAAAAATCTCAAATTGCATGGGACATATAACAAAGCTTTCAAGGTTAATTTTATTTATTGTACACTAAACAAAAAATGTGTTATATCATGGTTCACTTAATTGCCTGTTCAAGCTTGGTTTTTGTGATAACAAAGTAGATCAACGTTGAAGTGCGACATTGCGATGACTTTTTAAGCAAAAGTAATTATAATATAATGTAATTAAAAAAATGATTTTCATTTGATACAAATACGACGGAGCAAGCAGTTCGGTCGTCAACCCGCATGCTCAAAAAGAGACATAGAGTAGAAAATGATTAAAATATAGAGACATACAAGAGAAATACATATCGAAATGAGTATTAAAATTAACCTGACTTGTAGAACTTGTGATGAGGATACAAAGAATATATATTATGCGCATCTAGCTGTTGCATACGGATATTAAGAAATAAGTTTTTCCAGCCAATACATTATTTTGCTTTCTAACTTAAAAGCTTCTATTACATTTTTAAATAGGTTTGAACGGGGATATGAAGAAAGAGAAATTAAAAAGAAAAATCCAGAAGGTTAAAAGAGCATCTGTTTATGCGAGCCACGTTCGCAATAAATAATAAGAGTAATGAATTAAGAAGATAACAATGGGTATTTTTAAAGCAAAATAGCTTTAACTTTACCTAAGTCAGCTGTCTTGCGGTAAACTATATACGTTATTCGTCTAGACATTAAAGTAATATTTTTATTATAATTAAAAGACCGGGTGATTATCCGTGCCACGGTTGCTACCTACATAAACTGGTATGAATATTTATTACAGTATTTCTTAGTATTCTCTTAGACATACTATGCATTGGACGATCGTTCTTAATCAAACGATTAATATTTACTTCCGAATGCTCTTCCTTAAGTAGCTATTGACTTTCTAATAACATAACATGCATATTGCGCCATTTGTGGTAACTTTGGTATAGTGTGATAATAAGTATAATAATCACTGCAATACAAGTATATAAGTGACAAAAGATTATAACGATGGCATATTGGTATTGCTAAATAGTATATCACGATCTTTCAATAAATTCAGTAAAACTAATCCAGGACCGTAAAATGTGTTAAATGCAACACAATTGTATTTTTTTTTGCAATAAAATTGCTAAAAATTATGATTTTCAATACATAAATCAATACCATCTCGTTAGAGGATATCTGATATATAAACGATAAAGTATGTATTTATGTTCTATATAAACTCCGAAACGGCTAGAGGTATTTTAATGAAATTTTCAGACAATATTTAGATTGACGTAGGGTATAATTCTGTGGAGTTTGGTGGCGGTCGAAGCATTTTTTTAAACTGTACTTTCAGTCTTTAAATTTAGCCGGCCTTATTATTTAATTAGTGGGCACTATGAAAAAATTTGCGTACCACATAATTCCCAAAGTTTTTTTGCAAATATCTTACATAAAAGCGTGTGATAGGGTATAAAGTGCATTGTTTTGAATTTACCCTCACACTTGTCGCGAATCATTTGTTCGATGAGCACTCCCTGCCGCTCCAGGCCCAGTTGCTGTGTTTCCAGCAGATCAAGCTGCACTTGAAGCTCTTCAGGTGTTATCTGCATCTTAACTTCGCGACGCTCTGGCAGTGGCAGCCCTGGCGCGGGACCTTTCACGCGACGGATTACTGGATTCCATTAAAAAAAAATATATAGATGTACTCTCTCAGACGGGGATAAATAATAAAGTATAATCAATAAGTGATGATTTAACTTAATTTTTTCCAAATTTTTTTGCCGCCATCAATTTCGATTAATCAAGTGTAGGGTTGAAAATTTTCTCGGTTCATGAACAATTTATTATTCTTTCATTCTTACTCATTATTTTTGTCTGTGATAGATAAATTTTCATTCTAACAATGCATTGTAATATGTAGTCGGTAAAATTATATTTTATACTAATGTATGATATTAAATCTATTATTAATAGTGATTACTTTTAACAAAATTAAATTGCTATTGTTCACTGTAGTAATTGCACACAATTCTATTCGTGTTGTAGTAATTAATTATTGGTATTTAAATACCAATAACGAATTACGTACTACAAACCGTTACGTTGATATTAACACAAACATTGTTAGTATACGTAACATAAGAATGTTGATATACATTATTCATAACATCGATATTATTTTGTGATTATGATAAATAATTCTACACATAAATTTTATACACAACTTTATTTTTTCAACTCAAGTCCTGCTTTTTAATAAACGGCATTCATTTTTTGCTGCCACTTCAAAGCAATGAATTAATTCATATAATTATAAAATCATTCTTTTATGAAGGTATAAAGCTTGTCGATATAAAATTGCTTGCTCAATAAACATTTTGATCTAAAAATTATTAATTACTATCATTAACAGTAAGCTATAGGGGTAAATATAAAAAAGAGTGATATCTTGTTCGCAATGACAATAAAAATGGACAAACTATAGTCCATTGATTCACTAGGTTTTGTCATTTTTTTTGATCGACGTACATAAATAATAATAAATAAATAAATATGTACCGTCTGATGTGTTGCGGTCATCCGACAAATCAGCACTTTTTTCCAAAAACTCTCCACATCCGGACAGTGTTGAGAGACTGTCTGGAGGAGTGGGCGCTGTTCGCTTCTTCTTTAACTTAGGGGTTGTTTTGCCGAAAGATTTCTAAGAATAAGAACAAGAGCGAAACACGTTAAGTTACTTTTAATTCATTTCAATTTTAATTACTTGTAAAAAAAAGTTTGTTACTAATCACATCATGGAGATTTTTCTGCTTTATGTTACACCATTGTATAAGCTCTAGTTGTGTCAATTTCATCAAAATTGGTCTAGCGGATAAACCGTAAAAGCGCTAACAGGCAGACAAAAAGACTCCTATTTATAATAAAGCATGGATACAATATTAAAAGATACTAATACTGGAATAAAATTCTCGATGCTTAAAACGAGATTCATCATCTTCCTGTCCTTATCCCACTCTAAGTGGGGTCGGCACAACATGTTAAAAACATGCTGTCACATGATTTGGCTGCGTTTTTACAACCGGCCGCCTGCCTGACGTCAACTTACCCCAGTCATATTTTACGACACCTCGGTAAGAAAGAGGGTGGTCTATTCTACTAAACCGGATACCACACGGTGAGTCAACTTACCTTAGTCGCCTTTTACGACACCTCGGTAAGAAATGAGGTTGGTCTATTCTACTCAGCCGGATACCACACGGCGGGTCGACTTACCTTAGTCGCCTTTTACGACACCTCGGTAAGAAATGAGGGTGGTACTATTCTATTCAGCCGGATACCACACGGTGTAATAATAAATTAATACAGGGGACATTAAAAAAAGAATTGGCAACTAACATCGAAAATAGCTAAGAGAAAATATTGTTATTTAACTGTAAATACTAACTAACTTCTTATTTTTGAATTTAGTACAAAAAATCAGAATCAAAGTTATTATTTTAAACTTAAAATCAAAGTTAGCTTACTTAGTTAGTTAAGTTAGTTAGCAAAGCTTAAAACGAGATTGATCTATTAAATTTGTAATATATAAATAGCCCCATACACGTTTATCGTTATGTATAAACAAATATTTTTCATATTTATAATAGACAATACCTATAATTTGAAGACATTTCTAATGAAAAAAAAAATCCTTTTCAAGAGTCTTTATTTTAATAGGATATTGAAAATACTGCGAGTAAATAATGATCAGTGCTAATACTTTCCATTCGGGTAAACGTGCCACTGGCATACCTATCTATATAACAATAAGTCAATGGTGGATGACTTTCACTTCTGTTCAATAGTACTTACGAAACGACTCATTATATTGTTATTTTCTTATTTTAAAATTTTTATTTTGAGGAAAATGTAGTAGATACGTTTTTAATAATTCTAAGACGTTATCGTGTTAGTTGAATATTACGCAATTCGCATGCTATGTACATAGATATTTATAAATTGAGTCACGTGTGCGGACTTATACACATTCCATATCCGTTACAAAACCTAATACAGAGTTAACTGACGTTTAATCAAACGTTTTGAATGAGAATTCTAATTCATCTATAGTTCAATTTGAAAATAAAAGAGTATATAAGTAATTGAGAAATTAAGTAATAGAGATATCTTCAATAAAAACCAAAAATACAAGCATTTAAACATTGAAAATAATAAATAAATATTTTATATGTATTACAATAATAAATATTTATATTAATTTATATTAATACAGTGTCATCATCCTCCTGCCGTTTAACCACTCTAAGTGGGATCGGCACAACATGTTACAAACATGTTGTCACATAATTTGGCTACGTATTTTACGACCGGCCGCCTGCCAGACGTCAAATTACCTTAGTCGTATTTTACGACACCTCGGTAAGAAAGAGAGTGGACTATTTTACTCAACCGGATACCACACTGGGTGAACTTACCTTAGTCGCCTTTTACGACACTTCAGTAAGTAATGAGGGTGGTCTATTCTACTCAGCTGGATACCACACGGTGTAATAATAAATTAATACAGGGGACATTAAAAAAAGAATTGGCAACTAACATCGAAAATAGCTAAGAGAAAATATTGTTATTTAACTGTAAATACTAACTAACTTCTTATTTTTGAATTTAGTACAAAAAATCAGAATCAAAGTTATTATTTTAAACTTAAAATCAGTTTTATTATTAATTTAAATATAATATATGCATTAAAAATCTATTACCACTGACCATGCTATCAAAAACAGTAATATAATAAATATTTCTAGTCGTATATTATTTATTACCTGATCAGAATGTATAGTGGATGTGTGCGAACTAAATGAAGATATACTGGCAACATCGTCCATGGATGTACAAGGGACGTCGAGATGTTCAGCGATACCAGGCGGAGGGGGTGCTTTTGATTTTCTGCGCCGCGGGGTACTCACAGGAAGGTTTGGCGTACTTGCTGTTATTGGTGATTTGTGCATATTTGAACTGTAATTTAATACTTATTCTAACATATAACAAAAAAATGCAACGACAGTTGTAATAAAATCCTGGAATATGTGATTATGAGTGTTGGGAACTGGTACAGTCACAGTAAAATTGTTATTTGTAAATTACTTGTATAGTGTGTATTTTTTGGGTATTTTACAGAAACATTTTTATAGAATTTAATAACACAAATTAATTCATAATTTGTAGATCTGTCAATTTAGTTTGTGGACATATACTTGACTTATACTATCTATCCAGGATGCTGTATTTTATATTTTTACTCTAGTTTATAGTGGCACTATAAATGTAATACCAAAGTTCACTCAGACTACCAGGAGGGTAGGTAGGTAGGTAGGAATCATTTAGGAGTAAATAAGGTACAAACAGAAAACAAATTTGTAAAATATTTATAATATAGATTATATAAGTTAGCCATCCAACTATCCACTAAATGTATTTGAATTTTATTATTAAGCTAGACAACAACTATTAAAAAACTTACTTTTTTATAGTTTTTGTTTAAAAAAACGAAATAACTTATATATTATTTGAATGTGGCATATATAAGTTGTGTAATAACATAATTAAAACTTTTTATTATCTTTTTTGTATTTTTTTACCTTTTATCACATGCTTCATCATCTGAAGATGGTTCTTCACCATCTGACCAGAAAGGATTATATGCTTTAATGTGCCGTTTCCTAAAAATAACATATCAAAGTTTCAATTATCTATAGACCTGAGATGTTTGGATAGAAAAAAAATATAAAAACATACATCGGTGTTGATGATTGATTATAAGGTACTTTAGGTGGAGATTGAATTGGTGGAACATCATCATCTTCTTCTTCGCTGCTTCCAAATGGATTGGTGCTGACTTTTCTTGGTAATTCAGTTTGCTCATGCTACATAAAAATTGGAAAAGCATGCATTATAACCCACTATTAAATAAAAGCAGTTTAATGAGGTTAGATACATACCTCATCTTCATCTTCAGAAAATGGATTTAAGTGATCAGGATATTCTTTATATTGCTTCAATGTTTCTTTTGTTGTTGTGTGAACTACATCTGCCACAGGTGCATCTGCTT
This sequence comes from Morpho achilles, assembly GCA_947086495.1. Lineage (NCBI taxonomy): Eukaryota > Metazoa > Arthropoda > Insecta > Lepidoptera > Nymphalidae > Morpho > Morpho achilles. Next base: position 8,694,573 of record CAMTZB010000019.1, on the reverse strand, counting down.
TCTTATCATTTAAATTTTGCTTTTTTCTTCTAGGGGGAACACTTATAATGATTTCTTGTTCATTTATATTTGAGTCAGTTGATGTGAAGATATCATTATTTGGTGTAGCACTATTGTGTGCTAATCTATTGTCATCAGTTATATTATTTTCATCTGTTATACGGTCAGAAACACCATTTTGGTCAGAAATGACCAATGTCACACTTGTAGCACTGTTGTCTTTGATATGTAAGGAATCATTTTCTTTTTCTATGTCTAATTTGTCATCAGATAATTGAGTTTGCAAAAAAATTAATTTATCTTTATTACTTCTAAAAATATTATCAGAGATATTTTTATGATTATAATCACTTTCTAAATGTAACTGGTTCTCTTCTTTTGTTTTTAAACCTAATTCTATGCTTCTAGATTCTATATCCTCACTATCAATCTTAACAGTTTTAATAATATCATTTGATTTATACATATTTTCAAACTTATCATTACAATTATCTTTTAAATTAATATTTCCTATTTTATCTTGAATATTGGTATCTTTTTCTTTGTTTTTTTCAAACATATTTATTTTTTCTGCAATATGATAAGATATATAATTCTAAGTCAATGATTATTATTAAACAAGAACTGGAGTCCTACAATTACCAGGAATGGGAAAACAATTTTTTTTTTCGAATATGACTAATGCTGTTAGCCCTAATGGCTTTGACAGCGTCACCGATAAGACGGGCGAGCGCGGAAGCATCGCCGAGAAGAAATGGTTAATAAAAGCGGGTGCATTACAAGCACCCGCCCTACAGGGGGCGTCGCCTTAAGGGTGTCTCCTGCGAGACCGAACCTCGGCTTAAGGCGGCGCGTTTTTGGAGGGCTGCATCTAATAATTGACTTGGAAGAAGTCTGCGTCACGGCGACCGCGGCAGAGGGCTGCGGCCGCTTGACACAAGCAAGCGGGGACCTCGTCTTCGCCGGCGAAGACGCTGTTTGTGTGCGTGTTGTGTGTATATCTTGTTGGATGCTGTTATAGCATCGTCGGGGTCGTTAAGGACGCTCTTCGGGCGCCTGTGAATTTTGTTGGGGTGCCTGAACGCCTTATAGTTGGACGCGGCCACTATAAGGGGGTTTGGGTGGATGGACGCTTTCTCGAAGTAAGTCGTCGAGAATCGTCTGAAAAGATCGGGTATCGTAGGTAGGTCGAGATCTCTATGGAGGTTCACGTTGCGCTCGAACCACGGACAGCCAGTGGCTGTACGCATGAATCGATTTTGAAGTGTCTGCAACGGACACAGTCGTGATTTCGGAACGTGCGCGAACGCGACGCTCGCATAGGTCATGATGGGTCTGATGCAAGTCTTGTAAAGTGTCACTTTGTTGCGAAGTGACAGTTTACTTGCCTTGCACAGTATCGGATGGAGGCGTCCCAAGGCGAACGCTGCCCGGTTACGGACAACGCGGGGGAAAACAAAATTTTATATTCCTTATAAGGTATATGACAGTAGCACTTACTTAATAATCAAACTAAAATATAGAAGTAAAAATGTATGGCTTACTTAATCTATAGAGCTTAATTATTTGGGCAATATTGTACTAATCACACACATCATGCACGCACGCATGATCACACGCATACACACACACACACATATTTTTTGACTACTTTTAAAACCAACATATAAATAGATGAATACACATGACTAGCTTTTTACATCAACAAATAGGATACATAACAATTAGTATTTTTATAGTAATGAATTTATATAGTCACAACTAAAGTTACATCTACATCATTCATAACACTTAACAATTAGAAGAAAAATAGTGCTAAATGAATTTTAAGTAAACATGCAATTTTGTGTGACAAAAATAGTAAAATTTCTTTTCTCTCACCTAATATTGACTGTGGCCTTGGAAGAGATTTTGTACTAAGTGGTAGTTCATTTTTAGGACCTTGACTTGAATTCACATCACTACTGAATGCCAGCATTCCTATTTGATCATTATTGTTAAGAAACTTTGATGTGTTTTTTTCATTTTTACATGTATCACAGGAAAATTCATTGGAATCAACAATATGATAATTTTTAGGGTTCAAATGGCCAGAGCACTTTGAACAACGAAAACATCTCCTGTGATATAGCTTCTGAGACACCATAAGTCTTTGTGCCAGGTATACAGGTAACCCACATGCTGCACATTTATCTAGAGCCACTTTTCCAAATTTGATTGGGGTCTAAAAGGGTGAATATAAAGTAAAGAATTAAAACCATAAGAAATAGAGTACAACATCACAAATAGTGCAGTGCTAAGTGAAGCTCATAACATACAATTAGAAAAAGTGGAAGTGAAATAATAATACTAACACTAACCGATACTTCTTTTGTTGGGGTTGGGGAAACTTTAGACTCACAGTCAATTGGTTTTGCATTTACTGTAAAGAACAATTAAAACAAATATTTAAAGACCATACTTAAAAATATCGCTTTTTTCAGTAAAAAAAGTGGAAACACTAATAATAACAAAAATATTTATATTATATTTATGTTTTTATATATTCATTTGCATTGAAGATGATACTAATATTTATTAATATTTTAAATAATATTGATAACTTTAATTGTAAAATTATCTATTTTATAAGACGTTACTTTTGTATTACTGAGTAAAATTAAATTTAACTTACCAGTATGGCCAAGTCTTTGGTAAAACTGAGATAAATATGTTAAAATTGACAATCTGTCTGGGATTTCATTTTCTACCATATCTTCAGGATCCAAAAGAGCAGGAATACCTAAATGTTTTTCAGCAAGGCTGTATGCCAATTGATTATTCTCATATATATTTTCTGGTTTTAAATTCGACAAATCTCTGTAAATAAATTACCATATATCTGCTACTAGCTTAACTAAAACACTGTGATGGAGAACGTCTACAGACTTAAAAGTTCTTCTAAAAATATCAGGTATATATCAATAGTATATTTATATCAATACTTATAATTATCGTACTTACATTAAATCTGGTCTAAAATGGTGAACTAAAGCACAAAAAGCCATTCCATTCCTCCATGATGTTGTCATATTATCTATTCGGATATCAGGACAATCTTTCACCAACCGTTTACACCATAATTCCAAAGCTTTCGTTCCTTTAACTTCAGTCATTGTGTGTTGTTTAAAAATGATAATATTTACTTAATTATATATTTCATTTTGGTTGAATTTCGTCGGCAAGGATCGTCGTAATTCTTATTCCATATTGTTAGTACATGGCTGAAGAACTTAAATAATTAGACATTTTTACCAAATAATTCTAATTAAATAAAATATGCAGAAAATATAGATACTTGTTTTTAATTACTAGATTTAAATATTTGAAAATTTTTAGAAAGGTAGGTAATATAGAATAAACTTGTAATGATGTGTCAACTGTCAAAATAAAATTCTCACCATAGAGTAGTGAATATACCATAGACTACATAGAATAATTCTCAGTATTTAGTTAGTAGTCTATGATTCTCACGATAACTGACGACAGACTACAAATTAGTAATGTCAAAAAATAATCGATTATTTAAACATCGATTTTAAACAATAATTAATAAAAATACTCAGTAGGATACCACACGGCGGGTCGAATCACCTTAGTCGCCTTTTACGACACCTCTCTAAGAAGAGGGTAGTGTAGTCTACTCAGCCGGATACCACACGGCATAATATGTTTATATATATGCATATAGGCATATGATGTTTGAAATTATCTCCTACTGCTGAGCAAAAAACTTTGTTATAGAGGATGTTAAACACTTACTTCACTTACACACTTAGGATGTTAAGCAATCTAGAAACAAAAGGTTTGGGTGAACTCAAACTTATGTCGCAAAAAAAATAAAAAATTTAATAATAAATGATTATATGGGACACTGCGGAGCTCAAGGCAGGATCACTTCCCACTGCGCTAACGGGCCAGTCAAATTTTTGAAACTTCCACTTCTTTAGTTTGCGAGTTCGTGAGTACTTCGAAGTTGACTGGATATTGTATTCTCTCTAAACGGGACCAAGTATCAGTAACTATTATACTTATTATTACTAATTATCCGTAACCAAATATATACTCGCAAATTGGAGTATAAAATCCTGATGCGTATTCTGACGCAGCGAGTAGTCTCTCGAATTAAATTAACGGCTCATGGTCAGTAGAGAAAACGTATATAGTGTCAAGCTACAAGGAAGTATCCCAAGTATTTTATTGTTTTGTGGATACAAAGAAAGCAACCAGCAAGTTAAAAATATTACGATGGACTAAGAATCCTTTAGGAAAAACCAAAGTCTTTTCTATCTCGGTCGATTTGCTTTGGCCATTATTCCATATGACATAATGCTGTGAAAATAAACAAATCACGCTGTTTACCAACATCGGTTAGATGGCTTATTTTTCTAACAGCGTAAGCGGAAGAACTAAGTCTACCTGCGAGGGCAGATAAATCGGTGCCTCACTGGAGTTTATCATCCAGAATGAGCTCTAAAAATGTGGTATGCATTTTTCATTTTTTGTACCAATTTGCTTATTAATTTGTAAGTTTATATCTGAACAAATTAAGTTTAGTAAAACGAATTGCTTCTTTATTCGCACTTTATGAATTAAAACATACTGAGCCTTTAGAGGAAAATATTATTTATTTTAATTGTCATATGCGTGTAGCCGGTGAATATTAAAGAATAAAGTTGTTCTGAAAGATTCTTCGACAAATTCCAAGGGCATCAGGTCTGTATCCTACAGGGCATTGGTTAGGTATGTTTATTATTCTTAATGGCGCCATTTCGAAACCATTAATAAAATTTGCTTCATTGTGTTTTTCCATTTGCCTTGAAATGTCCTCAATTTTATTTATTAGAAGCTTCAGATATCTGAAATAAAAATTAAATTAAAAGTAATAAAAGCGTAATATCTATTAAATAATATACGAAGACTTCTATAGTTTCATTATCAATAAAAAAGTATCTTATAAAATAATATCCTCATCATCATCATCATTCTCCTGCCCTCATCCCACTCTAAGTGGGGTCGGCACAACATGATATAGACATGTTGTCACATGATTTGGCTGGGTACGATGTCAACTTACTTTAGTCGCCTTGTGCGACACCTCGGTAAAAAATGAGGGTGGTCTTTTCTACTCAGTCGGATACCACACGGCTATATAAAATCTTACCCTATAATATAAGAAATGAGTCCATGTAGTAAGTAGTAATAACGTTGTTACTATTGTGAGTTGGAGTGGAAAAAGTCGAATATTGAAAAATCTATTAAATTGAATCGAAAAAATCGATTATTAATTATCGATTAGTTTCTGATTATTTGAAAAGCTGCTTGTTTAATTTTAATCTAAATAATCAATTAGAATAAGGATTATTGGAAGTAGCCTAGTACGGATACAAAAATAACGTAGATGCTCTGAACGCGAAATTCTATTAAAATTCGTAGTTTGACTACATTGCTATTATGTAATAACACATATTATATCTTAAAAACAACAAAAAAGAAAGAAAAAAAAATTAATAAAATCGTTTAAGAAAACGATTTATAATCTTTAGAAAATCGATTATAATAATAAAATAATATATTGATATAAAAATTGATCAGTTTTTGATATCGCTATTACACAGTCTATTAACTATACAACTTTATTTTATACAACTGAGACAAACACTTCTCTACTTTAGAGAGGAATATTGGATCCCACAACGACTACGTAGTACCTACTATACTTAACAGTTTAGGGAACTGGGAAGCAAAAAATAACTGTAACCTATATACTAAACGCATAATACTGACCACGCACATAAATAATGACTAATCTTAAAGTCGATAATTATAATGAGGAAAAAAAAACATTTTTAAGTGTATTTCTCAGATCAAAAAGGAATATCAAGTCATTTAAAACAGTGGTCGTTAAATAAAAGATGATAACTTTACAAAATATATTTATTCATGTATTAAAATAAACATTTTTTTTAATAATTAGATAACTTGAGTACATAATGTAAATTAATAATGTCTAGTAAACTTAATTTAGAGGGCAGCGTTGTCACCTGAAGTTATCTTTTATAGTAAAGTAATTTTGCGTAGTTAAAAAAACAGGATTGTGTTGAGTTGGTAACACAATATCTTCCCTTAATATATAAATAAAAAGTGATAGGTAATGTGAGGGATTTATGTTTGGAAAAAATATCATCATTTACAGTGACAGATTGCTGACTGGATTTAAAGGTGCTTCACTTTTTTCTTTTTGGCGTTATGCCCGGTTCACATTATTCCAGTCGACTTTTCCAGTCGAGCGCTGGAATGCTACTAGAATAATGTGGAATGTACCAATCCAGTGATCAAACCAGTCCAGTCGACTGGATGGGCGTTCTATTTTTCATTCCAGCTCGCCCATTCCAGTGCCACTGGAATAGTGTGAACGGCCAATCCAGTTGAATCCAGTGCTTGACTACCACGCTAAACAGTGAACACGTATTGTTTTATTTGTGGAATTCTATTGGTACAGATGCGACAGCTTTTAATGACCGAAATAATATAAACGATATAATCCAGTCCAGCACTGGACTGGATTGACTCGCTGGATTATTGGACTGGAATAATGTGAACCGGGCATTAGTGTTTTGCTTATTACCAATATCGGATTTACACTTAACACCAGCTGATATAAATATGAAGTTATAAAAGTTCTCTCCGGCAAATTCCGAGTGCGTCAAGCTTGTACCCTTCAGGGCATTGGTTCGGGACGCTGATAATATTCCTGGACGAATTTTCCTCAATTTGGAATGAGGGTATTGTAAATTCTTTTATATTATCTTCTGTAGGCCTAAAATTTTGAACCTTGCCAATTTTTGCCCATACATTTTCCATTAATTTTTGAAAAATCTTCGAATCTCTGAAAGAGGAGGTCCTTGATCTCATATAACTCGATGATATATTGACTTTAATTGAATAGTTGATTTTAATAACTATTGGTTATAATTCATCACAATAAATGGTGGGTACCTATAGTGATATTTAACAGGACATTTATATGATTAATTTATTTGTTTTTTTCAATACGTATTGTTCGCATACTATTCTTACTATAATATACCTATATATTATTTTATTACGCAAAAGAGTCGTATGATCTTACAATAATTGATGGGTGATATTTAATTTTATTCAATTTAAGAAATTGTTCACGATAATATTTTACTTATAAATGAACATAGTTGTCATAGGTTCGTACGTGATAGTAACGATGACTAAAGCCAACTGAAGCGGGAATAAAATCAATACTGGCGAAGTGATACTTGTCTTACGAACAAAATAAATTTATAAAATTATTTATTTTTATAAAATCCCTCATTATTAGAATCTTTGGGTTGAAACCATTTTTTTTACTGTTAACGAATTAACTGTAAGAAAAAAATTGATATAAAAAATTCGATGTACAATGATGCATTCTTTAAGACAGTATAGTTTAAATACACACTTTATTCGATGATTAAAAGGCCATTTAAGCCTGACAAATAAGACGATTTTATTAAACTTTAATGACAAGCCATATCGAATGTAAAAATAAGAAATATAAACCATTTTAAAATAGCTCGTTAGATGCTGTGGAATAATTTATCAACTCTAATTTGAAAATAGGCACATAATAATAAAATAGCATATGATATACAAAAAGTTTAAGTCGGCATTATAATATTTACTCGATAGAAAGTGATTATTGTTATGGGTACAAATGATATTCAAAAAAGACTTGTAAAACAACAATTACACTCACGCTAAAACGCCTCCCCTCCATATGTCACGGCATTGGCCGTTTATCCATTGCTGACCAGGGGGACAGTTGGGTGGCACCGTCACCATATTAAAAATTTGAAAGTTCATTGTATCACTATCGGAAGGCCTGCAATAAAATATTAACTCATAAAACAAATAACTGTTCCTACAAAGAAGAAACGAGCAAGAAACTCAGCGGTTGCTCCATTCGAAATATAATTCTTATAACTAGTTACATTTGGTCTTTACTGTCTTGGCCGAAGAGAAGTTACGTTCACGCATTCTTATTATCTAAGTACAGTATAGTAGAATTTATTTATTAGCCTCTTTTTAAAAGTATTTGAACTGCTGTAGTGGCAAAGTTAAAATTGATAGCGGAATTTTAGTATATCGAAAAACGCAAAGCTGGTTGGTCCCCCACGAGGTGGACTGACGACCTTATTTATTATCCTATCAATTGTAATATCTTCGAACGCCCCTTCCGTGCTCACAACGTCGTCCTGAATGGTTCAGTACAAGTCAAATATCAATAAAGAAAGTCAATCAGAAATACAGTTTCAACAAATAGCCACCACACGAACTGGATCGCTGATCGATAAGGGTCGCTGGATCCAAGCGACATATGATCCTGTGGTATGCAGATCCCGTAAAGAGACCTATGTTTAGCAGTGAACGTCTATCGGTTGAGGAGGAAGAAGAAGATTTTGATATAGTCTACATCGTTTATACAAAACTTAATTATTTTTCTTCCAGGATAGACGCAACATGATAGTAATAGTGCTACGAGTAATTCTAACAGGAAAATTTTATATTATCATTAATATCTTAAGTATCTTAGTACGTGACGTATTAAGAGGTTTTAACCAGTAAACCCTTCAAAACAAGTCGATAAATGCTAACGATATATTCCAGCATATTTTAGAGATTGCAGTAATAGTAAGTATAGATACTGCTTCAAAGTTATAATATCTAGGCAGATACAACTATGATACGGAATGTGTAGAAGTTTAAGCATAAGCTTAAGCATCAGTTTCTACTGTCAAATTCTTTGTCACACTTATTTAATTTAGTTAAATAATCTCTGTTTAGTCCTACCGTTATTTATAAGCAATATTACTAATGAGTTGAAATAACAACGGCACAACGCACAAAGCTTGTTGCAATATAGTTGCATTACTTTATGCTAATTGTGTTTGTTTATTCGTTACGAGTACAAAAACTAGCACTTAGAGATTAGTTATCGATGTCCAATCGACTGATATCTTTAAGTTAATTAGCTCACTTATAGATTTCTTAGATAAGACATATATTAATTATACTCGTATATCTGGTTTTCCTAGAATACAGCTCTTTAGGTATTTTTAACGAAAACTTAATCACTAACTGTCGTCGTCAATATTGTTGCAACGTTTTTAATAAAGCTTCTTAAGCTTTGGAAATTTATAATGTGATAAAATTATTTTAATCACTACTTATCTAATTTTCTTTATTAAAGAGAACAATGTGAACTGCTTACTCTTTGAATATCTTTGAATATATAAATAACTACGAGTATTTTTATAAAGCACTTAGACGCTGCGGTAGTCTATACAGAAAATCGAAGCGTATAAACGGCCATTTTGCTTTACGTTGTTAGATTATGAAACGGCTTTTGATTCGATTAAAACAATAAAAAAATGCCACTCTATTGGTGTCCAAGACAAAAGCACGATATAAAATTAAAAGTGGCAGCAAGTCTCGCTGATGTGAACTTTTCGTGTTATGTTCTCGTAGCTAGGTTCTCTGCATTAAAAGACGCCTTTATCCTACCAATGATTGGAATAAATATAGCATCACATCCACATCATTAGCATCATTATCACCTTAGGTTCGGATTGCAGATAATATAGTCGTCATGCCTTAGACTCTAGAGAAATTTAACATTAATGCTCTACGATCTAGATAAAGTCTATCGTCGTTATGCCTTAGATTTTGGAGAAACTTAACATTAATGCACCACGATCTAGATAAAGTCTATCTGGACTTTAGAATGAACACGAACAAGACGAAAATCCTGTTTAACACTCAAAATCTGCTCCACCAGGTCATCTTTGAGAAGACCACACTCAAAATTGTAGAGATTATATTATATACAACTAGCTTTTACCAGCAACTTCGTTTGCGGGGACTGTTGTCGCGTCACAAGTTGATAATAGTTGGCGCTTTTCAATTTCATCCTATTCCTGTATAATTAACAGGATTGCTATAGCCTATAATATGTTATAAATACTAGTGCCAAATTTAATCGATATTGGCGATATTGGACGCGTCGTGAAAAAGTAACAACCATACATCCATACTCACAAACTTTCGCTTTTTTTTTACTATATTGCTGTTAGCCCTAACGGTTTTTACAGCGTCACCGAGCGGGAAGGGCGAGCGCAGAAGCATCGCCGAAGTTGCGAAGCCGTTCGCATTTATAATATAAGTAGGATTAGTAGGACAAGGATTGAACTTCTGAATAAGGCGGTCTAAATATAAAAAAAAAACTCCTTTTTCCATAAATCTACCTCGGGTGTGCCTTCCTAAACTTACGCTAGCTTTTAAATTAAATCGGACGACGCATAAGAAATCACTTAAATGTTGTAAACTTGTTGGTTGACTGATTAAGATATCTGTCCATTAATGATTATAAATAATATATATATTACTTACGCGTTTATTTGTGGTATCAGAGATACACCGCTTTTCCAAATATCTCGACAGGCCCCATTTATCCATTCTTGTCCATCAGGGCAATTAGGTGGTACTGTTATCACGTTTTGCGGTAAATTTTCATTTGGGCGAGCTGAACAAACGCTCAAAGTAAATATTGCAAGGAAAATTCGAAACATTTTTGATGCAGACGGTTGGTCAAAGACCTTTACTGCTCACAAGTATTAAGTGTTGTGTATTGTTTTTGAACCAAAGTACATTTAATTATATTTATCACTTATCTACAATTTACAGTAGATAGATAAATCATGGAACAATACGTTTCTCTGATATGTTATCTATATTGTTCTCATATTCATTGCCTGTCAAAATAAATTAGAAGTCTACAAAGAAAAAAGTAAGATTTTTAGGGATTTAAAAAGAATTTTGTTTTTAAATTATTAAATATTTTTTATTTTACGTTTATTTACTACTACTTATCCCACGACTTTGTTCTCGTAAATGAGTGTCAAAATATCGTAAACTATGTACTATAAGGTTTGTATCTATTCCCGAACGAAAAAAAATAATTTTATATACCCCGATATTACAGAAATGTTCTTATCAAAAATTTACTTAAGCGTGTAGTCATTTACATATAGAGAAACGAGTATTCTTGAAATACTGCACTAGGTTATATAATATATTTATTTATATGTTTGAAATTGAGGTAAATTTGATGTTTTAAATTTATTTAAGACCCCGAAACGGTACGGTTAGGCGCTAATCCTATTATCAGATTTGATGTCAACACATTTGCAGAATAATTGATGAATATCAGATATACTAAAAAATTATACGTTAAGGCTTACTCACATACTCACTATTTCGTATGCTACTTTCATGAGCGAAACGTTCTAATTTTAAACATGCTTGCATTTTATTGTTATAGTATTGTTTTGATGCATATAATATGTGAATAATTAATTTTTGAATTGGTATAACTTGTAACTTAAAAAGCATGAAATACGCATGTGCCTTTTGTTTGCTGATAGACTTGGAACGATTAAGTTTGATTTTGATGGGCCTGGGGTATGCTCTATACAGTATTTATATATAGGACAAAAATGGTGATTCACGAATTAAATTTTTAATTATGTTGCTGGGAAATATTCTGGAAATAGATCGCGTACCCCAGGTACAAAATCGTTAGACAAGAAAATTGAACTTTACAAAAAACACAATTTCAAACAGTTGAGAATGTTCATCGGTTACTTGCCAGAGAGCATAAAATACTGATTATTGACCCTAGTATGCCAATGTATGCATAAAAGGTGTAATAAGACATAAGTCAATTTTATGTAGTCTATTGACTACATACTAGCAACTACAAAACTAGCAAATAGTTAAGCCAATGCAGAAATGAAACGTTTAATTAACAATGGTTATACTATCTTAAGCCGGTGGAGCCTTAAAACGCTTACTTCTAAGATTAGTGTTACGAGTATGTCTAACCTTTATAAAAAAATATTGCCTAAAATCATCATATGCATAGGCCCTAACTTAGCAACTGAAATTTTATTTCGATTATCAAAAGTCATTAATATATTAAAATTATCTTTGTAATTGACACGATAAGATAAGAACGTGCAAAAAAAGAAAGTTTTACTGAGACAAACTCAATATTAGTAATAAGGCTGAGAATTATTGTTCTCAGGCCCCTCTCCATACAAGTTCTCTCACAAGCCTACCAGTAAGCTCTAAGGCTGGGTGGGTCTTGGCCTACGGCGTATTATACGGCGGTATTTAATCCCGTGAAAACTGCTGTAACTTTAATTAAATCCTTTCTAATTAGATTATAAGGAGAACTATAGCTTACCGTAGAAAATATTTAGTAGCGTCCTTTCGGTATTTATAGTACTGATAACCTTGTTACAAATCACTGTTATATTTAAAAATTATTGGGTACACTTGAAAACTACAGTTTCGAATTAAAAGAAACTATGCTGTATTGACTGTTATTAAAAAGAAAACTAGTTATATTTATTATAAAAGCAGCTGGCTTTGTACTTATTATCTTTGTAATGTGGCACCGCGTACAAATGTTTTGTCAATTGCAACTTCTGTTTATTTTTTTTTCCGCTTTCAGGAATAATAAACCACAATATTCACATTTCGCCAAACATTTGATAGAAAGCGGTCATAAAGTTCCTAATGACTATAGTTACGAAATATTAGGCACGGTCAAAAAAGGGCTTAAGTTAAACATCTGCGAACAAATCGAGATTATAAAACATAACAATGGCACCCTTATTAACGATCAGATAAATGTTTCTAGTACAAGCTTGTTACACTTGTTCGCAAGAAAAATAAAATAAATGGTGGGGTTGAACCGATTAGTATAGGTATAACTAAACTTATTTGGGTATTGCTTCGCTTTGCGATTTTGGTCGTGGAGTCTATCTCCTGATGATGCTTCGGTTGCGTGGCGAAACGATTGTTGAGTTTGTGCGATTGTGATAGTGAACGTATATAGTGCTTGTGTATCGTGGTGGCGGTGGTGGAGGTTTGTGCATGTGTTTTTTACGACTCCTGCATGTATCAGGTATGATAGCCGATTGTCCACTTCTACATTTAGCATTATATATATTTTCTATTTTACTTCATCGCGGATTATGGCAAAATAATTTTATTATTACTTTTGTGTAGGTATATTATTTTATATTCTAAAATTGTATGTACTTTGCCTTTATTGCACATGCAATAATAAATTTACCTATATTTATATACTTTTGTAGTTTTATAATATATATGTACTATCAAGATGCCCGCTCAATTTATCAATTGAGACTTGGAGTAAGTCAAAATTGGTTAAATTGTCGATGATACATAACAACAGCTTACAAATTAGAACCATAAGTCAATAGCATAAGGCTTATATTTTTTTAATCCTTCATGTTTACATCGGTAACAAAGGCAAATAAAACTTCCGCAGCTTAGCCGCAGCGGTACTATTGGTTGCAGCAAATGTTAAATTATTTGTACCAAAAAATGAATGTATCTTAAAAAAACACTGATTGTATGAAAATTTACTTTCCTGTTGATAGCAATTCGAAAGCCCAGTAGGCGCAGGTGGCAGTAGCCGTGCCTTCGATTCCGCATGTCGCGAGTTCGATTCCCGACATTTTTTAACATTTTCTAAAAAAAAATTGTTTGTTCTTAGAGTTTGGGTTAGAGTATATAAATATGTATATAATTAAGATTGTATCTGTATATATTTACCATTCGTCTGACACCCACAAGACAAGGGATAAGTTCCTTTGAGAACACAGAACACTATATGTACCTATTTGCCACATATATTTATTTATTTATAAAACTATTTTTCGGGACGTAACTTAAGTATTTTGATATTGTTTAGAACGTATTCATTACATGTGATTTCGTTTTCTTATCTCGCCTGATTATTTTAGTTAGAAAATGTCTCTCCAGTAATGCCGTAATTTCTACCTTAACCCACTCCACTAGCACTTTTTTTGTGGTAAAAAGCTTAGTGAGAAAGCGAAGGGTTGAAGCGTGCTGAAGTGAAAAGAAAACAAAACCTCTTTTCGCGCCTTCTGTCCGTCTCTCTGCCTGTTTAGGATAAACTAGAACACTATTGAACGCATTTTCGTGCAGTTTTTACTAATACACAGATTGGTTCACACAGAAGTTTTAGTATACTTTTTGTGAAGGTTTTATATACATTGGTCGAAATAGGGAGATAATTGTTAAAAAGTCAAGCCGTTTGAAATATAACAAAACGACGTATGGTGTGGATATTTTCGTTTTATAGGGCTACAAAAAACGTCAACTATGTATAGCAATACCTATCATTTAAGGACACCATACTATACCCACTCTAATTTTTTCAGCACCAAAAATCATAAAGTTATCATATCTCCATAATATATTTAAATTTTTTAAAGTTTGGTTCTACTTCTTTTAGTCAGTAGGTAGCTCCGTAGTACTTATCGATTTTTACACAAATAATTTGATTGCGCGCGTCATGCAAAGGTAGACCTCCCCAGTATAATAATTTATACGAACCTATAGCAATGGGGTGACCGACTAGGACTACGTTCTAGATACATACTACGCAGAACAATCGTTCCAAACACACGTTACAGCTTATGGCTTAAGGTGAAAATTATAAACGAAATATTTTTAAACAGTGATGATGATGAAAAAGACGTTGTTTTTTGTATTGTTGGTGCTTGTCGTGGTGGTGTGTGACAGTGCCGCGAAGAAATTATCTCGCAGTCGGAGTTCAGGGTCTGGTCGAAGTTCCGGTAAAAAAACTAATTCCAATCCGGTGCCAGCGCCAACATCGTTTAGCTACTCTCAGCAATCTGCGCCAAAACCATCTTTATTTGGTTGGCAAGAAAAACCCGCTCAAAAAAATCAGGTTTGGAAACAGGCAACCCCAAACAACCAAGGTCATTCATATCCGTCCAGCCATACTGGTCTATCTGGCAGTAATCAACCCAAACAATCACCAAATTATCATGATGTTCAAAGAAGTAATATGCCAGTCCAGCAGTCCGTTCCTCAAAGCCAACAAAACAATCATCCAAGTCATTCTTATCCAGGTTCAAATGGACTTTCAGGAAGCGTAGCTTCCGGAGTTGGGACCTCTCATTCTAAACAAGAACCATATAATCCGCCTCAATCCCAACATAATAGCCATCCAAGTCACTCGTATCCGGTCTCTAACGGTCTATCCGGTGGTTCCAGCTCAAGCGGAAGTGGATACCCACAAGGGTCAGGATTATCTGGTTCCAATGTAGCCTCATATCAGGGAGTAAATACGGCAAACTATAACAAACAAAATAGTGGAAGCAATTACCCCGCTGCTGTTGGTAATAATCATAATTACCCGCAAGCGGCTCCACCACCATACTCAAATAATGGAAATGGTTTCTATAGCAGTTCTCATCAAGGTCCACCCCCGCCATATACAAATTTCGGACAAGGAGGGCATAGCTATGGTACCTACGGTGGGCCAGGACAGTATAATCCACAGACACCAGGGTTTTTTGGAAATTACGTGAATAATGGGAGGAATTTCGGAGGTGTAAGTCGCACAGGAAGTGCCTTAACTGGAGTAGGTATTGCCGGTGCGGGAATAGGAACAGTTCTAACAGGCTTAGCTTTATGGAATTTGGCTAGATCTACCGGACACCACCATCATACAGTTATTTACGATAATCGAGGTCAACCGGTTGCAGTAGCTCCAAGTAATAATACAAATAATGTTGTCGATCCTATTTTAGGTGATTTAGTGAATTGTACGCTTACTATAAGTAACGAAAATAGTACCGAAATCATAGCCATACCTTGTTCGATTGCAACTTCATTTACGCCAGAAGCCGATGTAAAGGAAATTAGTATGAACAATGGAACAAATGATAAAACAAAGTGTACAATTACGGTCGTTACAAAGACCGCTAAAGAATTTATGACAACTATTCCTTGTTCGGTTCTTTTAAGTACCGCTTCTGAAAACAACGTAACAGAACCCCCTATTCTTGACAATCCTTTGCCTATAGAGAATGGGACAATGCCATACGTCATTCCAGTGAATAATACAATGAATTTTTCCGATCAACCAACAGCTTTGCGACTTGCTGCTACTAACAATATTACAAATACTGATGAAGCTGTGTCTAATTGTACTCAAGAGCCGGGGGATATTAGGGATCCTATCAATCCTTGTTTCAGCGTAACGCATAGTCTGACCGTTATACCCCTTAACACAACTGAACATCAATAAACCGTGACTCTGTGTTAACAATGTTTCCTACTTATCTTTGCACTGTTGTGTTTCATTGAAAAATGTCGTTCGATCGATTTCACCATACATATAAATTCACTAAAACATTTGAATAATGTTTCATTAATCAAAATTCTTCAATAGTTAATAAACTTTCATTAATGGCATAATTGTTTTATTTATAACGCAACGATAAAAGCTTTTCCGTACTTATAGTACGCAAATAAGGCTTATTATCTGTTTCTTATGTGTAATTAGACAAAGATAGTATACGAATCTAAATTTCCCTTTCATTATTTATTCTGACACTCTCACTTAAAGGTCTTTCCTAGTGTAGGGGAGTCATAGGCAGATCTATAATCATTCTATTTGCCAACGCCCATCATATCCTTTTTATTTATATTATATCAAAGCTTTTGTTGAAAAAACTAAACAGTATTTTTCTTTTTTTCAAAGGTCTCATAGTACAACTGTAAGCTAAAAAGGATCTATGATTATCTTTTGCCTTAAACTTTGTCTTTTGTTCAAAAGGGTTGGATACTAGGGATGAGAAAAACCGCCTTGAGGTATCCGGCTGAGTAGAATAGACCACCCTCATATTTTACCGAGGTGTCGTAAAAGACGACTAAGGTAAGTCGACGCGCCGTGTGGTATCCGGCTGAGTAGAATAGACCAACCTCATTTCTTACCGAGATGTCGTAAAAGGCGACTAAGGTAAGTTGAACCATCGTGTGGTATCCGGTTTAGTAGAATAGACCACCCTCTTTCTTAACGAGGTGTAGACTAAGGTAAGTTGACGTCAGGCAGGCGGCCGGTTGTAAAAACGCAGCCAAATCATGTGACAGCATGTTTATAACATGTGCCGACCCCACTTAGAGAGGGATAAGGGCAGAAAGATAATGATGAGACAAAGGATGAGAAAAAGTTAACGATTTTTACAAATACCAAGAAAAAATAACAGATGCGCTTTTTGTGAAATTCGAATAAAATGTGTAGTTTAGTTCGATTGGTTTCATCCAACAATGCACATCTAATCTTAAAAAAAACAAGAAAAAGAGTAAGAAAGAAAAAGAGAATAATTATAATAATCGACTTTTTTTTAATTCCATTTTTGATAAAAAAATTATTTCTTTTCACATATCTACCACAGACTACAAGTTTTACATAGAAACAACAGTTAAAATATATTCACCTTTCAAATTGATCAAGGTTAACAACAAATAGTATGTGACATTATTTATTGATTGTTTATCTTTTATTTATTCTGATAAATTTGTCTAATATTTGGTCTCAGGTTAAAGTAGCAATGAAAAGAAATATAGAAAAAGTATTATCCAATATATAAATTGAGTACGTTTAATATTATAGATTATATTACAACTACAATTGATAAAAACAAACTAAAGATTGGTTAATAATTTAATTTTAGAATGACTAAAACTAATTCCGTAACAGAATAATAACATTACGATTTATGTTATTATTACCCAGAGTTCATCTCACTTCTAAACTACCATACGGTATATTTTTATTAAAATGTCTGATCCTACCATACAAACATTTTGTTGCCATCAGAGTGGAAATAGTGAAGACATGGCTATAAAAATTATGGATGAGTTTAATACTCAATCTTATAATATGGTTTGTCTAGTGTCATCATCAATTGGAATTCTAGGTTCTCTGTACCAGGTAATATTAAACATATGTAATCATTTTGGACTGAATATTTTGTTATAAATTTTATTGCAACTCTTTATTTGTCTTTAAATCAATTTCACATTCATTATAATTGCAAGAGTTATATAGAAAAATAGGAATTAGAGTTCTTATCAGAATTAAGTAACCTTTTTTTGAGGTTTAACTCACTTAATTGTTATAATAATTATTGAATTTTGTCATACAGATTTTTCCTAGAAGTACTTATCACATTGGCTTTAGACAACAGAATTTGACATCTACCCGAGGTCGTCGTATCATCATCTGGTTAGCGGTAGCAGATTTAATGGCATCACTTGGTAAAAATAATTTTAGTCATGCCTTTAATTAATATTATTCCGAGAACAGATCTTTATTATTTTACTCACAAAACTCTGTAATAGTTTTAAAAATATTGTTATACTCGTAATGTCCTGCTTTAACTTCATATGCTTTAGTCTAGTCATATCAAATCTCACCCACTTCCTCATTTGTCTATTCATTCTTGCTACATACATGCTGAGTTCATAGTAGACATGCTCAAGCTATGTTTTTACAATGTTTGTTGAAAAGATTGCTTAAAAACATTTGAACCTAGATAGATTTTCTATGGGTGTCATTCACACCGGGTGGTGTAAATGTGATAGACTTTGATAGATGGTTATTAATTTATCTCAAAAAATATTATATCTATGGCATCCAACAAACAGAATGTATTTCTTTATATTACATTGTGAATGCAATATTGACAATGAAATCTAATAATATGAACATTTATGTGGTTTTATTAAATCTATAGTGTGTGGTTATTGTAAGTTTTTGCACAATTTCAGGTGTTCTAGTCAGATCATCTTTGTGGTTGCAGTATGAAAGTATTATGCCAATGCCTAATGATGATGTCAGTGTTTTGTTCTGCAGTATAATATCAGTAAGTTATTATTTACTTTTTAAAAATATAACATAAAATCCAACAAAATATTGTAGTAAATAGTAATAGTTACAAGATATATGCTTATATTACTTTGTATATAAACTGAAAGTTTTCTTTGCTGGTACATAAGTCTTAAGTGTACCTAAATGTTCTATTGATTTGCTCTAACAGAATATCAGTAAAATTTAAGTTAATTTGTTTTAACATTACAGTTTCACAGTTGTTAAATTAAGTCACTATTGATCTATCTAAATATCTTTAATCCGTACTAATATCAAACATGTGAAAGTCGATCTGGCTTTCTTCTACACTTTCACTGTAAATTGGCTGGAGAAATATAGTTGAAATGTGGTACAACTTAAGCTTATATACTGGGGTCACATATAAGAAACTTAATCCTCATTTTTACATTGGGAACAGGAACAACTTGTATTATTGAGGGTATTATAAAACTGAAGTGAATGCAAACAAAATTAGGGGTACAAACATTTGCAATATTTGTTTTATAGTATAATATTTAATTTATGACTATATATTTAAAACTAGTTTGCAAATTATCTAAAAATTAGCAAAATGTGACCTTTACCAGTACAATGTAATATCATCTTTCCTAAGTGTATATAGGTTACAAATTAGCTTGATTTGAACGATAATGTGTTGGATGGAAATATTTTGTAGATATTTTTGAATTTCTTTATGAGTCTGCTGTATTTTTAATATAGGTTATTGTATACCACAGATGAAGGTACAATCAAATGCTATATTCTGAATAATTTATAGAATTAGGTGTTCTTTTGCAGAGGTCCGATAATCTGATAAATTGTGTATTATAGCAAAATAATATTTTCATTACACTATCATTGATATTGTACTTTTCTATCAACAAAAAAATCTTGAGTAAACTTGTACATTTTATGGAGAATTACTGGTATATATGTAAATTATTATCCACTTTAGAATAACCTGATGGGTTTCAAATCTACCCCCTTTCTTCTAAAGTAGGGTGGATAGTACTTTTTACTTACTTTACTTATTTATACTTTCTCACATGTATAAATAAATATAATATTGCAACTATACATAAATCGCCCCGTCCGAAGAATAAAGTCACATTTCCTTTGCTTATACATGGATTGTAACTTTATTCTAGTGAAATGTTGACTGGTTGTACCCGCGACTTCATTTGATTGTGTTTGGAAAGTGTAGTGTGCATTTGCTTTAGTGTGTATCTAGTTGCTTACAATGTGAAGATCATATTTTAATGACGCAATACGGTTTTAAGGCATGGACTCAGTATTTCTACACAGCAACTTGGTTTTGGACATTATTTTATGCAATTGACACATGGCATTCGATAAAAGGTGTTGACTCTCATACTGTTCTTTACCATTCTTTGGCTTGGGGTGTACCGGCAGCTACCACTAGCATTGGATTATCTATTTTATACATACCGAATGCCACGTAAGTATATTTAAAAATAAGAATTTATATGAGATCCTTAATATTATAGATGCGAAAGTACGTCTGTCGGTCTGTTACGCTTTCACGGGTTATACCCCGGATCAATATTGATGAAATTTGGCATTTGGACGTGTCAGTGACCCTGCCTTCAACTCCGTGGTTTGCGGGCTCGATTCCCGCCGAGGGCCAACATTTCTACAATTTGTTAGTTCTTCAAGTCTGTGTGTATTTATATATTATTTAAAATTATATATGTCTATATTCAGTGATTTTTTGTAACCCCATAACACAAGCATTAAAAGCACTTACTTCGGGGACGGACTACCCTGTATCGCATTTCACAATCAATTATAGTACCTACATCTTTTTATTACAATACAAATATGTATTTATGGATGTTGAAAGATACTCATCATTCTCCTGCCCTTATCCCACTCTAAATGGGGTCATCACAACATGTTTTGAACACGTTACACGATCTGGATCATTTTTACGACCTGCCGCCTGCCTGACGTCAATCTTAGTCGCCTTTTTTACAACACCACGGTAAGAAATGGATGTTGAATGATACTATCAAATAAAAAAAATCTTTAAATAATACCAAATGTATGTGGTTATTGGAAAATGATCGCTTAACATATATCCTCGTAAAAGTACTATATCCAGCTTTAGATGCCGTTGATTATTGAAAATGTAATTGATTTATCAATATTCGTTAAAATAAAACTAATCAAAATGTACTTCGGTTTATTTTTCCATAAGTAAGAAGGTAAGTAGCGGCCTGTTTCTATCCCACTGCTGAGAATACGCCTCTTCTCTCCGTTTTTGGAGAGAAGATTTGGATCTAAGACCTACCACGCTGCGCCAATGCGGATTGGTAGATTACACATATATATATATACACATATATATGCAGGTTTCCTCGCGATGTTTTCCTTCACCGAACAGCGTGTAAAAATTGCAATTATCAATTAGACACAAGTTTTTTTACCAGAAACACTCATTGGTGTCTGCTCGGGTTTAAGCCGTGACCTCCTTGAAAGAGTCGCACGGTGTTACCGCTGGGCTACCACAGCTTACATATATGATAATTATAATATTTTAAATAAAATAATTTTAATTAAATTGTTTTTTCAGATGTCACGATATATCTTCACTCTCAAGTGCATTCTTAAGAATACTGCCAAATTACTGTGTCACATATCTGCCCATCGCTACAGTGATGATAGTTAATCCTGTTATATACGTCTTGGCAAGTCGGAAGATTGAAATGGCTGTAGCATTGCCATTAGCTCAGGTATTTCAATCGTTTTGAAAGTCATTAATTATTAATGTATAAAACTAGCTTTTATCCGCAACTTCGTTCGCGTGGGCTGTTGTCACGTGATAGGTTGATAATAGATGGCGCTTTACATTGTCATCCTATTCCAGTAGAATTAACAGGATTTCTATAGCCTATATGTCATATTGGTGTAAAAGAAATCATGGTGCCAAATTTCATCGATATTGGTTCAGCGGATTCGCCGTGAAAGAGTAACAAACATACATCCATACTTAAAAGTGTTTGCATTGCTTGCGAACGGCTGAACACCTTACAATCTTACCTACCTACAACATCTATAATTTACATATATATTTATTTATAATTATTGAGTATTAACTCATTCAATGGACGCGGGCATGTCCAAATTTAAAAATTCTTTAAATAAAGTCAGCGTTAATAAAATTTTACAGATTCACTAGCTATCTATATTTCCGATTTTTCATTTCCTAGTAAAGAAATTTAAAACACAGATTTTTAAATAAAGTGCTGCCGTCTGGTATCCGGCTGAATAGAATAAACCACCCTCATTACTTACCGAGGTGCCCTAAAAGGCGACTAAGGTAAGTTGAACCATCGTGTAGCATCTGGTTGAGTAGACTAGACCAAACTCTTTCTTACCGAGGTTTCGTAAAATACGACTAAGGTAAGTTGACGTCAGGCAGGCGGCCGGTCGTAAAATACGTAGCCAAATCATGCGACACCATGTTTATAACATGTTGTGCCGACCCCACTGAGAGTGGGATAGGTAAGGGTATTTTATTAAATTAAAATTACATATTGTTGTTATAATTGCAGTTCACAAGTAAAGAACGGAGAGTGGTAGACACATTACGATTGAAATTTTTTCTCATAAACGCAGTGTTTTATGTGTGTTGGTTACCGAATCTTATAAACGGAATTTTAATATGGACAATGTGGTTCAACATGCCTATGACAGTTATAATTACACTGTGGTATATAATGGTAAGCAATTTGTATAATTACATGTTTTACACTAATTAAGAATGTAGATGTTCAAATATAACAAATAGTTTGCATAATTAAATCATAATTTATGATATATTTTAGGAGTGCTTTTCAATTCAATTTGAAATAATTTATGATAATTATATTAATTGCTATGAAGTTATAACATATTTACCAGTTCTGTTACCTATAACACAAGTAATAAGTTATTACCAAATAGAATCCGGCTAAATAGAATAAACCACCCTCATTTCTTAGCGAGGTGTCCTAAAAGGCGGCTAAGGTAAGTTGAACCACCATGTAGTATCCGGTCGAGTAGAATAGATCACCCTCTTTTTTACCGAGGTGTCGTAAAATAGGACTAAGGTAAGTTGACATCACGAAGGCGGCTGGTCTTAAAATACGTAGCCAATTCATGTGACAAGATGTTTATAACATGTTGTGCCGACCCCACTTAGAGTGTGATAAGGGCTGGATAATGATGAACGCGACACCATTTACATTTTAATATTTGAATTGCAAAGCAGATGCGTAATCTGCCTAACGTATTGGAGACTTAGCTTGGGTCTAAATCTTCTTATCTGTCTCTTCGACAGGGGAAGTACGTTACAAAACTATTTCATTCATAATAATATTTGTAATATATTTTTTTAGGCTTTATTGAACCCGATGCAGGCTTTACTGAACGCTTTAGTATATCGAAAATGGAATCCTGGTGGAAGGAGCTTTCGATCTACATTGCCCAACTTACAAAAGAGTTTTTCCTTTCACGATGAACAATCACCACTGCTTGGTTCAGAACCGCCTCGATTGCCAATGTCGCCAATACCGCCTGCCATAAATATTTATGATACTATGTAATATGTTATTGGTGTTTTAGTAATAGGTCAACATTTTGTGATATTTACTTATATGAATAAATTTTGCATTTTTGATGTTGTGTATGAATTGTGAAAATTATCATGCCTTTTTTAATACTGATTGAGTCAGTGACATTTGCGTCACTTTTTTTTTATACAGGAAAAAAGCCCCTTATGGGTACCGCCACCCGACGGGGACAGGCGGCGGTTATGTCGCACTCGCACCGACTAAAACGACTTGTGTGCTCCACCACGCTGCCGATGGCAAGAACAGGGTATCATTGTACATATTGCCCCCATCCCAGTTCTGATCCCAGAGAATAAACACCTCCAGGTAGGGGCCCCTCGAAAGAGAAGCCCCCCTCCGCTAACCGGTGCATCGAGAGCACCAGATGCACCGACCGCCTCGGGGACCTGTAAGATTTTTTTGAAGGGAGATTTTAATGGGAATAAAAGCAACTCCATGTGTAATAAGTCCTAGCTTATATGACCTTGCTGGCATGCTATGTCATAAATTTAATGTTCTGATAAGTAAAAACTGCTATTAATTTATGTAAATCTTGATGTCAATTAATACATGCTGACCATTAAAAAAGATCCAGTTAGATTTTTAAAATTCTGAAATGATCAAGGAACAAGAGGAATTACTAAAATTGGCGTTAAAATGGCGTGAAATTGAATCGACCAGACAAGCGATATGTATGGTCTTGGATATAAATAATTCGATCTTAACCCACAATGCATATGGTAAACTTTACATTGGTTGTAAAGAGTAAGTTAATTTAGTTCATTTGTTGAGGTCTACCGACCAGTCCAGTGAGACTTTGCTTACAAATAAATGGCCAATTTTTTTTGTACACAATAAAGCAAATCCAAAATAATAATTTTGTTATGTCTAATCACAACAATCTAATGTGTGTTTAGGATTAAAAAAATCCACATGTCATAAGTGTTAGTATTATCAATCAATAACTAATCATTATTAGAGATGAAAGACAGCTAAAAAAGTAATAATAAAATTATTTTGCTATAATCCGCGAAGAAGTAAAATAGAAAATATATATATCATACCTGATACATGCAGGATTCGTAAAAAACTCATACACAAGTACTATATACGTTCACTATCCCAAACTCAACAATCGTTTCGCCCAGCAACCGATGCATCATCAGGAGATAGATGATGCTTCGGTTGCGGGGCATGTGTTTTTACGAATCCTGCATGTATCAGGTATGATAACCGATGGTCCACTAACATTTAGCATTATATATATTTTCTATTTTACTTCTTCGCGGATTATAGCAAAATAATTTTATTATTACTTTTGTATTATGGATCTCCGCAAAGTAACGCAAATTAATTGATTGAAGTGAAATTAAAAGTAACAATAGATAATTTAGAATTTTATGTATTCTTAATAATATCTATACATTATAACAGATTATTTACAAAATATATTTTTAATCATTACTATCACATACTTATACATTATCATTGTCACTTTCAGGTGGAGCCATGGTTAAATCAGTTACATCTTTAACAATCATATGAGCGATCTGCCATGCCATTTCTTCTTCTACCTTCGAAGGATTTGTTGGCACAAACTTGCTGACCATCTTCTTAAAAACAGATTTTTCTTTTTTATCAGGATCTGGTTCAAATTTTGATTCAAATCTTCCCAGACTATTTATTCTACCAAGACTCAGCCCATCATGTTTTTTTCTTTGCCATAATGCATCTGCATTGTACAATTGATTTGAATCAATGGTCATATCAGGTACAGAGTGGTTTCGTTTCTTTCGAAAATGTGGATCACCCATAGCTAAAAGAGTATTCTGAGTACTAATACTAAATTCACTGCTGCAGTCAGAAAGCGATTTACAGTTAGAAGACCAAGTCTGCTCAACTGATTTTATCATTTCAGACAAGTACGAGTAATATAGTTCTGATCCCAAAAATAATTTTACATATTTGCTAAGTGTTTTATATATTATTCTATAAGGTGTGTCGAAGCAGGTTGCTATAGGTTCACTACATATATCGCTTTCTACTTTTAGTCGAATTTCGGTGGGAAAACCAATAGGGTTTGTAGCTTGGAGGGAAAAGTATTTATCATATAGGACAATAGCATCAGCTTGTACTTGGTCAAGATTAGGTGTATTGTCTCCATTGAAATAGTCTCGAAAATGCATAACAGCTATCAAAAATTCAAGCAAATTACTACAGGATTCTTGTTCTAAAAATTCTGTAAAATAAAACAATATTGTATCGTTATAAAGTATATCCTTAAGATTTAAACTTCCGCTAGTCAATATATCTATCTGTGATTTAATATAAAGAGGACTATTTTGAAATGCTGTAAAATAATTTTTGTCTATTTGGTAAAATAATGCATCTTGAACTGGTTTAAAACAGTCATTAGTTATGTGACCTTCTGGTTGACATATATTTGATATAATTGTTTTTCTTATATCATCTGATAAATCTAACTGATATGGGGCTTCTAAAGCCACATAATTCTTAAACAAGTCTATAGCTCTGTCGGTAACATTTGTCACATTATTACAGCAATCAAAATTATCTAAATGTTGCACTAGATTTCCACAAGAACTGGCAGAAAATTCATTTTTGATTTTTCGTAAGTTGTCACTACTTGCTCTCCAACTCAACTTTTGGATCATATAATTTTCACAGTCTTTTACAATGTCAGTATTGTTTGTGTCCTCATCCAAACTTTTTGTATGACTTATTCTTGGAGTTTCTTTAATATTTATATTTGTGTTTAATAATAATTGTGATTTAAATTGTTCTAGCTCCATCCAACATTTGATGAGATATAGTTTGCCCACATTTTCCATATACATAGTAAAATATTTTATTACTGTTTTTTCAATGAGTATGTCTTGTAAATTAAGAGATAACTTCGATTTTTTTTCAAATATATTCGATTTGTCTGGAAAAAATCTTAATTTTAATATACGACTTCGAGTGGTGTTGTAACTATCAATAAATTGAGGAAATATTTACCATTGACGTCATTGCTATCTTCGGTATCTAAAAGTATTATTTGCCTATTTTCCACAGTTTCCGGAGGGCGCACTGGGCAGCCTGTTTTACCTTTTGCTGTAAAAATTATTTAACCGACGTTATATATATATTGAAAATAAATTGAAATACATACGACGTTCACTAAGCAAACCTGCACTCTTCCAAAATTTTATCATTTCTTAGGAGAAAATGATTCAAATATTCAATAAATTTTTAATTATATAATAAAGTTATAAAACTATAGCACAAAAATATTTAACTGTATTCATTATGTTTAGAAAATAACATAATGCAATCAATTATTTTGTAAATAAAGTGTAAAAACATTATGATTAGTGACAGTGACAGCTGTCAAATTTGTTGCTAAGCATCTTCTGTTCTTCATTTTACGTTATATTAAGATACTTAATTTACTTAAATAGTAACTTTATTAATATGGTCGTCCTAAAAAAGAATCTAATAAAAATATTTTTTACACGAAACAAATTATATTTCAGGAGTATTAGATTACAATAGGTGACGCTATAATTATAGTAGAGAAAAAGAGGAAGACTTAATGAGATATTCAATATATAAGGAATATCATAATATATATCAGCTGATGCCGTGAGGTATCCGGCTGAATAGAATAGTACCACCCTCAATTCTTACTGAGGTGTCGTAAAAGGCGACTAACGTAAGTCGACCCGCCGTGTGGTATCCGGCTGAGTAGAATTGACCAACCTCATTTCTTACCTAGGTTTCGTAAAAGGCGACTAAGGTAAGTTGACCAACCGTGTGGTATCCGGTTTAGTAAATTAACCGTGTGGTATCCGGTTTAGTAATTTAGACCACTCTCTTTCTTACCGAGGGGTCGTAAAATACGACTAGGGTACCTTAACGTCAGGCAGGCGCCCGGTCGTAAAAACGCAGCCAAATCATGTGACAGCATGTTTATAACATGTTGTGCCGACCCCACTTAGAGTGGGATAAGGGCAGGAGGATGATGATCATAATATATCAGCGGATAAATGGCAGTAATATGAAGATAGAATTTGCTAGATACGATGCAGAATAGTCAAAACAACATATAACAGTGGTTTGTCGCAGGTTGCTCAGTGGTTCAGACAAAATAATTTAGTACTGAACTCAAATTTGTATTACCTAATGCTGCTAAAACAGCAAATAGACTTTTTATTAATAATGTTTCACTAAAAACAGATAATGCAACTGTATTTTTGGGAATGACTTTGGATACAAAACTCCAATGGAGCACACACATAACAACTCTTGCAGGGAAACTCAGTTCAGCGGCCTATGCCGTTCGAAAGATTAGACAGTTTACTGACGTCGAAACGGCAAAACTTGTTTATTTTGCTTACTTCCTTAGTGTTATGTCCTATGGAATATTGCTATGGGGTAAATGCGCGGATAATGAAAAAATCTTTGTATTACAAAAAAGAGCCGTACGTGGCATATACAATTTAAGTCCGCGGGATTCCCTGCGAGAGAAGTTTAAGGAAATAGGTATTCTTACATTTGCTTCACAGTATATTTTAAGTAATTTAATTTTTGTATATAATAATATAAAGAATTATAAAACAATAGGCGATGTATATAATAGACAAAGTAGGAACCGACATAAGCTTGCGGCCCCTGCTTTGCGCCATGAAAAAGTATGTAAGTCGTTTGTGGGTTTGGGTATAAGATTCTATAATAAAATTCCACAATCAATTTTAACTTTGCCATTACAGCAGTTTAAAAACACTATTAAGGAGAGGCTGATACAGAAAGCCTACTATACTGTTGAGGATTATTTAGACGATAAAAATGCGTGGATATAAATATTGTTCGACCCTGTACAAGATAGAAACATTAAATGTAACTAGCATTAAGAATTGTATTTTTTTAAAAGAGCAACCGCCGAGTTTCTTGCTGGCTCTTCTCGGTAGGAACAGCTTTCCGAACCAGCAGTAGAGTTGACGATTCAAAAGCACTTGTTTACAAGTTTATTTGAATAAAGAATATTTTGAATTGAATTGAATTGAATATAAAGAGTTCTAAAACATTTGGTTGATAATTTTCGTACCCCACAAGAGTTCTATATATTATTTACCTCAGTTAAAAAAAGGAATAGTTCTGACTTCTGCCTACCAATCGAGTAAAACACTTTTTAATTCACCCATAAAAAACAATACAAGATTAATTATATTTATTACAAAATTTGTTTCAAGATATTTAATATGATACATTTGAAATCATTTTTTTCCATTTGTCTAAACGAAAACGAGAGAAATAATCACTACATATTATAAAACAAAGTCCATATTTCCGTATGTACGCATAAAACTTTAAAACTACGCAACCGATTTTGATGCGGTTTTTTTTAATAGATAGAGTGATTCCAGAGGAAGGTTTGTACGTATAATAACATTTAATACGAAGTAGAGAAATACTGTAATTTTTGAGGTTTTTGTAAATAATTACATTTTTTTCCGCTTACATTGCAAACGCAGGCTAAACCCTACGAGATTGATCAAAATGATGTACTAAGTATTTGTACACCTTGAAAAGTTCTACAGAAAAGTCCGCGATGGTATATATCTATCTCTTATGGATAACCCACAATAGCAGTTTTTTTCATTTACTTTTTACGAAAATGATGCCTTATGTTCAAAGCAATTTTTATATAATACAGCATTAATCCTTATCCAATTGAGTACCTTAAATAAATAGTTGATTTAATATAGATCAATATGGCCGTTTACAGCATTCAATTTAAGTGAACACTTTCGGAGATATTACAGATTTAAAATGCCGTGAGGACGCCGCGCTTCACCCTATAGCACTTCGAATCTTTTAGAGTTTGTTTAAAGACATTCTATAATTAATAGTAAAAATAAAATACATAGGTAAAATGTAAAAGTAAATAAGTAAAAATGTACTATATGAGTTTAGATATTCCAAAGATAGCAGGAAATCGTCTTGGTATAGGGAGAGGAAATTGTTTTTCTCCAAATTTAACGCTTGCGGGCCACGGGCAGTAATGAATAAATCAAAACTACTGGATCGATTTTAATCATTTTTTTTACACTGACTGACATGGGATATATATTTTATACCCGTGCGAAGCAAGGGCAGGCCGCTAGTATTATATAATATATGCTTTACTTTTTAGTTTAGTACACTCTATCTTTATTTTTTGATCTGATATTGTTACATTATTTAAGGTTAGAACATCATTCAAAATTAAAGGAAAGGTAGGTAGTTTATAGTTATTATTACTGCTAGTTACTTATAAGAAAATTTACTACTACTATTATTCTTTATTGCTTCCTTATAATAAATATGTAAATGTCATTAAATAAGATAAAAAGACTCTGGCCAACATTTTTATTGTGTAAGGTCAGTAAAAATATAATCGAGTCTGCCTCCTAAACGATTTTGCATCCTGAACAGTTAATGTTCAAAAGAGTTATCTTTTGAATTTGAAAGTCATAGCTTTACAAATAATTCGTGGTCTTAGCGCAATCTAACGACGCAGTGCACTAGCGGAGGCTATCGACCTCACAGTTACTTGAAATAACTGTTATGTTGATGGAAATAACTTTGACCATATAACATGCAGGGCGGCAGGCAATACGGCTCGGCCAGTTGATCAGGTTCGTGGGACTCGATCGGATCGACCTTATGTATAAACAGAAAGTTGTATATTTATTTCGAAATGATTTTCATATTTTTCTTCCTTTGTTTTCGTCTACCGAGCTATGCAAACTCTTTACGATATGACCAGCGGCAAACCGGAGATGTTAATGTTCAAGTTGATCTTAAAGATATTGAAATTTTCGGTATTCTTAAAGAAGATAAAGAAGAATATGTGGTAAGATAATTTTTATTCAGTTACGTGTTTTTTAAATGTTGTTTAATAATTTTTAACTAAGTTTTTATTATGTATTAAATTAATTGTACATATCACAAATTTGATATTTAAAGTTACAGTAATGGTAAGTTAACTGATTAATAAATCTTAATTGACGTACATGTCGAAGTAAATATTAGTCCTATTTAGCTAAAATAACAGAAAAGTGATCTAATGTTGATTAATAAATTAGTTATCAGCAGGTATATCAAAAACAGTCATCGAAACTTGAATATCTTTTTTTCCTGTAAATCTATTAGTATTTATAATTTGTTTCAGAACTACGACTATACATATGATTATTCAGAATTAACAATAAAACCACAAAATCGAACCACCCCAAAACCGTTAAACATTACGACTGCAAGTGCGGTTAGCGACCAAATTGTTATGAGCGATAATTCTACAAATGTCAACACGGTACAACAAGAGTACACAATATCACCAATAAAGAATGAGATAACAACACTGGAATTTACTGCCACAACAATAATTCCTACAAAAGATACCATAAGTAAAACAAATGTATCACATATCCCTGTTGAAAATTTTACCACTGAGAATACGATGTCTACTCGAAATTCAACACCCAAAATCTGTAGAAAGGGGTATATTTTAAATCAAAAAGGGGAATGCCAACTTAAACTACACACTACTGGAAATGCGTAAGTAAAGTTTTAGCAATGATTAAATTTGATAAGAGCGAACGTTAAAAAAAAGCGGCTATTGTTGTTTGTAAAAGCCGGTTTCTGTTCCGACCGACATTTCAATATATCCTAATAAAAAAAGTCTGATTCCATATTTTATAAACTGTCACCTTTAAAAAGATTTATTTTCCGTTACATAACCAAGTTATCTTTAATCTTTAAATGGTTTAAGTAATGTATATTTTTTGTCTTCTGAATCTCGGAAATTGCTACATGCTGAATTGTATATAATTGTTGTATGTCTGTATTTTTATTCAATTTTCATTTTTTTATATCTTTAAAAAAAATTACTGAGCAAGCCTCAGTCACCCAGGTACTGTAGGTATATTTAATTAATAAGCAACAGAACTGAGAATTAAGAACAATCTTAAACACTTGTACATAAACTTGTTCAACTGTTTCGTTCGTGGTTTTTCTCCTGTAATAAAAAAATTGTATTTAAAACATTTCGAAAAATAAGTTATAATTAATGCAATAAGTCACTTTATTGTAATATGGTTTTTTTATGATGTATCGTGTAACATGAAATTTATTTTTAAATTCTTTATTGATACTTTGTACGATTTTATGACTAAATGGTGTTACCATGGGTTATGGCGTAATATACCTATTTCAGATTTTTTAAATCAGTTATAATTTGTCCTGTATTAAGTCAAATTATTTATTTTTATTTATTAGGACGATTAATGGCTTGATTGATTGATGATTAATTGAAGGCATTTTAAATGTATTCGTGCGTCGATGTTGTTATTTAAAACTCAATAAACGTTTTTTTTACAGGTTACTAAGACTTGTAAAGTTGTCTCAAAAATTAAAAAGAAGAGAAAACAAGAGTAATGACAACTTATAATCTACTTTAAGGGTTATTTATTAGTTTTAATGTAATATTAAGTTAAAATAATAATGACTGTCACATTTAAAATTTAATGCTAAGAGAACAAGAATGAATTTCATATTAAATTTATTATAATATTGAGTTTTTAATTTTGACGTATATGTAAGGTAGGTAAATTATTATTGAGTATTCCTATACGGAATTATTATTTAAATTTTAAACAGAATAGATTGCTCCGCCGTAGCTAATCTTGCGTTCTTTTTTTAATCATCATGAAGCATTTGTTGTCAGTGGACGAAGTCTGCAAGGCGGAGAGCTAGTTTAGTAAATATTACGTATTTATCAATAACACTTGTTGAGTTATAAATATAGGCATTCCCGGCGACGGGCATTAATTTTATTTTCTTGTTTATAGTTTCGTGGTCTGGGGGTGCGCCGATTTGGAGAACATTGTTTGATGTTTTTTTGCCAAATCGTTTTATTGTTTCACATTACAAATTTTGGTATTAATTTTAAACATTTTCTTCTGCTATCATTAAAGTGAAGCATTCCTATTAATTTTATGTTTAGTCATTTGTTTAAAGATGTGGTTACTTTTTTATCACTTAAGTGTCCTATTCTCATTATAAAAAAAAATTCAATTATTTACATAGTACTGGAGTTTTAACACCTGATTAAAGCATGAAAATAAACAATATAATGAGTATTCAAATAGTTTTAATGATGATACCCAACAGCTGAAGTCAGTTTATTGTTAAAAAAAATTAAATTTAAAATAATTTATTTACATATGTGCATTTGCAATGAATAAGTGCTTATAACTAGTTTGAAGGGTAGAGACATGTTAAAGATGATTCAATATAAACATCTTATAAACATTTATTTAAAATGGTTCACTTCATTAAATTATAGCTAGTGGAGGCAAAATAAACAACAAACTATTATTTCATATTACAAAAAGTGTTTTGAAGCAAATTGTTTGAGTGACTCACTACATACAATATAAGAATTAATACATTTTTTAGGGTAAATGAACTCAAATTATAAATTTTAGTAACATTTCATTTTTTCAAATTGATCAATTAGCAGAAAATGCTTCTTTTGCTAATTTTACCATAAATGTTTTCCATTATTGGAGTAGCATATATTCAAACACACTACTTCTTTGACAACAATTAAAAGGGATCTTTGGCATGCCCTTACCCTGTCTGTTATATGTATATCTTATGAGGGACGGGCACTAGTAATTCCATTTGTACTATTTGGCTTGAGCATATATAATTTAGGAAAATTGTATATAATTTAGTGAACTAAATATTAAATTAAAAAAGCTACATCATACAAAACTCAGAACAAAAACACACAAGCATCAGATAAATTAACAATAATAATATATTGGTGGTGGAAATACCAGCATATTCATATATATAATTAAAAAATAAAATAAAATTACTTTAAAATAAATAATAAATATACAATTTAATACCAGAATTTTAAACACCATCAATAAAAAATTTTAATCAGACAATTTATTTATACTGAGTATTACCACCAATAACTCAACATATTACATTTATTATAATTTGCAAAGGCAAAATATTAGCGGGATGAAAGCACCAATTGTGATAAACACAGGGATTAACACAGAGTTATCATCCATAGAGTATGGATCAGGTTGTCTAGGTCCACTCGCTCGACGAGACTTGGTGCTTTTTTCTTCCACTTCCTCAATTGGCTCAGCCTCAGTGTCAGCTTCTGGCCATACTATAGGAGGTAATTTTGGAACTTCATCTATTGTTCCCCTCATAACATACAAAGCATTAATTTTTGGGTTATCTCTGTAACCCTTAATGAATTCAACTTTGATTTTTCCACCTCTTATGTCAGATTCTTCATCATTGTAGTATAATTTTCCATTTTTAATAGAATATGGTATATACTCATCATGGGCTACTCCACGGCCTACTTTGTCAAAAATGTCAAGGTCAGCTACTATTGTATGATCTCCGTTAAGAACAACGTCAAAGACTTTCATATTAGGAGCATTGAAGTACACTTCACTAAATTTTAAAACCAATACATATTCACCATCTTTATTAGCTGGAATGTCATACCCAAAGGTACTGTGGTGATACCGTTCAGTCTGGTACAAACTTTCGTCTTTAGAATTGACTCTTCCAATCATCACAAACTGTTTTCCATAGTCAGATGCCGTACCAACTCTTCCTTGCAAGGGATCTTTCTCGTAATGAATACCATATATATCAGTATGTGCAGGTCCACCAGCGTTAATTGCATATATAATTTCGCCTAAGCCGGTAGCACTTTCTAATAAGCCAAAGCTTATAATAAAAGATATTGTTAATATTGAAGACATCTTTCTAAACAATTTTTACGTTAATCTTAAAATATTTATTTACACCCAACAACATATACTCAGACTGGTGACATAAACTATCTAGTACATTATGTACACGACTGCTGTTGTAGGAAAAAACATCTGTGTAAATTTAAATAACCGGCAAGACATGAGCTGTCCATCAAAAAATATTTTAACCAATACAATTTTAAGTTTCCAAGCACACATCTAGCATGCTTCAACACGTAGGTATGTCAAACACGGACAAATAACTAAGATACTAGATAGAGTTTTGTAAAACGAGGTGCAAAGTAGAGATCAAGAAATTAAATAGATAGGTAGACAGTATTTGAACGAAAAATAACACAGATACCTACTTTGAAACTTTCTATTACACTTTACATGAAGGAGAGAGACACTTTATCGTTTTAGATAACAATACGCCTATTTCTTAAATTTTTTTGGTAGCCAGCTGGACTTCTATTACTGTCACGTCTGAACTAAAAAGTAAACGTGTCGCTAAATTTTGTTATTTTATTAATTTTATGGGTTCACATAATTCAATTCAAATAATATGGATTATAATTAACAGCTACTATACTATATTATGTATATATATGTATGGACACTAATAGATTTCTTCTCTTTGTGTAACCTATTTATGGTTGCTTCCTTTTTGAAATAAATAAACTTGGTTTAATAAAATTAAACTTTTTTAGGTTTTACTAAATTATAAAAATACGTGAATTCGAAATATGAAGTGAGAAATTTAAACAGCTTTGAAGTCTTTCATAACTGTCTGTTGGTCTATCTGTCACGCTTATGTGGCTAATATGGTGGTGCAATATTGATGAAATTTGGTGTAAATGAAACATATATAATATTGGATAATCCTTTGGGAGAACAAAATAAATACACTTATATTGAGGGTACACAACAATTTTAAGTTGCCCAACAAAATCACGGGTGTGTTATATAAAATGAACACAATGTTCTATACTCAAATTCTATCCGATATAAAAGTAATAATAAAATTATTTTGCTATAATCCGCGATGAAATCGCATAATCGCGGATTATAGCAAAATAATTTTATAATTACTTTTGTATTATGGATCTCCGCAAAGTAACGCCTAATTCTATAAATTATTCTATCCGATATAAATTGATTGATAAATTATTGAAAGTTTATTTATTTTCTCCCTTTTATGTAAATATTAATATGTTGTATTTATGACCGATTTCTAACAAATACTCCATGACCATTTGTTCAAAATTCTGTACATCTGTTTTTTTTAAAAGACTTAACATTTTAGATTAACTTGAATCATTGAACATAACAATGACATCCTTATTAACGATCAGATAAACGTTTCTAGTTCAAGCTTGTTACATGTGTTCGGAGGCAAATAACTGGTGGGGGTTGAACCAACCACTGTATTACTTACCTGGTAGATGCATCGCTTTGCGATTTTATCGCGGAGTCTATCTCCTGATGAGACTTCGGTGCCGGGGCGAAGCAATGGTTAAGTTTGTGATAGTGAATGTGTTTAGTACTTTTATATTGTGGTGGTGTTAGTGGTTTGGTGATGGTTAATGGTAATGCAAGCGTTTTACGATTTCATTTTCGATGAATACAAATAGTCTACATTTATATATATATTTTTTTCTATTTACTTTACATATCGCGGATAATAATTTTATTATTAATTTTGTATTATAAATAGTATAAAGTATGTAGCAAGTTTGTTAGTAATGTGATAAAATATTCTTATTGTTGTTACTAATAAATTAAAACGTTATGTTTGTTGTCTGTTTTGAAAGTCACATTTTTATTATTCTTTTTTCTTTTTTCCCTTTATAATTGATTTCTTCAATTATAAAGGGTTTAAAATTTTATAAGGCGTTTTCATTGTAACCACAGATTTTTGAGTAAGATTGTATTTTGTATTTATAAACGTTTAGTTTCCATCGCCAGTTTTTTATACCTTCTATTGAATTAATGCTTAGTATTTAAGAAAAAGTAGGTCAGTTAAGAAAATAAATACACTCAGAGAAGGGGAGATTAATTTGGCGTATTAAGTGGCTTGGAGACCATCGATTTTTTTCTGGTCTTTAAAACGAAAGACATTTTAGCAAAATTAAACAGTAAATTGATTACGTAAACAATAGTCATTGTCTGGGAAGTAATTATTTAAAAAAATAAACCTAATGACGTTTAAGTAATATGAATATAATAACGTATTTATTGCAATATACATATAACACAAATATATCAACAATGTTTCTATTTTAGTATATTTTATTATGATACATCCTGGCGTTAATGAATAAATAAATAAATAATAAATATATGGGACACTTACACATACGGTCGTCCGTCCCCAAAGTAAGTAACTTAATACTTGTGTTATGGTAGACTGACAACTGGTGAATATATACTTATATATTTTTTAAATACATACTTAAATACAAATATACACCCAGACTCAAAGACCAACAAATTCATTGATAGAAAATGTTGGCCCTCGGCGGGAATCGAACCCGCGACCCGCGGAGCTGAAGGCAGGGTCACTACCCACTGCTCCAACGGGCCAGTCAATGGGAATGAATGGCAATCAATGGGACTATTCGCTCAACGAATGAAGTATACGGCTGAGTAGAATAGACCACCCTCATTTCTTACCTAGGTGTCGAATAATGCGACTAAGGTAAGTTGACGTCAGGTAGGCGGCCGATCGTAAAATACCTAGCCAAATCATGTGACAATATGTTAATAACATGTTATTCTGATCCCACTTAGAGTGGGGTAAAGGCATGATAAGGGTTTGAATATGGGACAAAAGTACAATACAATATAAATATTACAACAGTTAAGTAAAATTTTTATCGTAATACGATTTGATTTTGATTTATTTAAATTGATATCAATAAATAAGTAAGGTGTATTATTTAATATATATATATTAAATAATATTTTATATTTACAACAAAAATGTACAAGTTATATCTATCTTAAATTATTAACACGCTAAGACTATACAAATCATGCCCACGACGAATGGTTCCAAGAATGCTGCCAGCGTTTCCGCGCTGAATCGCTAAGCTGGTTCTTTGTGCGAAAAAGGAGTCAGCCCTCTTGTCACCTGAAGAGGCAATTAACCGAGATGTTAAAACGGATAAGCATGTTGCGTCCCACATTAGGGTCCGTCCCCGTTCCCAAGGAACCAGCGTCAAGCCGTCTGGTCTCTTGCCATCATCCCGACATATCGCCGAAGGTTCGAGAAGAGCAGGGATGTCGATGATGGCAAGAGTTGATGGTATCATTAAGAGAACCATGAAGGAAAAGCCTACCAGATCTCCTATGGCATGAAAGCCCATGTATGCCAAAACTGTCTACCTTTTTTCCACATGGACATCTTTGCTTAAGGCACAATGTGGTTAACAATCTGAGAGCTGTTGTTGTTGCATTGTAAGTTTGTAATACATAGACTCTATTTGAAGTAGTAGTATTGAAGTGTCTGTATATAATAATGAGCTAAAAACAGGTGTTGCTAAAGTAAATGGTACTAAAAATGTTTCGCTTACCGCAATGTACCGACGGGTTTTTAGATCGGATAATATAAATAAATGTGCAACAGAAATATTCGCAAATATTTTGCAGATGCTAAGCTTGTTACATGAATAGGATAGAGCATTCAGGAGATACGATAAGGTTTGTGTAGAATCTGTTATTCTCTTTAACCTATACAGGTTGACTGTTGGATGTAGGACTCCTATCACACAATCTTGTAACGCTTGAATTCAACAGCTCCCGGAAACTTTTTTAAGGTCAGTCCACCTAGAGAGGGGTCTGCCTACACCGGCTGAGTAGAATAGACCATCCTCATTTCTTACCGAGGTGTCGTAAAAGGTTAAGGTAAGTCGTAAGGTTAAGGTAAGTTAAGTCGTAAGGTAAGGTAGGTCGCGATTAAGGTAAGTCGACCCGCAGTGTGGTATCCGGCTGAGTAAAATAAACCACCCTTATTTCTTACCGAGGTGTCATAAAAGGCGACTAAAGTATGTTGACCTACCATGTGGTATCCGGGTGAGTAGAACAGACCGCCCCTTTCTTACCGAAGTGTCGTAAAATACGACTAAGGTAAGTTGACATCAGGCAGGCAGCCGGTCGTAAAATATGTTGCCAAATCATGTGACAACATATTTATAACATGTTATGCCAACCCCACTTAGAGTGGAATAAGGGCACGGGGGTGATGAGTTAATAACCACTTATCTAAAATAAAAAAAATACTTTTACCACTTACACCTTAGAAAAACTGTATAC
Organism: Morpho achilles; assembly: GCA_947086495.1. Classification (NCBI taxonomy): domain Eukaryota; kingdom Metazoa; phylum Arthropoda; class Insecta; order Lepidoptera; family Nymphalidae; genus Morpho; species Morpho achilles. The sequence continues at coordinate 8,655,865 of CAMTZB010000019.1, read as the reverse complement.
AAAGCATACAATTATGGGTTTATTGAGTCATGCTACTAAAGAGTATGTTGCGTGACCATCAGTGTTACTTACTAAAATATTTAAAGTGAATAAATACTTTGTTGAGGATAATATATGGCTTAATCTATGCTACGATTAATCAAAATATTAGATGTAATCTGAAGAGATTATGTACCGATATAAGACTTTATGTGAAATAGCGTGAGGCAATCGTGAAGGAACTTTTGTAGAACCCCTTCTTAATTCAAAGGTCTTTTACTATTCATGGTATATAATTAAAAGCTTTTATTTAACTTGCAATATATTAATGTGAAGGTGGAATTGAGATTGAGCTGAAATTGTATATACTAGTCCAATCCCAATGACAATGAATTTTTATGACAAACATGACTTGATGCTTCTGACAGGATTGGCTTATCCTGGCTTCAGACGAGAGGACTCCTCAACGGTTAACAGTAGGGAAAAGGGAAATTTTATTCAAAGCTTTTTAACTTGACTTGTTTTCCTCTCTCAAAGAGCTGCTTACCGGGAAAATTGGCGACAGTTAATCTGCAACAGCAGGGATCAGGACCATCACGATGCTCAGCAGTGAGCATACGACTGAAGGGGGACGAAAATGTTTATATTTATAATCACGATCACCACGTACATTTAATATGTTAAACATGATGTTTCAAGTAACGTAAATTAGATACGGAATATGGATTACAATAAGGAACAGGATAAGCAATAAGTAAGTAGCGGCCCGTTACTATCCCACTGCTGAGAATAGGCCTCTTCTCTCCGTTTTTGGAAAGAAGGTTTGGAGCTAAGACCTACCACGCTGCTTCAAATTCAAAATATTCTTTATTCAAATAAACTTGTAAACAAGTGCTTTTGAATCGTCAACTCTACTGCTGGTTCGGAAAGCTGTTCCTACCGAGAAGAGCCAGCAAGAAACTCGGCGGTTGCTCTTTTAAAAATATAATTCTTAATACTATTTACATTATATCGTTACTGTCTTGTACAGGTTCAAAGAGAGCTATATCCACACATTCTTATCTTCTAAATAATCTTCAAGAGTATAGTAGGCTTTCTGTATCAGCCTCTTTTTAACAGTGTTTTTAAACTGCTGTAATGGCAAAGCTGAAATTGATTATGAACGAAAACGAAATTATGCGGGCGGTGCGACCTAGTTACCAGTGTATATTAAATCTTGTATCAGCTATAATGATGAAAGGTTTAACAAGGGCTTAATGTAACAAAGGCTACGTGTAAATAACCTCCGTTACAAGTTATAGTGTAGCTGTGAAATATAAAAATGGTTGGCGCTTAAACGGGTTGTCTGTAAGAGATCGCTGTAGGCGATAAGACTGCCCTTGCAAGTCCTCGTAAATCATTTCTTGTACTTAAAATATATATGTTTTTATTTTAATGTATGCAAGAAGAATAAATAAAAAAATGTTAATATTAAATATAACATAGCCCAGTAGTTTTAAATATTTAAGAATAAAATGGTTCAAATCAGCTGTATCATACAAATACTTGCTATATTTCCGAAATGATTAAATACACTAATTTTTTCAACTAGTTGAGCTTGTGAAAAATACTATGATATCAATATATCAAATAGTTGTTTAGTAAAGCAGTAAATCTGCGGTATAAAAAGGACTGCCAGCCTCTTTTAACGGGCTGTATTAAAGGGTCGCAACTTAATATATATTTTATGATAAAAAAAATTTTCAGATTCAGCTTTCAGCTATAATATAGTCGTCCGCTAACAAAAAACGAATATTATATTATTCTTACGCCTATTATAAGTATCATGATAATTTATAATAGTCGAAGCTATAGTAAGTAAAGTAAGTAACGGCCTGTTACTATCCCACTGCTGGGCATAGGCCTCCTCTCTCCATTTTTGGAGAGAAGGGTTGGAGCTAAGACCTACCACGCTGCTCCAATGCGGGTTGGTAGGTTACACATATCCCTAGAATTTTCTAAAGATATGCAGGTTTCCTCACGATGTTTTCCTTCACCGAAAAGCGTGTGATAAATTGCAATTATCAATTAGACACATAAGTTTTAATAGAAAAACTCATTGGTGTCTGCCCGGGTTTGAACCCATGATCATCTCTAGAGATTCACACGGTCGCACCGCTAGGCCATCACAGCCTTCGAAGCTATAAATGAAGATAATTCAATCAGAAACTACTAATTAACCATGATAAACAGTTGAAGATGATAAAAAAACCTTCTAATGTTTTTGGCATAGTTAATATGTTTAGGAAGTCGCTTTGTTTTCTATGCTATGGAGTTTTGTATAAAGTTCCAAGTAAATTCAGTTTTACCTCCGAGAGTGACTATCCAAAAATGTCGGTGACATATTTTTTATTTATAAAAGTAAAATATTTCTCTGCAGAATAAAGCCCTCCTAAACGCCGTGTGGTATCCGGCTGAATAGAATAGTACCACCCTCATTTCTTACCGAGGTGTCGTAAAAGGCGACTAAGGTAAGTCGACCCGCCGTGTGGTATCCGGCTGAGTAGAATAGTACCACCCTCATTTCTTACCGAGGTGTCGTAAAAGGCGACTAAGGTAAGTTGACCCACCGTGTGGTATCCGGTTTAGTAGAATAGACCACCCTCCTTCTTACCGAGGTGTCGTAAAATACGACTGAGGTGAGTTGACGTCAGGCAGGCGGCCGGTCGTAAAAACGCAGCCAAATCATGTTACAACATGTTTATAACATGTTGTGCCGACCCCACTTAGAGTGGGATAAGGGCAGGAGGATATATAATAATAAAGCCCTCCTAAGTTCTTGAAGAGAACGACTGGACCTTAGAACTAAAATGCGGCTCCAATGCACATTAGCAGGTAGGACACATATATTTATTTCAGTAATAGTCTTGGTATAAGTCGCCCCATGCGAAGAATAAAGTTAGTTGTTCTATGTACATATATATAGAGCATATACATATACGTAAAACTTCATTCTTCAAATGGGGCGATGTATGTTTTCTTATCGTGTTTTCCTTCAATAATTTAATAAAGTAAATAGGTTTCTATGGTAAACTCATAAGTCATACTTTTATATAGTCTCATCCGGGCATAGATCCCCCGATCCCTATTGAATAGAATTGATACAAAGTAAATCAAATCATGGTGTACAGAGTTTCATACATAACTTCGATGAATCATGGATAAATTAAAAAAAAATCTTATTACACTTTTCGATTTCAGAAATTTACACATTTAAATTGATTTTATTATGATGGATACATCGGAATATTGATAATTTTGTCAGTTTCGATTGCGCATTATCCTATAACTATATAATATCATAAATATGTGTGCTAGGACATATTTTATAATCACGTAGAAAAGGTTCAAAAGGATATCTCTTTAGTAACCTATAGTAACATTGATTTCAAACAATAAGCACGCAGTAGAAGTCGCGGGAAAAAGCTAGCAAGATAATATTATGTAAAGATTAATATTAATTTGCCTACTAGACTTACGACTTGATTGAAGATTAAGTAAAATATTATTAAATTCCATTATTAAATTTATTATTATTTAAAATTAAATTTTAACTATTGAATTAAGTAGTCAACTTAATCACCAAAAATGACTTTCTTTTTTCTCCTATGTTAACGTTTTAACTATGTATAATAAATAATAGACGCTAATGCCTTTGTGATTTTATAAAGGTTTAGGTACCAATCATTAAAAATACGGTACGCGCGCCGTAAATATTTTAAATGAGATTTCTTTGGCATTCAGTTGAGCCGTAATGTGCCCCTGTTTTGTTTTTAGATTATCCTGAGTGATCTATGCATGCTAATTTGGCCCAGTAAATTTTGAAAGGTTCTCACTAAAACGTATTTAATACTTGTCGGTAATGATAAATTTATCAAAAATATGTATGGTATGTTGTCGGTATTTCGTAAATCAGTACGCTTTGTGGATCAGGAAATTAATATAAAATTGTCGTTTTATTTAAGAAATTAAAACATAAGTATTTTAGATCAGTATTATATGACGAGCGATTGCGAAATTCTGCAGTCAATATATTTATGTGATTATACAAAAAAAATACCACACTTTAATTTTTATAGATACTAAAATCATATCTAGATGAACTTACGATAATCTTTTATAGATTATATTATATACACAATGACACGCCGTGTGGTATCCGGCTGAATAGAATAGTACCACCCTCATTTCTTACCGAGGTATCGTAAAAGGCGACTAAGGTAATTTGACCCACCGTGTGGTATCCGGTTGAGTAAAATAGACCACCCTCTTTCTTACCGAGGAGTCGTAAAATACGACTAAGGTATGTTGACGTCAGGCAGGCGGCCGGTCGTAAAATACGTAGCCAAATCATATGACAACATGTTTGTAACATGTTGTGCCAACCCCACTTAGAGTGGGATAAGGGCAGGAGGATGATGATTATATACACAATGACGAAAAGCAATGCATTAAGTTTAATAATATTAAGTATTAATCATATACTATAAGGAACATTAGCTATAAGCGATTGATTGTTTCAATTGAAAATTTAATATTTATGCTTTTAGTATCAAAAGCATAAACATTTAATTTTATAAAATATATTTATCAGATGCAGATTAAAACCAATAAGACTACTTTAATTCAATTCTGGCAATAGTAATTATATTACATTATCGGATGTAGCACCATATTAAACTTTTATAAGATATTGTAGTATTATATACTTAGTCCATCGTATATGGAACATATAGTATTGTATACTTAATATTTGCCATGTCACATGCCAAAAAAGGTTCTTAAAGTAGACAGATAACATTACATGACATTAAATAATATTTAAATTTATAAGTTTCAAAGTGTTTAAAATTATTAAAAGCAATAATACCATTATTAAATGACAACATGAGAATTTCTTGAATTTTGTTGCGAAGTTACAGAAAGTGCCCATTGCGAATTCGTGATTTCTCTTTCAGGAATCCCATTGCAGGCGCCGGCAGCTCGCAATATTCAGTCACAATGAGGGCGGCCTTAACGTAACACGCCGCCCTAACAGCGCTCCGTTACGAAGATATAAATGATTCTATACACGAACTTTTAGGCGTTTTTTGAAATCTTGATTGCTCATTGAATTATTTTTTCTCTGTATGCTTTGAATTTCCAATATTTTACGGCGAACTTTTTCGTGATGAACGTGATATTGGTAATGTTATGTGGCTCTAAAAATTAATTGATGTGTTTGAGTGGGTAAGTTGAAATTTGTAACTCTCAACTAAGCATAACCTTTAGATATTAAAGTTACAGTATGCTAGAAACAACAATTTTTATCTCAAGTATATAAGAACGCTATATTTTCAATATTCTGTACAGGAAAATGTTAACAACGAATAGAATTGAAAAGTATTAAGTTTATTAATTCTTGTCGCTGTCATGAAAATGTCATGTCCGTGGAAAATTATAGAAAAATTGTTAACTTTTGAATATTAATAAAACTCTAAATAATTGGTTCTTTTAAACCATTTTTAACGAGAAATAAAAATAAGATAACACAGATCTATATACAATATGATTTTGGGCGTACGTTCGCACTTCAAAACTTTAACTAGATTATAATCGATATTTCTTGAGATAATAATCTATATTTATTTAGATAAAAATACATTGGTTCCATTTCTTTTTCTTTAATATGAATATTTCTCGATTTCTGTGTGGTAAATTAACGTCTTCATTCAGTAAAAGGGTGCAGAAACTGCTCTTAACAATTTTTGAACGCCTTTTGAATTGTTACGGGTAACAGACTGGGGTAAACGCATGTTCAATTGTACTTTTGCATTACTTAGAAATACTTGGTGAGATAATGGCATTATTATTATGTATTTTAAAATAAAAAACAAAAAGAAAAGGCATTCATAATACCCTATATAATTACAGTAATTGTCAAAACTTTTTTTAAATTTATAAGTAACAATTTATACTTTGTATGTAATGTAAAGCTACAGTAAAATATATATTTTAAGATTCTTTCAAGAGTTGTTGCCTTTTGTTTCTTTATGAATAAACTGTATTGCTCTTACTGTTTTAGTTTACCGTTTACATTAAGGAGTTCAGAGATGATTTTTCAGTTGTTACACTCACTGTCGTATAGGCTGCCAACTAGACCTTCTTCTCTAAAGAATAGATCGATTTCTCATGATTTCGAGATCAAAAAAATAGATTGTGTTGTTAGTAATTATCTAGTAATCCCAAACGAAAGAAAAAACAAAGAAAACGTTTTTGTACCCACAGATTATAGTGTATACTTTGTATATTACCTAGAGTGATCAAGTCCATTTATTTGTATATTTCATTAATACAAAATATATTACTTTTAAGCACGTATTTATGAATAAGAACTAATATTTTTTTCTTTTAACACTGTTTAAACTTGATGGTTGGTACTTATTTGTTTGTTTTAAATCTTGGAATCTTAAAATGGAAAATTCTTCTCATTTTTAGAAGCTTTTATTTATCTTGCCGTGTATGTATGTGAAGGTGGAATCTTGCAAGTTAAGTTTGACCTCTTCCCGGTGACCGATTCAGCTGAAATTTTACATATTGGTCCAGTCCCGATGACAATGCATATTTATGATAAGCATGACCTGATATTCCTGCTAGGATTGCCTCCAAACGCAGGAACTTCTTAACGCTTAACAGTAGCGACATAAAATTATGTTAAAAGCTATTTGACTGGCCCGTTGGAGCAGTGGGTAGTGACCCTGCTTTCAGCTCCACGGGTCGCGGGTTCGATTCCCGCTGAGGGCTAACATTTTCTATAAATGAATTTGTTGGCCTTTGAGCCTGGGTGTATATTTGTATTTAAGTATGTATTTAATAATATATATATATATATTCACCAGTTGTCTGTCACCCATAACATAAGTATTGAGTAACTTACTTTGGGGACGGACGACATGTTTGTAAGTGTCCCATATATTTATTTATTTATTATTTATTTTTAACTTAACTTGCTTATCTGAAGCTTTAATTTTAATCTACGCCTTCTCTAAATACTCATCATTGTAGATTTCTTTTTTAAGATCATTTTAGATATAAAGCAGACTATTACGATGTTATTTTATTATATTGGTTCCAAATATTTTTTTTGGAAATTTCTATGTTCGGTCTTATCAAGATAAAAGTAACAATGACAAGTTTCTCATCATAAATTCGGCAACATTTAGAAAGTTATATAACTCTCGCCAAAGCTGAACATCGAGTTGATCACTTTATTATTCATGTACCTACTATCCAATAGTCTTGAATAATTCAATTGCTTTTTCAAAGTTTTATTTATACTTGAGTTGAAATATTAAAAACGATTCGTCCAAGAGACACTATTCAATACGACAAATTGCGACCTTAGTTAAAATTATTCTAATTGCAATAAACGATCACTCAATTATAATAGTTAATAATAACTTCATCATCTTCCTGTCCCTATCCCACTCTAAGTGGGGTCGGCATAATATGTCATAAAAATGTTGTTTGGCTACGTATTGTACGACCGGCCGCTTGCCTGACGTCAACTTATCTTAGTCGTATTTTACGACACCTCGATAAGAAAGAGGGTGGTCCATTCTACTTAACCGGATACCACACGGTGAGTCAACTTACCTTAGTCGCCTTTTACGACACCGGTAAGACATGAGGGTTGTCTATTCTACTCAGCCGGATACCACACTGCGTTAGTTAATAATAACTTATAGTTAATTATAATTGAATTGGAAGTCTTCCATAGCGTCAACTTAAGTAAAAATTACCTTCAATTATGTAAAAGTAAATAAATTAATTTTTTCCTATCCCCCAAAATAACAAGGCATATTTATCCTATATGTTAGTCCTGTATAGAATAGACCACCCTCTTTCTTACTGAGTATTGTGGAAGGCGATTAAGGTAAGTTGATTCGCCGTGTGCCATCCGGCTGAGTAGAATAGATCACCCTCATTTTTTACCGAGTTATCGTTTAAGGCGCCAAAGGTAAGTTGACCCACCGTGTGGTATCTGGCTTAGAAGCATAGACCATGCTTTTTCTTACTGCGGTGTCGCAAAAGACGAGAACGGTAAGATGATGTCAAGCAAGGTAAAATACATAACCCAATCATGTGACAGCATGTTTATAACATGTGTTGCCGACCCCACTTAGAGTGGGATAAGGGCAGGAGGACGATGTTAGTCCGGTATATAAGCTACAATTGTACCAAATGGTTAAGTCTGGAGACTATTTATAATATTAGTATGAATCTTATATTATGTTATGTCTTATATTAGTATGAATCTTATATAATATTAGTATGAATAAAATCGTGGATTACCCTTAGAATTCTAAAACTTATTAAGGAACCAACATTGATTAGGTAATGAAATAGTAACTTTAGTTGTAATAAATTATTCACCTGTGGCGAACTCTAAAATTGCGTTTATGTTATACCTAAATATAATATATTGCTAAATATTTTTGGTAAAGATTTACCACCTATGATTTAAGCGGTAAATCTACTATATAATTTTGAATAAAAATGGCACGACAATCGGGGCTTAGCATTGTTAAATATTTGTTAGGTTTAATATAAAAAAATAATTATTTAAATATAAAAGTTAAATTTATATAATAATTAGTGATAATATTAGAACAATGTTTAGTAAAATTTTAAGAGTCTGGCATATTTAAATGATCATAACGTTTAATTACACACAAAACTTTGAATACAAATATTTTCAAAATCAATTGAGGTTTTGCGATACCTAAAATGTAAAAGTAAAAAAATACTTATTGAAAAACTTCATTTCATTTTTATTTTATGACAGAACAAAATTGAAACTTCTTATTACATCACGAATCTTCTCTTACAGAATCTAATAGCTGAGTAACTATTTGGCAGTATCAACTTATAGATTGTTTATTTTACGGATTATTTTTGATTTGTATAACTCGTTTCAACCACATAGCAACTACACGATCTTTTTTAATACTGTCATGATCGATTTTTCACCCTAGCCGTGTGGTATCCGGCTGAATAGAATAGTACCACCCTCTTTTCTCACCGAGGTGTCGTAAAAGGCGACTAACGTAAGTCGACCCGCCGTTTGGTATCCGGCTGAGTAGAATAGACCAACCTCATTTCTTACCGAGGTGTCGTCAAAGGCGACTAAGGTAAGTTGACCCACCGTGTGGTATCCGGTTTAGTAGAATAGACCACCCTCTTTCTTACCGAGGTGTCGTGAAATACGACAGAGGTAAGTTGACGTCAGACAGGCGGCCGGTCGTAAAAACGCAGCCAAATCATGTTACAGCATGTTTATAACATCTTGTGCCGACCCAACTTAGAGTGGGATAAGGGCAGGAAGATGAAGATGATGATCGATTTTTTACCCATAGCGTTAAGGAGAGAAAAATCCATGTGGTATCAGGCTGAGTACAATAGACCACCCACATTCTTTATCGAGGTGTCGTAAAAGGCGACTAAGGTAAGTTGACCCACCGTATTGTATCCCGTTGAGTACAATAGATCACCCTCTTTCTTACCGAGGTTCGTAAAATAAGACTAAGGTAAGTTGACGTCAGGCAAATAAAAATACGTATGAAAGGTCGTAATATACGTAGCCAAATCATGTGACAACATGTAGGTATATAACATGTTGTGCCGACCTCACTTAGAGTGGGATCAGGACAGGAGGATGATGAGCGTTTAGCAGAGAAAATTGGATAGTCTTTCATTATTAATTTTATTTAAAAAACTTAGACATAAGAAACATTATCTTTTTAAGACTAAAAGTAATACACAATACCTAAAGACGACGACAAATGATACGGACAGAACATTTTAAATACTATAACAAAAGCATTTAAATAATGAAAGTAAATCCTTACGCAATATGAGAACGCCTACAATATAGATAATGTTTTTCATTGTCGTTTAGAGACCTTTAATATATTCAATGCACGTATCGAGCCCTTTACAAAAGTACTGGCCAACGGACTCAGCGGGAACTTGATTCGATTGAGAAATCCACTTTATGTTCTCCATGAAATAGTCATTCGCGATATTCACACTGAAATATTTATTTTATCGCGTTTAATCAGTAAGAATACAGCTTTGGATCAAATTTTCTGCATAGTTACTACGTTGTTGTTATACAACGGTGCCGTTACAGGTCTGGTTAATTTAAAGACAGAAATGATGCCGTTTAATCTTATAATTATATTTTTGTATCACTTAAAAAATATAATGAAACTCGGATACATAAACCCCTTTTTTACGTCATAGTGATGATTTATTGCGTCTTGGTGATGACGTTATGGATGATGTTTAAGATAAATTTATGGATTCAACTGTGTTTCGAAAAGTGCGTTATTAGATAGAATATTTATCATTGTTTTAACATGTCCGCTTAGTAGATCTATCTAAATTCAGTAGTCAACTATTCCATTTCACATTGATTGTACTCTACCACATTGGTTACTACAATTTAATTCAATATGAACAAATAGCTTAACTATTTTAGCGTGGTCAATTTTTTTAAAATAATGAGAGGGAAGATGAAATTATATACTCATCTCTATCTAATCACACATAAAAAACAGAAAGACAGAAAGAGACAGAGCTACAGTCATAGTGGTTTTCTCTTTATTGTAATAGGTCTCATTAAAGGCAGGATTCCCTACTCTAGTATAACAACTCTATCGATAAATTTATTCGCGTAATAGAATAATACATAAATATAGAAATTTACAATATTACATTTACTTAGAGAGGATAAGTCCCAGTAACTATAAAGCAATTAGCATAATTTGAAATTTAAATTATGATGTGCCAAAAGTATTTCCATGTTTTGATTACAAAACAGTGTTCTCATTTAGATACAGTTCTGAAAATAATGGACTATGGTCTTCACAAAACCAGCTGAGTTCAACCATAAAAATACGTAAATAACTGTAAAAAATTATTCCAATTAATCTTAATTGTATTATTTTAGCCATTTTTTTAACTGACACTAATAACGCAATTTATTTTTCTTTGTTAATTTATTTGAAAGGTTACACTAAAATATTTATTTTAGTGTAACCTTTGTAACAATGGAATGTATTTACATTCCATATCATATACAACATAATTCAAATATGTAATTGTAAAGTGTATATTATATGTACAGTTACCACAGTCAGTCGGTCGACAAGCTTGAAGTTTCAGCCAGCTATTTAATACTAAAAGCCACAATGATCCCTTCGTTCATCCGAACGTGAAAGAAGGGCAAACAAAGACATTAACTAAACATTTATATGAAAGTTATAACGTTTAAATAAACACTATCAAAGAAAAAAAAGAGTGTAATACAGAGTAAATTTAGTATGTAGTAATACACAGTATCCATGAAATACTCAGCTGATATATGATTTTAACTTTATCTAACAAAGGACATCAAAATTAAATAAATCACTGGACTATTGAGTATAATAAAAACATTTATAACATATTATATTTACGTACCCACGTTACAATGATTAACGATCAATATATCTTGTATACTATTAAAATGAAACAAAAACACTGTAATCCAATTATGTGTACCTATTATATTTTAACAGTCCCTGTTTATTCTTCTGATTGTTACTTAAAATTCACAGTGACACAAATTTGTACCGATATTTTGTATTACAATTATTTAACCAAAGCTAGAAATGTAATATGAAGACCATTTAGTAATTTCCACGTTTTCACAAAGTCTAGATACAAAATTAAATATAGCTCACTAACAATTTTTGGGTTTGGCCGTGGACCAAAATACTATTTCAATTTTAAAACTGATACGTAAGGGGTGAAACGAATGTGAAATGTTACATACTTTGCATCTGTTTTTTTGTAACATATTGCTTTACCTATTATACTGCACAGTATTTTACATTTCCTTGCATTCAAAATTCTGAGGAAAAAGATATCAAATCAATATCTTCGAATTATAAATGGAGCATTGAGCTTAGTAAATGGGTTTATGAAACAATTTATTTGTTAGTGTCTACCAAACATCTTAACGTAGAATTGAAATAACCGGGAACATATTCCAAACTATTTTCTTTATTAGGTAAATAAAAGGTCCGACCACTAATTGTAGCGGAATTGATAAAAAAGTGTTCTTTCTGCCAAATCTTATAACATAAATTATATCATAATATATTTCTAGGAAATTTCTTATTATTTTTTAGCTTAATGAAACCTTTTATCTTTTTACTTTAAACTTTAATTTTTATTTTCAAAAGAAAGAAATAATTTCTAAAATCTTGTTTATATCTTATAGTTGAGCAATACCGTCGGGAAATGGAAATCAAGTTAACCACAGATCGAGATATTCCGGATTAGCTTAGATTTAGATTAGTGTCATAAACTTCACAAATCTGCCAACTTGAAATTTGCGTACTTGCTCGCTTACTGTAAAGGTTGATGAATTGATATGCCAAATAAGAACTTTTTAATGGAATCTCAGATGTTGCTGCTCAAAGCTTGGATAAAGAATACACTGGATGCCGCCTTAGCTATTTTTGTGTGTCCGTTTTATGCTTGTGTGAACTTTTAGAAGTGCATTAGTGTGCGTGATTAGGGAAGTACTTAGCTTATCGATAAGCTAAACTAGGCGTCGATAATTATCGAAGCCTGGCTCAGGTAATGTAAAGTTAATATACAGTTGTAACCAACCTAGTTGGTTTACTGTTCAGAATAGATTTAAACATTTGAATAGATTGACATAATTTCCTGAGTGTACAGTCTGCAGTATAATGTCATGAATTATCCGATGCACATCTTTACTGCATATCTTACTGTGATGGGTGGTTCTCAAAAATGGTATCAGTCAATTGACTGTGAGCCTAGATTTACCAAAGAATCCTTTGAAGCGTTAAAAATAAAGTCGAAGGTGCAGCCCATACTCGGTGCTTTATGTATAGATGAAATGTTAACATGAATGTTAGTGCTTCGGTGGCCAATTGAACAATATCATGATCCACATTATTCCCAACATTTACATATCCGTGAGACCGGTGACAGCTTTTATCCACTGTTCTCTTATATGTGGGCATTTAGGAAACCTTAGAAAATAATCTAAAATTAGAGAATTTGCATTTACTTGGCTAGTAAATATAACTTTGAATGATATTTATCGATACATAATAATTCGTTAGTGTGTACATCACTACGTAGGTAACACAATTCAATCGAATATTTAATGATTAATTTCTATGTTTTATCAGTATCCCACACTCGAGCCGGCTAGAGAATATCAAACTGTACTGATACATTATAATCTGAAACGCTTTAACTGAATAAAACGCTTTAATTTAGCACGCAAATGAGAGTCAAAGATTTACTTATGAAATGGTGGTTCCGTGTTTTTAACTCCTCCTTTCGTTGTTCTTGATGGACACGTTAAGGCAGCACACGACATATTCCACCTTTTTTGAAAAAATATATCAGTAACACTCGTATTTGCTTTAGATTTCAAGAAATAATCTTCAACAAACTCAATGTTATGCCCTCATTTGGTGTCACCAACTGGACACATTTTTAGCGACGTTGCCAAACTTCATCACAATCTCTTTCACTCTTATGTATAGTTCGCGATAAGAACAGAGACAAACGATAAATCGCTTACACACAGACGCAAGATCGGCAACGTCTTTTGGCGCCGTCCAGTATATACTACGTCCATGGCTCAAAGTCTGATTACACGAGCTCTTGGTAATTTGTATGTATTCTGTTAGGATATTTTATTTGAATAATTAAATATAAATAATAGAATTAAATGTTAAACATTTTTGTTATATTTTAATATTGCCTCATTAGACTTTTATAATTGTGCTCTTCAGGAAAAGTGTAATCCCAAATTAAAGTCTTAAATAAAAGTAAGAATTTATATTATTTCTATAGTCCAAGTATTCGCGTTTATATAACGCGCGTGTTGAGTAGCCTTACTCGTTTTTTTTGTTTTTGTCTTTATCAGGAAAAAATCCCTTATGGGTTTCGCCGCCGAACCGACACTCAGTTTGTTTTAGTTATCATTCACTCAGGTTGTTTTGGGCTGTTAGAGTCCAATATATCCGCTGCCGCCAGCAGCAACTCTTAATCCCAGAGATTGCCACTTCAGAGTCGGGGCCTCTCTAAAAGTGGCCCTTTTCCGCTAATCGATGCATCGAGAGCACCGTTTGCATCGAATGCCTCGGGGACCATTTGAGATCCGATAAGCTCCGTTCGGAGCGCACGAAAGTCCCCGTCAGGGCGGCAAAAAATACTTGAGCGAGTCACCTAAGCTCGGCTTGCCTACGGCGGATCGCATCCAAAGACTCGACTCCATCGACGAGATAACGTCCTCGCAGAAGGAGGCTATTACTGGACTCGATCTCTCCCCGTCCATCATGGAACAAATCACGGTGGGCAAGGAGAGGTCGTGGCCCCACCTTTACCACGTGATCTGTCTGCAGAACTACCCAAGCGGGACATGCGTGGACGTGCGTGTGCAGCGCCGTGTCAAACTCGACGCCGCACTCGTGACAGCCTTACTCGTAGAGTTACCGTAGCACCTGTGAACATATATTATTAATACAGTTTAATGCATCGTAAATTACTTTAGATATAGGTAATAAAAACAGCTTTAAGTTTATTTTGAAGTTATGACTAAGATTTAAAAACACCTTACAATATACAACGGTTTGTCTTAAAATAAGACATGTTTTTGAAGTTAAGTTAGATTTCGTCTTATCTGGATGGTATAATCATATATAATACACTATATAGGATAGGTATAATAATAATGTGGGAGATAAATTTGATGATAACACAATCGAACGAACAAAGAAAATCTTTTAAAACAGAAATTAATAAAATTGACGAAACGCTGTAACGAAAATTTATAGCTGTGGAATAATTTTTAATAATGTGGCATATAGAAAATTTATATTCCACATACATTATTAAAAATTATTAGTGGAAAGCTGCCAAAAATAATAGTCTGTACTTTCGTTCGATTAACATTTAAATCGCAAAGCTGTGTTAGGTAAACATTTATTTTTATAGTGAAGTATATCTAAATACATAGTTATGTAAATAATTGATAGAAATTTATAGACATAGTAAATAGTGGATTCATGTAATGAAAGATATTTTTACGAATATATTGCAGTAGTCGAACGGCGAGACTATGTGCCTCTTACCAGGGATATACGGGTTCAAACTCCAGGGACCACTTAAGTATTAAACTTATATGCCTTATTAATATTTACAATTCATTACAAGTTCATTACTATACATCATCACCGGAGAAAAATAACATTGCTAAGAAATTGCTTAGCTCCGGAGAATTGCAGCCATATCAGTAAACTACCGATCCACAATGGATCTAAGCTCCAAAACTACTTTCCATAAAAGTAGAGACGAGGCCTTTGTTCAGTGGAAAGGTAGTCTGTCACTTCTATTATTAGCACTTCTTTTGAGAATTATACATTTGAGCAGCGTTGTGTCAAATATAATAAAAATATGTATTTTTGGTGCATCAAGTACGTGATACAGTCAGAAAACCAGAAACAGGAGATGATTACTGTCAAGCGACAATAGACAGGATACCAGTTAAAAGTGAATCGAATTATTAAGAACCAGTAATAGTCCCGATCGATTTTACTGTCAGTCTATCGTCATGATGTCAATCTATCTGTTTGTTTTTGTCAAGGCGTCATGCTGAACCAAATTTATATTTTTCGAATCTCGGAAAAGGCTCCAACGATTTTCATGAAATTCGGCATGTAGGGGGTTTTGGGGGGAAAAGTTCGATCTAGCTAGGTTTCATTAAAAATCATTTCTGTTTTCGGAAAAATGCTAAAATATACGTTGAATTCAAGAGACAATTTTCGCTGTCAAACGAAAAGTCATGGTAGCTCATTTGGGGAACGGGCGGTCTAGAGAGGCGAAAATACCTAGGTTCGAGCCCCATCTACCCAACTATTTTTATTTTTTTTTGTTCATTACACTGTTGAGATTGGATAATGTACGAGTATTTGATTATACTTATTTCAATACACTGTTTATATTTATTTTAATAAAACTCAGTAAAATAATGTATATATATATATAGCTCTAACTTTAACGTAAGAAATCTTGTTTTTCCTACGGGAACAGAATAAATTGCAGTTCATAAATCTAAATATTATAAAGTGTTTCAGTACACTTCAGAATTCTTGAGTTCCAGAAGGC
Source organism: Morpho achilles (assembly GCA_947086495.1). Taxonomy (NCBI): domain Eukaryota; kingdom Metazoa; phylum Arthropoda; class Insecta; order Lepidoptera; family Nymphalidae; genus Morpho; species Morpho achilles. The sequence goes on along the minus strand of CAMTZB010000019.1, from coordinate 8,639,599 downwards.
ATGTTTTTCCCTTAGGATTATAAAATTAGTCCGTGATCGGAATAAGAAAATGTAACGAGTAAACTTAATAATTCCCACTGAACATTCCATTTTACAATAGGACAAACAAATATTGATTCAAAATAATTTTGTCTCAGCTGATGCGCCCTAGCTTACCATGGGTATTTAAAACACCTTTATGCCCTGAGTGAAACCTGCTGTTGATTATTTTCGCACGCTTTGTTTCTCATTTTGAAATAACTTTTAAAATATTCATTTCAATTATGATGGATTAAATGATTGATCATAAAAATGTTTAGGGCAACTAATGTATTTCAGTTGGTGTGGCTGAAATAACCTTAATTGTCTTCTGAATACAGCATTGTATTAGTAAGTTTTTCTTATTAGATTCATATACGCGATTGCACGTTTTTTAAACCTACTAGAAGAGGTTTAAAAAAAGGTATATCCCTACCTGAACATTGTTTTGTTATATCGCCAACAGATCAGATCGTTCTGTGAAAGGTATCAACTAATTTTACAAAACCTAAACAAATTACATAAAACCTTTGTACCGACATTCTGTTTGTGATAGAGAGACATAAAATCAAACAAATAAAGAGACATAGAGACAGACAGAAAGACAGTTGGACAGCCAGCCAATAGGGCGCTATTTTTTATAAGATGTAAAGATGTCGGTGTCAGTTACGATGTAGTTATAAATAACCAATTCGAGATACATAAAATAGTATCTTACGTCAGGCGATAGTTATTATACATATATGTATAGGAGCTTTGCGGCATTAGATAAAACCAATTGAATTTGACTTGGGAATAATTTGATATAATCATAATATGTAAACGTAGTGTGAGATTTTGAAATAGAAATTTGATGATGAGAAATGACAGACAAATAAGAAAGTAGTTATATTTAATTGATATAAATAAACTGAACTAAATTTCTGTACTTTCTTGATTAGGTAGTTTTCTAAATAAAAATTCCTGTAACACTGTTTCTAAACCTAATATTATGTATATAAAATATCAGACTATGTGACATTGCACAATTAATTTTATAAATTACGAGTAGATGAGTTTTCAATTCTTTAGCCCTCATAAAATATGTATGAATCTTGCAGAAAAGGCGTTATAAATCAAATTCGGACATATTTCTTACACAAAAGTATTTAATAATTTTTTGAAACCATATTGAGTGTTTTTGTTCTTTTCAGAAAATACATGTATTTGGCTGAGGAAGAAGAACAACTTTGCTTCAGTAAAACCTCTTCCTAAGGATTTGATTGAGTACAATGTCAGCCACAGAGACAAGCGGGAATTTTACGGTAGTAGCATACTGCGTGCCAGCTGGACAAAATTTTCAACGGATGTATGTAAAAGTGCACGGATATATTGCACTTATTATCTGCTTGCTCGGCTGCGTCGCAAACTCCGTGAATATTGCAGTTTTGAGTCGTAAAGAGATGATGTCCTCTACCAATTCAATCCTAACTGCTCTAGCCGTCGCAGATCTTTTAGTTATGATTGATTATATACCTCTGGCACTTCATATCTATACAAATATCGCTGAAGAACTTAATCGTAATTCATATACTTGGGCAGTTTTTGTGTACTTTCATTCTATATTTAGTCAGACATTTCATACGGTTTCAATCTGGCTGACAATCACACTTGCCGTATGGAGATTCGTAGCAATAAAATTTCCACAAAAAAATAAGGCTCTCTGCAATAAAACAAACACAAATATTGCTATAGCGGTTGCGTACTTTGTTTGCCCGATAATTTGTCTACCAATTTATTTTGCTATGGATATAAAAGAGTTAGCTAAAAATAATTACGAAGGTGAAAATAGTTCTGCAAATGAAATGGATTTTGTGAATACATCTGCGGTTGAAGAGCCATCGTATGCGATTTCTATGACTGACAACGAAAACTTATTGACAGCCATTTTTTGGATATACAGTGTGTTCTTGAAATTAATACCTTGTGTAGTGTTATCGATTTTGAGTGTGTGTTTAATTTTAAAAATGAAATCGAGTGACAGAAGGCGGCAGAAATTGTTGAAAAAATCAGCAATTGCAACAAAAGAAGTGAGTAAATGCAATTGTTGATTGTTTAGGATACTTATATATTTAATATTTAAATCCGTACATTTTTATATGTCTGAATGTTATCAACAGTATAATGAAAATCTAATATGATTTAGGTTAACATTAACAACAAGATTCAAACATAATATGCATAGTTTCGTCTTATTTTCGGCGTGAAAGTTTGGATTATATGTCACAATCAGTATCTTCATAATCGGTGTATATTCTGCATATGAGGCCAATCATCTTATCTTGCAAGTTTAAGTTTGGCATTGTTTGGCTCAGTGCTGACAGACTGAGAAGTATATCTGATAAATTTCTTAAATAAGCTAAGACAACATAATAAAATCAAATTAATACGAATATCAATTTTCTTTTTCACTTTGTCGTCCCTAACTGCACGGATGGTTGAACTCTGATTCCACTAAAAGGTTGTGGGGTGGCAACATAGAAGATAAGAACAAAATACAAATGGCAGTAAATAACAGTCAAGTAAGAAAATAACTCCCAACGGATAACAAAATTATGTTACAGACTATTTGTCCGAAGCTGAATGTAAAAAGACTGCTTGCAGTACATAAAATATGTTAATCGATTTCAGCAAAACCTACTAAGCAAAAAGCGTTAGAAATTTCAAAGAGGATGTCTAAGTAAGGAAGAACCCCCACGAGAAATTATTTTTTCACGATCGTAGACGTAATAAAAAGTAGTTTTTTGTTTCACTAAAATATGGCACCTCGACGAATTGATATTTGAATTATTTAAAAGTCCATTTTGTTAGATATCAATGTGCATTGAAAATGTAAAAAATGTCAGACAGATTGTGAAGTCTATCTCATAAATTACCGATATATTTGTGTTGTTCCTACTTCAAAACCAGCAACGAAGTATGGGAGTTATTGTTTTAAAAATTAGGTTTACGTTTTTTATCACAATTTGTTGGTTTTTCGAGTCTGGGTGTATATTTATATGTATTTAAAATTATATAAGTATAGACTTATCACTTTTCTGTCACCCATCATCATCATTCTTATGTCCTTATCCCGCTCTAAGTTTGCACAACATATTATAAACATGTAGTCACATAATTTGACTGCGTATTATACGACCGGCCGCCTGCCTGACGTCAACTCACCTAGATTGTATTTTACGATACCTCGGTATGTAATGAGGTTGGTCTATTCCACTCAGCCGGATACCAAACGGCATTGTTGTCTGTCACTCATAACAGAAAAATAAAGTTACTTACTTTGGGGACGGACGACCGTGTGTGTAAGTGTTCCATAATTAATCTCCCATTAATGTTCTTCATTAAACACAGTCACGACCTTTAGATTGTGACTTGTATTGTAATTTATACTGTATTTATAAATATAAATATATGGGACACTTACACACACTTTCGTCCATCCCCAAAGTAAGTAACTTTATTTTTCTGTTATGAGTGACAGACAACAATGCCGTTTGGTATCCGGCTGAGTGGAATAGACCAACCTCATTACATACCGAGGTATCGTAAAATACAAAATTGTTGAAAAAATCAGCAATTGCAACAAAAGAAGTGAGTAAATGCAATTGTTGATTGTTTAGGATACTTATATATTTAATATTTAAATATATAAGTTTAAATATATAAATTAAACTTAATACTTGTGTTATGGGTCACAGACAACTGGTGAATATATACTTATATATTTTTAAATACATACTTAAATACAAATATAGACCCAGGCTCGAAGACCAACAAATTCATTCATAGAAAATGTTGGCCCTCGGCGGGAAACAAACCCGCGACTCGCGGAGCTGATGGCAGGGTCACTAACCGCTGCGCCAACGGGCCTGTCTAATGATATAATGATATATAGTTATTTTCTTTCGTTATTTAAAATATTCTATACTAGGGAATATTGAATGAACAAAAAATATTGACAACATTTGTTTTATAACAAAGCATATTATTTTCGTAATCGTTATTTAGATTTACGAACGTAAGTGCTAACGTATTTGAAATTCAAAGACAAACATGCAAAAACCACTTTTTTTGTCTTAATAGAATGAAGCTTTCGGGGATCTAGTAAAAACTAGGTTTTATAGAGTCAAATATAAGTTAAATAGTCTATAATTATAAAAAATAATAATTATTATAAAAATGATAACAGAAAGTACTTTTTAATTCCACACTTAAGTTATAAACAATATATTTATTATATCAACGCTATCTCTAAACTTATAGGTAATTAATTATCATACATATTGATGTGTATAAGTGGTATTTCTATTTCCAGGGGGAACAGGTTCGTCTTAATGAAGACGGCGGTAAGAGGGGTGGTGGGCGTACTGATCGCACGACGCGCATGCTAGTGGCCCTGCTGGGTCTTTTTCTTGCAACCGAATTGCCTCAAGCTTTATTCGGTCTACTTACTGCTGTAGCACCGCATCTCTTTCAGATTTGTTATTATGCATTTGGTACGTATACCTTTATATTACAGGTTATATTTACATTATCGTAGATTCCTAATAAGTACACCGTGTGGTATCCGGTTGAATAGAATAGTACCACCCTCATTTCTTACCGAGGTGTCGTAAAAGGATACTAAGGTAAGTTGACCCGCCGTGTGATATCTGGCTGAGTAGAATAAACCACCCTCGTTTCTTACCGAGGTGTTGTAAAATACGACTAAGGTAAGTTGACGTCAGGCAGGCGGCCAGTCGTGAAATACGTAGCCAAATCATGTGACAACATGTTTGTAACATGTTGTGCCGACCCCACTTTGAGTGGGATAAAGAAGAAGGATGATGAGAGTCCTAATAAGTCTACCTTACCTTCCTAAAATTTCATACAATACTAAAACTTTAATTATATCTAATTATAGATAAATTTCATATTATTACTCTACTTAGTTACCGTTACATAAACTGACGATAGTCATCTTTTACGACACCTCGGTAAGAAACGAGGGTGGTTTATTCTACTCAGCCAGATATCATACGGCGGGTCAACTTACCTTAGTATCCTTTTACGACACCTCGGTAAGAAAGAAGGTGGTCTATTCTACTCAGCTCTCTACTCTACTCATTATATTTTATTCCAACAATATTAGTTAAATGATTGATAGAAGCAGGCGTTACTTTGCGGAACACCATAGTACATAACTTACAATAAAATTACTTTGATAAGAGAATACATGGAATGCTAAGTGTATAAAACAGGCAACAACCACATACCACATACATGCAGGTCAAGCCGCCACACGTAATACAAGACGCCGCCAACAAGAATACTCCATACACAGCTCACACACACTCTACTAGCACAACCTCTTAAAACAACAATATTAGTTAAGTAGTAACTATCCTTAAGTCAACATTTTGGTTTCCAAATGAACCTTTAATAGAGTACTAAATCAGCAAGTAATTTATCATCAAATATTATATATTTACATATTTGTTTTTAGAACCTCGAGCTGCATTAGTTAACTCTTTCTTTATTATATACATAACATTTAATTTTAATTGTGTTTCGCTCATATATAATAAAAAAATATTTACTCGACAATTATAACCATTAAATATGTGTTAGAATTGAATATGGAACTAGGTTTAAAATAAGTGACTTATATAGATCAGAATAGAAGATGGCTTTTATAATGTTAAACATATTCGCAAAACGACTTACATAGTGACCTAGTAATGGATACACATTACATTATAATGTTTACAAAAGACAAGCGTCATTTGGCACAACGAGTAAAGATAAATAAGATATAGCATATCTTATTTACCTTCTTACAGAACATAATATCATTTTAAAGACCATATTTAAGCATAGATAGAAACATAGGAACAGACTGAGAAAGCGACTTTGTTTTATACTATGTAGTGATACTTCATACAGTATAAATATCTGATTTACACATTTGCTTTATTCATTAATTACTTATTTATTTTTATCACTACATAGTATAAAACAAAGTCGCTTTCTGTTTCTGTCCCCATGTCCCTATGTTCCTAAAAACCTATGTAAATTAATAAAAATGTAGTATATGAATTTAGATATTCCAAAGATAGCAGGAAGTCTTTATGGTGTAGGGAAAGGGGAATTGTTTTACTCAAAATTAATGCGTGCGGGCCACGGGCAGTAATGAATGAATCAAAACTACTGGATCGATTTTAATCATTTTTTTCACTTAGTGACATGGACTATATATTTTGTTACCCGTGCGAAGCTGGAATGGGCCGCTAGTTATTGATATTTTAATATCTTGTCATATATCGAGACAGCTGGATTTCCTATAAAGAGAATCAATTAATATAATTTTCATTTCATAATTTAGATGCATTTCATAACATTCTTGTTTATTCGTCTGTTGGTTATAAATTGTTGCGGAACTTAAAAATACGATGTGTCTACCGTCTACCGTCGAAAACCACTTAAATTAATGGAGCTGTGGATGAATTTATTGCTCTAGATTGATTATATATAGCAAGTCGACAGCCGTTAGCAATGTTTAAGAATAAATATAATTTCGTTTCTGTGATGCGATATGTATTTGATCCCATTGAATAACAGGTGCTTTTTATTTACTGTGTGGATTGCTTTCTAAATATTAAGGTATTTTGCAATCTTAATATTCATAAATAAACTCCATCCTGTGCAGCTTGTTTGAATAAGAATGTTTTAATAGATTTAGTTTTGTGAGTCTGTTTTCCATTTATTATATTATTTTTGTACTTACATTATCATATTTTTTATATAAATGATGTCTAGCTTTTGCCCGCGACTTCGTTCGCGTGATTTGTTGTCGCGTGATAGGTTGATAATAGATGGCGCTTTTAAGTGTCATCCTATTCCTGTAGATTTAATAGGATTTCTATAGCCTATATGTTATTCCGGTGTAAAAGGAATAATTGTGCCAATTGTCATAGTTATTGGTTCAGTGGATTCGCCGCGAAAGATTAACAAACATACATCCATACTCACAAACTTTCGCATTTATAATACTAGTAGGATTAGTCAGATAGGATTATATTTGTGACAGTTAGAATTAATTAAATAATGATGATAAACGTAACCGAGATGCTATAACGACGCTAAATTAACTAATAAAGTCAATAGAGTAACATTTAAAACGCTGTTGTATTTCAATTATTTGAAAGCAATGACTTATCTAACAAGTATAGGGTATATTTAATTTTTACAGTGAAAAAATTACGTTTATCTACTCGGAAACTATAATACGAAGATTATAAAACTGAAACTAAAATTCTTATGACAAACATACGTACAGACAAAAATAACAGTATATTATGATACTGTTGCATAATAAGTGTTCTTATAACAGGAGTGTGTTTTTATAGTATCACACGAGTGTTATAAGACCTAGTTATGTACAGTGTCATACACTACTTTATCTACTCTCATACTAATAGTAAATATTGAAAAGATAATCTACTATTTTGTATTAATACTCGTATAAGTATTAATATCTGGTTGACCGAGCTTCGCTCGGTAATTTTTTACAAAAAAATAAAAAACTTAAAAAAAATAATTAATTAGTTCGGGATCGATCCTTGGCATTCACATTTCTCAAGGCTGCCCGTTAACCGAAGAAGCTACGCCGACTTGACAGTTAATGACGAAAATTCAATATAAATGTTAGTGTTTTTTAATGCCCAAAAACAGGGATAAAACAATATTTTTTTTACATAAAACCTAGCTTGATCAATTTTCCTCCCCCAAAACCATGCTGAAGGAAAATCGGTGGAGCCGTTTCCGAGATTCGGAAAATATATATATATATATATATATATATATATATATATATATATATATATATACATACAAGATTAACTCATTTAAATATTAAGATTAAATTTTATGGTACCTTTATAGCCTCTGCAGCTGAAAAAACGTGTGTTTTATTATACTTTATTTATTTATTTTCATTTTCATTTTTCATCTTAAGAGATTCATTGACAGACACTTTATTATTGCCATAATATCAGCGGCGTGATCATCAGTTAGCCTGTAAGAATTATTACTTTTTGGATTACAAATATCCATAGAAGAGACGTGTGGAGTTATCTAGCTATGTATGCTCACCACACTAAGCGATTTTTATATTGTAAAATTACGATCTATTTAAAAATCCACCCGATGTTTGTTTTGTTTATCTTTGTTATTATTTTTATGACACGAGCTACTGGTATGTAAAAATGCTTTGATCTCAAAATGTGAAAGAAATGTTATATTGCGATGTCTTTGTTTCATGTTGATTACTCTAAAACTAAACAAGCCTTGACAAAGTTGGATTTTATGTGTTATTTTAAATTGTATGTGTAATTAAAATTTATTTAACTTTATACAATTAATTACTACATATATGGTGTAAGGGACAAATATATGACTCGTTAATTTTTAAAGGATAGAATTCTCGTTTGGACGTCGGAATCTAAGAGCCATTGTTTAACCATTTAATGAACCTACAGAATCACATTAGGTGTATTAATTTCGATGATGTTTCTGCTCGTACGACTCACTCGAGGACACTTTTGAAGCCTTTAACTAACAGATAGTCAGTCCGAAAAAAGGCAGATGTTAACTTTGTGTCCTTCTATACAAATAAGCAATACCATTAGTGTTGATAATTCCCTATTAGGTTTTGTAGGTGCTTATACTTTGGTATGTGTATATTAATAATCTTTAGTTTGTTCTTTTGGCAGGTGAAGTAATGGATCTCATGGCTCTAGTAGGTTCCGCTGTAAACTTCGTGTTGTACTGCAGTATGAGTCGCCAGTTCCGGTCTACGTTCACACGTCTTGCGGGCAAGGTATTACCAATGCCAAGGCATCGCCGTGACAGTGAGATGGCCACTGCCAACACAAGTTCTACGACTGTTAAAACGTAGCGTACGCGACTTGCGGCTACTATGGCTGCTAATCTTTAATGATACGAACTCTATTTTTATTAACTTGAGTTTTTAATTGTGTTGTGTGTCATTACAATTGCGTGCAAAATAACAAAATAGAACAATTAGTGGATCTTGTATCTATTTAGATAGGAGTGTAACGATACACAAAAATATTTGATAAAATAAATATTTTTTTTTACAAATATTTTCAGCATGAATTTCAAATTGATTGACAATTTTCATGCAAATATTTTCTTTTTTAAATATTGATTTCTTTTAACTTTAATTCTTTCAAAGTTCTAAAAGAAAATTGTGAGCCCGTTTAGAAGAGTCATGCTTGTATTGTTTTAAGGAAAGTTCCTTTTGCGATCTCACTTTAATATTTATTTTGTGTATCAATAAACATATTTTCTTATATCATTTTCATTTTAATTATCAAGTTTTGTTATTTGTGATTTTTTTATAACTTTAAATAATTTTATAAATATGACCTTGTTTAGCAGCAATTATAATATTTTCAGGTTCAGGCTCAAATATATTTATAAATTGTATGCTCCAAAAAAGCTTAACCAACTAAGTCACTTTTGGTAATAGGACAATGGTAAGCATTATTTGCAAGTTATGTTTAGAATTCCTTATATTCGTAGCCGTATGTAGCTTAATTTTAATTAAAAATGTTAGTATTAAATCTTCATGAAAATGATCTGACTAGGTTAATATGAATAACATGGGTTTGTAAATTCAGTTGAAACACGTAAAATTTGCATATAGAACGGGTGACCGTGTCTTAGCAAAACAAATTCAACGATGTCGGATACGAATATCTATTTGAATAACAACAATGATATATGGTGCTTGATTTTAAGTATTGTGCTATTGTTAAACGCATTTACAATGTAGAAATGTAGGATTAATGGGCACAATGTTGTAAATATTGTGGTGTGTAATGAATTTCACATTTATAAACTGGTTATAAAATATATACCTTTAAAAGCCCAGCAGTGCCTGTGCGACTCTTTTGAGAGGGTTGACACCCCCGGCAGGCACCAATGAGTTTTTCTATTAAAACTTATGTTTCTCATTGATAATAACAATTTATCACTGTTTTCGCAAAGTAAAACGTCGTGAGGAAACCTCTTTTCATAATCTCATCTTATCTCTAGAGAATTCTGGGGATATAATACGAAACAATCAGCATTCGAGCAGCGAGGTTTAGCTTAGTTCTACCACTTTTCTCTAAAAACGGAGAGACGGGGCCTTTGCCCAGCTGTGGGATAGTAACAGGCTGTAACTTTTACACAATAAATATAATTGGTATACAATAATTACAATACGTTAAACCACTAATATTTTGTTTGTATCGTATATTGTTGATACCTATTTAAAAAAAATTGATCTCCATCAAAACCAAAGCATAAAAACTCAATATTTCGGATATATTTAAAAGTAATTCCACTAAATGAGCTGTATATTGCTGTCGAGCATGATCTAATATACTGATGAGTGATAATGCAGTATTAGAAGAAGTATGATAGTTTGGAATTTTATCTAGATATAGTTGTGATCCATGAGTTTCGTGTCAAGGCCTACTGAATGAATCAATTAATATTTCGATCATCAATTAAAGTCATAGTAGGTTCATATTGTTAGAATTTAGTTTGAACTTATTTAGATAAGTTAAACTATCGAGGTTATTTGAAACAAATTTTTATATTCGTTTCATCGTAAAAATAAAGAACGCAAAAATACACATTTTTGCGTTCCATTTGTATAATATATTTAATTTTTCTTATGCTTAGCTTTATTTTATTATAATTAAGCAAATTATTAACCTAAGCTTAAATTTAAAGAAAAATCCGATACCAAGTATGTCATAAATTACCTTTATAGATCTCAAAGGAGCTAATTTATATTAAAATTAATTCAGCTAAATTTACCACATTTCTACTAGTAAACATTAGTGGAGACGAAAAGGTGACATTAAGAATTATTATGTGCGACATTATTCTTTAAATAAGGAAATCAATATTCTTGTCTAACGAACTTTCCTTCACTCGTAGTTAGTAGTATTATATACTATAAGTATATTATATTATATTATAAACATCAAAGCCATGTATGTCCTAACAAAATGAATTTGTAATTTGCAACGGGCGAAGCATAATAAAAAAAATATCTGGTTACGTACCTATATTTATATATATCAACTAACAACGAAGTCTGCGAATTGTCTGGTAGAGATAATAACTATGTGTCAATTTTTTTTTTGAAATTATGAAGTATCTTTTAATTAGATATTAAGTATCTAATAATGTCTATAAAAAATATATTCTCATTATATAAAGTACAGTATTTACATCTATTAAACTTCAATTTTTACAATTATATTATATGATAATAATACAATCCTAATAATTAAATTTTTAAATGAATAATCATTGTCTATCTATGGTGGCAATGAAATGTATAACTTGATATGTGTTTTTATATCAATGTCGTTCATGCAAATTAAATAAAATTATTGAACAATAAAAATTTATGACAACATATTATTTAAGCAGTACAATGAAAATTGTATCTGATTTTAATTGTAAATTTGTATTATTTGTGAATTTAATTTGTGCGTGAAAGAAGTTGTCTCTTTAGTTTTTTGACTGTGTTGAGATATTTATGGTAATATATTATATTCAATCAAATACGAGGTGTGTTCAAAAAGTATCGCGAATTTTGAATTTTCGCGAGTTACATATATTCCAATTTCGATTTTTTTGTGGCGTTATGTTGGTACATATGTCTCTCACTTATGCTGACAAATTGGGCCATTTTGAATGTTCGGTTAATTGTTGACAGCTACTTTGCTTGCACGTGTTTTGGTTCGTCTTCGATTTTTACCTATTCAAAAAATGGAACAAGGAACCTGTATCGATTTTTGTGTGAAAAACGAAATTAAGTGCGCGGATGCATTCCGAGTGTGGACTGTGGCATATGGAGAAGCTACTTTGGACAAAAACAACGTTTATCGGTGGTACAAAATATTTTTAAAAGGCCGAGAAGATGTGAATGACGAAGAGCGTGCCGGACGCCCGAGGACTTCAACAACAGACGAAAAAATTGATGAATTGAAGAACATGGTATTGGCCATCTTCGAATCATCGATAGAGAAATTGCCGACGACCTAGGCATATTGATTGGCTCGTGCCATTCGATTTTAATCGATAATTTGTGGAAAAACAAAAATTGGCTTTTGCACCTCGATAACGCCCCTGTTCACACATCCCTGCTTGTACGCGACTTCTTGGCCAAAAACAACAGACCAATGATACCGCAGCCACCGTATTCCCCAGATCTGGCCCCCTGTGACTTTTTCTTGTTCCTGAAACAGAAGAGGCCCATGAAAGGACGACACTACGCCACGATTGACGAGATAAAGACGGCATCGAAGGAGGAGCTGAACAAGATACAAAAAAATGGTTTTTTGAAGTGCTTCGAAGATTTGTAAAAACGTTGGCACAAGTGTATAATATCCCAGAGGGATTACTTTGAAGGGGACAAAATAGATATTTACGAATAAATAAATAATTTTTGAAATTACACAAAATTCGCGATACTTTTTGAACACACCTCGTATACTATAGGACGTGGTTATAAAGTAATTTTCTGCTAGTGATGACATGGATAAATACGTAGTTTGCAAAGTAAGATAAAAAGTTAACAAACAATACGTGTATATCCATTAAATTTAATGTATAATATAAACGATCTCTGTCATCATGTAAATTAAGAATAATAATAATTATTTTATACATGCGCTTTCTTCCGTTCAACGTGCGGTTTAGATGTGCAGTTTTATTTAATAATTAATAATATTGAAGTTTTTACCTCATTGTAATTTTAAAGAATATCATTTATGAAAGAGTCTTATACACAAATTTATTATTATTCGTAAATGATAAAATAGTATTATTCCTAAATGAGTCACACTTACTAAACTCGTTTTGTATATCAAATATCTACTTTACAAACAATACCATTCAAAACACAAAACCATTCTACAGCAAATTATTAGTTTTATAGGAAGAACTTCGTCATTAAATGAAGATTTATGTTTATCCCTAAACTATAATGATTTATTTGAGGCTAGAGTTATTTATTTTAGAAACTGAACATTCTTGTAATTTATTTCTGTAAAACTTTGCAATGTTTTTTGTAAACAGAGCTATAGATGTGATAACATTTATTTATATATTTTTAGTAGGAATTCCAACAAATAGATCAACTATATTATATGTATGCATAAACACCATGTTATCGTACTTTGTATAAATATATAATCTAGTATTGATTTCACCAAATAAGACTTGAAAAGTAGATTTCAAATATTTGAAAACATGCGTCAACGAGATTAATAGTAAAATATGATAAGATATTCTAATATAAGCATTTATAGATGTTTGGAATATTATCAAAACACTATTTTTGAAATATTATTATATATGTGTGTACATAATTTTTATATATCTCATAAAAATGAGTTTTTAAATAGAATATTATACTATGTTATGGAAAAATATGCGAAACTACTAACTTAATCCGTGTTTTGAAAATTGACTTTCTTCATATACGCATAGGATAAATTTTTAATGTTATAACACATTTACTTCGTTCAAATACAACTGTTTCTTCAAACTCCCGTGAAAACATATGTCAACTAAAGTATCCGTTACGTTACCAGCACGATTATTTTCGCTGAATTCGTTACCGGTCTATCCTATCTCATTCCACATCAGTCCTTTATCATCTATTCCACTTAACATCTCTATGTAAATATATATATATCATCATAGATTAAATATACTAGTCCATTTAAAAATCGAAAATGATCTTTTTTGAACTTTTAATGTAATCTACAATTGTGTACATTATTTATATAAGACTTGATAGTGAAATGTCGTAGAATGTAAATGTTATAGTAGATAGTCGTAATTCGATATCTTACATAGAATATGAAAATGTATTAAATATATTAATTAAACATAAAGGTTGTGTTTATTTTACTACAATAATTTTCTTTAGGTAGGTCAAGTCAGTATATCAAGCGGTTGCATAGTAAATTTCATGTGCTGTGCTGTGATCACTACGGAAAACGACACCTGAGAGCTATCTAGCCATGATAGTCTCATAAATCAGATGGCTAAATATTATAAAAGCTCTAAAATGGCAAGCTCCAATATTTGAAAAATACAGCAAATTAGTGGCTTGTACTATTAGGCATATACGTTAGGCAAAGATCTACTTTTTCTCTTGGAGAGAAGGATTGGCGAACCAATACGATACACTGTAATATGCGTTGGTAGGTCTAAAGACTTCTCTAGACATAGGTACCTACTGGAACGAGGCACGTTTATATGTTGTGGGTTGCATTCAGATTATTATCTCTTCTATAAATCTTTTTTTTCATTGGGCATTTTTTTGTAAATCGAATAACAATTAATTATATAAATAACAATCAATAAGGAGATATAGAAAGCCTCCTATATTGTTGAGCATTACATAGACAAGCTACTCTTCGATCCTGTACAAAATAGAAATGACCAAGTGTAACTAGTTATAAGAATTATACCTTAAAAAGAGCAAGCGCCAAGGTTCTTGCTGGCTCTATTCAGTAGGAACAGTTTTCCGAACCAGTAGCAGATTTGACGATTCAAAAGCAGTTGTTTACAAGTTTACTTGAATAAAGAATATTTTGAATTAAAATTAAAAAAAAGTCTATAGTAAGTCTATTTTTTATTTTATAAGTCTATTTTTTTAAATTTTAATCCATTATTTATTGTCCTATTATAGTGCCTTACAAAATCCTCAACGGAATACTTTATAACATCTTCTACTAATACCGCAGATAATTTCCTGTCAATAACGAACAATGTCTTGATATAATTCCGATATTGGAAAAACTTTTGGTGATGTAAGTATCTTTGATGAGAACAAAACTTTATCAGGCTTACGATCTATTACAGTTTGAAACAACAAGCCAAACACACAACAAGGGAGAGGTCATAGATTGGCAATTAATGTGGAAATTAACTTGACAATCTATTAAGGTTACATATCGAGACGGACAGACCTCGAAACTTTAGATAATATGGTTAATTACTAAGATACGATTAACTTTTAAATAGAACGTTTCCCTATATGAATTATTCTTCATCATTCATCATTCTCCTGCCCTTATCCCACTCTAGGTGGGGTCGGCACAACATATTATACACATGTTGTAACATGATTTGGCTACGTATTTTACGACCGCCTTTTACGACACCTCTGTAAAAAAGAAGGTGGTCTGGTATCCGTCTGAGTACAATCCTTACTCAATACCTTAGTCGCCTTTTACGACACCTCGATAATAAATGAGTGTGATCTATTCTACTCAGCCAGATACCTACGGTATCTTATAGGAATTATTCTTATTTCTCTAAAAAGAAAAACAAGAAAAGAGTAAAGTACATATGGATATAAACAAAGTACATATGGATATAAATCCATAATCATGTTATAAAGGTCAAAATCTGTGTGTCTGGTTGCGTTTTCGCAATATTTACGAAATTTGGAATAGAACAGAATAATGCCCAGTTTTCTTTAGACAACAGGGAAATAACACATAATAGAGCAAAACACCGTACATAATTCGTCGTAAGTGATACCCTCAGTATTAGACCACTTAAGTCAGAGCGAACGAAGTTTTTGAGCGCAGCTTGTATTTTATATTTATTTTGCATTCCCCTTAAATATTACCATATAATAAGTAGACTTTAACTAAACTTTAAGGAATGATTTCCCAACCCCAGTTTTTAATATGACCGAGGTATAAAAATGTGGCCTATTAAAGATCTTTACGACAAATTCTTATTTACGAAAATTTCGTTAACTTTCTACTTTGAGTTCGTCGACTTTGTAGAAAAATTTATTGCTAAGTAAGTGATCTTTGTTTTCTTGCTGTCGTTTTCACAAATAAAAAATTATTTTATGATCAGAAGCAATTTTACATCCTGTATGACAATTGTGAAGAACTTTGTTATTTTTTATTTTGTGAAGGTTATATATAAACTTTTGTTAAGCCTATATCAGACAACCTCAGCCTTTTCTAACATTTATAAGCTAACATAATAGGCTCTATTCATAACAGTAGTGTTCATTAAGCATACACATATGTTATGTTTCAGTGTTAATTAGGAGCGTTACAGTAATTCTGTTATACATATCCTCCTGCCCTTATCCCACCCTAAGTGGGGTCGGCACAACATGTTATAAACATGTTGTAACATGATTTGGCTTCGTTTTAACGACCGGCCGCCTGCCTGACGTCAACTAACCTTAGTTGTATTTTACGACACCTCGGTAAGAGGGAGGGTGGTCTATTCTACCAAACCGGATACCACACGGTGGGTCAACTTACCTTAGTCGCCCTTTACGACACCTCGGTAAGAAATGAGGGTGTTCTATTCTACTCAGCCGGATACCACACGGCGGGTCGACGTACCTTAGTCGCCTTTTACGACACCTCGGTAAGAAATGAGGGTGGTACTATTCTACTTAGCCGGATACCACACGGCTACAGTAAGTTATTCTGTTGTGATTCTTAAATTGTTTTCTTAATACCATATTCCCGGTATGTAAACAAGGACTGCTTATTATTCTAATCCATGTGTTCAATTTGAATTTGATGTTATAACGCCTCTATGATATCAAACAGCAATTATACACACGCTAAAATGTGCTTTAGAGCTTTTCGTTTAACTTACATAGTATATTGAGATTTTATATTATAAATCATGAGAACAGTAATCATGTGTATTTAAATGTGTATATAGAAAATTTAAAGAATGAACTTGTGATAGACATAAATATGTTGCCTGAACTGAAAAAGACAGAGTTTACACAGTTTATAAGCAGAATATAGCATAGCTCAGGGTGGTACCGACCATACGGCATAAATTTTTAATTTTAGGTATCTACACACTTCCTCACCCTATACAAAAATAAAAACAGTGAAGTATTTTAGCCACAAGAATTATTTATTTTATATTTAAAAATAAAACGATTTATTTCGATCAGTGACCGTACTCGCCATTCTAACCTTGGTCTCGATACGGTAATTGTAATTACGGTAGAACTAAGCAGGTACAAGGGAAACAAAACTATGATGTTGTTATTTTCTCTTGTTGTTTGGAAAGGCGCACCGTGCCAGGTCAGTCAACCATTACTAACAAAACCAGATATCGATTATGTTCGAGAATACATTTTTTTATCGATATTTTCTTCTTTTTTTTCTGAGGAGTAGTGGCTATACAAGGCCTGAGGCCCAGTATCACTTTGACAATTGCTGATCTATTGTGATCGCCACTGCTTACAGTTCACTACGAATTCAGGTATCCTTCCAAAATTCCAGGATCTTCTTGGCAGCGAGATCTCCTTAGGGCATAAAATGTGTGAAACGATATTTTAGAAAATTATTTTAGAAGATTTAAATGATGCCAAAGTTATGTTATACTTTTAAGTGATCAGCGAATTCATGTAATGTTGTATCGAAACACCTTGTATAAGTACCATAATTAAGTTAATACTCATTTTAATCCACAAGTGCATCATTAAATATAAGTATAAAAATACTATAAATACTATATACCCTTTATTCCGGTTTATTCGTCAGAAATCTAAATCGAATTGTGTATTCAAGCTAGTCTTTATTTTATTTATAACATAAATCTAAATATTAAATATTCAACGTCAGCCCAAATTGATATTTATATTCGATTTTTTTAGTTGTGTTCTTAATAAATTTGGTCATTTTTCTTCGCACGCTGTGTAAATGTTAATACAGAATTAATCAATTTTGTAGTACCATTTGAATGCCTAAGAAAACCAATCGAACGAAAGAAAATAATAAATGTCCACAGCTGTTACTTATCCATTTCAACTTAATTAAACTGGATTGATGCTTCAGTTACTCTATGTTATGATTTTCATAAAAGTATTTCAAAAATCGATAATAGATATTAAAACATTGTAGCCTTTTTTATATAAATTGCTTCAGCGTTGTAATTCTATTTCGAACCAACAACGTTAATTAATAATATTAAATTTTGAACTGAATTACAAATTAAACTTGCCTCGCTTTTTGTTCACATCGGATGTGATGGTTCCCAATGCCCTAGACATGAAAGACCAGAGAATAACCGTGCTCTTACAATTGAAATTATTAGTACCTTCATAAATACATATCCATCATTGATAAGCTTATCACATCAGATAAGATTAATATTAGGCTATATTAGGTATGACTTGATAACGTTAAGTATGATGATACTATTATTCATTGCACCAACGATATTGCATATAACACACAAGCTAGTTTTACTAACCATTTCTTAACCTTACTGGCACAAAAGGTAGCTTAAGATTGTAGGTGTAAGATTGGATATTAATGAAGTAAGATTTAAAACTATGTCTTCAAATGATAGCGTGAAATATTTTCTTTATAAATCCAAATTAGTTTGCCCATCTCCAATCATTCGACCTGTTCCGACCAAAACAAACATTTATTCGAGACCCTACTGTCGTAGTTTATTGAGGTTAGGGATTCATCTAAATATTACGTCTACTCCAAAACTTTAATAAATAAAATAGTTCGCTGTTTTATTATCGTAAATTCTTGCGACGGAATAGGAATCTATGACAACGTAAGTAACTACTAAAAAACTCAAGCTTATT
The DNA here is from genome assembly GCA_947086495.1 of Morpho achilles. Classification (NCBI taxonomy): domain Eukaryota; kingdom Metazoa; phylum Arthropoda; class Insecta; order Lepidoptera; family Nymphalidae; genus Morpho; species Morpho achilles. The sequence goes on along the minus strand of CAMTZB010000019.1, from coordinate 8,620,836 downwards.
TCACAAGCTCTAGATATATATTAACATAACAGACTTTAAAGCTACATGTAATCAAACAAACCAAAACAGTTTAACACAGTAAGGCCTCATAATAAAAGTGTCCCTTGCATTTAACATAGAGCGTCTACTTTATGGCTTCTGGTGACCTTTATCGCCATAACAACTGCGAAAGTTTTTATTTGCATACTTTAAAATATATCATTTTGCTATGCACCACAGTAAGCTTATTTCGTCATTAAATTGGTATAGAAGTATGTTTTTTGCGCTATTAATCCATGAAATGTTTTCAAGTAATGTTGAAAATAAATATATCAGCGATACAATGATGGACAAATGGACAAGTTGATAACGACATTTCGGGATGTAAGTATACCAAGAAAGCTAACCATCTTGTTTTGCCGGAAACTTACTTGTGAAGATATATTTACGTCCACACATGTATCACGGACAGTGAGAAGGGTGTGTTCAAATATTTATGACATCTATTACTAGCTCAGATTGGTTCTTTCCCCGATGTCAACAAGTTGCGTCCTCGAACTTTCAAATTACAATATACTAGCTGTGCTTGCGGCTTCGCCCGCGTGGAAATCAGTGTATTTAATTGAAATTTTGAACATAAAAGTAGTCATTTTAACCATAAGAGATAGAGACATGCTGCCGTGGATTTTTTGTAGTATTTTTGTAGATCTACAATTTTCTAGTACATTACTTTAGTATATCTCGGTTGGTTTACGCGGCGCGCGCTCTTAATTTTTTCGGAAGCATGTTTTTTTTACAACTGCGCCAACACCTCTTCAACACAATTTAGATAAAACCGTAATGTACTCTTAACCGAAACCTTCCGGAAGAATTGCACTACGTTTTAGTAAAAACCGCCCAAAAATCCGGTTAGTAGAGTTAGAGAAAATCGATGAAATACAAACTGACAGCTTTTGGGGACTTTGATTTATAATAGCAATGGATTCACGACTTGACACACGGTATAAAATAAATACAACCTCGTCGATAAAAACATTTTTTTTTGGATTTTAGTCATTAATAAATTTAGGCCATATAATTATATATGGCCTACATGGCCAATATAGCCAATATAATTGGCCTATTAATTTCGCAATTAATTAATTAATTAATTATTAATTAAAACAATATAAAATATAATAATATAAAACAAGTATATAATTGTGGTCAAACAAGATTTTAATTTTCGTTTCTTTTAATTCTTTATTTTAAAGACAACTAATGAAATTAGTAGTTTCATTTTATGTTCACTTCAGGTTGCTTACAACACTTAAATAAAGTTTCTCCCAATTATTACTTTACGAGTACCAGTATTACTTATATTTATTGAATAATATAATATAAAGATTGTATTGTGCGACTAAGATTAAGCCTGTTATTAATGAAGTGCTATTATACTTTCCCCATCGTTTTTCACGCAACATTAACTTGAAACACTTAACATTATTTCGTAAACGACAAATGTTAAATTGTGAATGAAATGATTACTGTGCCTTTGAGTAATTTACATGAATAATCCTTATAAGGGGAAAGGGTGTATTTTCGTATTATTCTACTTCTACAAGTATCAATTTTACCTGTTTGTGACGCACCATGTGTATATAAAAAAGCTCTAGCATTTCACTAACAATGGTATAACAAATATGTTCACAAAGGCCCAAATCCTACTAACCGTTGGCAAAAATAGCTATCGGTTCAGTAGGGCCACTGCGGACATCACTGACACGCATATCATATTTTACCTGTACAACTAGACCTGGTCATATGGAACGTAACTTAAAGACCAACAAAAAGGTCACCGATGGGAGGAGAACAAAGCAAGTTACGTAGAACTGTGTTAGGATTGTTTTTAAAAAGGGAAAATACGATGAGTCTAATAAAACGAATTTAAGGTTCGCGGAAACTGACCATATTCTAGGATCTGAAAGACTTTCTGTAGGAGTACTTACAAATTCAACCCAGTATACTACACATAGCTAGTATACTACACATTTACTTTAGATTATCAAGGAACGTTTCGTTTTGTAGCCGAAACATTCCCAAGAGATAAATTTTATGACGAGCGACTTGAGAGTCTATAAAAGCATTATAGCGAATAGTACATTGTGTGCTTTACGTTCAGCATTTCATAGAATTTCTTTCACTGAGGATTATAAAAAATAAACTAAAAAATAATCTTACTATTTCTAATCTATTTGTCCATTTTGTAAAAGTGTGTTGTTGTGATTTTTTGAGTACACTACCTGTTTTATAAATATTTTTTAATGAGTTTTTTAAGTAGACCTTAGAAATGCAGGAGTTCGTCATTTAAAAATATTACACACAATTTGTTAAACCTGACAAAATATTTGTTATTATTATCTATTATTTTTTCAATATAATAAAACTTGGTCTGTTTGTCTATTAAGCCTAAACAATGTCTGCCAGAAATATCCCTCCTAATATCCACAAAGTGTGGCTGGTGGCAATTTTGCTATTTTTCAACAAGGTCGCTCTACAAGTCTAAAGATGTGCTGAGGTTTTAAAAACCTTTCTCTTGACTTTATAAGTTAACTTAAGTTGTTTTACCTTTCGAGTTATATTTACTCATATTGTACGTTTGCTAATTCGATTTGTTAACCAGGCGATTATAATAGTGAAATGATATGACCTAATTACATACTAATTGTTATAAATACTAAAGTCTGTCTGTTACCCTTTCATGGCTTATTCGCTGCATCAATATTCATAAAATTTGGTAAAATTGAAGTTTATATATCGAGCTAACATATAGGATAAAAATTCACTTATTTCATTCTTTTTCCTCCTGCAGTAAAATTATGATTGTTTGAACATAAAGCGGTCTTAGCAAGAGTATTTGGTAATATTATTTTTATCAATCATAATAATATGCATGTGAGAATCTTTTGGACTCCATACGCTATATAAGATATTAAAACAAATTAAGAATGCTATTGAGTCTTTTCAACACACAGAGGAACGCCAAACGCGACGTTCTTTAAAAAAAATTCATATCATATCATTCAATATCAACTCAATTGTTGAAATTAGTTTGTTTTAGTACAGACTTTCATATTCTGCTCTGTATGAAAGCAATTTGAAAATTTCGAGGGTTAATCCGTAGAAATGTGTCAGTTTGATTGCTGCGTTAATTGGCAATTTGCGTAACCCTGTCTTGTTCATATAGATTTTGACTTTTTCCCTTATTGGCCTAAACAATAATAATTTCAGCTCAAAGACTTCATGAAGGTATCCTTTTGTAAGGCTCATTCGTTTCTTTAAAATGATAATAATTTTTAGAGGTAATAATTTAAGTAAAATGTGTATCGTACATTTCTCAAAACAATTAGTTATTTATCGATATATTTGAGAATTTTGATGTTTTTACTAAAACAAAAACAAAAGTAACGCCAGCAGGGCCAACGTTAAAAGAAATATCTGTACAGTTATACTTTTGTATTCACTGGACTGTAAAATTAATTTTCGACCCTCGCGTATACCAACGGAATTATAAAATTAATTGGACTATGAGTTAGACGTTGTGATCCGACAATCCATCTTACAAGTCACGAGTTATAATTTAACAAATATAGTGTGCCTTACGGCTATTACATTTTTATATAATTACAGTATGTAATTCTAATTAGGGGTTCTCAGGATAAATCTTCGTACATACCAACCTAGTATTCAGTAAAAAAGTCTGCTGTACCTTACTTACTTTTAGAATTTTGTGGATATGTGTCATTCTATATTTGGCCAGCAATAAGCTGTATATTCCTTGTACAAAATGAATTTCTTCTTTGATAGAATTGACTATTCGTTTTTTCTATCTTTCAATACCTTTCTGCTTCTGTGAATGTACTTTAAAGTATTAAATATCTGCAAAGCTATTTATATATGCAAAGCTATTTTATAATAAAAACTGGTATTTGGAAAACTTTTATATACGTGTTTCTGATGCAACGTAGGTGAAAAGTGGAAATAAATTATTAAAGGAAGGTTAAACGCGCCTTAGGAGATGAGGTTAGAAAATTGGAATAGAAAATAGTTTTTATACAAATTAGAAATATGGTAATTCAAGTTTTTGGTTATGAAGCATATGATTATTTTTCTTATCAAAACCAATCACTTAACTATAACTTAATTTTCACATCTTTGTTATTGTAGTTAAAATTGCTGTTGTATAACAGAAAAAGAGTCGTGTGGTATCGGAGTGAGTAGTATAGACCACCCTCATTTCTTACCGAGGTGTCGTAAATGAAGATTAAGGTAAGTTATCCCACCGTGCGGTATCCGGTTGAGTAGAATAGACGTAACGTAAGTTGACGTCAGGCAGGCGGCCGGTCGTAAAATACGTAGCCAAATCATGTGACAATATGTTTATTACATGTTGTGTCACCCTACTTAGAGTGGGATATGGGCAGGAGGATGATGGTTAATAGAAAAAAACAATTTTATAAATGAAATGTATTAATGTACTTTATTGAAGAATGGTCATTTTATTGTTTCTTCGTTGTTGTTCTGTTGTTATTTTGTGTATGTTTTTGTTGCCATTTTCACTGCATCTGCAATTTTTTTTTTAAATACAATAATCTTCAATAAACTTTTCATAAGTTGTGGTAGGTATATAATAACGAAACGTTAATGTAAAGATTTCGTTGAGCGGCGTATTCGTAAAAGAGGGAAAGAGAAATTGACAACTTTAGTTTTTAGTAATGCTGGTACAGTTTTATAACTGTAAAAAATACCCTTAAAAAGGCTCATTTAAACTAACTTGGCGTTTAAAAGTTTGTCTACTTCTGTTTGTCGTGCTTACATTAGCGAAAACAGTTAGATGTTATACAAGCTATATGTAATGTTATTCGTGTAGCATTTATGTTTATTTAACATTAGTTACCCTTGTTCTCTAATTTTAAGTGCGATGTTTGCTTATGTTAGCAAACAAGGTAATACAGGCCGTATTTTAACAACACAACGGTGTTGAAATGTTCGAGCTCTACTGAGTTGTTAGTTGTGCTCGCTCTGAGTTCATTTTGATCAAGATTATACTATTTACTTTAACATTATTGTTATCACATTGTTATATAAAAACCATCCAATATTTTTACTAAAGGTTTTTTCAATATTTCTATGATACAAATTTTAAGACTCAAATATATAAATATTACTAAAAAAAATAACTATAAATACAATAAACTAAATAAATTAACTATAAATAAAACTATATATAAATAAACAAATAAACTATAAATACAAATTATAATTATACAAAATATAGGCTTAAATATAAGTTGAATCTTGATGAAGCGATATTTTTAGAAATTTTCTATTCTATTTTAGTCATTTTAATTTATAAACAACATAAAGGGCATTCTAAAGAGTTTTTTACTATTGACTTAATATACTAAGTAGTATAAGTATTTTGCTACAATATAAAGAAAAAGGTTTCAAATTACTTTAAAATATTTTTCTTTAAATAAACCAAATAAAAATAAGTTTTGTAAAAAAAACAATTTTTAAACAGGATACTAATTTCGTTGCAATATAATTTGCTGTATAAGACTAGAGTAGTTATTAACATTTTCTTCTACTTTCTGAAAATATTTTGTACGTTAAAAGGACACAACATCAGTATATCATTTATATTAAATAATTGCAGCTACTTTTATATATCAAATAAATCAAAATCTCGAAATTTAACATCAAATCAAATTTAATCAATTTAAAGCCATTGTATCAATTTCATGATTATTTTACATTAATTAGACTGAAAGAACAACGATAATTGAAAATAAACACGGAAAACATATCAAGTTAACGAGGTATTAATATTCAATTCAAAAATTCATCTATTTGCATTGTTTTGATTACACAATGTTCGAGGATGATTAGAATAAACATAGTCAATCTGTGTTAACGCTAACGGAGCAACATTAATTAACATATACTGTACATTAAAAGATATAACTTTTGGGTTATGCAGAAATTCTGAGGGAATACACAGGAGCATGTTTTCTTTCAGCGTACAGAATATGATGAGTAGAAAAAACATCGATCAAGAAAATAGGTAAAATACTCATGATTCTGATTTTTAATTGGCGCCAAAAAACGCCGAAAAAATTGCCGAACAAATAATTTCTTCTATAAGAATTATAACCCTTATTATTATGATTGAAAAAAGGATTAAGTTTCAATCTACTTTGTTGATAACAAGCGAGCAAATCGCGTTCATTATGGTAACGGTGAGAAATGGATAAACATTTAAAACGTTGTCATCGTGTTACACAATTTTGGTTAGACTCCCTCTTGCTCAAGGAGTGTCTTTCCACGTAGATGTGGGTAGGCCCTCTTAAAGCCCGACGTTTATCGCCTTTCACATAATACATTTGAAATAACATAGAATAAGGATCTTTAATATAGTATAGTGCCTCATAATAATAATATTTGTTTTCAAATATCGAGATTATCGTGCCAGCAATTATTATAGCGATCCTACTTAACAAATTAATATATTACAAATTAATATATTACTGAACAAATTAATATATTCAAATGTTTCTGAAATAGCTATGAGAATAAAGAAAACCAATGTTATACAAACCACAAAATTAGTAAAGGATATTAATGATAAGAAGATAACCCTGCCTTCAGCCTCGAAAACGCGGTTTCGATTCCCAACGAGGGCCAACATTTTCAATAAACAATTTATTGGTTCTTCGAGTCTAGGTGTATATAAGTTTATATGTAAAATTATATACGTATATGTTTACCAGTTGTCGGTAACTCATAATACAAGTATTGAGTTATATTAGGAACGGACAGCCGTGTGTATAATTGACTCATATTGTTTTTAATTTAATTATTTTCATGGAATTTGGAATGCAGATAGATTTTAAAGGTAAATCATAAAGCAAGATTAGTCCTTGGATTTCGAACAAATATAAACACGCTATTATTTTTCACATTTTCATGATCTCGGTACTCTTGATACAATTCTTGTCTTTTCTTTTTGCGTATCAATCAACACTTAAGTTCGATTTTCCACTCGAATGCCCGTCGAATGTTTTAACTGTAGGCATTAGTTTTCATCCTCACTTTTCTTTTCTAAAATCTCATTTTCAACCGAATATACCGAATATTCTAATAAACGCAGTAATCAAATTAATTTTAAAATATTATTAAATATATAAAGAATATAAAAGTAATAATAAAATTATTTTGCTATAATCCGCGATGAAGTAAAATAGAAAATATATATAATGCTTAATGCAGAGTGGACAATCGGTTATCATACCTGATACATGCAGGAGTCGTAAAAAACACATGCACACACCTCCACCACCGCCACCGTGATACACAAGCACTATATACGTTCACTATCACAAACTCAACAATCGTTTCGCCCCGCAACCGAAGCATCGTCAGGAGATAGACTCCACGACCAAAATCGCTTTGCGATTTTGGTCGTGGAGTATATAGTGAACGTATATAGTGCTTGTGTATCACGGTGGCGGTGGTGGAGGTGTGTGCATGTGTTTTTTACGACTCCTGCATGTATCAGGTATGATAACCGATTGTCCACTCTGCATTAAGCATTATATATATTTTCTATTTTACTTCATCGCGGATTATAGCAAAATAATTTTATTATTACTTTTGTATTATGGATCTCCGCAAAGTAACGCCTAATTCTATAAATTATATATAAAGAATATATTAAAGTTACTCATTCGAAAATAGTTGTATATAATCTAACAATATTAACAACTACAACATTGTAGATGTCATCATCTTCCTGCCCTTATCCCACTGAGGGTCAGCACAACATGTGACAAACAAGTTGTCATATGATTTGGCTACGTATTTTACGAACGGCCGCCTGCCTGACGTCAACTTACCATAGTCGACATAGTCTTACCATGTTACGACTCCTCGACAAGAAAGAAGGTGGTCTATTTTACTTAACCGGATACCACACGGTGAGTCAACTTACCTTACTCGCCTTTTACGACACCTCGGTAAGAAATGAGGTTGTTTTATTCTACTCAGCCGGATACCACACGGCGGGTCGACTTACCTTAGTCGCCTTTTACGACTCCTCGACAAGAAAGAGGGTGGTCTATTTTACTCAACCGGATACCACACCGGATACTTTGGTAAGAAGTGAGGGTGGTACTATTCTATTCAGCCGGATACCACGGCGTAACTACAACATTATAGATGAACTTATTAAAAATCTCCCCATGTACTACAGTTTATACTTTATAAGTATGATATTAATATATATCATCGACGTTTATATATATAATGTTATGTTAAACAACTATGGTTATTTATATAATTTTATATATATAATTTTTTTACTGGCGGATTTCGTAATTGGCCGTAACGCCGTGTGTAACGATGTGTAAGTACGCCTAACGTGTACGTACACATCGCCAAATCTATTCATAAGTTATTTCGATAATATTATCTTTTATTTTTTGTATAAATAAAAAACCTATTACAATATACATATCTTACAATATTTGCAAGATCAAATTGTATGAAATTTGAACTATATTTTAAAAGAGAGTGATTTTTCTCTAAGTAAGAAGTTCTCGGGAGTTTCTGCGGGGGTGGATCTAATTTATAACGTTTTCAATCATTTCAATGTCCTTGTCTCAGTTTTGAAAGTCAACATTATGTTCCATTCAATCGATTCGTAGTTTTAATTAACATTTGCTTTATTTTATCTTAATTATAAAAATTTAGAATTTAAAAGTTCTAATAAACGTTTATATACCTATACTAAATTTTTTATTCATTATTACTTAAATATAATATTTTTATAAGTTTTTCAGAAATATGCTTTATTATTTATGAATAGGTATAACACAAACGTTAAGGTTTTTAAGGTGAATGTGATGTTCTTAATGATAATATATTTTTATTTATAAAATTTATTAGATTATTTTATTTTATTCAGAAATAAAATAAGTTATCTTGCAAATAAAAAGTAGCATTATAATTGTGATTTATTTAACCATCTGACATATTGATTTTAACATGGCTTCGTACTGAAATTTCGTACTATTCTATAAATGCTTCTATACAAATTCTGCATGTATAAGGTGTGAGAACGAATAGTACACTCTATATTTAACATTACATATAAATTTGCTCTTATCGTGAATTATAAAATAATATATTCATAATTTTTTGTATTATGGACCTCCGCAAAATAACGTCTAAATCTATAATTTATTTATAAGACCTTATTTACCATATTTATAAGGGAAAATATTAAACGAAACAAATTTTATTTTACCTAAGTGGGAATCGTACTCGTAACCTTTATATTACGGCTTATTAAGCGTGCGCATCTTGGTATACATATCGTCAAAAACCAGTCCATGTATGTTATAGTCTTAAAAATTTAAAACAATTGGTAAATTTAGGTAATTTTTCCTATTATTTACAACTAGCGACCTGCCCCTGCTTCGCACGGGTATAAAATATATATCCCATGTCAGTCAGTGTAAAAAAAATTATTAAAATTGATCCAGTAGTTTTGATTTATTCATTACTGCCCGTGGCCGCAAGCGTTAAATTTGGAGAAAAACAATTTCCTCTCCCTATACCAAGACGATTTCCTGCTATCTTTGGAATATCTAAACTCATATAGTACATTTTTACTTATTAACTTTTACATTTTACCTATGTATTTTATTTTTACAATTAATTACAGAATGTCTTTAAGCAAACTCTAAAAGATTCGAAGTGCTATAGGGTGAAGCGCGGCGTCCTCACGGCATTTTAAATCTGTAATATCTCCGAAAATGTTCACTTAAATTGCATGCTGTAAACGGCCATATTGATCTATATTAAATCAACAATTTATTTAAGGTACTCAATTGGATAAGGATTAATGCTGTATTGTATAAAAATTGCTTTGAACATAAGGCATCATTTTTCGTAAAAAGTAAATGAAAAAAACTGCTATTGTGGGTTATCCATAAGAGATAGATATATACTATCGCGGACTTTTCTGTAGACCTTTTTAAGGTGTACAAATACTTAGTACATCATTTTGATAAATCTCGTAGGGTTTAGCCTGCGTTTGCAATGTAAGCGGAAAAAATTGAATTATTTACAGAAACCTCAAAAATTACATTATTTCTCTACTTCGTATTGAATGTTATTATACGTACAAACCTTCCTCTGGAATCACTCTATCTATTAAAAAAAGCCGCATCAAAATCGGTTGCGTAGTTTTAAAGTTTTATGCGTACATACGGAAATATGGACTTTGTTTTATAATATGTAGTGACTAGCTACAACTAGCTTATTTTGGTAACTACTTCTAAACTATCATTACTTACTGGGAGAAAAGTTTTCAACTTAATTTTAACACTATAGACATTAATCTTAACGACGCACATAACAGCGATATTGCGTGAACAATATAATAGTAAACTTGTTTATAGTTAAGAACTCTATGTAAATGACTTTTTTGACGTAGTTTTATTCACTGTAGTGTAATTTACGACTGAGCAATTAAAAGAAAGTAAAGCTAATAGGATAGAAAAGAAATAAAAAATGTTTGTCTCCTAACACTTATTATATAACTTAATTAAAATTACAGAAAAATCAGTATCAAATATCGACTTTTGGAGCATAGCGAAATACTTAACGCATCTATGGCTTTAAGAAATAATATTGTATATCTGTTTTTGAAACTTCTGGCTTAGTAGTAACTATAGATGTGAGCACATTCCAAATTTTCCACTTAGGAGTATGTGGAAAAGTTCCAAACTCTACAATTCAATTTGTCCAACTTTTAATCTTAGCGAATGGATGTAGCTAAATCTGCTCTGGCCTGCTCGAGTTTATCCTGCGATATTTGCGATGATCTGTATGTGACCAAACTTTGAGCTTTTAGTTATGCACTTGTGGTGTTAAAAAATACTGTATTTTGAAAATCCCATAGCTTTCCGGCAACAGGTATAGTTTTCGTACATTTGAAAGTTGTAGGATCGTAGATCGTATTGTAACCTTCGTCTAAAATCTTCCCGAAAACAATATTAATTCTTCTTCTTCAGGTCTTAAACCAATGACGCTATGATAATTTTGATGCTCCATCCAAACAATAAAGGCGAGTTTCTCGCTGACTAAACATTATTAGTGTCAAATTAGATCTAGACTTCCGCAAAATTGATCTGTTCTCAACTGACTAAGCTTTTGTTTCCAATTTTTTTGAATGAGATAAACAATCACCAGGCGAGGTACGGGGGGTTTGAATGATTGTCTTCCTTTGGATTTGCAATGTACCTATAGTATTTAAAGTCCTCCTCCTCCTCCTCCTCCTCCTTGCATCGTTTCCCCAATAATGGGGGTCGTGACTCCACCATTCAAGCCTTTCAAGCCTTTTTTATTATTAAAAGTAAGTAAGTATATAAGTCACATCAGAATAGGCGATGGTTTTAGATCGTTGGGAAAATAAAAGAAATAAAAGATAAGGAACATTCGACAAACTGATGGCCTAAGAGAGAATAGCTCATTTTTATTATCTAATTATTGTATTTCTGATGTCATGGAAGGTTTCTCTGGTTTCACAGCTTTGGTTTCAACTATAAAATTTTTTAAACTCTAAACTAATTCTTTTATCAGTTTCTTATAGCACCTGTATTTTTTTTTTTTTTCATTTTTTACCCAGTTCTACTACCCGCGTTGAATATAATATTACCAGTATGTCTTGAGTCAGAGTCATTGATCAATTTTCGCGCCCGTTAGTATAAAATGTAAGGAATCATAATGTTGAGGACAAATTGCTTAAAGCTTGCTTAGTAGATAAGGACGAATACTATATTCCTCTGAATAAGTTTCTAAATACCGCATTGTACGTGGCCATTATCTTATATATAAGAATTGGTAAGTTATCTTTAAAAGCTAGATTTAAGCTATCTGTTTGTATCTATTTGGGTGTCTAGTGGTATTTTCTGTAAACCTATAAAAGAGTAATAAACCAACCATACATTGTTTTGTTATATCTCAAGGGGATTCAACTGCGTTTTCGATAAAAGGTCACAGACGGCTTGACATTTTTCGACATTTTCAACAATTATTGACATTTTCAACCAATTTGTATAGAAGATAACAAATTATATTGCTAAGCTTGAATAAAATAAAAATGATAACTCTTTCGGTGAGCAAAAAGCGCAAAAAACTCGTTTAGCACTTTTTCAGTTTGTCGTAGCGGGTAGCTCTATAATGTGGAAGTCCACAGGCCACAAACACGTATTTCAGTTAATGCTCTTACCAGAAAACTGTTATTAAGTTGTTAGCCAAAATTGAAATGGAGGTAAGGAAAGTACCGGCCTGTTACTATCTTACTGCTGGGCATTGGTCACCTCTCTCCTTTTTGTAGAGTAAGCTTGGAGCTTAGATCCACTGTAGTGTATGCGGGTTGATATACACGGTATCATGATTCACCGCGTTAGTAACACGATAGCTCTTGGTGAGAGTATAGTGACATGTGGTTACTTGTTAGAGCCTGTGCTATATTCATACAACATTAGTTTACATACACTACACCCACCATACTGCTTTAATAGATATACTCAGATTTTTTTAGAGATATCTAGGTTTCGTAAAAGCGTATGATAAATTGCAAATATCAAGTAGAAACATTAGTTTTAACAGAAAAACTCATTTTTACCTGCCCGGGGCATGAACCCTTGACAACCTCGAAAGAGTCGGATAAACTCACCGCTCGGCTATCAAAACTTTTTGAAATTGTTGGGAATTGGAATTGGTACGTTAATAATGGTATCGACTTCTGATACTGTTATTAGAGCCTATTATGCAGTTTATACAACATATTTGACAATTCAAATTTAATAATTACGTTATTAATAACATACTGTTATACATTGCATTGAAGATGATTTTGTTTTATGAAATCAAATGACGTTGATGATCAAAGCAGATACTGGATCTGACAGAGAAACCTGAACATACGGGAACATAATTAAGACGGATTTTTCCAATTAATTACGCAGCGTGACAGTCAAAGAGAAATGGTATTTTCGTGAAGGATTATTTGTTGATTATACGGGATATGAGATTAAATGGAGCAGCTGCGCGCAAATAATAGCAGGGTTTAAATTCAATCTACAGAGCAAACGCAATTATAGTTTGAAAATCTATAGCTAAAGATCAACTTGTTATGTAAATTCCTTTCAAATTGAAAAATCTCTTTTCTTCCTGTATGTTGTGCAGCAAGAAGTGCAGTATTTAATAATTATATTAAAATTATATTTTTCCTTACACTTATTGAAGCAATCAAAGCAAAATCAAGCGAGTAGCAATTTTCTCAAAAGTCAACCCGTTTATTATTTCTCAACAACTCTATGTGTCATTGACGGTGACAATGTTTTTTTATATTATTAACCAACTATATGAAGGAGATTGTTTTTGAAAAATGTAACAATTATTAACTTATTTGTTACAACATGTTTTTAATACGACCTCCTTCATAGAGTTGGCGATTAATATGAAAAAGCATTGTGGCTGTCATATTTTTATGTGTCATTCGTTGAGTTGTAGCGAGAGAGTAAATGGGTTGACTTCGGGAAAACTGCTTTTTATTTATTGAATAAAGGAGAAATATCGTCGTCTTTTTATATATTATTTTCATCCATTTGTGATAAGTTACCATTTTTATTATACCAAAAACGCCTTGTGGTATCCGTCTGAATAGAACAGTAACATCCTCATTATTACACATTCTTACCGAGGTGTCGAAAAGGCGACTAAGGTAAGTTGACCCACCGTGCGGTATCCAGTTGAGTAAAATAGACTACCCTCTTTCTTACCAAGGAGTCGTTAAATACGACTAAGGTAAGTTGACGTCAGGCAGGCGGCCGGTCGTAAAATACGTAGCCAAATCATATGACAACATGTTTTAACATGTTGTGCCGACCCCACTTAGAGTGGGATAAGGGCAGGAGGATGAATTGTGATAAGTTACCATTTTTAATACTCAAACTTTTGTCCTTTTCACTCGATCCATTTACGAAAGAAAATAATGTCCATATAGGTCTTTTCAAAGGATTTCAACGTCACAAAATCTTGTATGGCTTGGATTCAGCGGTTAGGTGGTCTGTCCAACTATCCATTAGTTAGACAGACAACCTCATTAGAGTCCACCAAAACATCATTTGCCAGTGGCACCATTCCAAATGAAATACGAAAATAATGACTGAGTAAAATAAGGCATTGTTTTTATAAGAATACTGTCTTAGACATACTAAGTAATTTCTTTAGCAAATAATCGAACTAGTGGCAGTGTGAAAATATAATCGTCTGCGGGGAATTCTTTTCTGGGATAAAAATATATTAAGTAAGCCGTTATTCCATGTGATTCTTACCAGGGAGTCATGGCTTTAAACCCTAGACAGGCACCAATAAATTTATTTATTTATTTGTAAAAATCCACAGCTATTATAATCACTATATAACTCTTAATATAAAAATTTTAACATAAGCCATTTTGGATTACATTATTTAAACTAAAAATACCAATCGGTATTGGAACTACATCATAGATCTAAGGTCCAATCCTTCTTTCCAAAATAAAGCGGAGACCTATGCTTATTTGTGTATAAATTTTAAATCAAAATCCGTTCAGCCGTTTATGCGTGATATAAGTTACAAATATATAAACTTTCAGTTTTGTAATATTAGAAGGATTATAATGACATGTTAGGCAGCTACAATTACTATGAGTAAACAATTCTGCCAAAATTACTATTAGTAAACAAAATTAACTTGACTTAATTTTAAAAAAAAGTATTTAATTTACGTAAACAACTAAATATCTACCGAAATAGTATCAAAATCCCTAATGAATTAAAACAGAATTAGGTCAGGTAATAAAGACACGCCCAACCCCGTATAATTCATCTAACATTACATAAAACCAAGAAAAAAAGGAACTCGTACAAATAATACAAGTTACCCCATACTAGCTTCTGCCCCCGACTTCGCCTATGTAAATTTCATAACTGAAAAATAGCCTATGTAGCTCTAGTTAACAAATTACATCAATCATATTCTCTGGTTCGACGTGAAAGAAGATCTTTCGCTTTTACATTACTACGAATTAAGCCCTGACAGCTATTTTGTAATATACTAATTTTATGCTTAATCGAACTGCAATGAAAATTATTAATAGGATGCAAGGAATACATTTATTCCCATCAAATGAGTTTAATTAGAATTCGCATTAATACCATTATATCATACAAACAAAGTCATGAAATAAGTCAATGGTACATTAAATTTTGACAAGGTCAGCGGTCATGCCTACGTGGAATAGTCCCAAGAACGTTTCCGCGTTCAATCACTAAGCTGATTCTTTGTCCAACAAAGGAGGCAACCCTCTTGTCACCTGAAGAGGCAATTATCTGAGGTGTTAGAACAAAAGTTGTATCTGTAGCAGTTATTCCATATACAAACAAACTAACAGGTCCACGAGCCGCAAAACCTATACATCGTACTCGTACATCTTCGCCGGTCGCAGGTAGCAGACCTGTCTTTGGGATTTGTCCTGTCTTTGTGTCTTTGGGACACGAGTCAAGAGCAATGTGTGGGCACCATAGTACGAAAAAGCGTGTCTTAAAGTTTGACCAAATAATTTAGTAATAATGGTCGTTTTACTCATATTCATGAGTTAACTGTAGTGAACTATGTATACACATTATCTAATGAAGGTCAGCCATTAGTATATAAAGCTCTATATATTTAATTCGTGTTAATATAACATGTCCAGTCTTGGGGTTTTGAGTTTATTTAATTAACCTTACTAGATGTGCACATTTCTTCATTCTTATCAACAGCTAAAGACGGTAAACATACAACATATAATGCAACAAAACAAAGGCTACACTGACCAAAAAATACAGAAATCAATACATCTGGGTAATAAATATGTTTATAGAATTATGTTTCATCGTGCATGTTTCATCAGATAGCTATGCAATTAGTAAAATAAATACATTATTTTACTTGTTTTACTAAGTATTCCTTCAATATATTTTTAGATTGTTATAAAACGGAAAACAAAGCGTTCTTTGAAACTGGCTGCTCAATTAAATTTCGTTTCTTGTCCAAGTCTCTAATTAGTTTCTATTGTTGAGTGCCTTTTGTTTACTTAAAGGCGAAATACAAATCACAGGTACCGAATAAAAAGTATATTATTATGGTAATGTTCTTTTCTAGAATTTTCAAACTTAAATTGGGGTACATTCACACTTGTTCGATTTACAAATGTACTTTATTACTTTTGGGGCACTAAGATTCTTAGGGGCATTAAGGTTTTTCTTAAATAATTGACCAACTAAAGAACTCTGTCTTCTCTCGTTCTGACATGACTAAATTTTGTAAGGAAAAAAGGAAACTTTTTTTAGTGTATAATGCGGATTTTAGAACTGATTGATAGGCACATGAGAAGATTGAAAAGGATTGAATCTCATTTACGTCACTAAACTATTACTTAATTATCATCATCTTCCTGCCTTTATTCCACTCTCAAGTGGAGTTGGCACATCATGTTGTAAACATGTGGTCACATGATTTGGCTACGTATTTTACGACAGGCCGCCTGCCTGATGTTAACTTACCTTAGTTTTACGACACCTCAGTAAGAAAGAAGATAGTCTATTCTACTCAACCGGATACCACACGGTGGGTCAAATTACTTTAGTCGCCTTTTACGACACCTCGGTAAGAAATGAGAATGGTTTATTCTACTCAGCCGGATATTATACGGCGGAAGTATTTAACCATTTAAAAGATTTCATTAATATTTGTATTTGCAATTAAAAGAAATATTAATTTCAACGAAGCTGTGAAGCACTATGAGTGCAAATATAAGAATTATTAAACAAATCACGTGAGACCTTCAGAACTTTTTCTATTAATCACATGTCAAAGCCTTATCAGTTTATTGGCAAGGACAAAATAAGTTCGTTATCGGGAACATAGACTAGGACGAGTTTTATTAACTTATAGTACATACTATACTGATGACACGAACAATCATTCTTTTTCTCGGCAAAAAAAGTACGAGTTACGGCAGTACAGACTAGAAAGATAACGACAGAAAATATTCAGAAATTTCAATTAATGATCAACAATATACCAGGATAAATATACATACATATAATTCTTAGTAGTCCCTACTAATAATAAACACACAAAAGTATGCCTGTTTATTACGCATTCATCGCTAATTCACTGGAGCAATATTGATGAAATTTAGTTAACTTTATGTAAAGCCTGGTTTTGCTTCGGAAACAGTAAATTATTTAGTTCATCAAGTTTAAGTTAACAAAATTAAAACCTAACGCTTAAGTGAAGGGGAAAACGCAAGCACAGATAGTTTTATATAAAAACTTGTTGGTACTGTATGAAATATTCTATTATTCGCCTTATCCGAAGAATAAAGTGACATTTCCTATGCTTATATATGGGAGATGTGACTTTTTTTCTTCGGATAGGGCGTATTGTTTGTTTCCTTTTAACTACTTAATGAGTATTCTTCTAAATTCATAATGCCTGAAAAATTCGTTATCGTCCATAATAGCATCTTTTGAAATGTGAATTGCAGTCACCAAAAACATAAATAATAGATGTAATTTTGGTTTATATTTTAATTTACTCACCAGTTCATACACAACGTATGCATGTGACAGATTGTAGAGTTGTTACCTACTAAAGTTAATTACGTTTGGAGCTTTACAGAAGAACGTATGAGGAACCATATTAAAAACTAATTTGGTTCTAAAATACTTTATCTGTTGTTATTATTACACCATATTTCTTGCCGGTATAATTTCATGACTTTTTTCTCCGTGCCATGATACTCTGGAATATTCTGGATTTTTTCAATTTTGAGCAAATTAAGTAAATAGACAAGCTTATTTTTTAAACGTGTAATTTGATTAGTGGCTGATTTTTTTTGTTTGTTATCGTTTGACCAATTTTGTAGCATACATATTATTTCTTTATGATCTTTGCACATTTGTTTTTCAACGGGATTAGTGTAAGCATCAGTCGTTTCTGTTCGAAATGTGCCGATACCACGGTTGAGATGGCTTACATAATGAGTACTAGTCGTTTCGCTAACATAAGAACATGGAAACTTTGACGTTTGTATAGCTACTTCACAATATTTAATTAGTGGCTTATCTATTTGAATGCATTTTGATTTAACTTTTGTCTCTGTTTTAATTTTTATTATGCCTGACGTCTCCGGAATGCTGACAGGAAGCAATTTATCGCTTTTAAATTCTTTTGATTCTATTTGATTGTTTACTTTGGAAACATCTTCGCTTTCCTTAGCTTGAGAAGTGTAAACATTGTCTAATGGTGGCCCTGAAATATGTTTACGTATTACATTTACCAAATCGCTTGAAGGATCATTTACAAGTCGACCGATGCCCCATAGATATCCAGACATTTGCTGTTCTGAAAAGGAAATGAATCTGTCTTATCATTTATATTTGATACCTTGTATATTGTATTATACAAAAAATACCTTTATTTTAAGTCTACAATAATGATTTGACATTTAGATGATTGACAGGTGTTGTAAAACCTATTTTTAAATTTCTTTTATTAATTATTTTATAGTAGTTAAAACTTATCGTACTAGTATTCGAACAATACTCGGACACTCCAATAATTATTATTTTCCATTTCTACTGGCTAAGAAAGCAATTCAGTTATTACTGTCCATTGTCATCAACAATTATTCCGCGATATCTTACGCAGAATCTGCGTCACTAGCCATGCTGTTAGTTTCACTTAATTTTATAAGTCATACACAAAATAGGAGCATAATTATAAACGTTTTTTTTTAATCTAGACAATTTATGGTTTGCCCAATAGTAGATATCCCTATATTTAAAGAATTTGCAATATCTTTAGGAGATTTCATTACATACATATATTAGAATGTTTATTCGGTTAGATTCACAGATTTTTCTGTTTTTAAAATTTCAGAAAGTCTGAAATTTAAAAACTGCATTAATCTAATGAATCATCATCCTCCTGCCCTTATCCCACTCTAAGTGGGGTCGGCACAACATGTTACAAACATGCTGTCACATGATTTGGCTGCGTTTTTACGACCGGCCGCCTGCCTGACGTCAACTTATCTTAGTTGTATTTTACGACTCCTCGACAAGAAAGAGGGTGGTCTATTTTACTAAACCGGATACCACACGGTGGGTCAACTTACCTTAGTCGCCTTTTACGACACCTCGGTAAGAAAAGAGGTTGGTCTATTCTACTCAGCCGGATACCACACGGCGGGTCGACTTACCTTAGTCGCCTTTTACGACACCTCGGTAAGAAATGAGGGTGGTACTATTCTATTCAGCCGGATACCACACGGCGGTGCATTAATCTAATGAATTACGAATTAATTATATATACATATATACTTTTGACTGCAGTAATCAGTATTTGATATTTAGTTGGGAGTGTTGGAGATCTAAATTTACTACAGTGGCAACCCGTGGCTGAAAAGTAGTGCTAGATTCCGTACTAAGTTCCTTGTAAAAGCTCTTAGGAAATCTCTGGACTCTGGAAAACAGCAATGTACAACTGCTGTGCGTGTAGCTTTAAAACTCCTTTTTAAGTTAATGTTTAGTAGTCACATGGATTACATTACATTAACAAAATCTATTAGATAAAAAAATAATTACTGATTATTTCCGCTTCCTTAAATGAAAAAGAATGGCCCTACTGACAACTCTTGAAATAATTTAATCGTATAATAATTTAAAGGTAGGGACCCATGTCAAACTTTGACGGAGTGTTAATTTACTGCGTGACTAATTACGGGATTCATATATCTGTTTTTATAAAGGATTTGTTCTTCCGAGATCATAATAATAATTTAATACAATTAAAGGATTTTGTTAATTATGTATTTTTTATGAAACCAATGCAACAGGAAAAGCCTTTCGCGAAAAGTTCATGGAAATAGGCATACTTACTGTAGCGTCACAAGTGTGTATATATATATATATATATATATATATATATATATATATATATATATATATATATATATATATATATGGGACACTTACACACACGGTCGTCCGTCCCCAAAGTAAGTAACTTAATACTTGTGTTATGGGTCACATACAACTGGTAAATATATACTTATATATTTTTTAAATACATACTTAAATACAAATATACACCCAGGCTCAAAGACCAACAAATTCATTTATAGAAAATGTTGGCCCTCGACGGGAATCAAACCCGCGACCCGCGGAGCTGAAGGCAGGGTCACTACCCACTGCTCCAACGGGCCAGTCAAAGTCAGTCATATGTATGTATATAGTAATATTCTATGTCTACAGTAAAACATCCTTATGTATCGGACAAAATTTGATATATATTATAATAAGCGACGATATTTCTCCTCTATACTTATTCAATAAATAAAAAGCAGTTTTCCCAGAGTCAACCCATTTACTCTCGCTACAACTCCATGAATGACACATAAAAATATGACAGCCACAATGCTTTTTCATATTAATCGCCAACTCTATGAAGGAGGTTGTATTAAAAACATGTTGTAACAGTCGACCATCCTGACAACATTTGCGACCCCGCAAATCTCATAAGCTGACTTCTGGGAATGAATCTACCACCGATTCGGAATGCTGATTGTACTGAGAAAAATCGGCAAGAAACTCAGTACTTGCTCTTTTAATCTGTAAAAGAAAACCGCACATGCCATGACATGACAGGACTACGCTCACGCTTTATGCTCAACTCTAAGCTCACGCTTTATGCTCAACTCTTTAAGCTCAACTCCTCAACTCCTTAAGCTTTTCGCACCATAAGCATTTCGCACCTCAAGCTCACCCTCAATCACTGTCATGGCATAACACAGCTCAATTAGTGGCAACCAACTCAGCAGATACACACGTAAACAGACTCGCAAATGATAACGCTCAAAGAACAATCACCACTTCCAGGCAGAGCCTAGCTGACAGTCGTTGCAGATGTCCACAGTCTAGAAAACAATCGTTACAACTGGAGAGATCCAGAGAACAATCGTCATTCTAGCTGACAGCTCCATCGAACAAAAGTCACGGGGCGTCTAAGGCCTCACATAGCACATCGTCACGTTGATCTTACAGAATTAATTAACTGAATACCAATTACCATCTAACCAATTAATCTCTCCAATAAAAACACCATTTTTATTTCATAGCATCGCATATCCCAACTATCTTGCAATTATACGAAATTCGCACTCTCCGTGTTGTCTCAAGATATTGATCGTCACTTGTCCTTTCTTAGAACTCTTTAAATTTCCAGATATTCCTTATGTCCACTCTATTTGTGAGTTTGGGTTACATCCCCTTCTGAATATAATAAAGCGACGATATTTCTCCTCTATACTTATTCAATAAATAAAAAGCAGTTTTCCCAGAGTCAACCCATTTACTCTCGCTACAACTCCATGAATGACACATAAAAATATGACAGCCACAATGCTTTTTCATATTAATCGCCAACTCTATGAAGGAGGTTGTATTAAAAACATGTTGTAACAATATATATATATATATATATATATATATATATATATATATATATATATATATATATATATATATATATATATATATATATATATATATATATATATATATATATATATATATATATATATATATATCATAGAGATATGAGAGGTCTCAAACAGCTTGTAATTCCTGCGAATCAGTAGAGTCGTTGGTCTCAGTATTCGTTCGTATAATAAAATTCCGCAAACGATTATTACTTATAAAAATGCTCATTGACATTTCTAGTTAAGGGTGAGATGCAACAGCATATTTTCGAAAAATTGGGTACTCCTTGCTTGTGATAAAAGTTCTGTGGGTAGAAGAGTTATGTGTGGAAGCAAAATAAGTAAATCTGCTGCTATAAACATCTCAAACACACCCATTTTACTCTTGTGTCAAGATATATCGATCGATCTTTAAAAGGGTGTGTTCTAAAAGTAGCAATATTACCACTAATGTAGACTTGGTTTCCGGCTTCCAATAGAACTGTTTGAATTGACAACAAAAGATTTTATTACACCCTAATTTTCTAAAATTATATATATGAAAATACATTGTTTTGTTCACACATAGGTCATAAACACGAAAAGTATAAAAAAATATAACAAATTCCATATAGTATCTATGATGCACGGGAAACGTTCCACCTGTGAATAATAAGTCGGTTTCAGGACAAAAAAAAGATCTACTCTATTAAGATACCTTGTATAATATTAAATAAGTTATTTAAAAATGTATCGCTACGTTTAGTAATTAGTAGTATTAATGATTATTAGTTATTCTTGTTTGTTTCGTTCTAATGACTACTAAACTGCTACGACGATAAAGAAACTCACAAACCACAAACATTAATATCAGTAAACCCTCGGCAACACTTAAGTACATCGAGAACTCTGCTATTGTATAAAGGACCATTAGAGTTGTGTAATGGAACTGAACGGCATTGTTGGATTGTGGCCTTTGAGACCTTTAAGTCGTAAACCAAGTCACGTGGGCCGCAGTCGCCTTGAGATTACACAAAAAGTAATATATGATATAAGTCAATTATGTTCGTTTAGAGGATAATAAAAGATTACTACGTGTAACTTAGTGAATGTGGTTATTATTTTTTGTCTTCAAGCATACAATAATAATGTATGTACATGTATATAATTCTTCATGTTTATATATGTATATATATATATATATCTCATAGAGATATGAGAGGTCACAATTAGCTTGTAATTCCTGCGAATCAGTAGAGTCTTTGGTCTCAGTATTCGTTCGTACAATAAAACATATATATATACATACATACATATATATCTATGACAATATATGTAGAATTAACATTATATAAATAGTATTAAGAATCATATTTTTAAAAAGAGCAATCGCTGAGTTTCTTGCTGGCTGTTCTCGGTAGGAACAGCTTTCCGAACCAGCAGTACAATTGACGATTCAAATGCACTTCTTTACAAGTTTATTTGAACAAAGAAAATTTTGAATTTGAAAAAAAAATTGAATATGTAGATGTACATATGGTCGTTACTTTTCTTTTTTCTTCTTTGTATATTAATCGTATTTTACTTCTTGTCCTTTTCCTTCTGTTACTGAAAGGTTGAATGTAAGAGATCTCTTTCAAGGGATAAGTCCGCCTTTGTACGTGAGCTATTTTACCTTTTATTTTCTTCCAATATGTATTTATAATAAGCCTTATATATTTACTGTTTCATCCCAATTATATTAGTATATCTGTATATTAGTTAAGGTTAACTAATATACAGAAAGGTCTAAATTAAGTGTAAAGAATACGAATACGTACAGCGTATAACACAATTAGCGATCATAAAATTAAAAAAATGGTTGGTTTTGAAAATCTTGCATAAAAAAACTGCAGCTTAAATACGTAAATTCAAAATGCTAAAAAGATTGACTGCCGAGTTTAGCTGTCCATCTCGGTAAGAGCAATATTCCGAAACAGTGATAGCTTTTTTAAATGTAATTAATCTTTATCAACTAATAAGTTCCTGTAAAAGATTATTTGAATAAGGTTATTTTAATTTAATTTGATATAAAACTTAAACAAAAAAAATAGTGGTATAAATATTAGTAAGCTTATATTAGTAAGCTTGCGGCTCGTGCTATGTGCATTACAAAAGTATTTAAATATAAGATTCTGTAATAAAATTCCGCAAACAATTTTAGCTTTGTCATTACATCAGTTTTAAAACGACGCTGATACAGAAAGCTTAGTACGTATATTACGTATATGTTGAGGATATGTACTTCTCTATGATTAGAGAATTCATCATTATATAATATATATAATGATGAATGATAATGATGAATATATATATATATATATATATATATATATATATATATATATATATATATATATATATATAATGATTAGAATGTATATATAGATATAGCTACTCTTCGATCTTGTAGAAATTAGTAATGATTGTCATTACTAGTAACAACTGCGGACAGCAATTTTCCGACCAACAGTAGAGTTGACAACTTAAAAGCACTTATTAACAAGTTTACTTGAATAAAGAATATTTTGAATTTTCAAATTCATTTACTCTTCGATTATTTGCTTATACTTTACTTTCACAAGTCGTAACCAACCAAGTTTTGTCAAAATGAGACCACAGGTGGTGTAAGTTTACCAACCAACAATTTTCAAATTCATTTACTCTTCGATTATTTGCTTATACTTTACTTTCACAAGTCGTAACCAACCAAGTTTTGTCAAAATGAGACCACAGGTGGTGTAAGTTTACCAACCAACAATTTTCAAATTCATTTACTCTTCGATTATTTGCTTATACTTTACTTTCACAAGTCGTAACCAACCAAGTTTTGTCAAAATGAGACCACAGGTGGTGTAAGTTTACCAACCAACAATTTTCAAATTCATTTACTCTTCGATTATTTGCTTATACTTTACTTTCACAAGTCGTAACCAACCAAGTTTTGTCAAAATGAGACCACAGGTGGTGTAAGTTTACCAACCAACAATTTGCAAATTCATTTACTCTTCGGTTATTTGCTTATACTTTACTTTCACAAGTCGTAACCAACCAAGTTTTGTCAAAATGAGACCACAGGTGGTGTAAGTTTACCAAAATATCATTGAATCTCCTTATATACCTAGTTACGATCACAATACTCGGTGGTATAATGAAATAGACATAAAACAAAGACCGCGGAAAGAAAAAGAAAACAACGTCATTTACTGGTTGGATCAAAGTTATGTTTTACGTGAGAAATATACAAATATTATAAATGTCAAAGCTTATCCGTCTGTAATGCTTTTACAGCTTATCCGTTTGAGCAATTATTAATGAAATCGGGGACCGTTAAAAGTAAACGGGGCTTTTGGGCCCTATTGTAAAAGGGTGAGGTATGACTTGAATAAAAGCGGTATAATTTTGTGTCAATTTGCAGTCTGGAAATTGAAAAATCTTTAAAAATGTGTTTGGCTCAAATAAAATAAGTTATCGATTACGATAGTCGATTAAAGTAAACTAATAACTAAAAATAGAACGAAGATGGCGTTAATTAGATGATTATTTCGAAATAAATAATTGTTAATTAATCATAAAAATTGATAAATATTTTAAATAATAAAGAAATCAAAGTTAAAGTTTATTCTTGTTCAGACCTAGATTAATTATTTGCTCATCACTATTGTGTCTATGCTGTTTTATCTATGCTAAAAATATGATTTACTTTAAAAAGAGCTTTTTAACATATAATACGTTCATAACATCACTTTTATTAAGTCTTTTATAACTCTGCTTTTAGATTGACAAAATCAGACAAACTTTGAGTTTGGTATGGTATTTTCGGTTGAAAATCGCAATACGATTTTGTCGTGGTCTATTCCCTGATGGTGGCGAAACGATCGTAAAGATTTGATTGTGTCGATGATATTATCGTAGCGAATATGTGTGGTGTGCTGTTAGTGGCGGTGTTTTGTGATACGTGTAGTAATCCTGCATGAATGAGTATGTGAACGGTTTCTGCTTCCTAAAGAAATTTATTATTAAACAAATAGATTTTTAACAAACGCGGATTACAGCAAAATAATTCTATCGTAAGTTGTGTATTATCGAATTAACAGAAAGTAGCGCCTTCTTCTATAAATTACATATACACACATATGTGGCTATTTTACTTTTCAGTAAATATAATTAATATATGTATTACACGCGTGAACTCGTAATGACGTTATGTCAAGTGCTAACGAGGCCATCAATCATCCAGACGTGTTTACACACACGTGTTACAACGTCTCATTTATTAAAAGGACTTTATTTACAGTTTAAGGTTTAATACCTTTATTAATGAAACATTTCGTGATTCTCCAATGGTATGTTTTTTTTTTACTTTCATATTTCCCGATCAGATTAAACTCGTAAAGTCCTGTGGTTGATGAAGTTAAAACTTCATTCTAATTGTCCTATACAACAAAAATTTAAGGAAATTTGAAAATCAAGCAATCAATCAGAGCGAACCAATTACCATATGATACCCTTAACATAAGTCAAAATTGCATCTAGGCGTTATTGCTACAAGATCATAACAGTATAAAAAGTAAGTAAAGTAACGGCTTGTTAGTATCCCACTGCTTAGCATAGACCTCCTCTCTCTTCTCAGAGCGTAGAGTTTAGAATAATAACGCCGCTTCAATGGGGATTGGTAGGTTTGAAATATCTCCAGAATTATCTAGAGATATGCAAGTTTCCTCGTGATATTTTCCTTTACCTAAAAGCGTGTGATTAATTTCATATCAATAAGCACATAAGTTTTATGTAGTTATAAAAAACTAATTGTGTCTACCTGGAGTTTGAACCCGTGACTTCTTTGGAGAGAGGCACACGGTCTCACCGTTCGGCTATCGCAGCTCTTAATAGTGTTAAGTGAATACTTAATGATGGCTCTATGGGAGTCAAAGATCTGACTTTGAGAAGGGAACCATTCTATTAGGTCCTACTTCTACCTATAATTAGAACTAGAAATGCCAGCGAAAAGGCGACTAAGGTAAGTCGACCCGCCGTGTGGTATCCGGCTGAGAAGAATAGACCAACCTCATTTCTTACCGAGGTGTCGTAAAAGGCGTAGTTGCCTTTTACGACACCTCGGTAAGAAATGAGGGTGGTACTATTCTATTCAGCCGGATACCACATGGCGTACTGGCAGGTCAGTAATGAAATCAAATAAGTAAGGTAAGTTGACCCACCGTGTGGTATCCGGTGTAGTAGAATAGACCACCCTCTTTCTTACCGAGGTGTCGTAAAATACGACAGTGGTAAGTTGATGTCAGGCAGGCGGCCGGTCGTAAAAAAGCACCCGAATCATGTGACAGCATGTTTATAACGTGCTGTGCCGACCCCACTTAGAGTGGGATAAGGGCAGGGAGATGATACTGACCTGCCAGTGTCATCATATAATAACATAAATATAAACAATTGGTATTTGTGTTATAGCTAACTAGTAACGTTGCCAAGGGCATAAGTGTAACGAATCGAAATGAAATTGGGGCAGTAAATGGCACACCCTCGCTTGTTCATTGCACGCTTAATCTGGTTAGTTTTACGACTAATCAATATATTCATGTATATAATAGCTAGAAATATAAAAGGTAACATTATTCGTGATCACGATCATAATGTTATGGCTCATCTTCATAATCAGCGATTACAAACGATTAACCGCGAGCTAGATCGTGTAGAGGGCATATTCGACTGTACTAGTCAGTCATGGTATATGATTGTCTATGACCACCTACGACTCTGAAATTGTCGGTTTTGGACACGCATCAAAGGTAATCTCTGGGTGCTACATAATATGATCTCATATATACGTATACATGTATCATAGTATGTAGCACCCAGATACATCCAGGATAATACGGACGATCGTGCGGACATTCGAACCAGCATCGTACCGAAAACTCAATTAACGAGCATTGCTGTGAAGACCAGACAAAAAGTATGAAATACGAAATAATAAAGTGACTTACGTGTTTATGGTTTACGTTGATATGGATCTATTATGTATCCGTGTAAATAATTTTCTAAATACCGCATTAGACACTATCTGCATGAATGATGCTGAGTTCGTTTTTGACCTACGCTATTTAAGAATCAAAGGTAAATATTACAATTTCCATAAAAATAAGGTTTTTGATAAGACCCTCGAGCCTTGCACGCATGCATGTTTGGTCTAACTCATTTGTTGCGGCATCTGCTTCAGCGAGTAAACGGTTTACGAAGTTCAATATTCCTTTCATTTAATTTGGCATTATCACTAGTTATTCATCAAATTCATTGTAAACTCAATATTGAGATTCGAATATTATAAAATAAAAAATAAATTTATTTTCAACGGTATATAATCTGAAAAATGCTAGTTTAAGCTTTGTATCTCACAAATTCTATTTGGTTTATTGATAACTTCCGTTCTGAACGCTTCCTGAAAGGAAGTGATTAATAAATCTAGTATGACCGATGAACAGACGGCACAAATCAGATGGACTGTCTTATATAACAAAGTTATGTAACCTAGCGTATACCTAATAATGTGGTTCTCTTACAATGTTATTAATCTGATGAAAGTAATCAAACAGTAACATCATTTACCTCATCTCACAAGGCCTTCAGATGTACATATCTAAAGTTAAGTTTAAACATCACTATATAGAATATCGAATGACACGCTTTCCAGTAGTGTACTAAACGTTTCATGCTGTTTAGTACACCCGCTGTATGGCGGCTGAGTAGAATAGTATAGCGATAAATAAAACTTCTGTATGCTTTTGTCACTGTAATTTAATAAAAGCACCGTATGGTATACGTGACCATTACAAGGCAGGAACAGGAAGAAGGAAGTTATACATGGACAAGAAAATCTTATGAACTACCACAGACAACATTATCTTCATTGTTATTCTAACACCCTTCCTCAATGAAGATAAAGTTAACTACTATTAATACATATCTATACTTTAAACAATTCACTCTATCATACGCTTACAAACTGTCAACAAATTACATATATAAATTTAAACCATTACACAAATTTTTAAATCTTTCTCTACTTAGACTCTTTGTAAATATATCAGCAAGCTGATTTTCCGTACTGATATATTCTAATATTACAATTTGTTTACAAACTTTATCTCTAATAAAATGGTATTTTAAATCTATGTGTTTTAGTTTTCTATGCTGTTTAGGATTTTTTGATACATATAAAACTGACTGATTATCTACATACACATTAAATTATTTACAATTGAACCCTATTTCTGTTAACAAATTTCTTATCCAACAACCTTCTGCTATTCCCTTTCCTAACGCTATGTATTCAGATTCTGTAGAAGACAATGATGTACATTGTTGTTTTGAACTACACCATGACACTATACATCCATAAACCTTCATAATGTATCCTGATGTGGACTTCCTATCTATTAAATCCCCTGCCCAATCGGCATCTGTATACCCTATTAATTTTGTATCTTGACTGTTTACTGTATAAACCAATTTATATTGTAATGTTCCCTTTAAATAACGCAATAAACGTTTTAAACTTTTCCATAATTCTGGACTCGCATAAACTTGATATCTGCTTAAATAACTTAAAGCAAAACATATATCAGGCCTTGTTCCTAGCATCACATACATTAATCTGCCAATTAGACTTCTACATTTCTTTTCTAATATTTTATTTTGACATATCTGTGTAGGTAAAATTAAACCCTTTGCAATTGGTGTAGAAATGGAATTGCACTCTTCCATTTTATACTTCTTCAAAATCTCTTTCAGATATTGTGTTTGATCTAAACTTATTTTATTTTCCTTCTGTATTATATTTATTCCAAGATATTTAAAATTATTTTCATTTCCCATATCCTTCATTTCAAACTCTCTTTGTAAATTAATCTTCAATCTTGTTATACTTTCTTCATCTTCCCCAATAATGATTAAGTCGTCCACATATAATAATAAGAAAAACTTTACATTTGGCTTGAAATATAAACAATAATCTGCTCTGCTTCTTTGAAAACCTTGTTTTATTATAAAACAGTTAAATCTATTATTCCAAGTCTTAGGTGACTTCTTTAATCCATATAAACTCTTCTGTAATTTTAATACCTTATTACTGTCTACTATCTCTGTACCTTTTGGTAATTTCAGATATACCTCTTCTTCTATTTCTCCGTTAAGAAAAGCATTCTTTACATCCATCTGTGAGATTTTTAAATTAAACTTGCATGCTATAGCCAGTAAGATTCTAAACGTAGGTAATTTTGCCACTGGTGCAAAAATGTCTGATTGTTCTAACTTTTCTTCTTGCTGGAATCCTCTTACTACCAATCTAGCTTTATATATTTTTTCTCCATTTTCCTTCTTAATTTTAAAAATCCATTTAGTCTCAATAGCTTTCTTATTTTCTGGTAAATCTGTCAGTATCCATGTTTTATTTCTTTCTAACGCCTGTAATTCTTTCTTTATAGCTTCTTTCCATCTATCACAATGCTTTCCACTCATTGCTGATTTATATGTTATTTCGCTGTCATTAACTGCTGTAAAACCTGTATAGTAATCTTTCAAGTATGCAGGCTTCTTTATTTCTCGTGACTTAGTCGCTCTTGTCTTCATGATTTCTTCCTCGCTGTCATTATCCTCTATATCAGAATATGTATCTTCTGTTTCTTCATCTGTATAATATACA
This sequence comes from Morpho achilles, assembly GCA_947086495.1. Lineage (NCBI taxonomy): Eukaryota > Metazoa > Arthropoda > Insecta > Lepidoptera > Nymphalidae > Morpho > Morpho achilles. The sequence goes on along the minus strand of CAMTZB010000019.1, from coordinate 8,590,432 downwards.
CTTTCTGAATGTTTTTCTATTGTATCACTTTCCTTATCTGTGTCAACTTCTTCAACTCTATCATATTCCCTTCCTCTATAAAATTCCCCATCTGTCATCATCACTTCTGTTTCTCTATTTTTATCATCTGTTAATTCATCTGTAACTTCATTTTCTTCACTATTTTGTACTGTCTGAGTATCAAATTTCCATAGTTGCTGACTTCTTTGTACTTCTGTGTTCTTCTCTGTATTGACTCTATCACTGTTTTTAGACTCTATAAATATTACATCTCTGTAAGTTCTTACTTCCTTTTTATCATTAAACCAAACTCTGTATCCTTTTGTATTTATTCCATAACCAACAAATATACCTTTCATGCTTTTTGTATCCCATCTTAATCTCTTTTGAGCTGGTATATGTACATACACTTCTGTTCCAAATGGCTGTAATAAAGTAATATCAAACCTTGGTTTGTCATAGAACAACTCATATGGTGTCTTACCTGGTGTTTTTGTCTTCCCTGTTCTGTTAATAACAAATGTAGCAGTACCTACCGCTTCTGCCCAAAATTCCTTTGCAAGACCTTTACTTTGTAACATAGTGCGAGCTGCTTCAACAATAGTTCTCATTTCTCGTTCTGCTCTACCATTTTGCTCAGGTGTATATGGCACTGTTTTCTCGTGTATTATGCCTCTATTTGTACATAAATTCTGAAATTTTATATTATTAAACTCTGTACCATTGTCTGATCTAAATCTTTTTACTGTAAAACCTGACTCATTTTTAAAAGTTAATATAAAATTCTCTATAACATCTACTGTTTCAAATTTATTTTTTAAGAAATAAATAAACCTAAATGAACTATGATCATCTTTTAAAAGCAAAAAATATTTTGAACCCCCTAATGACTCTTTTTCCATAGGTCCACACAAGTCTACATGAATTAGGTCTCCTGGACAATTACCTCTACTATCACTTTTAGAGAAGGGTAACCTATGCTGTTTACCTTTAATACATGAAATACATTGCTCTATATTACCACAATATTTAATATTATACTTTGCTAAAGTCTCTTTCACTAAGTTAAAATTTTGATGTGCGAAACGTTCATGCCAATCTATCAATGACATCAATGCAACAGAAACATTAAATTTAAAATTCATAATATACAAACTGTTATTACGAGTAGCAGTACAGATAACCTCATTATTTTTCAAAAAATTACAACCTGTTTTAGATAACTTTATAACATAACCTCTATCCATAGCACAAACAACTGAAAATAAATTCACTGTAAGATCAGGGACATAAAGTACATTAAGTAATATCGACTCTGTAAAAGAAACACCATTATATGCTAAAAATTCAACTGTACCAATACCTATTACCTTTAACTTGTTACCATTACCTACTGTTACATATTTATCAGATTTAATTTCTCTATACTCTTTAAATAATTGCAAACTCTTACACATGTGTTCACTAGCTCCTGTATCCATAATCCAACTATCTTTGTTATACATATCAACTATAAATGCACTAGAAATATTACTATTATTATCTGATTTATTAATGTGAATATTCTTTACTTTGTTTAAACGCAACTTACAGTCTTTGAAAATATGTCCTGTTTTACCGCAATGATTACATTTTCTTAATTTACAGTTTTTTATAAAATGTCCGGGCTTACCACACTGAAAACACTTTAAACTGTCACTAGTATTTTTCTTGACCTCTCTGTAGTGTTTATTTCTACTGTTATTACCTCTGTTTGCCATAAAGGCCTCTGTAGACATCTGTCCATTCAATGGTTCGGAATGGTTTTGAATCCTTTCCTCTTCAACTAATAAACGGGCTGTCAAGTCTTTCAGTGTTTGATTACAGACTGGAACACTTTCCCATGCTGAAATAAAATGCTTGTATTCTTCTGGTAAACTCAGTAATATCTTTGTAACAATCATCTTTTCTGAAATTTCTTCTCCGTGTAGCTTCAACTGATGTAGTATATCTTCTATTTTAGCAATAAATGTAGTTATAGGACTTTCAAATTTTATGTTGTAAAACTTTTGTTGTAAGAGATGAACACCAACTTTTGATTTAGCTTCAAATATTGTTATAAGCTTCTCCCACATGTCATAAGCTGTAGCACATGTCATGAGATAGGTTAATATACTTTCCTCGACTCTGGTAACAATTAATTCTTGCGCCTTTTGATCTTTTTCTTGATAATCGCTTTCGTCTTTGTATGATTGATTTGTAACAACCTGGTATAATCCCTTTGATTTCAGTACAATTGCAGTTTGGAACCGCCATGTTGGCCAGTTTTCTCTGTTAAGGATAATTGCTCGATCCATGCCTTTTCTCTTTTATTATTTTCTCTGTGTGGTTTGGGAGTCTGGGCCCATAACCTATAGCGATAAATAAAACTTCTGTATGCTTTTGTCACTGTAATTTAATAAAAGCACCGTATGGTATACGTGACCATTACAAGGCAGGAACAGGAAGAAGGAAGTTATACATGGACAAGAAAATCTTATGAACTACCACAGACAACATTATCTTCATTGTTATTCTAACAAATAGACCACTCACATTTCTTACCGAGGTGTTGTAAGAGGCGATTAAGGTAAGTGCCGATATCGTGAGGTGAAGGCTTAAAAAGAGATGGTTGGAATCTGGGAAGAACATGTATATAAAACTTTATTATTATTATAACAAGAAAGAATAATAAACTGTACTTTACTTTTATAAAAAGAGGATTAGCATCAAAGTCCTCCTATCTTCTTCTTCTTCTTCTTTGTCAACCGATGGACGTCCACTGCTGGACATAGGTCTCTTCACGGGATCTCCATACCACACGATCTTGTGCCGCTTGGACCCAGCGGCTCCCCATGACCTTTTTCAGGTCGTCAGTCCATCTTGTGGGGGGTCTACCGACACTGCGTTTTCCGGTGCGGGGTCGCCATTCCAACACCTTGAGACCCCAACGTCCATCGGTTCTACGCACTATGTGCCCCGCCCATCGCCACTTCAGCTTCGCGACACGCTGAGCTATGTCGGTAACTCTGGTTCTTCTACGGATCTCCTCATTTCTGATTTGATCACGTAGAGATACTCCGAGCATAGCTCGCTCCATCGCCCGCTGAGCGACTCTGAGCCTTCTTATGAGGCCCATAGTCAGCGACCACGTTTCAGATCCATAGGTCATCACTGGCAACACGCACTGTTCGAAGATTTTGGTCTTCAAGCACTGAGGTATTTTGGACGAAAAGATCTCGCGTAGCTTCCCAAACGCTGCCCATCCGAGTTGGATTCGGCGGCTAACCTCTTTCTCGAAATTGGACCTACCTAATCGGACTGTATGTCCTAGGTATATATACTCGTCTACAATTTCGAGTGCAGAGTTCTCAACGATGACCGGGTGGAGCGGAACATGTGAGTTCGACATGATTTTCGTCTTAATCATGTTCATTTTAAGGCCCACCTGTTGAGATACTCTGCTGAGGTCTTCGAGCATTGTGTTAAGATCCTCCAAAGACTCTGCCATAAGGACTATATCGTCGGCAAATCCAAGGTGAGTGATGTACTCGCCGTTAATGTTGATGCCGTATCCGTTCCAATCCAAAAGCTTAAAGACGTCCTCCAATGCAGCGGTAAACAGCTTTGGGGAGATGACATCTCCCTGTCGCACACCTTGCTGCATTTGGATTGGTCTCGTAGTTCTGTCTTGGATACGGACAGACATTGTGGCGTTTTCATACAAACACTTAAACACTTGGACGTACCGATAGTCGATTCGGCATCTCTGGAGCGATCTTAATACGGCCCATGTTTCCACCGAATCAAAGGCCTTCTCATAGTCCACAAACGCCAAGCAAAGTGGCTGGTTATACTCCTCGGTCTTCTGTATAACCTGCCGCAGCGTGAATATGTGGTCTACGGTACTATAGCCTTTGCGGAAACCGGCTTGTTCGGGAGGCTGGAAGTCGTCGAACCTACGAGCGAGACGATTCGTAATGACTCTCGAAAACAACTTATAAACCTGACTCAGCAGCGCGATGGGTCTATAATTCTTCAATAAGGTGTTATCACCCTTCTTGAAGAAAAGAACCACCACGCTCCTGTGCCACGCTTCCGGCGTAGTACCTTCGTGAATGACGTCCTCCTATCATTAGGAGAGAATGAAAGACAAAAACATGTTGCACTGACACGTGGAGGAGTGGAATGGCGTGACCCGAGAGTGAGCTAAAGACAGGAGAATGATGATGTTAATTTATACTTGTTACTATATAATTAACAATGTAATGTCAATAAATTATACAGACGTGGAGCTACATACTCGTAGCTTAAAGTTATATACGATTTCGTGAACGCACTTAAGTAACGTAATGGCGTCTCATAAATAATCATTACGTCCCTACTTACATGATTAGCGATTTCATAATCTGTGTTTTGCCATGTCGGTTTACGTGTTGGGTTAAATATTGTTTTTACGTTTGGTAAATAATTCTGCAAAATAAAGCAATTACTCTGATAATATTCCCGATAGCCATATCCAATTCACTCGGCAAATAAAATTTCACACAATTTCGAAATTCCATTTGCCGATGGCCTAGCTTTGATGAATTAATTGGCACCGTAAATCTTATTAATGATTCTGTATGATTAAATTCCTATGTTGATTTAGATTTCAATATTTGATTAACGTATATTTTACCTGCAGCTTGGTTCGCTTCAACTTAGTATTAAATAAGTTTTGATTAAAGCTTTTATGAATTAAATTTTTAACAAAATTTCATGTCTCTATTATATATTAGCCGGCGCCGATCCTGGTAGCAGCATCAGCTCATGCTTATCATACGACCAGTATGTAAAATTCAACTCAATCGAACACCGGAAAGTAGGTCAACATTAACTTGCAAGAATTCGCATTTACATACTAACATACACACTTGGCAAGTTACATAAAAGCTTTTAAATAATTGTGAATATACTAATATGAATACTATAAAACCATATTGTTTTTTTTTATCATTGCTAAGGAACAAATGCGTTTTTAAGCATATATGTAAGCTTCAATGATACCAGATTTTATCTGTATTACTCAAGCGAATAAGACGTAAAACATTAACAGACAGGCCGACAGACGGATAGATAGACTTTCGCATTTATAATATCTTGCATTGCACTGATTACCTCAATAATACATAAAAATGTATTTCTGAGGTAATCAGTGCTAAACATGACTTTTTTTCTTGACTTATTTATATATTAGTAGCAATCGCTAGCGGCTCCGAACGCGTGGAAAGATCAAAACCGTAATGTAGTATTTTGATAACCATAAAAATGTTAACCCACTGTTAATCTTAAAAGCTAGACATATGCTATCCTGGACTTTTACTTAGAACTTTTAGAGGGGAATCATTTTGTAATATATGATTTTTGAATAACTATTAGCGTTTACTCAGCCTACGCAAGGAAAGCTTTAAATTTTGCCGTTTTAGTAATATTTTTTATTGCTGCTCCTCTCCTATTCGTCTTAGCATGATGTTATATATACCTATAGCCTCTTCCTCAATAAATGGGCTATATTATACTAAAATATTTTTTAAATCGGTCCAGTAGTTCCTGAGACAAATGGGTTTAAGCAATCAAACAAACAAACTCTTCAACTTTATATATTACTATGGATACCATGTGTTTGAGAAATAAACCGGAAGAAAATAAGTAGTATTCGTAGATAAATCATTGAGATACGCAGTTTTACTTAGTTAACAGGTGCTTTTTCTTACATTTTTATTTATATTACTTATCATCGTAAGGATATGTAACATAAATCGTAATTAGGATCGATGCAATAAAAATCAATTCGTAAAAAAAATTACTTCCTCGTATGGACCTTCATCCTGGACTTTGGTGATTGGTGATTTGGTGGACTGTGATTAGTTATCAACCCGTCGGAAGAGAGGCGTGATATCGTCTTCAATGACGAAGACGCTGTGTGTGGAAAACCTAAAAAAGAAATTAATAGTTAATAGCGATGTCACAAAACGTGTACTCTTAACTTGGAGAGAAGCTACTACGAGTACTATTGTTCGATAAGTTTAAATCATCTTAAAAGTTTCTTGAGTTTCAACAAGAAAAACACGATTCTTTGGATTTAAAATCACTCAATTCAAAAAACTTTTACCTATTGAAAATGTCTTGTTTTTTTAATTCGAAAGTGTTTTCGTAATTTGTTTCTTTTGCTTGTCTTTGAAGGAAACTTGTAAAGTAATTCTTTTTACAATCGGCAATTTCGTCTTTTACAAAAGTAAACGAGTGAAATCTGTAATAACGTAGAACCCTGTTGAACGTAACACTTTTAAGATTTAATTAAATACTTAAGTTAAATTATATGATTCTTAATAAAAAAAGTAACTAAATAGCGGCCTGTTAGTTTCTCACTGATGGGAATAAGCCTCTTCTCACCGTTTTTGGAGAGAAGAATTGGAGCTAAGACCAACCATGTTGATCAATGCGGCTTGGTAGGTTACACATCACCAGAATTCTGTAGAGATATGAAGGTTTTCTCACGATGTTTTCCTTCACCGAAAAGCGTTTGATAAATTGCAATTCTTAATAGGGAAACCAAAAAAAATCTATTATTATATATTACTATGTAATTGATCTTAAAAAAAGAAATTAAATAAATTTATAATGAGAAAAGTAAAGCTTTTTGTGGGTAGAAGTTTAAATATAAGATGTAGAAGTAATTTATTAATAATATTTAAGTTAAAATATTATTTTTAGAAACCAAAAACAAATCTATTATTGTATTAACTAATTGATTTAAAAAGCTGTGTGAGTAGAAATTTAAATAACTCGTATGAAGATGTAATCGTAGAAATAATATTGCCATGGTGTACTGTTGTATATCATATTATATTACCTATGGTTGGTTGTTTATTTCATATTTCCATTGACTTAATTCTACTAATAACATTTTCTTCAATAAATAATATAAAAACTATTAAATAAAATATTTAATAGTGATGTTTTTGCTAGATTTCTTAGAATATATATTCTTTATCCCTGAATTCAACGATGCACTCGAAACAAGTTTTACCCGTTGGCCTGCCAGATTCTATAGCTAGATTGCAGTGCCAGAATGAAAGAAAAACCCAAATTTTCCTAACAGCTATCATTTAAGTTTCCATAAGAACGTTAAGAAGGCTAAGGTGGGGCATAATAAAAAAGGTTCGGAGACACTGCTCTATAGGATACCGGCGTGAGGCGCATGCACATCTTTTGTATTTGTATAATTCAAAGTCACTAATTTTATTACTTCATATTTTAAACACTTTCATTTGTACCGCTGTTATATTTGAATAAATTAAGGCAATTATCAAAGAAATTTAAGATACAAGTACTAAATTATTCAAATATTACTTCTCATTTTAATATAAATCGTATTATGAACAAGCCTTGATATTACACTGAGAGTGTCGACGTTTCATCATTTACGTAAATTATTTATTTCAATAATGGCCCTTTATAAATGGAATCAAAGAAGTATTTCACTCCGTTGGAACAAATTGAAATATTATGAAAATAAATAGGTTTTCGTACCTGTTCAATTGAAATTCAAAGACACCTATAACAAGATTCTCTCAGCTTCACAAATTTAATACTTTTGGTTACAATATAATCAAAATTACCGATAAATAAAAGTTATAATTGTAGGCACTACTATTATATCTATATACTTATTTCGCGTCAAAAAGTGAGCCTTACTTATTTGATATAGAAGCGACTTCTACTTTCTACTTTTACTTCTCTGATTTTAAATGCCAAAGTCTGTGTGTTCCTGTGTCTGTTACGCTTCTTGATTGGATTATCCGCTGCAGCAATATTGATGTATATAATTAAGTGCTATTGAAGACCGGAATCATAAACTAGAACATATACGATAAAAATCTAGTTTTTCCAACGGGAACTCGAAAAAAAATTGCACACCCTTTTTAAATTGAAGGTATTTTATGAAATTGGGCGTATTTCAACGCTTAAATCGATGTGCGTGAAGTCGCGGATTCATCTAATAAATAATATTTGTAAAGGATTTTCATTACTCCTACAAGCAAATTTGTCACATTTCTGAGTATTTCTACACGAAAAAAGATACTGACAGGATTAAACAAGTCGTCCGCTGGATACGGATCATAAGGCAAAACTACTGGTAGTTAGGGCTTCAGAATGACAAACTTTCTCACAATATGCGCCGTTTCAAGCAATGCTGCCTTTTATATCCGACCGTTGATCCAACAACTAAGCGGAATGCACAAAGCATTTTGATCGAGCGTTTTTGCCATAAGACCATTTATCGATATAATAACTAAAGCCATTATGGGTGGGCCAAAATTACACATAGCTGACATTAATGGTATGATATCTTAAGTAAGGACTAATAAATATGAATATTGACTCATACTTATTTTTGGTATTGGTAATGATATTATTAGCCTATCAGTGATAAATTACAGACCCCAGATGAGTACAGTATAAACTATTTTCAATAATTGACTCAGGGCCGTAAGGTACCATAAGGTAGGGTTCTTACTTACCATTATCACTTACCATTATGAACTTACCATTCATCAAACCATAATGAATAGTAAGTTTTTAATGATTATGTTGGATTCTTAGCTATGTATATTCAGCGTCACCAAAAAACGAATAACTGGAAAATTATCTAAGAAAATATCATCTTGCAACTATAAATGAAAAAATCAGTCGAATCATGTTTTTATCTATTGTGAAAAAACAATCAACATAACATTTACAAGATATAGTAGCGCCGTACATTCGTACTTTATGGAAAGTATTAGAGAATTTATGACCCACGAGTCAATGTGTCGTGAGTCGAGTTTCAGAGGAAGAGTTAAGTTTACAACATTAGTTAGAGATGGCGCTTAGAATATCCCTAGCTTATATATATTACGTGTAGGTGACGCTGATAGTCTCGCAGAATGTTTGAATGTAATAATTTATTGGAGTTGATTTTCAGTTCATTAAATAAAACACCTGGAAGCGATGGTTCATATACTGTTTGAATAACGATCGTAACAAATACGGGCCATGAAACAATATTACGTCTGATTTAATTTAATTCACGAAATTAGTTAATGGCTTCTTTTACTTTAACTTTACGCACTTAAATATACGGCTCATGAATTTGAAGCTATAAATCATTATGTTAACAATGTAAAACCAAAATATTAATAATAAAGTAATAGTAATAAGTTACTATATACTAATATTGGAGTCCTATATTATTTGTGATTATATAAATTACAAATACACAATATAGATCTCACATAAAGGGGGACGTGGGTTTATTTAACGGCACATTGTTCATTATAAGACTCTTGTTAATTAAATATAAATGTAAATCATATGTGTGTAGTGAATTCTTTTTATTTTTATCTTTATAAGAGACAAGTTCAAAAGAAATTGACGTAATGTTGAAACTTTATGGCAAATAACGAAGCAATAAATGTTAATATGAAATTTTATCTGCTCGAAGAATAGCTTTGATTTACTTCGTGAAAAATACGAAACGGTTATAAATGTAAATGTTTATGTTCTGAAAATGGAGTAGACGTAAGATGCATTCCAACGTGTTTTCAACAGCAAAATATTTTCAGACCTGCCACTTAGTTAACACATTTTCATGTAATAGACAGTTTGTTAAATAGAGTGTTAATTGCTGTCGGAAGAAAATATTATCTTTTTATTATTTTTTATATACCTAAGCAATATTTAAAACAGTACTAAAAACGTGATATCAAAACGCTAAGTTTGTGTGACCTTCATTAAGGGTACGTGAATTCAAACTCCGGCCTGGCACTTATTTGTTTTCTAAAAAACTTCTGTGCTTGATTTTTATATGTAACGCGCTTTTTAGTGAATGAAGATATTGCAAGTAACTTGCTAATTGCATTCCTGGAATATGTAAAATCTAGCAGTCCGTATTGAAGCAACGTGATTGGTGTACAAAATACATTGGGTTTACACGGGGTTTGAACCCGTGAATCCCCGAATAAAGTGGCATGGTTTCACTGTTCGCTTTCAATAAAAATAATACGACTTTGATAAATGTAATAATGAAGACAGTATTTATGTCGCCGTTTCACTGGAGAAATATATTTTCTTTACAGATGATTGACTGTACCTATTTGTACTTAATAAGAAATTCGTTTGCACGTGAATAAATCGAGCTTAACGAGAGATTTCAGTTGTCTTTTACAATATAATTTTAAAAAAGGAAAAATTGGGCGTTGGGGTATTTTTCAATAGAATAAAAACCTCTTCTGCTTCTTCGTAATCTGTAGACGTCCACTGCTGAACATTGGTCTCTTCCCATGATCTCCATGAAACACGATCCTGCGCCGCATGAATCTAGCGGCGTCTATTATTTTGTCTAGTATCGTCTATTATTTTATAATGTACCGTTTTCAAATTCATATCTTATAAAACGGATTCGGATCCGAAGAAAATCTAAAACCGTACAAAAATCCGTTTAGTTATTTTAAGAAAATCGATCACACACAGCTGCGGTGACTTTGTTTTATAATATGTATAGATATCTTAAATGTATAATATATTATTAAAAAAAGGAAACTTATTAAAAAACATAAAATATAATATATATAATTATTTTATATTCGCTGTTCTATATATTATTTATTTATTTTATCTAATTATCTATAATTTTTTTTAGTTATTTTACTATAGGTACAGACTAGATGAACCATGCGTTACTTCGCGCGGTGGGTAGGTAGTTAAGAGGCATAGTAAGATAAATACGTAGACTATAGACGATAATCGAGATTTTTTAATAAGGGTGGATTGCACCATCTAACATTATCGTTAAACATCGAACGTTAACGTAAAATCGTCTGCGTCTGTATAAGAATCGCTTGTAAATTCAAATTCAAAATATTCTTTATTTAAATAAACTTGTAAACAAGTGCTTTTGAACAACTCTGCTGGTTCGGAAAGCTGTTTCTACCGAGAATAGCCAGCAAGAAAATCGGCGGTTGCTCTTTTAAAAATATAATTATGACTAGTTATATTTAGTCATTACTGTTTTGTACAGGGTCTAAGCGAACTATATCCACACATTCTTATCTTCTAAGTAATCCTGAACAGTATAGTAGGCTTTCTGGATCAGCCTCTTTTTAACAGTGTTTTTAAACTGATGTAATGGCAAAGCTAAAATTGTTTGCGGAATTTTATTATAGAATCTTATATCCAGACCCACAAGCGATTTACGAACTTTTACAAGGCGCAAAGCAGGAGCCGCAAGCGTATGTCGGTTCCTACTTTGCCTATTATACACATCACCTATCGTTTTATAATTCTCTATATTTTTATGTACGAAAATTAAAGAATTTAATCTTTAACTTGGAACGTGGAAGTTTTCAACAGAACAAGCTGAGCACATGTCAAAGTTCCCACGATACATTGTTTGAACAAACAACATTGGTTACGTTTCATGTAGGTATCTGGTTTACATTAAACAATACAAGTATAACAACAGCTACGTTACTATACTGCATTTTCGGGTGCTAAGAAACTGACTTTACCGTGGTATTCCTAAATAGGAAAACTTATCAATTGCGCTTGCCGTTATTTTAATTTTGTTTGTTTCCTTTTACATTTTATGTTAATATTTTAAACATGTCACACAATATTCCGTTTTTATGTAGGTTGTTGTTGTTGTTTTTATGATTTTTTTACGTTAATAGTAAATAGGATAAATAAATTAAATAATTATTATTGAAAATAAGGTAAAGGCTCAGGTAAGTTGACCCACCGTGTGTTATCCGGTTGAGTAGAATAGAACACCCTCTTTCTTACCGAGGTGTCGTAAAATACGACTAAGGTAAGTTTATGTTAGGCAGGCGGCCGGTCGTAAAATACGTAGCCAAATCATGTGACAACATGTTGGGATGAGGGCAGGAAGATGGTGATATAACTAAAAGTTGTAAACTTATTTTTAAATAAATTTTTACATTGTTTAATTCTGTAAACACGTTTCATCAATGCCTAAATATACAATTTATTAATATATCATTCGGCGCATAGTATATGTTCGTTAATACTTAACTGACATATATTTAAGCTCTATTAAAGGAGAAAAATTCGGTATGAATAGTAATATCGAAGACTTACAACTGGGGCTACATGCGAACTAACATTAATCATTTACCCATCGTTGAGTACCATTCAAAGGATTTACGTATGAGTTATAATTTGCTATTGTCCTTGCAACTCAATAGTTCCAAGGACAATAGTACATTATAGCTGAGTAAACAGAGCTTATCTATTGTTTAGGCACTGTTTACTGATATTGTTGTCGATAAATTGAATTTGGAATGATAAAATTTACAGGTATAAAATCTGATTGAAATATATAATATTTCAAATACTTTTTATATCAACTGAAGGATTAGGGTTGCCACCCGTACTATATTATATAGTATCGTACTATATTTTAGTCAATAGTACTATATATTATAGAAAAATAATATAGGTCGAAAAATACTGTGAATGGAACGCACCCCCAGCGCTGCATAGGGAATTTTTGAACAAAACTCATTCATGTATGTACGGGGCTTAGTTATGTTATTAATGTTACGCAAACGAACATTGAGGTTATTTTCGACTGTTTATTATTGGATTAATATTACAACAAAAAATGATGCTTCTTGCACGCCTCCCAAGAAGAGAGAAAGAAAAGAAATACTTTTAAAAAAGCACATGGAAAAATGAATGAGTGAAAATAGATGTGTACTATTTTTTTCCCTGAATTTCTCAAAGTACTATATATTTTTCCAATTAAAAAAAACACAATTTTTCTTCAAAATAAAAGGTGGCAACCCTATGAAGGATATATGTCTCCTATTTATTTAAAAATGATCAAATATTTTTGATATATACCAACTTTGTCAATAATAAGAAAATTAAGATTTACTTTTTCCTTTTGTGTTATCTAAGGTGAAAATCTAGGGACATAGATTTTTTTCGTTTTAAATTACCCGTATTTCACTTCTTGTCTATTTCCTTCTGTTATTAAAAGGTTGACTGGAAGATATCCCTTTTAGGGATAAGTCCGCCTTTGTACATGTGATATTTCTTTTTGTTTTTTTTCATTTCTAACAATATGTACCTATGTACAATAAATAAAATTAAAAAAAATAAGGAATTTAATTCCCAAATTATTAGGACCAAGCTTAAATATAATTCAAATTATACATTTTAATACTTTTTAATTTATTTAATAAATAAGAAACGAGTTTCAGAAACAATAAAGTTATAATCTTTATACAACAACTTATCTATACTGATATACAAAGCTGAAGCTGAAAGCTTAAGAGTTTGTTTGTTTGTTTATTTGTTTATTTACACGCTCTAATTTCAGGAATTACCGGACCGATTAGAAAAATTCTTTCAGTCTAAGATAGTTCATTTATTGAGGAAGGTATATATAGCATCACGCTAAGATGAATAGGAAAGGAGCAGCGATAACAAAATATTACGACAACGGCAAAATTTAAAGCTTTCACTGTTTACTTAGCGCACGGAAGCTAAGTAAACAGTGAAAGTTATTAAAAAATCATGTATCACAAAATTGGTCACCCCCCTAAAATTTCTAAATTTAAATCCGCGACAGTATGTGTCTAGCTTTTAAGGTTAACCCACTTTAACCATTTTTATGGTTGTCAAAATACTATATTACGGTTTTAATCTTTCCACGCGGGCGAAGCCGCTGGCATTTGCTAGTTTATTGATAACTTGATAGCGGAAAAAAACAGTGTGTTCCGTTTCCTTCCGTTAGAATTAAAATAGGTATGTACCATATAATAAACTTAAACTTTGCAATTTATAATAAAATTTAATTATAAAAATAAGATATTATTCATTTTTTACGCACATAATTTTTTTTGTTATAAATCGCTTTTCATGAGCCGCACATATTACGAAATGATATATTTTTATGATCTCCAGTTTGTTTGGCTATATGTCAATTTACAACGTGTCCCGGTGCCATTCGTACAGAAATAATGTTGCTGTTGACATCTGTATACGGATTAGTAAGATTCATTGATGTTACGTAAATATATTTTAGGTCTGCGAGATATAAAATGAGACAAATTAGTGAAATGAATTAAATAACACATATTATAGGAACTACACGGGAATTGTACATTTATAAGAGCAACAAAGACGTTGCCAAAGTTAAAATCTTCGCTACAGATATAAACGCCCGACTCCGTAAAATTAAATAATAAAAAAGATTTAAACGATAATATAAGTTGCTATTTACAGACATGGATTACAACACATAGACGCATTGGAACATTACTACGTATATCTTATAGCAAATATATTTTGGAATAAATTTCTGGACGCTACAATCTCTGTATTTAATCTCTTTATTTATTAACACTCGTGGAGAACTCGTGACCATAATATAGAAAGGCCGAATGAAGAAGAAAACAGTACACGCACAATAGTTATTTTTATGAAATAACCACAGACAATATAAATAATTTTCATTGTTATTACTAACACATTTTAATATATCCAAAGACTATAGAGCCGATTCTGTAGACATCTAATAGCTTTTTGTGAAAATTTTATTTTTATCTCATATCTAGAATTGAACCCGGAACTTTCTATAAAAGGGCAGCACATAAACGCATGCGACTCGGAGTTCGTCAAAACAAATAACTCGTTTAATCCTCAGTAAATTACATTTACCCGTCATCCACTTAATAAAGTAGAACAAAGTGTTTTTCTTATTTCTTTTGAACAAAGTCAAAGTACAAAGCGAACTCAATTCGGTTTAACTTTCCGAATTAGTAATAGTTTCTTTATTATGCGAATGTCTAAACTCTAAATTTCGAAGGGACCTTTGTGTTGAATTTCACATACGCGTATCCAATTTTATAGCCATACAATGGCTCGTGAAAGTTTTTGGGTACGAGGAATGGTATTAAGGGCAGAATATTTTGTTACATTTGGACTTATAATGTGAAGCACCATGTTTCATTTTGTTTTATGTTACACGGAGGAAAAAGGGCGAAACGAACTAAACATTTTTTAGTATATACTACTATGTACTGTATTAGCTTCTACACCCGACCCGACTTCGTGATAGCACGTAATCCACGTGGTATCTGTCAGTTCTTCATAATACCACGTTTGTGAATTTCTCTATTCATTCTTCATTGATATTTACAATTAGTCTTTCACTTTACAGTGGAGCTTCCTCTATATTTATATGCGGGACATATTATTCTTCATTGTAGTAACGTTTAGAGATTGAGTCTTAAAAGGTGGCTGTTCTTATGTGGGTGTGGTCAATTCAATCAGCTTGAAGATATTAATATTATTCATACAAGCAGTCTTTCCATTTCTCTCTACGTCTATTTCTACTTCTTATACATGTAATCATTCAGTGCCATTTCTACGTTCTGAAATTCTTACATAATTCAGACTCAGACTCAGAATGGCCCGTTGGCGCAGTGGATAGTGACCCTGCCTTCAACTCCACGGGTCGCGGGTTCGATTCCCGCCGAGGGCCAACATTTTCTATAAATCAATTTGTTGTTCTTCGAGCCTGGGTGTATATTTGTATTTAAGTATGTATTTAAAAAATTTATAAGTGTATATTCACCAGTTGTCAGTTTCCCATAACACAAGTATTACTTGGGGACAGACGACCGTGCTTATTGCTATAATATATATAATGCTTATTTCAGTTTTGTTATTCCAAAGGAATCAACTTCCGAATCCGTCATAGCTTCTTAATTAAAAACATTTGAATAAATAATATTTCGAATTTGAATTTAATTTCTTCAACGTCATACGTCGAAGAAAATGTCGCTTTTACTAAAATGTTACTAATGACAACAACTTTGATCACCTTTGTATGAAACTGCGTTATTTGTGAATCAATATAAAAATAAAATAAAAATTTCGCAGTGCAACCATCATTATTGTAAGGCCTACAAAATTTTTTTTTAGGTCATATCAACTTGACTTTCAATATTAAAAAAGTTAATAAAAGTAATAATATTTACAATACACACAAATAAAAGTTCGATATAAGAAAAACTACAACAAACGCCTGTTTGCCAAAAATAACGTATGATTACTTGATATGTAATTGGCGTTGAGCCCAAACCCGTAAATCTAAATACATGACATTTATTACATTGACAAACTAGCTTTTTCATTACCAGCTTCTTGTACGAAATAAAGTTAAACAGATAAAAAGGAATGTAAACCCTGTTTGGGCTTTTATTAAAAAAAGAAGTATATGACGCAATTTTAAAAGTGAAGTGTCTTTTGTTCCTGAAGTTGTTAATTGTATTAATGGAAGTGGGGTTCTCAAGTATCACGAAAACACCTGAGACACTTGTAATATCACACTCTTATTTTCTAACTCCTCTGTAAAAAACGAGGAGAGAAAATAAGTTCAGTAAATAGCTCAGTCCAGGTCGCTCCATCTTAGTTGTTACCGAATTGTAATTAAACAGAATATAAATTAATAATTCTATCCCGTGTACAAATGGTTTTTATTCAAAGGAAGCCGAAGGAATAATTAAAACTTTCTCTTTGTTAAGTACTTTCAAATCTACAAACTTCAAAATATGTATAATCAATGATTTTGTTCGATAAAATTTTGTTGTGAATAAAAACTAAACAGTTGCTGCAACATCTCGATTCAATAAGACTAGAGTAAAGAAATGGCCTACTATATATTCTGAATCTGGGCACAAGAGTCCTCACTCGTCGGAAAAAGATCCGAGCTTAAACCCACTACGCTGCTTTAGATCGGCATGTCATTATATTCCAGGACCATTCCTCCCTACGTTTTCGGTCACCGTAAAATGTACGATGTTCGAAAGAAAACTTGGGTTCTATTTGGAGTCTTAAACTGTGAATCTAATGTAATATAAACGATAAGCTTTGAAGAGCACTACAAGAATTTACGGTTCAATGGTATTTAATAAACGTAAATAGCTAAAGGTTTTTATTCTTACCTATAAATATTTGATACTCGATACTCGAAACTTTGTCGAACTAAGTTGTTACAAAAATACTCACGCTCGAATCGCATTTGTTTACGTAATGTGGTTTCAGGGTAATATCGTAGACCCTAAACTCGGTTGACGTTCAATGGAGCGTCAAACTTTTCTAATACCGATAAAAGAATGTTTCCAAACATCTAAAAAGTTATCATTTTTTGTTATTGTTTTAAATGAAGGAAAATACAAAGTGAAGGAAATTAATAATATAAACGGTCATCCATCCATCCATCCATCCATCAGCCTATTGCAGTCCACTGCTGGACATAGGCCTCCCCATGTCTGCGCCAGACATCCCTGTCCTCCGCAATATATAAACGGTAATAAACAGTATTATATATTTGCAAAGTTATTCTCTGGATATATCACAAAGTTTTGAAGTTCATCATTACGAAAATTGGTTGGCTTACTATTTAGACAGTCTTTCTAGCTTTCAAAAAGAAATAAGAGACCTTAAATGAAGGACGCTAGATTTATGAAAGATAATGCTCCCGATGTAAATATCTTTGCTTGTTTGAGTTTGTGATGAAATACTATTGATCGTGCTCGTATAGCGCTTGTATGTAAAAAACCCACTTTACAAATTTATTGCAGTTGAATTTCCTCAACATCAATCATTACTTTGTTTTAATGTAGGATTTGTAGCTCGTACGACGGCACTGCTTACGTGTTCTCAACCAAAGATGGAGATAAAAATAAAATATGCTACTGATCAATTAGTAAACGGTATCATTAATAAAATCGGTCTACTAATTCCTTTTTTTATAAGACATACGTGTCAAGATTGAATGCAGTGTGGTATCCGCTGAGTAGAATAGATTACAGCCTCATTTGTTGCCGAGGTGTCGCAAAAGGCAGCTAAGTTAAGTTGATCCGTCGTGTTGTATCTGAAAGAGTAGAATACGCCACCTTTATTTCTTACCGAGGTGTCGTAAAAGGCGACTAAGGTAAGTTGACGCGCTGAGTAGTATCCGGCTGAGTAGAATAAACCACCCTCATTTCTTACCAAAGGGTCGCAGGGAAGTTGACGTCAGGCAGGCGGCCGGTTGTAGACGTATAAATAAAATACGTCATCGATGATTTAGATACTCAGAGTGTACAATGAAGCCCAGGACAATATAGATTCGATCGACCTCTCGACGATTTAAGACATGCAGTTTTACCCAATTTTAAAATACTCTTCTACGAGTTTTGATATAGAAGTCCAAATGTTGTAAAACTAAATAGGCTTTAAGACGATTCACCTGGCACTGAGAATATAAGAAGCTGTAAATCCAGGCAGATAGAACTTTATATACGAGAACGGTTTAAATTATAAAATTAAGTTAGAATTCCAATTTTATTTAAAGGGCTTAAATCTTTTCAGTAAGATTTTCTTCAAAACGAACGAAATAAAAATTAACAGAGTCTGAAAAAAGGATTACACTTATCTCGGGATCTCGTTTGAAGAATTTAAAAATATATAACAGTCTTCTAAAGGAATCCCCTTGAACGACATTTTTAAAAATACAATCTCATTCTTATTTTATATTTCGTTTATAAACTAGGCTATTACGAGTTGTTTTTCTGAGAACTTTCGAGTAACTAAGCTTCCTATTTGTTCTTTCAGTGGAAGTACAAGCGCTATCACTAATATATAAATAAAAAAATTACATTAATTATAACAATATTTTTCCTTCACACTTATTTAATAAATAAGAAGCAATTTTATCAAAAGTCAACCCATTTATTCTCTTTTAACAACTTGTCACATATTGACGGCGGCAATGTTTCGTTATATTATTGACAAAACTATTTGACGGAGGAGTATTTGGAACATGTTTTAAAGAATATAAAAAATGAACATACGTATCGTAAACATGACGCATCGTATTTCTTTATTTTTGCGTGAAAAGTTATCAATATTTAATTGGTTTTGTATTTATAAAAGTATTCACGTATTGCTCTTTATACTGATAGTATGAAAATACGTATTTATATAGATTTTACGATGAGGAGATGCAATCGAGTGGAAAAATTGAGTGTGATACATGCGAACTCAATGGACGTATTTTCAGAATAAAAAAAGGAATCTCTTGATCATCATCTTGGAACATTATCAAATATACGTTATGTTTTGCTATGTAAAAAGAAGTGTATTGCAGAGCCCTATCTAGAATATTTAATTTATATCCCACGAATCAATAATAATTTTGTGGCAATTCACATGAATTAATTTTCTAGCCTCTACAGAGCCCGTAGTTCGGACAAAGGATCGCATATGGTAACGTTATTAAAGGCCTCGTGAAAGTATTGTTTAGTCACTTATTTGTTAAATTTATGTCAATGTTTCTTTTTGCTAGTCATATTTTATATGTATCAATCACTATATACTGCACTTGTTGTATTATACAAATGAGTTAACCATAAATAATGTACTAGAATATTATTAATTATAATTTGATACCATTACGATTTTGGCGTGGAGCCTATCCTCCTAAAGACGCTTTAATTTAGGGGCAAAACGAGCGTAGAGATTGTGGTACTGAGTGTGTGTAGTGCTTGTGAGTAGTGTTGGTGATGGCGGCGTTTTGTGATACGTGTGGTGACTCGTCGTGCATGTATAAGGTATGTGAAAGTTGCCTGCTTCATACACTTAGTATTACAGATACTCTTAACAAACGCTGATTGCAGCAAAAAATTCAAATCACATCATAAATAATCGTTTTACGGTTTTATAATATTAAATAACTATGTTCTCTTTAAAAAGCAAGTTTATTTGAGTAACATTTTAAGTTTTGATGCCTGTACTTTATATAAGAGCAACGCTATTCAATAATGTTCAATAACGCGTGCCGAAGTTATCCTTTTAGTAACATTAGAAAAGTTTGACACTCGATTGAGCATTGATAGTCTCTTTGTGAATGCGATATCTCTTTAAAACGGCACCCAATAGAGTATGAAATGTATAAATAGTTACATATATCTTAAAAAGGACCAAAGCATAGAAATATAACAAAACGCTATTTTCAAAATATGGATACTATAAATAAAAATAATTATATGCTAATACATCGGCAAGAATCTTGAATTTGAAATAGTTTACGAGAAGTACATATTTCAATCAATATTCAATTTCAAATACATGCAATTTCTTACTTTTTATTAACTGAGTATATGCTGTTAGACCTTTATTTTTTTAAGCAGTTATGCTGGACTATTACCGGCTAAAACCTCATGGTTTTCCACCTTGCTGCTTGGTGACGACAGCACAGGAAGACTCTTGCACGACAACTAACGCATTGCGAAAAATTAATGCATCGGCCACCTCAAGGAACTTTATTCCAGCGAGAGCGTCAAATCCCCCTATAGCCCTAATGGTTTTTATAGCGTCACAGGCTGGGACGGGTGAGCGCAGAAGCATTTTCAAGTTTGCGAAATCCGGAGAGTAGAGCGCGGATGCTCTACTAGGGCGTCAGGGAACGTCGTCTTAAGGCTGCTCCCTGCGAGGCCGCACCACGACTCATGACGACACGTGTAGGAAATTGGATACCATTGTACCTTATATACAAAGTCAATGGTCAAGCCAGCCCAAGGACGAGATGAATGGAAACGAAATGAGTGAAGATTAAATCATTAATCCATCTTCCGAGCACGGTAATAAGTAAAATATTAATGGATATTACAATATTTATTATATTTCAGACATTACTCTTGAGCTAACCGCCACGTGCAATATTCTCTTAACAATAATTGTTCTCATTTTCGTTTCGGTTAACCGCCTTATAGCGAATAGACTCGACAAACATCTCAAGAGACTTTCGCTAGAATGATCAAGGCAATGGGTAAGATCAGAAAACAGTATTTTTTGAGACGACATGTATATTGAGAAAGCTCTTTTTTTATACCAAATATTTAAACATGTATCATAAAGTTGTATTAAAAATTAAAATATACACTAGTAGATGTATATATATATATATATATGTATATATATATATATATATATATATATATATATATATATATATATATATACGTATAGGCTTTGTTTCCCTACAAAACTTTCAACTTTGTAACACTAGAAACCAAGGCTAAGTTTTACTCTTAGCCAGATTGCGGGGATTAAGTCGATGTTAGGAGTTCTAAGTAACATTACAAAATTTAATGGATAGATCCATTACGCAGTTGTTCGCGAACAATTTATAACAAATGGTACTACAGCATTTGCATAATTATATAACCATACTACACTTATGTTTCCAACTTACCTAACCACACATGGCAAATGTAAGCCCACTCGATTATGATTTATACACATTTAAACACCTTATATACATTATATTTGTTGATGAATGATCAAAACCTACAATAATTATAAAACCTACTTCTGGTTTAATTATATCCAAATAGATATAATTAAAAAAAACGATTTTAGGTTTAACTACCCATATCTATTTAGATTTGATTAAACCTAAAGTAGTTTTTTTAGGAATAAACTTACGTTTAGTTATAATAACAGTTCTGCTACGAAATAAATCCAGTAATATTCTTCGGTGCTCATTTATATACAAATAAACAAATCGTAAAAGCGAAGGCAAAATGCCAGTAAAAACTGATGTGGGTATCAAATATTTAATCTGTTAAGAGTTTCTCTTTAACGAAAACATGCCTTCACGTGTCAATTTCAATTCATAATCAATATTACTAAGGATTAACAAAAATAAACTAACAACATACGTAAAACTTGTTTTTGAAAAATTGATAGAAATTGTATTTGCTGTTTACATTTTTGTTTCCAAGGCGTTGTAAATCTATTCCGCGAAGTGTGTGTGTAATTTAAAATTTTCATGTTATCTTAAACCTATTTACAAGCTTAAAAGCTGTGGTAGCCCAGCGGTTGCACCGACTCTTTCGAGGAGGTCACGGGTTCAAACCCGGGCAGACACCAATGAGTTTTTCTGTTAAAACTTATGTGTCTCATTGATAATTGCAATTTATCACACGCTTTTCGGTGAAGGAAAAGATTGTGGGGAAACCTGCATATCCCCAGAATTTTCTGGGGATATGTTTAACCTACCAATCCGCACTGGAGCAGCGTGGTAGGTCTTCCCTCTAATCCTTCTCTCCAAAAACGATGAGGAGGGGCCTATTTCTGGCAGTGGGAGAGTAAAAGGCCGCTACCTACTATGTACAAGCTGAATATAAACAAGTTAGGTCTGAAATATGTCGCGACTCAAGTCTGGAGTCTGGAAGATACGACAGATGTTGATTAATACATTAAGGCCGCTTTTAATCATTTTGTTAAGAATATGATAGCGGCAGAACCTTCCAATTTAAGATTTGTAATAAGATAAGTAATAAAGACATTCTTTAATGAACGCCGTGTGGTATCCGGCTGAATAGAATAGTACCACCCTCTTTTCATACCGAGGTGTCGTAAAAGGCGACTAAGGTAAGTCGACGTTTGGTATCCGGCTGAGTAGAATAGACCACCCTCATTCTTACCGAGGTGTCGTAAAATACGACAGAGGTAAGTTGACGTCAGGCAGGCGGCCGGTCGTAAAAACGCAGCCAAATCATGTAACAGCGTGTTTATAACATGTTGTGCCGACCCCACTTAGAGTGGGATAAGGGCAGGAGGATGTTTAATGAACGTCTTCTGTAGAATATATAATTTATTTCATTACATGTTTCAATTCTTTTTGTTGCGGTCTTTTGTATGGTCGTCTATCCTATTAATAAGAATTTTACTTAGTTTACAAATTTTGATGTATTTTAATCATCCACCGGTCCTACAAATTGAGATGCAGAAATGCATCACTAGGAACTGCGCGTTTTCCAATAATAACTAACCAGTTTTTTTTATTTATCTATACAACTTCTTATCTCTAAGGAAGAATCTACAATAAAACATATGTCGTAAAAGAAATGTATGGACAAAATTTAATTATAGATTAAATATCTTTTGCCTTGAAATTTCCATATTTAAATTTATATGTAAAACATTGGTGAAGTATCTATAGAGGCAAATATGTAGTATGTATATGGAAAATATAACGGTACAGTTTATAATCAGTAGCAGTAAAGCAGTTCCTGGACTTATATTATCATATTCCACTTCCCGAAAACATCATAGTTGTATTTAAATTATTAATAAAATCACGTTGACGGTCTGACATTCTATACACCGTAAGTTCGCCAATAATATTTTTTTTTCCGTGTCGTAAATACTGCCGAAGTTCAAAGTAAAACAGGCTTCTTACAACGGTAGCGAAATATTTATAAAAAACATTGTTGGTTAAATTAGAGATCGCTTATTTTTGTTAACACAAACAGAACAAAGAATTATTAATGACTGTTATTTAAAAGGCAAAAATAAATCACCGATGCTTGGTGTACTCGTATTTTCTTGCTACTAAACAAAATAATTCAATTATATGCCTTCTAATTTAAAACGATGAATTTTCATATCTAGACGCCGTGTGGCATCCGGCTGAATTGAATAGTACCATCTTCATTTCTTACCGAGGTGTCGTAAAAGGCCACTAAGATAAGTTGACCCACCGTGTGGTATCCGGTTGAGTAAAATTGACCGTCGTCTTTCGTACCGAGGTGTCGTAAAATACGACTAAGGTAAGTTGACGTTAGGCAGGTGGCCGGTCGTCGTAAAATACGTTGCTAAATCATGTGATAACATATTTGTAATATGTTCTGCCAACCCCACTTAGAGTGGGATAAAGGCAGGAGGACCATGTTTTCTCATATCTGGGTGTACCCCTAGCTAGCAGTGCCTTAATAGTTATTACGCTAAACAGTGTCATTCTTTTTGATACCATAAGTTCTTTGCGACTCCTGTGTTACAGCTATATATTTATAGCTCTATTATTACCAGTATAAAATTAAATTCTTCTAAGCATGTTGCAAAGCATTTGTACATAATTTTAATCTGTCCGCCTAATTTCAGCATGGTTCTTATCGATTACGGTATCTTTTTGAACGAGTACTAGCTTTATTAAAGTGCAACGATTTGATATGCTTTTAAAAAGCCACTCTGAGTAAAGAATACTTTCAATTTCAGTTTGAATTTGTCACCTAGCATTAGGCATCGTTCCTAAACCTTGATACTACTACCCCCCACTGTAGAACATGGAAAAACATTGTTTGCGTCTTACTGTTAAATAAAGCATTCTATTACGCGTATTTCAATTCGATGTCTGTTCTTATTAAGAAATATTTCTCCTAAAAATGTATCTGGGACACAATATCTTCGATCGGTGACAAGAATGGGATCATAATTATTATATATTCCAAGGACATGAAGCATGTGCCTCGCCTTTTCTCTGCTACAGCTTTACCATGTACGTAATCAGACACTGCGGGTTTATTTCAGTCTCTGTTGTCATAAATAATATATATATTAGATACAGACGAAGGACGTACATAATATTTAGACAGGCGGATAATCGATTTAGTATCCCTCAACTGACTCTCTGTTCTCAACTGCCTCTATGTTTGGCATAAATAAATAGATCCACTATCCAAAATCGATATAATCCACTATTGCTAGACGTAGTGGCCGGTTCAAGACTATTGTTTATAAACCTGTGTAGATAGATATAATCAATGTAATAAAGCTTATTTTCATATTATGTTTATTTATGTTTACATTATCTTTTTTAATATTATGTTTATTATGTTTTTACTCACCACAGCTTTTATATATTATAATATCTGGGTGACCGAGCTTCGCTCGGGAATTTTTTACAAAAAAAAATAAAAAATTTAAAATAAAATTTGAACAGTTGTCACATTTATGGGTCGTTTAGTTGTTAATACCAGAAGCATGTGTGTGGGTTAGCTTTCAAGTGGGATAGTTGCTTAATAATGCAGAGTTTTTCGTAATGAATTGGGTTCGTGGTAATTAAGTAGAGTTCTAGTTAGGGTTTTTACGGAACTTCGAAAGGTTGAAACTTCCGATTGAATTCAAGTGGACTCCAACTTCGGCTCCTTTATTAAGTCTTGTAGTTAATAAATGGCTGGTTTAAGAATCACTAAGTTTTTTTAAAAATTTTTATGACACACAGACAATGTGTTGTTGGCTTATACTCGTAAGAGTCTTTTTTTAGTAATTGATTTCTATGGAAATTATCTCTCATCATTCTATTTCGAATTAATTATGATTAAAAAGTTCATTAATAACATTTGAAACAATTATAAAAAAATGGTGATGTATGTAGATAAAGTTAGAACCGACATAAGATTACGACTCTTGCTTTACGCCTTGCAAAAGTACTTATGTCATTTGTGGGTTTTGGTATAAAATCTATAATAAAATTCCATAATCAATTTTAGCTTATCATTACATCAGTTTAAAAACTGTTAAAGGAAGGCTGATACAGAGAGCCATACTACATAGATACTGTTGCCATAGACGATAACAATGCATGGATATTGCAACTCATCGACCATTGACAAGATTGTAATTACTAAATGTAACTAATTATAACCATTATTTCGAAAAGAAGGTAGGCACAGCAGTTTAACTTCTTGTTTATGTTTACTTGACTAAATAATATTTGGAATTTGAATTTGAATTACTTACTCGGTTTCTTAAAGATTCAATTCTATAATATGTATTTTACACTGGTCTACTTCTGTCCTAGTTTTCCTGTAGTGTGAGCTATATCGATATAAAACTACGTGTGTTTATATTTTTATAATAGCAATATCCTTAAGACAATTTATGAGTATTGAACTCATAAATTATATCCACGATGTTTTCCACTTAGCGAAACTTTCGCATCGCCGTGTGCGTGATATATGTTGCAGACAATGGCTTTTATATTTTTTCCGACCTTTTTATGACTCTATATGCGCTCTAACAAATAACTTGTAAAGAGTCTATGGCTAACTGCTTGATTTTTATTAAGCAACTTAACTTAAACCATAGACAAACCATCTTCTAGGCAAGCTCTTTCCACTTCAGACTGTATCGCTAACCATCAGGTATGATTGCAGTCAAGCGCATGCCTATTGAATAATAAAAAACTAGAAAACTACATAAATGTGAGAAAACAGAAGCCATGTTTGAACTATTCGTATGGTATTCTGTAATATTAAGTTCTTGACGTTATAAAATTAGGAGAAAAAATATACAAAACCAGCGTTACTACGGTACCAGTTTTTATTAATTTATCCATGTATTTGGATATCCTAAATAAACATAGATTATAGAAAAGTAATAATAAAATTATTTTGCTATAATCCGCGATGAAGTAAAATAGAAAATATATATAATGCTAAATGTAGAGTTGACAATCGGTTATCATACCTGATACATGCAGAAGTCGTAAAAAACACATGCACAAACCTCCACCACCGCCACCATGATACACAAGCACTATATACGTTCACTATCACAAACTCAACAATTGTTTCGCCCCGCAACCGAAGCATCATCAGGAGATAGACTCCACGACCAAAATCGCAAAGCGATCGCTTTGCGATTTTGGTCGTGGAGTTACTTGATCACGGATTATAGCAAAATAATTTTATTATTACTTTTGTATTATGGATCTCCGCAAAGTAACGCCTAAATCTATAAATTATAGATTATAGATATGTTCCTAGTAGGGTTATTGAGATATACTTGGTCGTGCTTTATATCACTTAATAATTTAGTTAACATATTTTTTTTTATATAAAAATGAATTTTAGTTAAAAATTTAAGTTTATAATTTATATATGCGAATTAGTATGAGCAATAGGTTGAACAGTAACAACAATTTAATTGTACTAGTACAAGGTTTTACCTACTAAACGTGAAATCGATCAAACAACACCAATCATGTGTTAACACACGGTAACCACGCTGTCTATAAAACTACAATTTGCAATTCACGATCGAATTGAATACTCAAAACGATAAATTAATATCGGTATTTAATTCTTTAAGAACATAAGTAATAATACACTATTAAATTAAAAAGACATTTTTATTTCTGTTATTTATTTAATTTCTGTTATTTTTTACACTTTCTTTTTTTTAACCATCAATCTTCTTGAATAATGTGTTTCCCTAAAACATATTTGTATGTGTATGAATGTATCACACGTATGAACTTGGTAATATTTGAATGATGATGTATGAGCGAAAGAGGTATAGTGAGGAAACCTAGATAAGATCGGAGAATCGGAGCAGTATAGTCTATCTAAGCTCTAATACGCTGAATACTAATACGCTGCTAGGTAAAGGTGGGATGCATTTTCTTTACACAGAGTGGGTACATGACATCCTCATCAATATTTGTAAGATTTACGGCCATATTATAATAAATGAACATTGGGTAATATTTAAAATACGTATTAATATTGCAATATTAAATGACTCAGCACTTAATTTCCGTTTTTTCATTGGACGTCAACATGGTTGGGCCTCTTTTTTCCAGGCACTTTACAGAAAGTCAATAATTTAAAACAGGCCAAATCGTGAGCTCATTGTGTTTGCAAATGGAACGCTGTATATCGTTTGAATCTGTTGTGTTCACTTCAATTTTCAGTTGATTTAGTAAAAAATTACGAATGTCGTGTTTACTATAAGCATAGTAATGCTTATAATAAAAAAACATAGTTCTAAAGTGATAAACGCTTATAATTTAACGTTAATGGATATACTTCGTTTACGTTTTTACAAGAAGATAAGAAAATTCTCGAAAGAAACTCAAATTACTTGGTCGGGTTCTTTCTAGTTATTGATTGCTTGATTAACGTCAAGAGAGAACGTTTCTAATAACATTGGCAAGACTGCCAGACTGCCAGACTGAGGTGTGATAAATAGCGTGAACGAACGCTTGTCTACAAAAATTAATTAAAGTGAAAATGGAATGGTTAATATTAATTTATGTAACGTAACGCAAGCTGACCATAAAAGAATATGTATACTTATTGGGTCTATAAATAAGGTAAAAACGTCAAATGTTCGTCATTGCAACAAATTATATAAATATTTCATCATTCTCCTGCCCTTATCCCATACTAACTGGGGTCGACATAACATATTTTAAACATGTTTCGGCTAGTTATTTTATAGCCGCTTGCCTGACGCCAACTTACCTTAGTAGCTTTTTACGACATCTTATTAAGAAATGAGGGTGGTCTATTCTACTCATCCGGATACCACACGTCGGGAGTGATATAAATGTTTATTTTTCTGTATTCACCTTCTATCAGTTTTGAAAGGAATTTTTAATAAAAATAATGGTTTAGAGAAAACTTATAAAATTTATACTTAGATGGGTTACATGCGTTGAATATCGATGACAAGATAATTAAACAGCGAAAGAATTATTATTTTGCCACCTATGAGAATTTGTTAGAGGTCTTTTGTAGGGTAATAACAGAGAGTGAGTGTCAGTGTTTGCGTTCAGTTCAATGGCGTTTTAAGACAATTCAAATATAGACATCCTTATAGAATGACCTGAAAATTGTAGTCAACACATCGTAAGCATCATTCAAGTTCGCACGTGTTGCGATTGTACATCCCACGCAAGTATTGAGGACGTGTCTTTTTAAATGCCAAGAACCCCTTACAAATGTAAGGTGTTCAATCATACGATTTTCTTCAAGGAAATCTTAAAATATGATGTTGCTGGATATATATAGGATATTCACAAAATCCTACGTTTTATTTGTTGCCTTTTTGTGTTTATATGTGAATTACCTATCAAATGACTAGACGAATAATAATCCTAAACAAAACCTT
Source organism: Morpho achilles (assembly GCA_947086495.1). Taxonomy (NCBI): domain Eukaryota; kingdom Metazoa; phylum Arthropoda; class Insecta; order Lepidoptera; family Nymphalidae; genus Morpho; species Morpho achilles. The sequence goes on along the minus strand of CAMTZB010000019.1, from coordinate 8,561,560 downwards.
TCCTTTATACTAATATTATAAATGCGAAAGTTTGTGAGTATGGATGTATGTTTGTTACTCTTTCAGGGCGAATCCGTCGTACCAATATACACTGCAATAACATATAGGCTATAGAAATCTTGTTCATTCTACAGGAGTAGGATGACACTAAAAAGCGCCATCTATTATCAACCTATCACGCGGTAACAGTTCACGCGAACGAAGTCGCGGGTGAAAGCTAGTTATAAATAATGCAAGCTCCATTGCAAAGCGTTTAATAATCATAAGTAGTATATCATACGTATTTTTTTCGGTTTCTCTCATCTTTATAATGTTATACTAGGACAGATATAAAAGTAGCCCGAACTGGATAATACCAACGCCCTTTTCAATATAGTTTCGCGAACATCAAAGAACACTATTACAGATGCCTATCCCCTGTTGTACTGGGACCGATCTATCATCATTGATAGGGTACATTGTGGCTTACAAACCAAACATCGGTTAGTGGATCGGTCAGCGCTTTAGAAAATTATTGTTGATGTAACAGTCCCACAAGACAACAATCTCACAAAAGGAAAAAAAAAACAGAATAAAATACATAATCGTGAATCTTTAAATGTATTAAATGTAAAAATAAGCATATAAAAATAACAAGTAAATAACGTCAACTTCATAAATAGTTAAGTCAGAAATATATTTCGGTAGAGAGCAAAGACAGAATAAGACACTGTTCCAACCATCAATTGTTGAATTTTAATTTAGAATTCGCTACGCTAAGTTTTATTTAACTACCATGATATCCGCCTGCATAGAATACACCAGCCTCATTTCTTACCGCGGTGTCCTAAATGGCGACTAAGGTAAGGCGATTCGCCGTGTTGAGTAGAATAGAACGCACTCATTTCTTACCGAGGTGTCGCAAAAAGCGACTAAGCTAAGTTGACGTCAGGCAGGCGACCGGTCGTTAAATACGAAGCCAAATCATGCGACAACATGTTTATAGCATGTTGTGCCTATCCCACGTAGACTTGGATATGGGCAGGAAAATGATAAATGATGATGAACTTAAAGCTCTTAAATATCATTGAATATATTTTTAATATATTATAATATTGGTACTCAATCAATATACGTCAGAATTAGTAAATTGAGATATAAATGTAGTTTTATTTAATATTTGTCAACAATTTAGGTGAACGAACTAAACGAAGACGGATATTATGTCGGTGCCCGAGCAATCATCACCACTTAATCTTATATACCGAGTACTATTGACGAAACCGATATGATTGTCAAAATCAAATACACTTACGACCGTGAGGTTAAATCATTTAAAGAATTAGGCGTTACTTTGCGGAAATCCATAATATAAATGTAATGAAAATATTATTTCGATATAAGGCGCGATGAAAGAAAATATATATGTAGATTGTACTAGCCATTTTAATATAAAGTATAAAATCAACTACTTACTTACTTACTTACTAATGGTTAAGAGTAATGTGCAATATCCAGACAAGTCGTCAAGGATGCATATGAATTAATATATAAACAAACGGGTCACATCGCGATAACCTCGCGAGGATGGCGCGTGAAGCCATTGAGATTCGAAAGCAGAATACTATCAACAGAGATGGCTTCAGATTGTCAACGACTTGGGATCCAGTGATAAATAAATATAACTCGCGGAAAAAACCGTTGAAAGCTATATCGCGTGCAGATTATATCAGGTGGCAAGAGACTTTATGTGGATTGTGCGGTTCAAATGAGGGTAGATGAAGAAAACAATGACTAGTACTCGGGAACGAAGACGCCGCGGTGCTCTAGTCAGTTCGTGACCACGGTGAATGCAACTCTGCCAAAACGTCGAACCTTATACAACGGTAACTCGAGGTTATTGCGATGTGCCCGTTTGTTTATATATTAATTAGTATGAAGCGCGAAAGTTTAAAATATACCGATGCATATGAGGTAATAAATTGTAAAAGATGTTAAAGGTAATTAATAAATAAATAAATGAAAAATACCTGATACATACATGCGTTCTTAATAACGCATGGACTACGAATAACCACCTCCGCATGATTCGATAAACACATAAAAGATACATATCTTGACCATTTGGTTTATATTGTAATGAAAAGAACGTTATGGTAACCAAAAATAGGGTAATTTCTGTTAATATTTTACCTTACTTGATGACTTTAAAGGGTTAGTCATCTTATACATTCGTTATTTTTGTTGCTGTTTCTGATACGAGTATACTATGCAAATGGATTGTTTTGGAGCGTACTAATTTGTTTAGGCTAAGTTCGCGAAACAGGGACTGCAAAGTGATTATTATTCCGATAGTGTTTACCAGTTGGTATTTGTTTTATTTAACTTCTATATACCTGTTGGTAGAGAAAAGGCTGTATGTAAGCAGTTTTGTGTACTAGAAATATTATATGAAATTATAATGTTGTGACGTCATGTGATGGCTTAGTCAATAATCGCTACTCTTGGCATGCGGCTGCCCACTATAGATCAGTAGGATTTCTGTCAGCTGTAGAATGGTTCTACCGTCATTAGTCGGTCGCCAGAGCCCCGAGAATAGAACTATGTTCATCAGTCCATCGGTTGAGAAAGAAGAACAAGAAAAGAAATTACAAATTGAAATTTTAATATACATACAAGTTAACGAAATTCAAAGTATATACATGCACTATTATAATTTTTTATAAAAGACGACAATATTTCTCCTTTATTCTTATTCAATAAATAAAAATCATTTTTCCCAAAGTCAACTCATTTACTCCTTCGCAACAACTCAACGAACGACACATAAAAATATGATAGCCACAATGCTTTATCATATTAATCGCCAACTCTATGAAGGAGGTTGTATTAAAAACATGTTGTAACATTTTATAACGTACTCTATTGTAAATTGCAGAATTGACTTCTCCAATTAAAAATAAACCTTCGAGCTACAAAGCCTTGATTTTGAAACATATACTAGATTTTAGCCGCGACATCAATGGCGGCATTTCAGTATCGAGGTAAAAATTAACCTACATTTATTGCCCTTAAACTCCCATACCTTAAGACTCAGGCAAATTAATAAATTCAGCTTCGCATTTTTAATAGTATGCTTTATAAATGTTCACGATAAACCTGAATGTGAAATATATTTATAAAAATATATTTTCTATATAGATATATTTTTCTGAATCTGTTTTTATAAATAGGCTTCTATATACCCCATAAAATTATAATTGTCTTATGTGCCAATTTTCGACGAGTTTTTCTTTAAGAAGCTTTTTATAAGGAAAAATAATACAGTGCAGTAATGAGAACTAATATCCGAATATCTATACGACGCATAACAATATTCTTAATGTGTTTTCTCTATATGGTACTTTATATGCTAAACTTGAAGTGTACGAGTGACAGATGTAACTCTGTAACATATGTTGATTTTGTAACACCCATAAATCATCCAGCCGTGATGCATGGATACATACGAATGGGCAAAATTCGCCACAGAAGAATTCTCTATTTATATAAGAACCAAAATGAAATTAACAATATTAAATTTCTATTTATGTAAAAAAGACATTTTTACAGATATTTTTTTTCAATTTATATTAGAAATATAAATATTGCCACTTAATTACGCTGAAAGGTTTGCTAAGACGGATTTGTACATCATACAGTATGTTTTAAAACAACTCAAAATTTCACGATGTCTCTTTTACAGTGAGGTCTTGACTATCATCATCATTTTATTTATTATTTATTTATACGGATTTCCAACAGCATAACATATAATACAACACAAAAAATATCCAAATAGTCTTTAATTAATTATGTAGTACCAATTACAGGAAATCACATTAATCTTAGTAATAATTTTACCATGGCAAACCTAAAAATAAACAGAAAGACAAAAAAAACAAGAGAACAATGAAAACATAAAAAAAACAACATTAAAGTACAACTCTGAACTTAAAATTTTACACATGTGTACATTTATATGTGTAAATTTATATATGTACATTTTTTTATAAATGTTGAAACCCCATCGCAGCCAATATCGGATGATAAAGTGTTCATTGTGCAGCTATTGTATAAACGGAAGATACGTGATATTTCATTTATTTCCATCATCACGTCTCCCTGTTAATGCATTTAGTAAATTAAAACATTCTTCCTTTCAAAAGGTTATCTGGAAAAGATGACTCTTTTGTGATAAGACAGCCCTTTGCACTTCTCACTGTATCCACGTAAAGTAAACACCCTGTTACTAACCCATTGCTGGACAAAAGCTTTCACCCTTTTTTGGAGAGAAGGGTCAGACCCATAAAGCTTCTACGTGGATTGGTTCATCACACATATACTACGCATTATCAAGTCACATGTATGTTGCTTCACAATTTTTTCCATATACCTACCTACCCGGCACTTAAGCTAAGAATCACACGATCTCACAATTCTTCTACAGCTTCGTAGTATATGTTCAAAGAAATTATTCAATAGGTGCGAGTTACTTATTCATCGTCATTATCATGATTTTTGACGACATGAAGTCTTTATTTTTTAAAAACAGCCTCTAATTTTTTCCTGCTATGCTCCCAAAGCAGTAGTAACTGGTTTGTCTTATATGTCTACAAGGAGTCGCACTTTTCGGAGCTAGTCACATTAGTGGCCTCTCAGGAGATAATCAATGCTCCTATATCACTACTAACAGTCCTTCTGGGATCGTCTGTTCGGTACAACGACCCTCTAAAAGCTGCTTTAGTGTTTCAGTTGTTTTACATGAACACTCACACTAAGATCTTTATATAAATAGTTGGAAAATAAACTTAATTAAATGAGTTGAGTTACTTTGTAAACTAGTTTATGAGTTGGTAGTAGAAAAGATAATATAGAATGATTTAATTATTAGATGTATATTGTGAACATATTAAAATATCTTTAACTGTGTTCTATACTATTTTTTTCCCAGTTCCCGAAGGAAACACGGGCACTTTTATATCTAAGATATTAGCCCGGCATAGAAGCTTTAATTGTACCAAATTTCATCAATATTGCTCCAGCGGATTAGCTGTGAAAGCATAATAGACAGACAGATTCTTACATGTATAATATTGCTATGGATATTATTATTGTTATATCATTTTGTTAGTTATCATTCAGAATCCAGGCTATATCTTCATCATCTTCCTGCCCTTATCCCACTCTTAGTAGGGTCGACACAACATGTTATAAGCATGCCGTCACATGATTTGGCTGCGTTTTTACAACCGGCCGCCTGCCTGACGTCAACTTACCTCTGTCGTATTTTACGACACCTCGGTAAGAAAGAAGGTGGTCTATTCTACTAAACCGGATACCACACGGTGGGTCAACTTACCTTAGTCGCCTTTTACGACACCTCGGTAAGAAATGAGGTTGGTCTATTCTACTCAGCCGGATACCACACGGCGGGTCGACTTACCTTAGTCGCCTTTTACGACACCTCGGTAAGAAATGAGGTTGGTACTATTCTATTCTGCCGGATACCACACGGCGTAATCCAGGCTATACCTTTTTTTTTTTAAATAGATAATAACACATATATAACGTTCATAAAGTACGATATAACTGTGTTACTTTGAATTAGCAAAAAATTGAAACTGAATAAAAAGAAAAGAAGAAGAAAGAAGAAAGTTAAATTGATTTATTATTTTTCATTTTACATAAAGGATTGAATTGGATGTTTAAAATTAAAATAGACCGATACAGTTGTTTGTAGTCGATTTAAATAATCTGTAAATCAAATTAAACGTCCAGTACCTTATGTGCTACGCTGAAATATTGTTTGTTATGCCGACGAATATAAAATATGTTGGTATAAATTGTCGAACAATTTATTTCAAAAATAAGTAATGCATGAGCAAAAACAATAATATCGCATATCCCCTTAGAGGTTCAAGAAAATCATACTTCTCATGATATGCATACGGTACAAAGTAACCTTTTTGGTTAGCTTATAAGCGATACAGGGCTTTCCGTGTAGGCGACATCAGTGCAGACTCTGTCGTCGACTACGTGACACGTATTCGCGAGTTTCGTCGAGTTTTAAATGAAACCTTAATTAAATGAGTGAAACGAATGTTTTACGCTTATTTACGCATGGATTAAATAGTCTGTCAAAGTAGAGGAAGAATTTTAAGAAATAGGTAAGTGTTATTGTTAGAGATGAAAAATTCAGAAGGAACTTCCTTTAAATCGAGATACATTAACAATAAGTTAGAACAGTACTTTAACCAAATAAATAATAAAAAAATCTATCACTAATTTTACGTTTTATTGTTATTAATAAAACTTATTAAAGTAGGTTACATAAATATTTACTAAGTACAGGATGAATGTGGCGTTGAATGATGGATATGAAGGTCCATAAAAACAATAATATTAAAAACTCTTAAGTATTTACTCCTAGGTATTTTATATTACATTATATAGCTTATATTATATAACTTCATATATTAATTTTTTTATGAATAAATAGATTAAACAGAGATGGGTGAATAGAATAATATCCCTTATTAAGAGAAATGTAGTAATAGCTTATACTTCTGTAATATCTTCATCCCCCTGGCCTTTTCCACTCTAAGTGGGATCGGCACAACATGTTATAAACATGTTTTTACGTGAGTTAGCTACTATTTATACTATTTAATACTATATATAATTAATACTATATATACTATGCTACTATTTTACGACCGGCCGCCTGCCTAACGTCAACTTAGCATAGTCACCTTTTACGACACCTCGGTAAGAACTGAGGGTGGTCTATTCGACTCAGCCGGATACGAAACAGCGGCTCAACTTACCTTAGTCGCCTTTTACTACATCTTGGTAAGAAATGAGAGTGGTCCATTCTGCTCAGCCGGATACCACACGCCCTTATACTACTGTTTATTATAGTTATTTTTAACAAGTATTTTCTCATATTTTTTTAACCACCACAAGTTTTAATTATTATCCACCTGATAATAATTAAAACTTAGATAATATTAATTAAATGTGGAAATGTTTTATTACCGTGCATGTAAATGTGTAGTATTAATTAGTATTGTTTTGAATTATACCCATGCTAGTAACTTCGACATAGCGAACGATAATGAAAGTAGTCCATATTTATAGAGATATTTAATACCAAAAAAACATTATGAATTTTTTGATGTATATGAAGTTTTTGTACTCCTTTTACTATATAGCTTTCCTTTTAGTATATAGCTCTCCTTTCCTTTTACTATATAGCTTTTTTTACTATATACATATGATGAATGAATGATGAATGATGATTTCATATTAGTACGGGTTATTTACTAAAATTATCAAAGTATGCTCTTGATAAAACGATAAATTTTCTGATTCTTCCCGGATCGATCTGATTTTTGTGATGTTCAGATATTTGCAGTGTAGTAGAGTGACTGATGCTAATCTTAATTTCAAGACTACAGTCCACAGTATTTTATATCGCATAACATATGTGGTATTTATACGACTACTTACTTGTAATATAAAAGAAAGTCTTCAAAGTCTGTATCTGATCAGTTTCTTAAAATGTTTTTAAAGATAGTATTTTTACTATTTATAAAAAGATATTCAAATTCTTGAGGAATGCTTAGGTTAGTAGTATATTCTCCAAAACAGCTAAACCGATTTTAATGGGACTTTCACTGAAAGATAGAGGAGGTTATTTAAGAATTTACACGCAACATTTTATCCTAGAACTGCTGCGGGATCAAGATTTACTCGGGAAAAACCTCGTGTCACCCTTATATGTACGCTGGCGTAGCCGCGAGCACAGATTGGGCTATATAAATATGGTATCAAGACCGCCGCTGATTTTTTAAAATTCTTATTAATTTCAAGATTATCAAAATTATTATACGATCTAAGAAAGATTATTCCTATTTTGACCGACTAATGATGATGACCTTAACTGCTGAGTCAAATGTCACTAATCAATGAAGAAAGTTTCCTTGGGAGGGCGTAGTATGATTATCTTCTTAATATTATTATTATTATAATTATAGTAAATATTGCCGGTCAGTTAAACAAAAACAGACAAACTTTTATAAATTAAATTATATCGATTCAAGATATGTTTTGTTACTTCATTATTTGAAAAACTAGAAAAATTACTCTAAGTCTTCATAAATGGTATAATATTATACATAAATGGAGTAAAATCCTATTTAAATATATTTCATCTCTAACCAAAGAGATATGAAAACTCAAACCATAGATTCACTTCAGGGCCTGTTGGCACAAATCCCAGCAAAACGATGGGCATTATCGCCAATTAAGAACTTGGAATTGCAATAAAACTCTCAAAGGTGCCAAATAGACTCATAAGCTCTAACTAAAAAGATTTCATTTATATCGCCGAGTCACTTTTATATGGTCTAGTCGAGCTTTTACTTTTATTGTACTAAATATCCCCTGTCCAATGAGGTCAGTCTAGAAGAATTTGTGGTTTAGCTATAAAATCTTACGTGGTTGTGTGACTTTTCTTTTAGCAGTTTGTATGTCTACGTTTAATGTTATTAATACCTGGATGACCGAGCTTCACTCGATATTTTTTAGAAGATATACTTAAAAAAATAAGATATACTTATAAACTTTAAAAAAAATTAGACGCGTCGATAAAAAGTTCCCAATAATAGCTTATCTCAAAAAAGTGGCAATTTCAAAAAAAGGGTAAAAATAATCAATCTGCAAACATCTAAACTCGCACCGGGTTGTTACGGGACTCGATTAATAATTTGAGCTTATATAAGCTTGTTATTAGTAGCGAAATTTACCTTTGTATTTTGATGATATTGTAGAAGGATTTCATTGCCTGAACGGATAATACGACGTTTTTTAAACAACATCCAACCTAGAGAGAACGTTCCGAAGCATGTTCATACCAGAACAGGGAAATTCCTTGATTTAGGCTTGACGAATTCACTGATTGTCTAAAATTTTTGACACTAAGTGGATGACGGGATTTGCCACCGACTCTACAGCCGCTTTGGAATTCTGGATGTCTATTAACTTTCAGTCAATAAGGGGCAATGTTAACGACAAACTTAAAAACATTATTTATTTCATATTATCAAGTGACCCATTGATTGGGTTACATCATTTACTTCCTACAACATTGTGAAAGCAATTTGTGCTAAAATAACCTCTGTCCTCGTACTCTAAATAATGGTTTGGTTAATTTGCACTGACAAGTTTACAAATTACAAAAAGCTATTTGCGTCCGCCACAGAATTGTAAGCGAGGCGTGTATACATACCACTCCATTGAGTAATTTCTTTATTTTGGTTGGCGTTACAATTACTTATGGTAAGTTTGTAACTACAACGCATAATCAATAAAAGATTAGAGATAAAAGATTCAGATTAAATAAGATACATGGTTCTTATTACATTAAAAGGTAATTGAGTTAGACCTTAGATAACGTCTCCATACACTTAAATTATTATTACACAAGAAATTTACCAAAATTGATTACTGAATTTAACACATTTTGAGCAATCTCGCGTATGCCGTGAGAATTTCAGATATAAGCGTGACCTAAAACAGAAGAGCGTAATGTCTAAATCCACTTTTTTACTACCACTCAAATGCTTAACTAAATTTTTATCGTAACCTTGTGGCTGCCGAATTTAGGACAATTGTTCTAATTGAATCAAGATAATACTGTTTTTTGCATGTCAATGTCATGTTTGTTTGATGGTAAATGATGATAAGACGTACCCGCATTTACCTCGATATGATATGTTCTAATTGATTTCTACCAGCACGTCTAATCAATTCGGTATGTATTGTGATGTAAATGTATCAAAACTATCCCGCAGATCCAAATTAAAGATTTAAATATATATAAAATGGAGTGAAAATGCATTTACTTTATTTATTTTAATATTTGTTTATTTATTTTATTATTATACTACAACGTCGTGATCATAATTAATCCTTCCTACTGTCATTGCATAAAAGCGTCCGCCCCGAATGCATACAACTGGTTCAGGATATTATACCTTGATTGTATCTAGCGATGGATTTTGAATTTCTGACATATTCATTAAATTTATGTACTTTACAGGTTGTACATAAATTTAATAAAATCGTCAGAAATTCAAGATCCATCGCTGATGTCAATTTATGTACTTTACTGATTCTATGCGGCACAAAATCGTGGGTTGTGGAGATCCCTTAAGGAGGCCTATGTTCAGCAGTGAACGTCCATCGGTTGAGAAAGAAGAAGGACAAGACAGATTGTACTATGTCAGATCGCAAAACTTTGTTTTTAAAATACGTTATTAAAGTGATAGCCATTATGAAAGCAATCGTTATCAATTCAATATAATTTTAAGAACATAGCAATCAATCTTTCTATAATTTCAGTTAACACAATACTTCCAACAAACCAAAATGTTCTACACTGAATATCCTTAATTCTGTTTTCTGGGGTATAAATAGATGGGATCATATAACAATAGGAAGTGATCGCATTTGTCGGTAGACTTCTCTCTGACTATGCTATTAAACAGCGATTTGGGAAGATGAATCCGAGCTATTAATCTCTTTGATATTTTCTGACCTCGTTGTTCTTTTTGATATTGCGTCAAGCACCACTTACCCGTTGTACACCAACATAAGTGACTTTTATCATTGAAAAGAAATAAAATGAACTCGAGCGAAGTCTACATGCGTTTAAAGATATAGTAAGCATTTCACCATTTTCGGTCATTTGATCGTAATCTATAATAATATATAAAGCTGCAGAGTTTGTTTGTTTGTTTGATTGTTTGAACGCGCTAATCTCAGGAATTACCGAACCGAATTGAGAAATTCTTTGATTGTTAGATAGTCCATTTATTGAGACAGGCTATATAACATCACGCTAAGATGTAAGATAATAGAAGAGGAGTAGCAATAAAAAATATTGCGAAAACAGCTAAATTGAAAGCTTACCATGCGGGCGAAGTTTTTGACACAGCTAGTTAAAGATAAACATGCATTCAGGACGTCCAATTTATTTAGTTCAGCTCTTATCATTCTGATCGTTTTTTATTTAGCGCAGTACTTTTAATTTTATTTTTTTAATTGGCTACTAATATTAGTACTATACCGTAAAAGTAATTACTTCTAAAAGTACTGATTTCTGAGAAAGTCCCTAAAAGCTGTCTGTCTGTATGTGTACCGATTTTCTCATAATATATGGAACGGATTTTTCTTGCCTTATACTAAAAGATTGCAATTTTCGAGGTCGGCTTAGGTTAATAGTTCATTATATTAGAATTCCCGCGGGGTCGGCATTTACGCGGGAAAAACTTTGAGATATATTTGTAATTTCTTCGCGGGTGAATCTGGTCATTGCTAGTTCATAATAAAAATTTAAAAAAACAGTTTATTACATGTCATATACATTATTTATTTTTATTTCGTCGATCTCTTTTAAATTCCGCTGAATTTTAATGGCTGGCATCTACATAAACCGGGTACAATTTATTCATTAGGTCACCAAAATCGCGTCGCAGTAAATCGATATTTAATATTACCAATACGAAGAAACTAATCGTAAACTAATATAATTCAATTTATAATGCCCATATACATGTTTGTGACAAGTTTTTCGTCACAAGTGTGAATCTTTATTTCCGAAAATATTACTCACGGTGGTCGTCTACGTTAATAAGATACATGGTTCTTTGATATAAATTTTATTAGGAACTTTAACAACAATTTCAACAGTGATAATTATTTGTAATCAATTTTGGCTTGAGTTAAAACTAATGTACCTTTCAAAGTTAACAATTTAATACACTGCAATATAATTTTATTTTCATTCCTGCTTTACATTTACCGAACACAATATCGTGTAACATGTATTTCTCAAACACTGTCTCTACCTCATATTGCCTCCCTGGATCTTATCTAATCCTTAATGACTGAATTGGCTAAATGCGTGTAAGGCGTAAGTTTATCTCCGTAGCTACATTAATTTTAGTTTATGAAGCTTATGGACTTGTGTTAGATACAACTAAATACATATATTATTATTCTTATACCATTCAATTATTACTAAATGCTATGCGTATCTTTTATTAGCATAATTTGATTTCATATAGTTTTATATTGTTTATGAGAATCACTTTGTTGTGGTAATGGTAACAGACACAAACCTTAATAATCAAAGCAATATGATAAGATACTTTTTAGTAGATACAAGCATTAATAAGAGTAAAAAGAGACGAGATAAAATTATTTATTTAATTTTTATAGTCAAGGGCATACCTTCATCCAACATTTGTGTTAGATAAATTTGTTTGAATTACGAGTTATGACGTAATATACAAATTGGTTGCGCTTTAAGATTTTTTACTATTACTCAACATGATCTATTCCGTATTAAAGTCGTAGAATATTTACTTAACCTAAAACATTTAAGCAATTGAATAAGCAAGTGCCAGATGTCCGCAGGCAGTCAGATAAAGGTACATAAAATATCGTCGCAGGCTCTTAGTTGTGACGCAGAATCAATTGTTTATCTTAGCCAAGGCCTACTGTTATAATGAATGCGATAGTTTGTGAGTATGGATGTATGTTTGTTACTCTTTCACAGCGAATCCGCTGAACCAGTATAATATAATTTGGCACAATTATTCCTTATGCACCGAGGTGACATATAGGCTATAGAAATCCTGTTAATTCTACAGGAATAGGAGGATATTGAACGCGACAACAGTCCGCGCAAACGAAGTTGCGGGTAAAAGCTAGTCATATATAAACACAAAAATTTTGGAAAATGTAAAACATCATTTAGATTTAAATGTTTTAAATTGTGATTTAGTGTTCGAGTCATAAAATACTAATGGAGATATGTTTGCTAAAGACTTCAGTTACAAAATGAGAAATAAAAGGCGTCGTTTGTATTAAATTGTACCTATAAAAATAATTTATATCAGCTTTTGGATTTTGTTTAATCTTTTATGAACAACTTTAGTTGTGATTTAAAGGTAATACTAATATACAGACACACTTTCGCATTTATAATATAATTATAATAAATGGATCGTTTCAACAATACAACATTCTTAAACATAGTTTTAGAAAACATAATTATGGTATTTAGGGGCATCCTTGAAATATTTTAACGCAATTGAACGTTATTAGAACTATTTTTTGGTAACTATTATTATTTAACTTTTTTTATTAGTTTGCGTTAGTCTCTTCATCACTTCCTCTTACGACCCTAATCTGAATCTATACTTCTGAATAATTAAATAATATGATTGTCTATCTCTCTCTCTATATCTATCTCTATCTCTGGAACAACCTTATCTATCATAAATATTTTAGCACGAACTTTGGTTTAAGTACTCGTAGATCGAAGCGCTACATTATTATGTTATTTTTTATGCTTCGAATTTATGTATGATTTCAATTTATGTATCTTAAATAACTTTAATGTGAATTTCATATTATTTTATTTTATATGATTTTAAGATTGTATTATAATATATGATAATGTAAATATAGCAAAAAATAATGTATTTAATAGTAAATAACAAAATGGACAGGCGACTGTAATTCCTTAATGATGATAACTACTATTTGAAATTGGTTTCTGCAAAACGATACGCTAGAGACATATTTGAATTGGCCATTTGTTAAAATACACACTTTAAAAGATTAGTTACCGTTTATGTCTACTCACGCTAGCAATTTTTTAACAGTGTTTGGACGAAGAACATTACGTCTGAGTTTTCTGTACAACCAATCGACGTAATTCTAATATATTATGATAGTTAAAACAGTTGAATAAAAAGAGAAATGCCTTTGGCATAATAAGCTTCTGTAATTCGACTAATGGACATTCATGTTTATTTGTGCTTTCTTTAATAAGTAAATATACAGGATATTTACACACATGGTCGTCCGTTCCCAAAGTAACTAACTTAATACATATGTTATGGGTGCTGAACAACTGATAAACATGTACATATATAATTTTAAATGAATACTAAAATGGTAACTATATCAGGCAGGCGGCCGGTCGTAAAAACGCAGCCAATCCTTGTGACAGCATGTTTATAACATGTTGTGCCGACCCCACTTAGAGTGGGATAAGGGCAGGAGGATGATTACTTAAATGGCATTTATACATATAATAAATTACATGAACACACCTAGATCGAAACCGAACAAATTATTGTAGCAATGTTGGCCTTAGGCGGAAATCAACCCACGTCCCAGGAAACTGAAAACATGTTCACTGCCACCTGAGCCAACAGGATGTAACAAGCAACTATTTTTAACAATGATGAATAGATTTTCGAGTTAAAAAGACGTGAATAGAATAACTAGAATAGAAATTTTCTATAGTACTTACCTCCTTAGCAACGAGTTTCTAACATAATCCACTTCCAGAAAAAAAATTTGCTTATTTGTACTTTTGCTGATTCATAATAAAATGTCAGTTCTACTCACCTGTCACAAAGTTAAAAAGTAAAATGTCCTTTATAATAATTCAAACAAACCCACGTCTCGCCGTTAATAGAGTTAAATATCTTTTGCCATATAGTTCAAGGCTTTCTAATCTTTTGACAATTTATTTAGTACTTGGTTCGTTTTGTATGTAATGTAATACAAATTTGCTGATACATATTATTATAATATTATTTCAACAATACTCAGATCTCTATAAAGACCACATTGAATCTCAGTTTCAAAATAGGTTTAGTGACGAGATGACTATAGATGAACTCAACGATCATATAGTAAAAACTATGCACTCTGCTACTGAAGCTATTACACCATGCGTTTCAAAACTTTCATGCCAAAAACTTTCTGTTAAAACCATAAGTCTTATAGAGCAAAGAAGGAATTTAAGAGCAGAAGAGAAAACGCATTCTGCTGAATATTTCGAATTACAACGTCATATACGAAGGGCAATTAAAAGAGATCTACAAAACTTCGAAGAACACCTAATCGAAAAAACTCTACAGAAAAATAGCAGTAGAAAGGTAATGAAGGCAAGCTTAAGTCTAGGAAGAAAAGAAATATTCAAACTGCAAAATGAATATGGTGATATTGTAACGAACCGCAGTGAACTCTTAGAAATTACTAAAAAGTATTACAAAAACGTTTACAAAAGCAGAGTCCATGATCCACGACCCGCATCACAACATTATCAGAGAGCACCAATTATGAATGTTGGTTCTGAAGAGCTGCCAGATGTCACTTCTGACGAAATCAAATATGCGCTCAAACAAATGAAACCCCACAAAGCCCCTGGTGAAGACGGCGTTGTCCAGGAAATGATTACACACACATCCGAATCATTTAAAGTAGGTTTGGCAACATTATTCACAAGGTGCCTGATGGAAACGTACATCCCTGAATGCTGGAATAATGCTATCATCACCTTATTACACAAAAAAGGAGATATAAAACGGCTTGAAAACTATAGGCCAATCAGTTTGATGTCACATTTATACAAGCTATTCACGCGAGTCATACTGAATAGGATTAAGAATAAAATGGAAGCTTATGAGCCGCAAGAACAAGCTGCATTCAGAGTTGGCTACAGCACAAGTGACCATTTGCAGGCGCTTAAAACCCTCATCGAAAAGTGCAACGAGTACGAAAAGCCAATAATAATTACATTCGTCGATTACGAAAGAGCGTTTGACTCCATTGAAACCTGGGCAGTCGGAAATGCATTGGCTGACTGTAGGATAGATGAGCGGTACATAGCCATGTTTAAATATCTCCAGAGACACGCAACGGCATGTGTAAAATTGCACAGGAAGACTGATAAGTTTTGCCTAGGAAGAGGAGTACGCCAAGGTGATACAATTTCCCCCAAACTATTTACTGCCACCCTCGAAAATGTTTTTAAACAACTTGAATGGGATAACAAAGGTATAAACGTCGACGGGGAAAATCTCACAAACCTACGATTTGCAGACGACATAGTGCTCTTTTCCGAGGACGTAGGAGATATGTTGACTATGATTATGGACCTACAGAGAGAATCCGCTAAAGTAGGCCTCAAGGTTAACCCAACTAAAACCAAAATCATGACCAACATTTCGAATGTGTCCTCATATCACCTACCATTTGAAATTGTGTCGGAATACGTCTACCTAGGGCATAAAGTCACACTGGGTAGCCTGAATCAAACCGCAGAGGTAGAGAGGCGCATCGCTCGGGCGTGGGCTGCATTTGGCGCCAATAGCAAAGTCCTACGCGGAAAACTATGTATCCCCCTTAAAAAGAAAGTCTTCGAGCAATGTGTCATGCCTGTTTTCACCTATGGTGCAGAGACTATGACTTTGACCAAACAATCCACTGAGAAGTTCCGTGTTGCCCAAAGAGCGATGGAAAGAGCAATGCTCGGCATAACCTTACGCGACAGGAAAACAAACGATTGGATACGCTCTAAGACCAAGGTCAAAGACGTAGTCACATTGATTGCCGAGCGCAGGTGGAGATGGGCGGGACACATAGCCCGCATGAATACGGGTCGTTGGACGCGGAAATTGCAGGAGTGGCGACCACGACCGCATGCCCGGCCGCGTGGTAGACCGCCAAAACGATGGAAGGACGACATCGTACGACACGCAGGCCATGATTGGATACGAAAAGCCCAAGACCGTCAGGAGTGGAGGAACATGGAGGAGGCCTACGTCCAATACTGGACGTTGAACGGGCCGCAATAAATAAAAATTATTATGTTTCCTTCAATTTCCAAACATCATCGATATTAATAAGGTATGCCCCACTTGCCATTCCTGACAACATTCGTCAAAGAGATGAGAGCGCTCACGTCTAAATCCATTGTTCGCTTGTCAGCTACAAGATGGGGCTCTATCGTCAATAACTAATTGAAGTATTGATGACTTTTTGATTGATTTACTTGTTAAAAATATTGCACCAATATATTTTAGGTCTTTTGGTATAGTATTTAGAATAGGACTGTAATGGCCGAACACTTTAACGAAGACAAACCTTCCGGAAGAATTGCACTACCTTTTAGTAAAAACTGTACAAAAATCCGTTCAGTAAACTATGAATAAATCGATCACATACAGACAGACAGCATTTTGTGGGGTTTGTTTTCTTTTAATAAGTAAGAAAAAAACATGTATAATATTTTGTTTACGAAAGAATTTACGTATTGTGTACTCGAAAAAAGAATGTCGTCGGTATTACGACTATACTGATGAAAACGGTGGCTGGCTTGGTGTGTGGCAATTAACTTCCAATACTACATTTATATAACACTAGCTGTGCAAGCAGCTTCACCCGCATGGAAATCAGTGTGTCACAATTTTTTTCCACATTTGAAATTTTGAATATAGAAGTAGTTATCGAGAGTTAATTATAAGCGATTTTTGAATAACTTTCACCGTTTACTTAGCGAACGCAAGGAAAGCTTAAAATTTGGCCATTTTCGCAATATTTTTTATTGCTGCTCCTTCCTTCCTTCCCTTCCTCGATAAATAGATTATCTTCCACTCAAAGAATTTTTCAAAACGGTCCAGTAGTTTCATAGATTAGCGCGTTCAAACAATCAAACTCTTCAGCTTTATATATAAGTAAAGATAAAGTGCTCTTACGTTTTTCCTAAAAGATAATAAAAAATAAGCACTAATAAAAAAAACAGATCTTATGTAAAAATTTACATAGCAGACTGCAGTTTTATTTCTTTGGAAGACGACTCACCACAAAGAAAACTCGACAAAGTTTTATAATATAGGGTCATTGGTCATAAAAGCTTTACTAGAAAAAATAATTCTGTACTTTGGGTTTTCACCCTAGAGAACTTTGGTTCATTATATATTTCACTTAAGTTACTGACACTAAAAATATTACTTGTGACCAGAAATACAATAATATTTATTTATTCCTTTTAGAAAGATTTGAGATATTTATATTTTTAAAACTACACAAAATATAATTGCCGCATGATAGAATTTAGTAATTACACTAATCGCAAAGTGTTTTAACTTAATTAGTAGGTGCACCGTTACTACGAACTAGAAAAGTGTTGTTTCCATCGTATATTAAATTTTTAATGAAAGTATTAGGAACGATTTCATAGTTATTCGATATTTGTATTGAGCATTCAATTATTGTGCCCAATGAAGTGATACGATATCTTTTCTGTAAGTAACAAACCCAACGGTGCGTATGGTATAAAGATAACAAGGGTTGTTTAACAGACATGTGAATTCGCAATATGTAACATTATATATTATTCCCCTCCAAGTTTAGGCAAATTTTGAGCTAATTAACAGTTCACAAGAATTAGTATATTAATTAAAAGTTTTCACAAGTTTCACACAAGTATTTTGCAACAACTTATGCTTTCAGCGAAGCGTAGCACCTATTTTAAACATCTCCGTAGGCATGTCTAATATGTTTTGCGGAAATGCGGTTTTATGACAATTTTCGTTCCTCCTTTCTTATTTATTCTGATCTCCACAATATTCTAAATAAGGATTTCAGGGCTCTAGTGGGTTTAAGAGATGTCGTTGAACGTAAAAACATTATTACATATTCATATTATTGTGATTTAGATTAAGTAGTTCTGACTTCTGAGTTACGTTATATGTAATGTTTTTTTAAATATCAATAGTCTAAGTAATACAATAGTTAATATATAATTCATTTGATACAAATTTTCCCCGAAATATACGTAAAAATCTGCCCTTGGCAGCAAATGCAAAAAGTATTTATTATATGCGAGGCACGAGAGACTATTTGGGTGAGATGCCAGGCACCAGATAACTGAATAATACTTCTTATTTTTTTTACTTAAGTGACTTTATATGACGAATAAGGTTGGCTGGTGTATAATTTGATTTCAGATTTCTGTTTTGACAAAATTTTATAGCTAGAGTTATGTTTTCTAAGATTAAATATATTAAACGCCATTTCAGCAAAGAATACAAGATCTTTGGTAAAATCGCTTTAAAAAAAATGCAAATATAACATATTATTATAACAATGAAAGTTATTTATAGTAAACCAGAATGTTCTCAAGAATGTGTGTGTAATCTTAATACTTTTAATATAATTGTTTACTTAATATGATTTTTGATATGAATAGAGTAGTGAGTCTAACTACCAATATTACTCTCCAAGAGGCCTTTGCCATTCTAATGATAACAAACAACAACTACACTGGCTAATTTTTTATATAAGTAAATGCAAGCGCGAGTGGTGTCTACGTGGGCATCCTTATTAATATTAGTTGTGTAATATTGATTTCCAATGTCACTTCGAACAATTTATTGAATGATGTCTATTAGTCTGTAACTGTAATTTACTGTATATAAAGCGAAAAAAAAGCGTAATGCCATGTTTATGGAAAACGTATAAACGTACTTGACTAGGTTAATCTGCCTATGACACCAAACATTTTTGTATTCTGATTTAAAGAATAAAGAAGTTAATTTGAAATTGACATCTATAGTTATAAATTGTGTGTAAGATATATTTGCCGTCGCCATCTTGATATAGATGAAAAAGCATTTGTCTCGTTATTTTTTCATATCAAAGATGGCGTCGCAGCTGTGTAGCAAATGTTGTTTTGATATTCAATCAATCTCTAGCTTTCTTGCCATAGTGTTATCATTTATAAAAAATATATAGCAAACCAAAACTGGCACGCAATTTTTTTGGCTTCAATATCAGTATGGAGTAAATATTCTGTGAGTAAATTATATTATTTATTTATGAACGCGAAATAAGACTCTTGTTTTGATGCGGTATTCGAAGTATGGGTAGGTTGTGACAGTAAAATTACATTAATTAATTAAATTTTTATGACTAATATGTTTGTGATACAAAATGTATAAATAATTTATAGAATTAGGCGATACTATGCGGGCATCCATAATACTCAATTTTGATTCGAGATTCAAAAAAAAATTATCTTATAAAAACTTTTGCAAAATGTATAATATGAACTTCATGAAAAAATTAATTGCTAATGGGTTCTTGTTATCAAATTGAATACTACTTCAACTTTTTAGTTACTTGGCTTCTTTTATTATTTTGTGATTTGCTCAAGGCTCTACACTCTTTCATAGTAAAAGAAAGTATCTCACTTAAAGTTAGAACATGGATTAAGTCGAACTAAGAATATATAAATATATTTAGGAAGGTTACTTAAGGTTTCGTACATGAGAAAACAACGTTAAGCTAAAACTACGTTGTTATTATCTATGCCTTAGTGGCAGCTAACTTTGTGAGTTCAAAGTTTAAAGTATATTCATTACAAGAATAAATTATATTAGGGTAGAAGTAGATTATCCACAGACTCACGAAAGTATTATACAATACCAAGGCAATTTTAACAAAAACTGTTAAAACTAGTATGACTTAAGATATTAGTTTTTTTTTATGATGAATCAACTACATAATATACATAAATTTATAATGCTTTATCTTATATGTTTCTTAATTTCAACTGTAAATGAATAATACATTTAGAAAACATAATTTAACATCAAAGAAAATAGCACCGTTCGTTTAATTTGGGCGAGAAAGCGCAGTTGCATCTGGGATTTGGTCACGAATTATTTATAATGTCTGGAATGCTGTCCTGTCTACGTTTTAGATTATTAGTCTCATGTTCTTCCACCGTTGATTACCTTGATAAAACAAAAATGTAAAATTTGGAATAGAGATACTTTAACAGAAAGATAAAAAACAAAATCTGTTCGTTTTATAAGTATTTAATAATAGTAATAAATAAACAGACATAAGGCACAATTACACATAGGATCGTCCGTCACCAAAGTATACTAATACTTAACCTAATACTTGTATTACGGATGACAGCCAACTGGTAAATATATACATATAAATAAAAACAATATAAATAATAGGATGAATACATATGTTGTCGCCATTGACTTCCGCTTTGTATTTTATAGCCACACAGTCATGAAACAAGAGTATGGCGCCCTTTTTGACTGAAATGGTGGCAACATTGTGCCGTTATTGTTTCTGGTAGAGTCTTTCTATTGATAAAACGTTTCAGTTACATTCAGTCTTTGTTCGTAGTTCAAGAGAAGTGCATCTCGGAACGGGAATTGTGGTATTCCTATTATATCGTGTTCTTGTATATAGTGAGCGTTAACACATAAATACAAATAGAAATATATACGTATATATTTTAAATATACAATTAAATATATAAATACACCCAGACTCGAAGAACCAACAATTTGTATTAAGAAAATGTTGGCCCTCGGCAGGAACCGATCTTACGACCCCGAAAGGCAGGACTACTACCTTCTACGCCAATTGACCAGTCAATTATATTAACATCATATCGACTGCAACAAATATTTTACACCTTACTCACGAAATCGAATTATATATTCCTATTCGCAAGGTCAACTAAACTTGAGCTCAAGTAATCAAACAAGTTTCAACAAGCTTAATTAATAGCCCCTAGAATGATATTAACTACCTTCTATTAAATTTATTCTGAAATATAATGTATTAAGTTTACAGAAAAATTTGCTATTGTAATTTTTTTATGACGAAATGTACTTTACGTAAGTAAATATTCTCTCGCGGATTGAAGCCGAACTATCTGGCTTTTGCGTAAAATAAGAAATTTGGAAAACCCTTATCCAGTTTGCTAAATTGTATTGAAATACCAAATCAATATACCAAAAACTGTTCTGCTGTTTGGACGTCAAATTTAAACGGATAAAATAAACGGATATCAACTTTCACTTTTATAATACAATCTTTATTGCGTTACTTAATTCATATTTTCCGACAATCATATTGTTATGCTATCTTTGTTCTTTTAGATCTATTTGTCGTATATCGGATAGCAGTGCTGTGATGCAATAATCAAAGTGGGTTATAATATATCATAAAAAATTATCTAAGCGTTATATTTAAAAAAATAAATTAAATTTAAAAAATATTTAACATACACGCGTCTCACAGAGATTTTGCTTAATTAAAAGTTTCTTCGAACACATAAACTGGTACGAATTTTTATCAAAAAGACGTAAGCCAATGGTAATTATTATTGATAGTGAAACTCTTGAACCATGTATTATAAAAATGATATAATAAAGATGATCAGATATTAGTAAACCTGTTTTAAAGGTAAAAAGAAGATTATTTTAAAACAGCCACCATCTTGACATCTATTTCAAAAGCGGTAAATGAACTGCTGTGAATTTTAATAGATTGTTTGTAACTTTTACTTGTAACTTTCATAATTGTATTGCAAAAAAAGATAACATATTAGTGGTGAAAAGATTAACATATTAGTGGTGATCAAAGTAAAAATAAATTCGATAGATTTAAAGAAACCCAAAAGTGAAAATGAAATGTGAAAATATTAATATGTTAAGGCCCATTATTATTAATGTGATTGACACATTAATTAAAACTGTGTAACAATATTGTTACCGGATAAAGATTGCTTTCATGCGTCGAAGCTTGTAAATGTATTGATTTTTTTGCGCTTTCATTGCGAATGTTTATAGCCAAACCGATTTATTTCTAGACATGTTACAAATAAATAAATATATGAAACAATTACACAAACGGCTCCCGTCCCCAAAGTAAGTAACTTTATACTTGTGTTATGGAAGAATAAGAAGACGAATAGCCCACAAATAGTTTACAGCAAAAGTTGGTCCTTGGTAATGGAACCCGCGATCCGCGGAGCGGGAGGCAAAGTCACTGCCAACTGCGCCAACAGGCCAATCAATCAAATATAGCAAAGCAAGTCCCAGTGCATTCGATTTCATGCTAATCTTTAAATAAAATAAAATAAGTACTTTTCATGATATGTTACTTATGTACTTAGAAGTAATAATATTAAGCGTGAAAACAATATCAAATTAATGTAGCTTCTCTCTGCAAGGTCGTTAGCGAATATCACTAGCGAGTGATATAAATTTAGCTTACGTTACTCTCCAGCAACTCTAAAATCACATTTTCCATATAAAGTAGGATAAACAAACAAACACACTTGGCTATTTGTAGTAAAAGTATTTATTCATAGTTAGCGGTAAGACATTACATTTATTTAAAAACACTTGAAAGAAAAGTTATAAATAAACGTGTTATACGAGTGCTTCCGATGTTGAAAAATTCAGTTTCAATTTTTATTTAAATTTTTACACGCAGAGCAGGTGCACGAAGTATTTGCGTAGGGCTCACGCTTTCGAAATATACGTCTCTGTGTGCTAGAGCTGTTAAATGCCGTGAACCATGAAGAGTATCTCGTTACACACATTCCGTCCCAGTGGGATCGATCCAACGAAAATATAAGCGTTCTAATATCATCATATATGTCAACACACAACACAAGACGCCTAAAACATACACACATAAACGCAGTCATCGCCAGCAAATACAAATTCCCATTTTTCTAAGGTCGTTTTTTATATCAAGTTATCAGTAGTTAATATGATTTTATTTTCTTATAATTTATTGCTTAACTTAAAGGTAAATATAACAAAGAATGAAACTTTTTTTTAAATAAAATATTATATTATATGTATCCGTGTGTCACAATTCGAAGGTTTGGTCTACCACTACAAGTGGTCTACTTGGTCTACTACACCAATTGTTTTTTTTCTTACAAATAACAAAAGAATCACCGAAAATATATACTTTTCCGCTAGACTTGTTTAATAGACGACTTATGCGCGGAATAACGTAGAGTTAGCCTCTAGAACATTGCAACAAAATAGTATGGATAGTGGCAATATCCTATTGGTGATGAATTCTCGCATCATTCCTCACAAGCCCTCCAACAAAGACTCAAGGCAGTTTTAGGACGCCGTTTGCTGATACCAGAAAATCTCCTTCGCTTCAATCTCATTTAGGATCACATTTAGCACTCTCGACAATACTTCTGTACTTACCAGTCGCGTCGTAGTATAAACCGTTATGGCTTATAACATATTGTCAGCTCAGTACGGATAAAATCTCAGTTATATAACCACTTCCATGTAATTTATGTAATATAAAATTGGCCGAGCTTGAAAGCCTCCTGGAATTTTATATAAAGCCTCTCCTTTTTTTACGTGGATGAGCATAGATATTTGAAGAAAAAATATATGATAGCTTATAATTTGATGCTTTTTGTAAGGTAAGTACAGAGCATTTTTATATGGTCTTTTAGCCACACTTTTGAATCTTAATTACAATTTATTAAAACAAGTTACAACATAATTCATTCCTAAAAGAGCAGTGAAGAAATCTCATTTCAATTTCCACAATTCATGCAATACAATAAGTCTTAAAGGAATTTGCTGTTGATATAAAGATATTGAAGTACCTTCTTCTTCTCAGTCGCAACACTCTTGACAGAATGGTCGTGGTTAACACTAAGTATTTTTATGGGTGGCAGATGTTGCTCGCCTCACGATGTCTCGCCATTTCTCCCTGTTCCCGCTCATTCTGGTGCACTTGTGTACAGGGCCGCCTACCATTGCCTTAACTTGATCGGTCCATCGCATCGGAGACCGTCCACGCGGCCTTGTACCTTCCACTCTGCCTTGGACAACAAGACGTTCCAAGGAGTCGTTGTTTCGCCTCGAGATGTGTCCAAATAGCTTCAAAATGCGAGTTTGTACTAAAGTCGATAGACGCTGATTTATGCCGAGTTCTTGCAGTATGGAGGTATTAGTCCTAAACTCTGTCCATGACACTCGGAGCATCCTTCTCCAACACCACATCTCTAGAGCATCTATCTTCTTTTTTTCAGTATCTCGCAGCGTCCACGTTTCTGCGGCGGACAAAAATATGGGGAATATAAGCGTTAATTGAAGTACCTATGCTTTGATTATTCCATTTACATAATTAGTTCCCAGATAATATTTTTTACGTGTAGGGAAGTTGAAATTTACTTCTGCTGGAATATTATAAGAGAAAAGTTTATTCTCACGAAAGACGTTTGAACGTTGTACAAGGTACGGGTATTATAAGAAATAATGATATTATTCCATGCTGAAAAACATTTGTGGGTAGCAAAAATGTTTCGCTGTATACGTATTACACTATTAAACAGTACTTATGTCCAACCTGATTCCTGTATTTTTAAAACCATATGTAACCATAAAAACCTTACATATGGTTTTTTAGATAGCGTTAAGCAAACAGAATTGTTTTAATATCAGCCGCAAATATATGGCAACATAGGAATATTTTTAGGCCCCAAAAGCTGTTTGTCTGTAAGTGATCGATTTTCTCAAAATGTTATGAACAGATTTTTGTACGGTTTTTACTAATAGGTAAGGTAGGAAGTGCAAATCTTCCGAAAGGTTTATATTAATAGAACATTACGGTTTTATGTAATTGTGTAAGAGAGGTCAGGCAGCTGTAAAAAAAACTCACCTGTTCGGTCGCTTTAGTCGCATGCGCCGCGTAAACCATGAGGGATACACTAAAGTAGAGTACTAGAGAATTGTGGAGCTATAAAAAAACAACAACAACACGCAACAGCGTGTCTCTATCTCTTATGGTTAACTTACAATAACTATTTTTGTGTTCTAAATTTTAACTGAAGACACGGATTTACACGCAGACGAAGCCGCACGGACTACTAGTAAATGTATAAAAATACGCAAAATAGAAAAAATGATATGTTAATGTTAGAAACGCAAAAGTGAGAAAGAGAGAAGAGAAACGAAAACAATGTAAGAACATTGTTTCTATATCAAATAACAGTTTGTTGTGTAGCGCAACTAGGTTAGTACAATTAGTTATCTTCCTACTGCCAGCCTTCTTCTCTCTTTGGACACTCAATTCAATTCCAAAAGCCGAAGGTGTGTCCAAAAATGCTGAATTGATGTTGATTGGCAGGTACAAACATCAAGGATAACGAATTCTCTTAGGATATGTTGATAGTCATAGTTCATTCTTATGCAACAACCAAATTTTGTTTACTCTGCCTTTTGCCACGACTGCATAATATTAATGATGTAGCGTGATAATTTACTTACAATTCTGAATACAAATTTATAAGGTATCCAATTCTTATGGTGAGTAATAGAATAATTTGACCAGCAGTTTTTGTCGCCTTATCAATATATAAAAATTGGCAGATTGACTTTATTGCTCTATTATTGTTTTTATTGCAGAGAAAGATCTGTTATAATCGTCCATGTTAATTAATATATTTATTCTCAAGATAGTGAGAAGATGAAGATTGGTTGATACTGTAAAAGAAGACTACCAAAATTTTTAAATAAATCAATGATTTAATTAAATGTCTTTTTGAAGCCCAAAACATATGAATAATATATCTATCTATTTGATATAATAATGAACATATTAGAATAATATTTTGCAATACGTTTCTACAATATAAGAAAGACTTAAGAACAAAATGCTTTTGAAGAATTGCACGTTGAAAGAAAAAAATATTACGCTTCACAAGGAATTCCATCAATTTTAATTGCCTTTGTTTTTTCTTTCCCGATTTAAATGACGTTGTTTCTCTATTTTATAGAACCATTTTCTAATTTATTGCGGTTGTTCTTTCTTTAAAATTATACATATAAAATACTTCTCTTCGTCTCTTTTCTGCAATACACATATTAAATTTACAATTGAATAGAAAATGTACACACTAATACTTTCCAAAATTACGTTCATATTTATAAAATTCTGGAAAATGATACGAATGTTTACGGGTATTTGTAAGTCTGTCTGATCAATAAACACAATAAATCGTCTATCTTATTCAAAAAACTAATAAATAAATAAACCGAGAAAAGTTGGGTCCCATAGATATAATCTGTATCTAATATTATCTGTAATCTGTATTTTTTATTTTATGTGGTACCAATGACTATTTAAGTAAAGCTACAAGAAGATAATACAATATACATAATTAATACAAGCCATCAACAGAATGTTGTGAATAATTCAATTGAAATTAACTTCTAAGTATATAATCTTTTTATTTGTACATCGTACATTTTTATATCAGACGTAAAAATCCCCACGCGTAACATAATACACATCTTAAATTTATTACAAAAGTTGAAATTGTACAAAAGCACCGTTCTTCAAACTTTGACTAAAATCATTTTTATAGAAGAATTCTTTCTTCAAACCATCAAAAAATAAAATGTTAGCATAAGAAGCAAATGTTGTTTTCTCTCAAATTCTTGAAAGACTGTATTAAGGTTACTTCAAATTAATTATGTTACCTTTAAACGAGCTATCCTTGTATAATCTGAATTACTTAATCGGCTCTAACGTTTTTCATGAAATTTAACTGGAGGACCATTGTTTTTTTTCCTTTTTATGGAAATTTCATCTTTAGTGAGAACAACTTTTATTGGAAGCCGTTTATCAACGTGTCTTATAGATATCTGTATGGGAATTAAAATAGATCGAGATTATTAAAAAGAGGATAAAGCGTAACTCATCTTTCTTCCACAGAAATTGTTGCTTGGGGATCCCCTTTTATCGTTTTATATCCATAGGTTTTGTGTCTATATCTTGCGTGCCACTTAACTTGAGAGAAGAAAGTGAACTGTGCGACAAGTTGCGCGTTAGATGAAACAATAATAAACAATAGTAAATTATGAAACAATTCTTCTGAAACAATAATAAATTATGTAAATTAACATATAGATAAATGACTTGATATCGGTACTGAGGTTTATGCACACGAAAAGTCGTGGGCAAAAGCTAGATACAAAATACAATACGAAAATATTTTCTTTACTGAAGCATCAAGTAAATGTATTATCTATGAAGTAAATTCTATGATTTGTATGTCAAATGTATACACGTGATATGTATTAATGAAATGTCAATCCGTATTACATTACATCATAACTGAATATATGTTAGAGTTCAAAATTTGAATATCGAAATTGACGTCGTAAAATAGAAATGTTATTGTGCACTCGAGTTATCTAAATTTGACAGCCTAAGCTTCTAATATTATGAGTTTCTATATTTTTGTAGGAAGTTGGGATGAGAAAATACTCACGGTCTCGTTCGAGGGCATCACGGGTTCAAACCCCGGGCAGGTATCAATAAGTTTTTCTGTTTAAACTTATGCGTCTTATTGTCTTTTCTGGGAACGAAAACATTGTTAGTATTTCTGCATATCACTAGGTATTTTTAAAGATATGTATGACCTACCAATCCGAATTGGAGCAGCGTGGTAGCTCTTAGCCCCAACCCTCCACTCTAAAAATGAAGAAAGAAGGTCTATGTCTAGCAGTGGGATAGTAAGAAGTCGTTACTTATACACCTACGTTTATAAATTTTAATTTCTTTATTACATTTGATATCAATACATTACAAAAAAATACTATACAATGTAAAATTTTTAAGGGGAAAGAATTATATTAATTGTGTATATCCAAACTAACATTACAAATGCAAAGCATATACTCGTATATCCGGCTAGTATATATAGGATATTATAAATTCCATTTCATACTCATCATTCTCCTGCCCTTATTTCACTCTGGGGTCGACACAACATTTCCTAAACATGTTGTGTCTAGGTAATTTACGATCGGCTACCTGCCTGACGTCACCTTACCTTAGTCGCCTTTTACGACGCCTCGGTAAGAAATTAGCGTGGTCTATTCTACTCAGTCGGATACCACACGGCGGAGTCTTCAATACCATAATAAGTTTGTTAATGTGCCTTTTTATTTAATTTTGTGAACTTGTATAAAAACTTGTGTGAAATATGCAAATTTGCTCATTATATTTGTCATAATTTAAAACGCATGATAATTTTGTAAACATTTCATTATTTAATTAATATTGCTCAGATTAGTTATATTAATTAAGACCCCTTACACAATAATACCCTATGAAGCTCTATATATTGCCAGAAGCGTGGGCGGTGTGTGAAGTGGGAAGAGGAGGATAATTATAGCTATAATATTAATACTAATATAATTATAACTACGGCTATAGTCGTGAGTAAAAAATATTTTTTATAAATTACTATTATTATTTTTCCCTAAGCATTAAATAAAACGTAAGCTGTTTAACTATGAATTCTTTATCCTATTTAATTTATAACTAGCAATCGCCAACGCCCGTGGAAAGATTAAAACCGTAATATAGTATTTTGACAACCATAAAAAATAAAACCTTAAAAGCTAGACATATGCTGTCGCGGGTTTTAATTTAGAACTTTTAGAGGGGAACAATTTAGTAATACATTTTTGAATAACTTTCACCGTTTACTTAGCTTGCGTGCGCTAAGTAAACGGTGAAAGCTTTTATTTTTGTCGTTATCGTTATATTTTGTGATTGCTTTCCTATTCATCTTAGCGTGATGTTATATAGCCTATAGCCTTCCTCGATAAATGGACTAGCTTACATTTGAAGAATTTTTCAAATTGGTACAGTAGTTCCTGAGATTAACGCGTGGAAACAAACAAACAAACAATTTCTTTAGCTTTATGTATTAGTATAGATTGGTGATCGACGTAATAAGTATGAGATAAATATTGGTAAGGAATTATATAATCTAGTATGTATTTCCGGTTTGACTTATACGTATATACTATAACACATGCCTAATTACCAACTAATATGTATAATTTCCTGATTTTGCAAAAATATTGTGTAATCAAAATTGTCTGTGCGAAGATAGTTCAAGCACTGAGATGAATTAGAAAATCTTGCATAACTTTCCGAATACTGTCGATCCGATTTTGATGCGGCGACCTTTTCGTATTACCAAACTAGGCGATTCTGATATTATGCTTATTGGAATATTTTGAACCTTAAAAAAAAATAATGTAGTTTAGCGATGACCTGCACTAAGTATCTACGTTTAATTTTAGCATCTATACTTATTATAAAACAAAGTCCCCAAAAGCCTATCTGTTTGTAATAATTAAATAGGAACTTGAACTTGAGCCAATGTGAAGTTCTCTTCAACAAATATAAAGTTCTGCCGATAGACACCAGAGCTTCTAATAAGTAGCCGTCTACAAAACTTGTGATTCGGAAGTCTTTTAGCAAATTCGTGTCCTCTTTTCTGATGTGATAAAATTAAGTTCTATTCAATTATTCTCGATTCATATTTATTTTCAGTATAAATTTAAACGTCTTAAAGTCTTATTTTGAATTTACCTTAAATTTAACGCTTTGGTAATTTTTTAACTACCAGAAAATAAATAAGAGGTATAATATAATGTAATGTATCGTTTCATGTATGTTTTGACCCCAAAAGTATTCCAAGTCGTTGAAGAGGGACCTCACGACGAACAAAAAGAGCTTAAGAATATATCGCATATTATAGATACAGGGTGCATAAGACAAAGTGGCGTCAAAAGCCCTTTAAAAAGCTTTATATAGACATTCTGAAAAAAAGAAGAAAGAAAAAATAATTATTGTAAAATCTTTAGTCTTTTTATGGGCTATTATGATAGTCATAAAATATAAATGTATTGTGCATGAATAAAATTATTTCCCACGAAATTATTCGGTTTCAATTCAAATCTTTTTGTTACAGATATTCACGATGAAGACGATAAAAATGTTCGAAGACACATCAAGACAACTGACCTTGCGATACCGATGACTAAATGTAAACGTGTCAGAAGATTAAGAGCATGGCGAACGTAACGGACGCGAATTGCGTTCCCGGCGCAACAGATTTTAATAAAGCGTATAGTAGATTACATGGGTACATTGCCATAGTCATATGCATTATTGGATCTGCAACAAATTCAATCAACATAGCTGTACTTAGCCGCCGAGAAATGATTAGCCCTACAAATTCTATACTGACTGGTCTCGCCGTCGCAGATCTTCTGGTCATGTTAGAGTACATCCCGTACGTCTTGCATATGAATATTAAAATTGGTCCTCAGATAAACAAGAATACATATTCTTGGACAGTTTTCGTCTATTTTCATTCTATTTTTAGTCAAACATTTCACACTATATCAATTTGGTTAGCAGTTACGCTGGCCGTTTGGCGTTACATTGCTATAGCATTCCCGCAGAAAAATCGGACATGGTGTAGTAAAAGAAACACGACGTTGGCTATCGTTAGCGCTTATGTAATATGTCCATTTTTGTGTCTCCCTATTTATTTTGCAATGAACATAGTACCAAGTGAACTGACACGACAAAACAATTCTGAATTTGCAGAGGATTTATCATTACCTCATAATAGGACTGTATATGTGTTAGAGATGTCAAAAAATAAAGAATTAGTAACGGCTATTATGTGGATCTACAGTGTTATTTTAAAATTAGTGCCAAGTATAGCATTATCAGTTTTGAGTACGTGTCTAATATCGAAATTGACTACCACTGAAAAAAGGAGGCAAAGATTGTTCAAACAGTCAACAGTTGGACCCAATGAGGCAAGTATATTTCTATATTGTACTTTTAAAGTATCGACTACATGCAAGAATATATAACTAATATATAAACTCTACACACATATTATTATACACATTAAGTGAGTCCTTTTCTCTTACATCTCTTACATATACATTGTATTGCAGCAGGTGTAATACTCGTATTTTCATTGAAATTTCACGTGCGACCCTGTTGACTGATACCAGAAAGTTGATCCATAATGTTTAAAGTTATTTTTTATTTTGTTGTTTCATAATGGCATACAGTAATAGTTCTAGGCTTAGTATATTAGTGGTTAAAACAAATGTACCAGTTTATAATTATTTATATTAATCGCCTTCAGTTACTTTGGTTTTTATGATTGCAACTATTATATTGAAATATTGTGTATTTAGTACTTCGGCCTATGTCACTGCAGTAATGTATCTACTAAACACAAGAATTAGATTAATTAATTAAATAAGGAAAAATAACAAAAAATAAGAATTAGAACCTATGCATAAAATATCGTCTGTCAAGAAAGTAATATAAACTTTGAATTTTGTGTTTGATGATCGATTCGATGATTGCGATACGAATTTCTTTTTCGCCTCCGACAAAAAAATGATTAATAAAAACTTTTCTTAGTTTTCAATAAGCTTTTAGCTTTGTTTACGAAACCTTGAAATCGCCAAAGCTTTCACGTTGATATGAATAAACATCCATACTGATATTATAAATGCAAAAGTCTGTTTGTCTGTCTATCTAAACGTTTTCACTTCTAATCTACTGGAGAGACATGATTTAAATTTGGTAAAACGAAGCTAATAATAGAATTAACCTGACTTTTTTTTTTATATGAATTTTCAAATTAATCAGTTTGATCAATGACGATAAAACATATGGTTTTAACCCATTTACGTCAAAGGAAACTTTCAATTAAAGCGGATCATATTTCTACTTTGAATGTCGATATTTAGTTAAACGTTGTTAGCGCCATGTACTTGTAAATATGGAGATGGATTGGGTGTGACGAAAACATTGAGACATTTTTGCGATAATTTTATCACACTTTATTTTACTTATAATGTTATCTATGCTATAGATAAGATTTTATTCATAAAAACTGGTTTCTATCTAGTTTTGTAATAATATTTTGACATAACCTAATGTCCACTTATGTGATACTACATTATTGTTTCAAATGTGATTACTAAAAATGATTATTATAATTCCATGATAATATATGCTTAAGCTTTTTATCGCATACAAGGCTATCTAACAATTAGTAGTAAGACTAGAAAGTCATAAACCTTATTTTATTACATTACATTATATTAGAAATAAATGTCGTATTTCATATATTGACCGGACTATATAATTTAATACATATATAAAAAAAGGTTTGTTAAAAAAAACTTTACTACATTTTTACAGTCTTTGTTTCAATATTGGCAAAATTAATTTCTATATAATCGTTTTAAAAATCTTTATTTTTTTACACTTTATCTCGACATTTTAATCAAATTAAGATAAGCTTGTCGTTGGGATGCCATTAGCGGTAGCCCGGGGTTACTTACGTATGAAAAACCCAAACGACCGGATTTAAATAAATTGTGCGTAATCCAAGCCATAATGAGTGCCTTTTAAAGCATCTCCCCAATTTATTCTAAAATTGCAGAATAAAAGATATAAGTTAATAGATTTTTCTATAAGAGTTTCTTCGTGATGTAAAAATAAAATAAGAAATCACTTTACTTGGCGATATTCAAAGGCCTATAAGCCAACGTTGTAGGTATACAGTTATATAAACGTAGTTTTATTTTTAGATTTTAAGGAAATAATTATATGGGACATTTACACACACGGTCGTCCATCCCCAAAGTAAATAACTTAATACTTGTACTTGTGTTATGAGTGACAGTTTTAGTTGGTATATAGTTATACATTAGGGGGTTCGTAGCTTTTTTACTATGAAAATAAATAACGTACAGTAAATAAATTATTTAACACTTAAAAAAATTAAAATACTTTTACAGATTTAATATTTACATAATCTGTAATTTCACACCAGTCTACATTCTGCCTTTAAATAGAAGTATTTGTAGTATCCGTATTTTCATGGAAAGTAACGAAAAAATTAAAAATATAATTCACTTAATCGAAACTTTTAACACTTTTTTAATTAAATTCTTTTTCATTAGTTTGATCAAAGACTTCGTAACGCTTTAAAACCACTTAAGATCAAAGGAAATTTTCAATTACTACGGCTCTTAGTTACTGTTTGATCAACCCTGAATGGTTACTGCTATGTAAATATGGAGATTGATTATGATATATTGGTAATTCAGAAAATAATAAGAAAAGTTATAAAAAAATTTGCATCGATAAATATCTGAATAAGGGCCATTACAAAAACAGCATAGGTATAAAAATAGTACTCCTTAACGTAAACTTTTTTTTATTATAGTTGTTATGTAATTATAGTTTATCCCAATTTGCTATTATTGTGTTACTACTAAAAATTATAGTAATGATTGTAATAATATAAAATTAAAATTCCAAATTTATCACTCATCATCATTGGATCATTTATCACATGTCACATTAGGTGATGTTCCCCTAAAGCTGTGGTAGTGTCACAGTTAAGATCAAAAACGCGAAAGCTTAAAATTTTTGTAGACAACGTTCGATGTTTTAAAAATAACAGTTAAATATAAAGTGGGAATGGCTGTTCTATTAGTTACACAAAACATATTTGAAAGCAAATAAATACACTCCTACACCGAGTGTGCGTAATAAATTATACACTTCGCAAATATGTATTCATAAATCTTATAAAGTGAGTTTCTATAATATGAAATATTTATAAGCTTTACATTTTGTAGAAAGTGAGTAGACCATAAATATTAAATGCCCTTTATTTTTAAATTTGTCTGGTACTTAGTCTATTTTTGCTTAAAGGCACCCTTTATATTCTTATTTCCCATAATCTCGTCTTAAGAATTAATAGTACAGTAAAAAAAGAGGAATCACGACCGCCGGAAAGCTGTCGATCTCCGTTGAAACGAAGTAGCTAAGTGCTTCGTGCCTTACCTACAAACACTTAGTATCGAAGAAAATTGCAAACTTTAGAATCAGGGACTTAATCATTGCATCATTATTATTTTTTATAGCTATAATTTATATGAATACTTTTCAAGCCTTACATACTCGTATACTTCGGATAAATGAAATTAATGCCGATACTGCCAACACTAAGTCTCCAAAGTTTTATAAATTAACATATTGTTTGTCTATAAAATACCTACCGATAATCATTAAAGTGCAAGTAATTTGTATGCGAGTTACAAAAAAAGTTTTCATATAAATCTTGATTTAGTCAGTAACTATAAGCTAATAAAAACTTATTTTCTCTAGTGTCTGTAAATTATTTTAAATTGTTTTTAAACAGCCCGAGAAGCAGTGTTTGGCAGAGGAGTCGTCGGCACGCAGAACAAGTCGGACGGATCGTACGACTCGCATGCTTTTGGCCGTCCTCGGACTTTTCCTTTCTACGGAGGTACCTCAAGGTCTCCTGGGCCTAGCGAGTGCGGTAGCACCGGATTTTTTTAAGAACTGTTATAGTATGTTCGGTAAGGATTTATTTTGTCTATACTTCTATCTTTAATATTTAAATGAGTTGATCTTGTATGCATATATAAATATATATTTTCGGAATCTTGCAAACGGCTCGAGACCGAAACGATTTTCCTGAAATTCAGTATGTAGGCGGTTTTGGGGGGAAAAAATCGATCTAGCCAGGTTTAATTTAAAAAAAATCGTTTTATCCCTGTTAATGGGCATTAATTAAAAACTACTAAAATTTATATTAATACACTATTTTTGCCATAAGCTGTCAAGTTAACGTAGCTTATTCGGAGAACGGGCAATCTCGAAAAATGTAAATACCTAAGATCGATCCCCAAATACATATTTTTTTTTTCTTTTTTTATTTTGTATAAAATTACCGAGCAAGGCTCGGTCAACAAGGTACTATATTATAAACAGAGGTAGAATATTAATTCAATCACGTAGAAATAAAACAGTATTTAACAGTTTACAGGTTCTGATTATTATTTTAACTCTCATGTGAAACAGCACCCGCTCTTACATTTAGCGGCTAACAAACTTCCGTAACCTTTCAGGTATTGTAAATGGAAAATATTGGTTGAGTAGACGTCATTATTATCACATGATAGTAATAACAACCGGACGCGAGGGTGGTACAATTCTATTCAGCCGAATACCACACTATCCGGCTGAATAGAATTGTACCACCCTCATTTCTTACCGCGGTGTCGTAAAAGGCGACTAAGGTAAGTCGACCCGTCGTGTGGTATCCGACAGAGTAGAATAGACCACCCTCATTTCTTACCGAGGTGTCGTAAAAGGTGACTAGATAAGTCGACCCGCAGTCTGGTATTCGGCTGAGTAGAATAGACCACCCTCATTTCTTACCGAGGTGTCGTAAAAGGCGACTAAGTTAAGTTGACACACCGTGTGGTATCCGATTGAGTAGAATAGATCACCGTAAGGCTAAGGTATCACAATATTCTACCTCAATTATATTGTATTAATTTAAAAAAATAAAATTAATATAATTATATTATATTAATTTAAGACTAAACAAGATCATCAATAGTCATTATTAACAAAAAAAAACAACAAACACTCGCGAATAAAATTTAAATGTTTCTACATTCTTACCATTAGAATTACAGAAATAGTACTTCTTAATCGGGATTTGTAGATATTTTTAACGTCAGATCTTTTATCGTGAGTTTGCTAAGGACGATAAAGCTATGTTTACATTGCTCTTGTTCGTTTTGATACACGTCAGTTTCAAATAATTTTAATTTCTCTGATTTATCATAGAAAACTGAATTGAGAAATTCTACATTGTAATTCTTCTTTTGTAATTCTACGTTACAATTTATAATTTTAGCCATATTATATACATATCTAATACAGCTAAAATCACATATCTGCATTATATTTTTGCTAATTCGCTGAAAGGTTTTTATGATCTTGTTAGATGGAAGGCCACTGAGTTACTTGTCTAAGACAAGTAATGCTTATATGAAAATCTCGTTTCTAAAAGTAACTTATCTTTTCTGAAAAAGAAAAAGACTTCCAATAAAATCATCTCACTCGTTATTTCTGGCTATAATTATGAGAAATAATAACCTACATGACTTGATAGATTTATGAACCTGTGGTAGATTTATATAGTGGCAAATAATGGTCAGAAATACATAGCAGTTAAAAACGGTTATTGACACCAAGTAGAAATTACATTATATTATCAGATATTGTAGAATACAGACATGGGATAAATTATGTACTACATAAATTTCAAGCTACATAACTATCGACCAAAACTACTTTGGCCACTACTTCACGTAAGGAATCATGTTTTTACGTCCACTCAAACTGTCAAACCTGTTTTATGGTTCACACATAAAACACATTCCTAAAGGTCTTTGCAAAATCATCTCTAAATTGTTCAAGGACTCATATAAAATACTTTATTAGAGGATAATTTAATAAATCTGTTAAAAGCGGATTATTAATTTATCCATCTGGGTCATAATTCGGAAGATCTAAGACACAACTAATGTTTTAATTATGCTCTTAGATTTAGTCGTATTAGATTAGATTATATAGAAGGCTCTTCAACGTCTTTTATGCTATCTGTGTTACCATACTTTCGTACAAAATAATCTTTTTATGACTTGAGCAAGAACAAAAGTTTATAAATCCAATAATCATTGTAATTATATGATATATATACTTACTTCTAACAAATAATGTTTAGCATTTCTTCATTTCGTATATAACTATACATATACTATTATATATATCAAATGACTGAAGTAAGAAATTCGTAGTTGATCTATTAGGTTGAAGTACATCGTACAAATGTTATTAATTCATGTTGTGTAATAATTATAGAAATAAAAGTTTGTATGTCTTTTCCGGAACACGAAATTACCACCAACAGCTTTGGATCAAAATTTATAGACATACAATAGTTGGATTTACGCAAAGACAACTTGGATGCATGTACACACACATTAACAAGCACAACATTGGTCCTAATTTAGTATACAATAAGAAAAAAATGCGTACATAAATAATTGGAGGATCTTTTGAATACCTTTTGTTTCGTTAATTTAAAACTTGTAACTAGTTTTACTGAATCAGGACTACTTAATCTTTAGAAAAATCCACATAAAATTTTGATCAACAAATCATGTATCCGTTTAAAACTAATAACTCTTTACACATCATCATCTAATTAATCTCATGAGCATAGATTAATTGCGCCCGAACAAAGATTTATTATAAAAGTTTTCTCACCAATAGATATAGTAGCGAGGTAGTTTTAACAAATAAAAAATATTTTAATATATAGCAATTATTCGAATCTCTATAATATTAAATGAAATGACATATATAAATATTTACTGATTGAAATTTTTATCAAACGAACAAGATTTATTACTTAGATATCAGCGAACAAGTCACAAAAAGGAAAGATATTACCTTTGTCCATGGAGTAAAGAACACTGAATAAACGTTGATCACGTATCTGGCTTCGAGGCAATTTATTTTTTCTGTTTGAACAACCACGTCATAGTCGTATGAAATCTCCGTAAAAGGCAGCTCATTTCATATACTACACGTACGAAAAAAAAACAAAGATCTATTTACATAAACAATGAGTTAGATAAACATGAAAAACTGATTTACGATTTGGGTTGTATAAGTCCCATTTGACAGTTAGCATTTGTATGAAAATAAATTGTTTGTTCGCAGGTGATTTAATGGACGTCCTAGCACTTTTTACGTCGTCTGTTAACTTTGTACTGTATTGCAGTATGAGTCGACAGTTTAGGTGTACATTTGCCCGCCTCGCTCGACGGATGCTATACGCTGCAGAAGAGCCAGCAAAATGTGGGACTAAACATGAACCTACAACGCAGGTAGGAAGTTTGTGATAGCTATGGTACTGATTCAGTTAATCGTCTTCTAAAATCAATTAATATACTCGTAAATAATTTAAGCATTGCTTCTCCATTAATAATTGTCGCAGATTTGGTAACTAATCAAGATTAATCATCTAGTTTTGTTATCATATTTTAATTTTAAAATCCTAAAGCATGTAAGTAAAAGTTAAAAAGTGATATGAAATATTTATTATTTAACAGTTTATTTATATATAGGAATACTAATTTTTCCTAATAAACAATAGAAATTGTCTTCTAGTTAAAGTAAATTTGATAAGTCCATTATTTCAAAATTTACTTTCGATCAAAATCCTAAGAAGATTCTACATTGCCATTTTCATTTTATCCGATCCTACTTCCTACAAATTTTATTAATGCGAAAGAATGGATGTATGTTTGTTACTCTTTCAAGGGGAATCCGCTGATGGTTCAGCGGAATCGCCGTATTAATGAAATTTGGCACATTCATTCCTTATACAACGGGGTAACATATAAGCTATAGAAGTCCTGTTAATTCTACAGGAATAGGATGACATTGAAAAGCGCCATCTAATATCAAAATATCGCGCGACAACATTCCACGCGCACAAAGTTGCGGATAAAAGCTAGTCTATACTAATATATAAAGCATATGAAGAGTTTGTTTGTTTGAACGCTCTAATCTCAGGAACTACTACTCTGATTTAAAAAAAAATTAAAATTAAAAAAAAATATAATTAAGTTTAAAATAGTCCATTTATCTACGAAGGCCAATTACGCTAAGATAAATAGGAGACTAGCATCAATAAAAAACATTGCAATAAAAAAATTTGCGAATGCGGAAAAATTTAAAGCTTTCCTTAAGTGCGTTCAGTAAACGGTGAAAGTTGTTCAAATTCTCTTATAATTAACTCACGATAATTACTTTTATGTAAAAATTTCAATTCGGAAAAAGATTGTTACACGCTGAATTCAATGGGGACAAAATTGCTGGCACATCTAGTTATATACATAGGCAGTAGCAGATCCATTATTAAATAAACACCAATTAGGATTTACATCTTTTAATACATATACCTACGTTAAATCACTCTGTTGTTAACACTTGAAATATAAGAATAATATTGATACACGAAAACAAGTACACGAGGCTGTAGTCTGTTCACAAGGAGAGTATCCAGCCACTTACTTTATTGAATTTCCCCCGTTCGGTTCATACGTTTGTCAAAATGCCTAGGTGTCCGTGAAAACCCTCTGCTGGATGTACAAATTTTTTACAAGAAGGACGTGACGTCAACCGCCGATATACATAAAAAACGGTAATTATAATGTAATATTACGTGGCTCTAGGCCACAAAAAAGGCTTAAAATGTTAAATATCGATTACAACATAACCTGTCCAGTGCTGCAAAAACAATAGGTATACGTATTAATTTAAAAATTAATATTCAATATCAGAAACCTAATCCGGTTTTCTCATTTTAAAGGGAAATTTCACGAGAATACAAAATGTCGTTGATTAATTCTGAAATGCAAAATTACAATCTGTTCCGTTTACTTTCAAAATTTTCTTTTATATTCTTTTACACTTCGCAGGTTCAAAAAATAAATTACTGGAGAACAAAGTGCTTTGCTGTAACTTGCAAAAGTACTCATCTCATATGCGATGGTCACTAAAAATACTTGGAATATATTATATAGTAATTAAAGGCGCACTTTTTTATGCCGTGTGGTATCTGGCTGAGTAGAATAGACTATCCTCATTTTTTAACGAGGTGTCGTAAAAAGTAACTAAGGTAAGTTAACACACCGTGTGGTATTCGTTTGAGTAGAATAGACCACCGTCTTTCTTAACGAGGTGGCGTAAAATACGACTAAGGTAAATTCACATCAAGCAGCCGCCGCCAGTAAAATACATAGCCAAATCATGTGAAAACATGTTTATGTTACCCATATTACAAGTATTAAGTTACTTATATTAGGGCAGATGTCCGTGTGTTTAAGTGTCCCTTATATTTATTTAAATGAAAATTAATTAACAAAAACACTATTATCTCATTCATTTCTATTCCTATACCTATTTTAAATGAGAATAGAGACAAAATGGGACCTACAAATAGCATATGCCACCAAAACCTAAAAATTAAATAAATTAATCCTCATATAAAATTCGCCATGAAGCTCTGGATATAAAAAGAGAATAACTTCATTGTCCCTTGCCATTTCAACGTAAATTTATGGCATACTAGCTGACCGGTCCAATGTTGTTTTGCCATGTACATATATAATTTGTAATACATGACCGTGTACGCTTTGCCGTTTTCGTAATATTTTAATTACTGCTCCTCTCCTATTCATCTTAGCGTGATGTTATATGTCTATAGCCTTCCTCGATCAATTGACTATCTTACACTTAAATAATGTTTCAAATCAGTCCAGTAGTTCCTGAGATTAGCGTCATCAAACAATCAAACAAACTATTCAGCCTTATATATTAGTATAGATTTCAATAAATGTAGTTACAGTCAACCTCTGCGGCCTTTTTAACACAAAGAAATATACATTTTTGTTATTGATTTTTTTTAATTAGGTTACAAAACACACCACTGTTCCAGGTAACCGGTCCGCTATAGCGGCAGATGCCCGCCCTCGTCAGGGTGGTGGAGGACAGTATTATATAGATTTAAACAGGTAAACAAATTGTATAACCCAAACGAAAATATATAAAAAAAATATAATTGGAACAATTTTCATGTAATTTAAACACATCAAAATAATCTTTATTCAAATAAGCTCTTTCAAGCACTTAGACAAGTGAATAGTCAAGGATCAATATGTTTAGTGAAGCTACAACTGGTTCGTAATGTTGCTCTTACCGAAAAGAACTAGGCAAAAACACGGCGGTCAATCTTTTAAACATTTTCAATTTTACATTATTAAACTTTTTACTAAATTTTATAATATGCTTTAAGCTAAGCATATCTCTTACACTTAATTTTAATCTTTCTGTATACTGGTCTAGTATGGATTGCGGAATTTTATTATAGAAGCGAATTCCGAGACCATTAAATGAGTTGCTAACTCTACTGAGTCGCGACACAGGTACCACAGCTTTTTGGTCATCTCAATGTTTTGTCAGTTTTGTAAATGTCAGTTATGAAATATCAACAATGTCAGTAAACTGGGATTCCATAACATAGAATACATTTAAAACAACGATTAAATAAATAAGTATATTTTGTTTATCGTAATTTTTGTACTATATTTTGTTAGTATTTTCACATAATTTTCGAATTGTGTTTTAATTGATTTAATAATTTTGTTGCAGGAACTTCCGGTCTATTTAAGGATTTAAACAATTATTAAATATATCGATTATAAGAAATTGCTTTAAAATGTGTTTAGTAATAAATTTTTAACTTAAATAAATAAAAAATAAACTACAATTTAATTATTTAAAATAGTTGTACAAAGATTTTTAAATTAAAATTAAAACTAGTCTTCGCGTCTTTTGAGCCAAGACGCAAAAACTAGTATAGAAATATAATAAATATTTAAAGTAATAAGTTTTATTGTTTACGCTTAGGGTCCAAAGAGTATTTTAATCCGAGAATATACATATGTAAAAAATTTATATGCTTTAACGCGCGTTGTTTTAATTTTTAATATATTACTTCAATTACAATTTAATATCATTATTTAAATTGAAATTTTATATATTTACATATTTTATACTTCATATTGTATATAATTTTGTGTTTTTAAACCTAAGTAAATTAAATGTATCAAAAAATTTAATCCTTTTTCATTTTTACCTACTATATAAACATCCATACCAATTATTATAATACAGAATTCTGTCTGCACAGTCTATGAAAGCTGTGTATTAATATTTCTACGAGAAATTATCTTCCCAGGTAAGTAGCACCACACAGACAATCACATAAAGGAGCCTATATCCAACAGTGAATGTACTTTATATATTATATAATG
The DNA here is from genome assembly GCA_947086495.1 of Morpho achilles. Taxonomy (NCBI): domain Eukaryota; kingdom Metazoa; phylum Arthropoda; class Insecta; order Lepidoptera; family Nymphalidae; genus Morpho; species Morpho achilles. The sequence goes on along the minus strand of CAMTZB010000019.1, from coordinate 8,519,135 downwards.
CGAGTTTACAGCATAAAAGTAACTATGAACTGAAATAAATACTATTTAAAAAAAACTTAGTATATGAGGCCATATTGGTTTATATATAGAGAATTAACATTTCAAAAATAGCTAATTTAGTATCTCAGGACGAATAAATTGAAACTGCAAAATTGAATACCCATGCGACAGTTGGAGAGATGTAAATAGGACGAGCAAATAAAGGCGTACTTCCGGTCCAATAATATAGAAGGGATTCAAAGACATTATTAATTTCACATTTTCAAAGACTGTTTGTAGCAGTCCAACATTATTTGTATATTCAAGGAAGTTGTTAAAACAAAATAATTCTGTTCTGTACCTAAGTCTCATTAGTCGTCACTATTTATACTAAAGTAGTATATGATGAAGGTATTGTGAAAGTGATTTTATTTTTCTAAATTCTCTTATGGGTGAATTTTTGTAGTAATGAAACACTGTGATGAAAACCTGCATTTTCCTTCAGAATCTCTGAGGTAAGTATACCTAACCATCAAATTAATCGTCATCAAAACAGCGTCACAGGATTAATCTCCAATCCTTCTTTCCAAAAAGAGAACAACCCTTAGCCCTGTAACGGAATACTACGTGATTAGAATTTATTTACTGTGAAATTTCAGTTTACGACAACAAAAATGTACAAGACAAAACATGTATTTTAATAAACATGATAAAACCAAGACTTCAACTGTAGAGATAACGTATCAGTTGTAGACACAGGATTTACAATTTATCTAATTGAATGTTACGATCAATTCAATCTAAAAAAGAAATTAAAATATATTATACTTTCTTCTACAACAGAATAAAAGTCCAAACAGTTTTCTATCTAGTATTTATTCACGTTAGATATACGTTGTTGGGTGAAAGCAATGCAACTTTTACGGTTATCATAGGTTATTACTAATTGACAACTTTGTTTCGGGTTAATCGAATTTTATAAAATTCGATTTATTTTGAAGGGGAAAAAATGCATTATCTAGTAATCGATTTTATACACTCCAAGGCACATCCCTAGTACAAATCTAAATAACTGTAAAATATTTTACATAAAGCCGAAACCAATACGCGGTCATGAGCCACTTGCGGCCCGTTAAACATCTTTATGCGCCCCGCTAAGCATTTCTAAAATTGAATTTATTTTATCGACTTTCTCTCATCAATATATTGTTTGTTATAAAATGAATTATAATAAAACGGCCTATAAAAACCCAAACAAATTTTTGTATCAGGTCACTTGTCGGCAACTTGTCCAAACATTCAGTTCAAATTTACATTTATTATAAAAAAAAAGTTTTGTAAAATATTAACAAACGTTACTTTGTGACCGACGCGCTAAAAAATTCTATTTAATAAGGTTTCTAACCCCAGACATAAAGGAATATATAAATGTATACAATAAAGTGAGTTGGTGTTATATCTTTGGTGTAACAAACAAATTAAATATTATTCTCACTCTACGTTTCAAATTTTAGACGCGAGCACTTTTCACGTCGACGCCCCATTAGCTAATACTCGGCTAACCCCTCATAACTTTCAGAGGTCAAGTTTCATTTCAGCACACTTGACATAATAGCAAAATTGCTTACGGATGAACACTAAATACAGAATTTAGTAGAATTTACGCAAAAATTTAATTACTGTTGGTGCATGTGTATATTTACATACATTGAGAGATTAAGACTCGGATTATTATTACAAATATACATAGCAATATCACTTACGCCGTTGTGGTATCCGGCTGAATAGAATAGTACCACCCTCATTTCTTACCGAGGTGTCGTAAAAGGCGACTAAGGTAAGTCGACCCACCGTGTGGTATCCGGCTGAGTAGAATAGACCACCCTCATTTCTTACCGAGGTGTCGTTAAAGACGACTAAGCTAAGTAGACCCACCCTGTGGTATCCGGTTTAGTAAAATAGACCATCCTCTTTCTTACCGCGGTGTCGTAAAATACCACTGAGGTAAGTTGACCTCAGGCCGGTCGTAAAAACGCAGCCAAATCATGTGACAGCATACTTATAACATGTTTTGCCGACCCCACTTAGACTGGGATAAGAACAGGAAGATGATGACACAGCGATATCACTTGTGTCTAAACATTATTTTCTAATTTAACTTGTGTCTTTTAGACATTCTTTAATTTCTCTATGCAGGATATTGACTGTAAGTATATTTCTTGAGGTGTCTTTGAATGATCTACTACAGACAAAGTCTCAAGAGGACCTCACTTGGTTCTAGAGTCAAAGGATACTACAAAAGTATTGTTTGAATTGGGTAGCATAGAGGGTGATTTCGGCGCCCTCAAATACTCTAACTACGGGCTTATTTGTTTTCGTTTTCCGACGTAATGTATAAGTATACGTAAGTTTTTTATACGCTCTTGTATATCTATAGATCATATATAAGAATGTTATAACTATTTTATAGTCTAAATATATTTATTAGTTCTCGCAATTCGATCCTTAGAGTGAAGTAAAGAAAATGTTTTAGCAACTTCAGTGATTATAGAGTGAGACGCCGTGTGGTATCCGGCTGAATAGAATAGTACCACCCTCTTTTCTTACCGAGGTGTCGTAAAAGGCGACTAAGGTAAGTCGACCCGCTGTGTGGTGTCCGGCTGAGTAGAATAGACCATCCTCATTTCTTACCGACGTGTCGTAAAAGGCGACTAAGGTAAGTTGACTCACCGTGTGGTATCCGGTTAAGTAGAATAGACCACCCTCTTTCTTATCGAGGTGTCGTAAAATACGACTAAGATAAGTTGACGTCAGGCAGGCGGCCGGTCGTAAAATACGTAGCCAAATCATGTGACAACATGTTTATAACATGTTGTGCCGACCCCACTTAAAGTGGGATAAGGGCAGGAAGATGATGAGTGATTATAGAGTGAGATACCAAAACCAAATTTACAAATTAACCTAAACACTTATTTGATTACTCACATTCCTTATTTCTACGTCGGTAAAAGGCTGTCTCGGTGTAATCAGTTTCGAATATGACAACTAAGTTGCGCATCTCTCATATTCAACACTCGACTTAAGGAATTCCATAAATACTTTATAAACTCTACTGTTTTGCACCAGCAGTATATTTGTGTGATGAATTAATATGAAAGCTCTGATACTTTCGTAGATTACTTTTAATAAGTTTTTGACAACGCAAGCTAAATGTACAAGACTGAACAATACACACATAGTCGGCACAACATGTTATAAACATGCTGTCACATGATTTGGCTGCGTTTTTACGACCGGACGCCTGCCTGACGTCAACCTACCTCTGTCGTATTTTACGACACCTCGGTAAGAAAGAGGGCGGTCTATTCTACTAAACCGGATACCACACGGTGGGTCAACTTAACTTAGTCGCCTTTTACGACACCTCAGTGAGACATGAGGTTGGTCTTTTCTACTTAGCCAGATACCACACGGCGAGTCGATTTACCTAAGTCGCATTTTACGACACCTCGGTAAAAAATGAGAACTCTAGATCATACACGGAAACTTAAATTATTTCCTTTAAATAATCATACCTGCAAAGCAATACTGAAACAATATTTAATGTCAATCACTTATGATGAGGTTGAAAAACCTTTTAAAACGTGTGACGTAATCTATAAATATATGTAAAACACACAAAACTTACACCCATATCTAGACACTCACAGACATCAACGCATACACACAACACACACACACACACACACACACACACACACACACACACACACACACACACACACACACACACACACACACACGCACGACTCAGAATACGTAGCATGAATAGTTTTATTTCTTTTTCTTTTGTTAATTTTTGAGAGCGGGGACCCTTCTGACATAGGTGTTGTTTCACTTAAAAGAAGGTCCCAACCTTCGTTTTGTAACTTTTATGTATTTAATGAAAAATAAATAAATTATTATTATATATCTGTAAAATCACTCACCCAACACTCGTACATGATACGTAATAAACCTTCAACCTGAAAATTATCATAATAGAATAATTTATACTTGAGCTTTAACTGAACCCTAAAGTTTGCAGTCAGCATATCCAGCGAAGTCAGGTGCCATCATTAAATCTAAGTACCGCAGTGAACTTTGCCCAATAAAGTGTAGATTTATCTTTTGGTAATCCAATATGGGTTGGCGAATTTTATCGTCTGCACATTAAATGTGTTATGGGAATTTATCGCTTGCCAATATACCTATGCAACAAGGAACGTTCACCATAACTTAAAAAGTTTATGTTTAAAAAAAATATAAAATCTATTCGACGTACGTGGTTTTTAGGTTATTTTTATTTTATTTTTATAGGTTAAAATAACAAGTTGCCGCTGCTGGACAAAGGCCTTTTCTAAATATATCTTATATAGCTTAGGCACTCTGCTCCAATGCGGATTTGTAGGTTATACATATTTCAGGAATTATTTCCAGGTAAACAGGTCCCGTAGCTGTGATAGGCCAACGGTACCGTGCAACTCTTTCGAGGAGGTCATGAGTTCATACACCAATGAGTTTTAGTTAACCCGGGCAGACACCAATGAGTTTTTCTGATAAAACTTATGTGTCTAATTGATAATTGCAATTTATCACACGCTTTTCGGCGAAGGAAAACATCGTGAGGAAACCTGCATATCTCCGCATTGTAGCGGCTTGGTAGGTCTTGGCTCCAATCCTTCTCTCCAAAAACGGAGAGAAGAGACCAATTCCCAGCAGTGGGATAGTAACTGGCCGATACTTTATATAGCTTCCATCTATAATTTAAGAATGGGAAACAGATCGGTCCGGGTTTGAACCCGTGAACCGAGTTAGAAACAGTTGTATAAATTAAAACTATTTATTTACATTAAATCAATAAATAAAAGATAATAAGAAATATCTATTTTTCTAAACAGACTTCAATTCCAAGTGTAATACCGTGATGCCATCTCACCCGCTATCAATAAAATGGATATCCTAAAGCAAGAGTGATTACGCATCGTCTCCGAGGAAGGGTTACAAATTTGCAGTAAACGTTATCGCTCAATCAATTTTACTGCAATCAAGCTTAATATATTGGTAAGTGCCAAGGATGCTATCGGATACCGTTAAGAACATTAACTTTTTTAACTCTTATATATGATGTATCAATTGATTCATACAAGAAATTGCTACCAAGCCTACCCTAAATTCTGACTTTATTACAATATGGTTCTGATTTTATTATAATATGGTCGTTTGCATTCACTTCTTTACTTTGGAAAGCACGTTAAACCTTCGTTCCTATTTATCCCGTAATGGTCGTTTAGCGGCAAAATTCCGTCGATTTCACCGTCTATATGCTTTTAGTTTTTGGAAAGCAGAGCGCAGATCAGCGTATATAAAACTGTATTAGCTTAATACAAGAAGAATCACAATATGTAGTCTAAAACCTAAAGGCAAAGCTTCTACACAACGTGCTTACAAGTTCTGTAAGTAACCAAACTATGAAATTTCCATATTTATAACTAGCAAGAAACGGTAACCAAAACGTAATCATACATAAAATAGTTCGTATTTTTCTTCCTTCTTATATATAGGGTTTGTTTTATGATGTACGATTTTTAATACAGAAATTTAGGGCCTGCTTCCTGGACAAACACAAAGAAGGACAAATACAGTAGTTACACGTAACTAAGATTGGCGACCTTAAGGCTATGTGGGATAAATGTTCTCTATAACAATATTTTTCTATTATGTAGGTAAATTTTAAATGCCAGCACTTTTGAATTGTCAATGATTAATACAGGTATTATTAATGAAGTTACAACTAGTTCAGAATGTTGCTTTTACCGAAATAACCGGCAAGAAACTGGGCCGTCAATCTTTTGAACATCTTCAACTTACATTATTAAACCGTAGTCTTGTATGAAGCTGATCCAAATAATCTTCAATTGTGTAATATGCTTTACGTATAAGCATATTTCTAAGACTAAATTTAAACCTTTCTATAGTCGACTCTGTATGGATTGCGGAATTTTATTGTAGAAGCGAATACCTAAGCCAACGCACGTTTTGCTAACTCTGCTGAGTCGCAGTAACAAAACTTATAGAATATGCCACGCCTGGCTTGTTAATTAATTTAATTTATATTACGTGGTCAACGAAAAACACGCCACTTCATTAGCGTATGTCATGCGTAAGTGAAGTAGCTTTGGCACCCTCGAGAATAATTTTGGAGACATTTCAACAATGTCAACGATAGAAATACTAATTTTCTAGACCCTATTTTATATGTTTTTAACAATTATGATACATAGTATATGTATATATACACACACACACACACATATATAGTATTTATGTATATTTATTAATATCTTTGACAATTTACTTTTTCATATCCATAAGGATTGACGACTTGCCTGGAAATAGACTTTGCTTTAATATGATGGGTACATTGGCCAAAACATCTAAGACTTTAATGAAATTCAGTGACGCTTATTTAAATTTATTATTTCTAAACTGTTTTATTTATAAATAAACATATACTATAGGAAATATTTCGGATAAATATTTTTATGTATATTTAAACTCAACGATTAAAGTACTTACCTACAACTACCTTAAAGTTAAAACAAAACAACAACAAAGAAAACGAGGGTCAACAATATACAAAAAGGGAATTTCACCTCTCTATTCTAATTTTAAGGTACTGCTCAGACCAATACGTTATTAAATTACCTTTTGTTATCATGAGGTTTAGGATTTGAAATTCTAATGGATCCAGATGTCGATCTACATGCGACTGTACGCGCGTATTAAAAGGAATTGCGCGCGGTAGTTTACAATGTCAATTTACATAAAGCAGCTATGATGTGTCACGCGTGCTTTCGTTTTAAATAACGCCAACCATCATAGAGCACCGATTTTATATACAGGACATAATTTTATATATAGGACGTGATAGAGTTTTATAAAAAAAATTACAAAAAATAATATTATAACATAACTTGTGTTCTCCAAACCTTTGGATGATAAAACAATGATTTATATCAAAACAATTTTTTTAATTAATACAATATGTTACAACCTATACAAAGCAAGTGGGCTAAGTGTATTAAAGTGAACTTACTCTTTGAATGAGACGCATTGAATTACAAAATATTCATAAATACTTCAAATCAAGGACGGGTGTACTACGGTTGTACTTAGTCGCGCCTTTCGAACTGACAAACTCGTCTCTCTTATAAACTTCGTCTCGTGCCACAAACAAGTAAGAAGAAAAAATTGGATCAGAAGTTCGAACCAAACCAGTATATACCAACATATAATGAGTCAATTTCAAGAACATGCTATAATCTATTAATTATTACTCAATCATTTTTGGTAATAAACAAGTTTTGTGTACGTATATTGTAAGATCAAATGACATATATGTAATATCCTATGAAATACGAGTATTTTAGTTCTCATATTTTGAGCCAAGATCAGAAATCTGAAAGTATTTTAATTTTAAATATAATCTATGATGTTATTATTATTTTATTATTTATTATGTTATTTACCACGGAATTGTAAAGGCAAATTTGTAGTTGTTAAACTTTGATTTAAATTTATAAAATGAATTCTAAGAAAGCCGCGAACTGAACTCCTACACAAAATTGCTGCGGTATACTTTAACTTGTATTTTAATAAATATTTTAGTACGTATAACTCCTTGCGGAATGTATTTTGTTTATTACGTAAGAATAAAAATTTAACTAGACGAAACTCATTAATAGATAATGTTTGAAATAGGAAAATTGGACTTGACTGTACTGTCACCGTTTAATACATGGTAATTACTAAAATAAATAATACTCAAATGTTAAACATAACTAAATTATTAATAATTTTTCAGTGAATAACAATTAACAAAAGTTATAATAAAATTACTTGCTACAATCCGCGATTAAGTAAATAGAAAAAAATATAAAAAAGTAAAAAGGTAAATTCTAGGCTTTTTTTGCGAAATGATAATACAGAATTGTGCTGTACAAACAGCACTCAATTTATTTACTTTTTACCTTTATTATACGATTATATATTGAATTAAGTTTGTACGTAGATATACATATTTTAGATTATCATAATTAACAGGTATAAAAAGCTATAACAACATTGTCTTTAATCGAGTTTTCCTTAATATATCCATCTTCAACGGCCATGACGAAATTAATTAACATCAGTGTAGAGCAAAAAAGTTCGTAAACATCTACTGCTTGCCAAGGACTCCTCAACTACTTTTCTTACTCCTTGTATCATGTTTAAGGCTGAAGGATATAATCTTTGTAGCTACGCAAAAATTATAATGAACTTGTCATGATAGATCCCCTACTTAGCGCTCTGGTCCGTCTCTATTTACAAATGGTATCACTACAACTTTATCTTGCTGTCTAAAGTGAGTTGAGTTGAGTGTGCGTGTGTGTTTGACAGAGAGAGTGTGTATGTGTATCTATGTGTGTGAATTAGAGAGAATGAGTAAATGAACATCATTTTAAAATATTTTTTTTATATTTTCACTTGTATTACTAACTACTGCAATATTATATGCAATATGTTTGTTGTACCTACTTTATTTTATGACACTTCTTTATCCTCCATTAAATTAAATTAAATTAATTTATTAAAATATCTATATAACTATATATGTTTTATAATTTTCTTGTAAAGACTCTGATTAAACGTTTGTAGTAAATTTAGATGATATTTTATTAAACTTTATACTTTACCCATAAACTTGGGATGCCGTTGCAAACTGAACCAAATAAGAAAGCGGTCATAAAAATAAATATATTTTTATTTTATGCAACAAATGTAGGATAAACATGGCCACAAAACAATCAAGTCGAAAAACATGGCGCCAGGAAAGCATTGGTACGTTTTTTATAGCTTCCCATTTCTTCCATCCCGGAGCTTATTGATAAGCTCTTAGCATAAAAATTGCACAAGAAAAAACGGTTTTACGTAAAAACTTCTAACGATATTTCTTATAAAATGTGTTTGAATTTTGCGAGTCAGTACAGTCTCTTCGTTTGAATTATATTTAAAGTGTATACATTTTAGACTAAATAAATACAAAAGCTGCTCACGAAGTTATGTACGTTACATAAATCTCCAAAGATTATTTAAGCATGATATAAGCAAACATAGCTCTGATTTCAGCGAAACGAAGTGGAAAAATATTTCTTTGTTCTCATTTATATATTCTCCGTAAGGCTGCACATTTCTGTACTGGCTAACTTTCGCTCTGCGAATTTACATTTAACATTTACAAAATTTTTATTTTCATAATCCACAATTTTTTAATATATAATACAATTTGCTTTATATCCGCCCTGTGGTATCTGACTGCAAAGAATAGACCAATCACATTTTTTACCGAGTTGTCGTAAAAGACGACTAAGGTAAGTGGACCCACCTTGTGGACTCCGGTTGAGTAGAATAGACTACCCTCATTTTTTACCGAGGTATCGTAAAAGGCGACTAAGGTAAGTTGACCCACGTGTGGTATCCGGTTGAGTAGAATAGACCACGCTCTTTCATACCGAGGTGTCGAAAAATATGACTAAGGTAAATTGACGTCAGGCAGGCGGCCGGTCGTGAAATACGTAGCCAAATCATGTGACACATAGCCAAAACATGTTATAACATGTTGTGCCGACCTCACTTAAGTTAATGTGGGATAAGGACAGGATGATAATTTGCTTTATACTTTGAATGACACCTATATAAGAACGTAAACATTTTGTTTATTTCTCTAGTCGTACTTCATTACTGAAGGTCGTGGTCCTGGCAACATATTATCCTCGAGTGGATAATTTGTTTCCACCTGCTCCTGTTGGTGGCCATTGTTGCTAACTCATAAAATTTGGCGGACGCGCAGGACTGGCGCAGTTGGTCTGACCACCTAGTTGGTGAGTGGCCTCTTTGGTTATTTAAGGATTTCAAATTAAAAAGACGTGAAAACGTTTTGATTGAATTAGAAATAGGTATAATCTTTTGGGAAATGCTGATAATAGTACTTCAAGGTAGGTTTAGATTTATTATTCTAATAGTTCATATATATACGTCTAGAGTAAAGCCGTTGAAATTTCTGTACTCTTATTTAACTTTTTATAGTATATGATCAATATTCTTAAATATGTATATAGGTAATGAATTAGGATTTTTATTGACACTACATTAAAAACATATTGTACGTCAATAAAAGTACTTTTAAAAGATGATTTATTTGAAAATATAGTGGTCAGGATGATCGATAATGAAGAAAATCGATGAAGAGAATCGTGGTTTCTTGGAAACCTCACGGTAACTTCACTGATTGAAAAATATCATTGAATATTACAGTTGGGTAATATTTTTTCTCCTACTTGCTACCTAAACACTGTTGTTTAATTTTTGTGGACTTAAAAAAAAAACTCGTTGTGTTAAATAGAAAATAAAGACGTGAACAGAAGAAAAAAAGACCATAGATTATACCAGAGTAGAGCCAGCTTAAAGTGTCCATCAAAAAAAAGCAAATGAAGATATCAATCTATCTTTTTGGCCATTATATGAACACTGGATCACATTCGATGTTGGTTAATTTCAAATTCATTTTGACTTTTGAACATAAAAGAGCATAAACATTTAGAGGGCGTGCTAAAAAATGTTCAAAGTATTTAAATTAAAATGCGTTATTAATATTATTTATTGCTTAGTATTGATTGGACAAAATAAGTATGGGTCTCCCATAATGCTTATTACATTAATTGTTGGACACTCGCACTCATAAGCCTATATCCTCCAACTCTCTAGCTCTCCTACTCTATGTATAATAACTCTGAAAAAGCTGAGCTCTAAAGTAAAATAAAACCAATCCCGAATATAGGGAGTATAAAACATTTTATGTATTCGTAATTCCCGAATTGGAGCAGTGTCACGCTAGTAAATCAATCGCGAGGGAAAAGGAGATCATTATATCTTACGATATCCCAATGGAAAGATGAAGGATTCTAGTTACCCGACAATTTCTTCTAGTACATTTAACTCTTAAAATACCCGTAGTAATTGTACCATGTTTTTTTGTGCCCAAAAGAAAACGGAAATTTATATCATATATGTTGGCCCAATATAAAAACAACTGTACAAAATTTAATCAAAATTGCTTCAGCAGATTACCCGCCATCAGACAAACTGACCTTCGTAGGTATAATATTAGTGTATTAGGCTGAAAACATAGACTGAACATATTTTCTGTTAATTAAACTATGCTGTTCAACTCTACTGTTGCTATGAAGTAAAGTTTCTATGTTAGTATAATTTTAAATGATTATCGCTTTCGTGTGGTTTCATTTAAGGCTAGATATCCAGTTAAATCAGTTTCCAGGACTCGACTCCGCCGCATCCTCCCGCGGATAGTTAAATTTAACACAACAATTTAATAAACTTTAAATAACAAATTAACACAAGTGTTTTCATCTCCTGGTCAATTAATCAGAATCACCAAACTGAACGCCTCTCGGACGTACAAGTGTATAAGGTTTAAGTGCCAAATCTTCAATGCGATGTCTAGATATCCCTTGTAACTACACCACCAGCTACGCTCCACTCATAGGCTTCAAGATTTTAGTATCAAAAACACATGTAACGCCTCCGTATCAAAAGATGATCGTGTTATAGCGCAATTAAACGTCAAAGTACACAAGACACAACATAATGAATGTCCTAAATTTATTGCATAATAAATGTTGATATCACAGTACGCCAAGAACGCCTCTTTTAATGAAGACCGTTAAGAGCCTGCCATTAGACTTTGTATTTAATTTCCCTTGCTTGGCGAATAATATTTGACAGGTAAATGTAGTATAATATTGATGTTGTGCAGTAAATAAATGAAATCCGTACTGTTTACGAATGTTCAAGAATTGACATGTTAACTACTACTTTCATCTTAAATGTTATGTAAAATTCGACTTTATCTAGCGCTTATTATTTAAAGAAGACTATTAAAAGAGATTATCAACTATAATCTCACATAACTACTGATTATATATCCATTCTTATTCAAGCGGTGTTGTATTTTCAAACTCATATGGCTTACGAATTTTACAAGGGTTGTCATGTCTACTTATAAGATTTTTTCATGAATAAGCGTTTTTTATTTTCTGTGTCACGTTTTTTAATCCTATGTAATGGCATTCGAATAATGAGTTAGACGTTACTCTTTTCGCTTTCATATTTCTTAGCGGAAATAAGGCGGACTACTTAGATATTGCTACATTCAAAAAATATTAAATCAATAAATGCAGATGTTTCTCGCCTCCTGCCGTACAGATATTAAGCTTAACAATTTGGAAAAAATATTTGGAAATCTTAGTAGTACTTTTTAAGTTAGCAAAGTCTATAATAATCAATCAAATAAAAATTTAGATCTAAGTTAAAACTTGCACTATTATTTGTTATATTTAGTTGTTTAGTTTACAAAATATAGATAGGCAGATAATACGAATAATCGATTCTCCCACGCCTCCACACATAAACCCATTCATATTTTTTTAAATTATATTTATTTTGGACTTGCCTTTATGCAAGTTCACAACAGCAATCAAAAAAATACTTATTAACAAAGCTTATTATACTATTGAAGATTATGTAAATGATAAGAAACCTTCAATTGAAGTTGCTACAAGCTACTCACTAGATTAATTGTAATTTTTGATTTGTCTAACAATTATATATTATATGATTATTTTTTATAAGAATGAAGGGTTCTCCTCTGTAAGAAAACCTTTCTGAACCAGTAGTAATCTGACGATTCAGAAGTGCTTAAATAACGAATAATTGGAATTAATTTGCTTTAATATATGTAGCATCCTATACCAAACATCTAACTCTTTGAGTCTAGCTTTCTATGTGTTGGCTTTATTTAACTTAAGCTCACTGGTCTTGCTTATTTGATGCGAAGATGATTATTCTTGTCCCACTCATCAAAAACATACTTTTACATGGTTCCAATCATAACAAATACAACTCTTGCTTGTCGAGAATACATTAATGTTAAAAAAGAGAACAGAAGGCTATTCTTTACTTCAGTTTTGAGAGCCACCGATGTGTAATATCGTTGTCGCGCTATGGGTTACCCTAATTTTCCACTTAATAAAGCGTTTATTGTGTTTGACATTACAAGTAACAAGGGTTAACTAAATACTTTATGATTCAGACGTTTTATAACGGTCTTGATTTCGCTCTGAACTTTGTTTTATTTGTTTAGAACAATTTCGTTCGTCCAATCAAGCAACACAAATACGAAAGGATCTTTTTAATATCAAGACTTTTCTTCTTCATCAATCAAATAATGAGGAAATTTACTAAGATACAAGATATGGCCACCTAATTAACGAGCGAGTAAATGTCTCCAATTTCGGCTTGCTCATGTGTTTGGAGGGAATATCAATGGTTGGGGTTGAACTAATGTAAGAATGCTAGCATAGACGGCGAAACGCATTACGATTTTGTAGTGGAGCCTATCCTCCTGATGATGCTTCGGTTTCGGGGCGAAGCGATCGTATAGATTGTGATAGTGAGTGTGTGTAGTGAGTGTGCTTGTGGTATTGGCGGCGTTTTGTGATTCGTGTGGTGGCGTGTCCTGCATTTATAAGGTATGTTAATGTTGCCTGCTTCATACACTTAGCATAACATAGATTCTCTTAACAAACGTGGATTGCAGCTGTTGGTATTTATTCTATTATCTGTGTAAAAAGTAATGCATTTAATTTTCTAATGGCCACACTAAATTAAGTATATAAAAGCAGCGTGCGCCATATTTAGTTCTCTTACTTCGTTCACAGCTGTGCCAGGAGAAGAACACGTAACCGTCTGAGGTATAAGATATTTTGAATATAGATTTGTTTCTTCGACTTTATAATTCAAATGTGTGTTTTATTTTATTGCGTTAGCTCTGCATATTGCAACTACGTATAGCAGCAAAGAACTCTATTGTAACTACTGTACCAAGATAACATTACTTTTGGTGTTAAAAATATTTTAAAAAACACCTATGTCAAAATCACAAGATCGTTGTTACGACATAGATGCTATTTTCTCACCAATCGAAATTCCGTTGATAACGTCGATATCAGCTATCGGACAACTGAACTACATCTCTAATCTATTGCAAATAAACAAATTTTAAAACTATGAATACAGACTGCGCCCATAAATAAAACAATTTCACAGTGTGTTATATCTCCATCACTTGATTGTTCTGTTTGTGGTGGCATACAGGTGAAATTTTAATTCCTTTTACTTGCTTAGTCTTCAATATTTAAATAAGTTATATTGTATATATTTTTTTGTATTTCGGAAACGGCTCCAACGATTTTCATGAAATTCAGTATTTAGAGGGTTTTGGGCGAAAAAATCGATCTGATCGAATCAAACCTAGATAAATGTTTTATCCCTGTTTTTAGGCACTGAAAAAACTGCTATAATTTTATGAGAAAGCAAACGATAATTTCGATGATAATTGCAAAGTCATGATAGCTCAATTGGGTAAAGGGCTGTCTTGAATTCTGAATACTAGGATCGATTTCAGATAGAATCTTTTTTTATAGATTTCTAATTGTTTTTTTTTTTATTTAAAAAATTACCAAGCAAGGCTCGGTCAACCAGGTACTATAGTAATAATTATACACGTTGAATAAAGAAATACATTTAATCTTTGTAGTTTAAGATTCACTTTTAAAAGTTACTACAACACGAGCAGAAAGCAGCAGGTGCTCACTGTACACTTTATTTTATGCCAATAATTATAGGGGTGAAGTTTTACCCGTTTAACTTTGCCGCTCTGTTTTATAATATTATGTTGATTTATGATTGTTCGGTCGACTTGTAACTAGGTATTTCCCTATGTAAATTTTATCTAACGGTAACTATGTACAATAACTAACATTTATAATTTAAATCTGTTTTTTTCTTATTGTTAAACTTTACAACTAGTTCATGTTGGTTAATAAATTCAGCGTAAAAATAACATGAAGCGACGATATTAATAGTAGATTATGATACTGTTGCATAATAAGGGTTCTTATAACACGAGTGTATTTTAAAAAAACGAAGGCGAAGGCGAGTTTTTTTTATAGTATCACACGAGTGTAATAAGACCAAGTTATGTACAGTGTCGTACACTACTTATCTACTCTCAAGCTATAATACGTAAAACAATTTTAAATAAAAACCAAACTTTGTTTAAATATTGAAAAGATTTTTTAAATGTCAAATGTTAGCGCCAAGGCGTAAACATCAATTGCGCATGCCTGTTGCGTCGCCGCGGACTCGTTCATTGAAACCTTTTTTTTTAAAGACAGAGTTTCAACCTCCTTGGTCCAGCTGGAGGTTGTATAGGTGTATCGTTATGATTGAAAAGTTATATTATGATACAGGTGTCCATACAAGACCTGTATCGTAATAAAACTTTTTAAATTTTATTTTTTCCTGTACGTAATGTTTGTCATAAGAATTTTGGTTTCAGTTTTATAATCTTTGTATTATAGTATCAGAGCAGATAAAATTATTAATTACATTCTATATATATATACTTTATTAGCTGTGATAGCTCAGCGGTAAGTGACTCTCTAGACACGATAATGTAGAAATCTAACTTATAATAATTTTAGTAATCCTATCCATGAACTACGTTTTTAACGTTCCATCGTTCTAAAGATTATTAAAGAGTACAAAATTTTCTAATTCTATGCGAACCGTTATCCTCTGTGTAAACCCGAATGACATTGTACCCGTAATGTTATCAAGCCCGTAATGTGTTTTATCTTTTCGTAAATAAGGGCACTGCTAACATCGTTTCACTAAGTTAAGATAATATAATTAATATTACGTATATAGTTTTACTGGTTTATACAAAAATCTCTTACAAAAGTTTAAAAAGTATGTTCGTATTTTGCTATCACATAAAGCTATAATTGAATATTATCCAGATGTAAAATTAATTCAAATGCTACAATTTTTGGCACAAATAAATCAACAGTATATAAAATATTGAATTTTATTATTTACATTCATTAATGTAGCCATAATGATACTTTGACATAATATTTCGTATTAAATTTATATTATACAAAAATCACTATTATTGAATGATATTTTATGAGTAGAATAGACCATCCTCATTTCTTACCGAGTTGTCGTAAAAGGCGATTAATGTAAGTTGACGTTCGGCAGGACGTAAAATAGCTAGCCAAATCATGTGACAACATGTTTATAACATGTTGTGCCGACCCCACTTAAAGTGGGATAAGAATGATCTTTCATTATAACGACTTTTACTTTGTATAAATTTTATAATTCGTATATCATAAATATACATGCATACTAAGTTTACTAATATCATAAGACATATTGCTACTTAATTTAGTTTATCTCAAAAGGGTGAGCGAATAAAGCAGAAGGGATAAAGTATATGCAAATGGGTGGAATAGTCCAAAATAGGAGCTGACCACCCGCCCTGCTCTGACAGGCGTCCCCGAAATCAGATAGAAGTATATGCATTATAATTACTATCTAATACCATTGATGTATAACAACTCATATTAAGCAGTTTTTTATTATATTCCATACATCTCACACCTATTTACGTGTTTAAAGTTTGGTCCATATTGGTATATTTATAAAAATATTGTCAATATGAGCTTCTATCTACATTTATTGTTTACCAAGTATATCGGTAAAATTATCTTTCCAAAAATACAAATCTCGTATAAATTTATATATTTAATAATATGCAACAAATTCATAACCGTTTTATCAGTTTTGTACTTAACTTGGTTCTGCGCGATAAGCTTATAATTAATATTTTTATCAAAGTCAAAACTGCAAAAGTTATTGCGAGCATGCCGATACATGTTATTTATTTATCTATAAATATTTGGATAGCTTATATTATTTATTAATATTAATCAAAGAAGTTCTTCAGAATTCTTATTGTCTTTTAACATCGTTATATCCTGATTGATGTACAAAGGCAGTTTCAAGCACAATTGAAGGCAGAGCATTAAATACATATATTGGGCTTGCATAATAGCAACTAAGAGAAGAAGAATTGTTAAAGCTATATTGTAAGTATGTATTAAGAATCATAGTCATCATCTTCTTGCCCTTATCCCGCTCTAAGTGGGGTCGGCACATCATGTTATAAACATGTTGTCACATGAGTTGGCTACGTATTTCACGACCGGCCGCCTGCCTGACGTCAACTTATCTTAGTCGCATTTTACGACACCTCGGTAAGAAAGAGGGTGGTCAATCTACTCAACCGGATAAGATACGGTGGGTCAACTTACCTTAGTCCCCTTTACGACACCTCGGTAAGAAATAAGGGTGGTACTATTCTATTCAGCTGGATACTACACGGCTAGTATTAAGTAAAGTATGTTGATATCTAAGTATAATTAGAAAAAAAATATGAATTTATGTCCTATCAGGGTTGGACTAAAACCTTAATATACTCAAGCGTGACGGTAGGTAGTTTAAATCTTTGTAGTTTTAAAGTGATGAAACTTCGGTATTATACACTAAGAAAGAAACAACATGTCGTAAGATTACATCTTATAAATACTTAATACAAACAAATACTATTTTATACACTCGAATAGTCAGAATACCTAATCCATTAGAGTTAGCGAGTTTGAATCTAGGGCATTATCTATGAAAAGCCAAGAATAACATTCGTATAACAAGGCATGCGAAGCGTATTGTTATCACTAAACCGTAATCTTCTTTAGACAACCCTTAACAAACGAAAGAAGCTTAGTTTGTACGAGGAATAAGAAAGAGGAAAACGGGTACGAAATACTAATACAATAAAACAAAGTTATAATAATTATTTGGCAACAATTCAAGTTCTTCTGAAAATCAAGTACAAAACCATAATATGTTCCCTGAAAATAATTACGTTATTTCGTTACACGTTACGACTTAAGTTACATTGTGTCACTCATTTGAAATATCACTACCGATAAAAAGAAATCAGACAGTATACAAAAAAAAGAAAATATTTTGTCGCAGTGAAAGTATTGCTAGCATCTGAGTTATAATTCAAGCCATTTCTCAGAGTAGACATTAACGAATAGCGTAGGTGTGATTTATTTTTATTCTTTCGAGTTTTTACTACATTCAGTATAAGTTTAAGGTACCTGATGGCGTAAAATACAGAACTCTGTAAAAGCGAATGAAATTTAGTATGGGAATAGCCATGATTCATACCGGGAAACGATAATTATTTGCAATTACAACAAATTTTCATAACTATCTGATTGTAAAGATGGCATAAAAACGAATCTATATCCGGATTACTAAGCTTTGAAATGGCGAATACGTGTCGTAAAACGAAGTGTTGTAAGCCAAAATTAAATTAACTGATAACCACATAATGGTTGCAGGTTTTCACTGAACTTTAACGGACCATGGCCGCAGATTCCTCGTAGAGACTTATATCAAGCAGACAATCATTAGTTGACATGTTTATAAAGAACTAATCATAAAACAGCCTTCAGTTAGAAACCGAGAAATTCCAGATAATGCCATCAATAAAGTCTCTAACACATTTTTTTACTTACCATTGATAAGAATTATAATTGAATTGAATAAAACTTGCTCCACCTACTTCAAGTTATATAAATCCTTAGATATCTAATCCAATAAAACAAGACTTGAGAAGAGCCAATTTAAAAGAAGAAGGGATACTATTATTGAACTTATTTATTACATCAATTTGTCGTACCTCCACAATAGGCCACTATTTGTAACAATAGATCTTAAAAGCCTCAGGTAAAAATTATTACACAACTTTTTTTTTGTTGTTTATGTTGTTTTACGGTATAATCGCAAAAAAGAAAACAATGCACTGATGATTGACGGTGGAACTTTATAGTTATCGATCGCTACGGATCGCTATAATTGATGGTTAATTTATATTATATATTTTATAGGGCCATAAGATAAGATATCTTATTTTATAAAATTATTATGTATTATGATATATACCACTCAACAGGTTGTAATAGAAAAGATGGCATACGCGGTGATTCTTCTTGACCAAGTGCTTTTGTATGATCCGTTTATGACGCAATGGTGTT
Source organism: Morpho achilles (assembly GCA_947086495.1). Classification (NCBI taxonomy): domain Eukaryota; kingdom Metazoa; phylum Arthropoda; class Insecta; order Lepidoptera; family Nymphalidae; genus Morpho; species Morpho achilles. The sequence continues at coordinate 8,499,978 of CAMTZB010000019.1, read as the reverse complement.
ACTTATATATTCGTCTCGTATTTATTATATAAAATCCCACATTACATAATAAAGTTGTCATGATGATATTTTTACAAAAAATATCTCTTTCCATTATCTGTAAGCTTTTTATGAAGCCCATATAGTTAGCGACGAAGTTTCAAATTGATGTACTCGTACCATCTTTAGCAACACGTACTTGTCGAAGATTTTGATCTACAACCACTGAATTCGTTAACTTTGTTCAATGTTTCAACAAAAACTGTAGTAATGTAAATGCAGACTGATGTAAATTTATGTAGTGTGTGTTTAAAAATACATTTCGAAGTCTATAGAATAACTCCCCGATGTCAAATATCACGCGCACCCATTTGTTTTTCATATTACAACTATATTATTTTATATTGTTACAGTTAAGTTGTCTGGGATTTTTAATTTATTGTTAATATTAAAGATTACTCCAAGTTCTTATAAAAGTTGCAAAAGCCGCGGTCGAGAAAGTTCTGCGGTACCACGGCGTTGTTGACTTCGGATCGCTCGGAATTTTTCATCTAACATTATATGAAAATTTTCAATACTGTAAGGTGCTACAAAAGAGAAATATAATTTCGAGCGAAACTTTTAGCAATGTACTTAGAATACGGACTTTTTGTACTATAGTCTTTAAATAATCAATAGGTTCATGTGTATGTTAAATCTTTAATATTTAATATTTATATATTTAAATATTTTCTGAATCTCAGAAACGGCTCCAACGATTTTCCTGAAATTCAGCATGTAAGGGGTTTTGGGGGAGAGAAATCGATCTAGCTAGGTTTTATTTAAAAATATCGTTTTATCCCTGTTTTAAAAAAACTACGAAAATAAAAATATATAGCAAGTTTTTTTGTATCTTTTAAAAAATTAGGTTTAAAATTTAGGATTGGGTCGCCCAGGTATTAACGTCTTTAAATGAGCTTGCTTCAATTTCCTGAATGATTTATGTTGAAAGTCCGAAATTTTTTTTATACTTGAAAGAAAAGAAACAGCAGATTTTATAATTTCTTGCAATTAGTTACAACTATCTATCTACGACGCCTAATATGTTTTTAGGAATTCAAGAGGATATCAATAGCTGATATTATGTCGTTTACTAGATGTATTGCATTATGCTACATGAATTACTTTCAATCAACCCTAAATACCGTCTACCAGATGTTTATATATGTAACAGATATTTTGTAGACTGCTTTCCTAATATCAGTAATTACTTAATACTTCTACATATAACGGATTAAGTAAGATATATTTTCATTACTTTCATTCATTATACGACTTTAAAAGGCACGCAACGTCTTTACAATACGTACGAAAAGCTCGAAACCTTTTCTAAAAGTACTTACGTTACGTTCAGATTATATACGGTCAGCGAGCAGAAATAAGTAGGAGTTTTGAATAAATATAAAAATGACAAATTGAAGAGCTTATCTTTATAAGTTACGTAATGTCAACAACATAAGCATCCAAAAATTCATTGTCGAATAATAAGTTAAACTCCTCCACAAGATGAATATTTGTTAATATTTGTTGTAGCTCCTACCTGCTTCTTTGTCCGCTTTGATTTGAATATCGCAGTATAAAGAAGCCTATGCCTTTTTTACTATCCTACAAAAATCCCCTGCAAAAGTCCATGTAAACAAAGTAAAAGCTGTTGCATCTATGATATTATGAACTAGCACGCCCGTTTCGTCCGGCGTTGTGCCGGAAGTTATGTTCATTGTATTTATTAAACATCTATAACTTGTTTTGTCGCTGAGTGACTAGATATTTACATAAAGTTGGTATTATTAGAATATGCATTTCAGTTTCCATAACTATAGATTTAGTGTTCGATTTTAATGTTCTGTTGTGTCTCTTATATAGTATTTATTTTAATTCATCATCCTCATCATCCTCCTGCCCTTATCCCACTCTAAGTGGGGTCGGCACAACATGTTACAAACATGTTGTCATATGATTTGGCTACGTATTTTACGACCGGCCGCCTGCCTGACGTCAACATACCTTAGTCGTATTTTACGACTCCTCGGTAAGAAAGAGGGTGGTCTATTTTACTCAACCGGATACCACACGGTGGGTCAACTTACCTTAGTCGCCTTTTACGACACCTCGGTAAGAAATGAGGTTGGTCTATTCTACTCAGCCGGATACCACACGGCGGGTCGACTTACCTTAGTCGCCTTTTACGACACCTCGGTAAGAAATGAGGGTGGTCTATTCTACTCAGCCGGATACCACACGGCGGGTCGACTTACCTTAGTCGCCTTTTACGACACCTCGGTAAGAAATGAGGGTGGTCTATTCTAATCAGCCGGATACCACACGGCGGATAGTATTTATTTTAATTCAATTAATTTAATTTTTACAAATGCTTTTGAATCGTAAACAACTGTTGACAATATTTTTTTAGTACTATAGAACTAACTAACTAAAGAGAATTATATACAGGGTGAACGATATGAAGTGTTACCTTTTCAAAAGACTACGATTTTTTAGTTATAACAAATCTTTTATTACTCCAAGGGAAAACATGCGAGAAAGATATGACTTGTGTGAAGTTGGTAACACTTCATATCGTTCACCCTGTATTACAATTTGTATCACAATTATTTATTTTACAAAATCACAGATAGACGAAGACATTATACTTCAGTTTTTTTGTACTTTAAGCTCACGGCTAATTATTACTACTCTAAAAAAATGGAATAAAAACTTAATGTCTTGTGGTATTATTAGGTATACAAAAGGAAAAGTGGAATTAAATTTTCTTCGCCGCATTTACGAGTACATTAATTACATTTAATGCCTCGCACTAATTAAATTATCGTGTAGAAAACATCTGCATCTCAATTATAAAATCGGGTATTCAGAAAAAAAGAAGAAATGTTCAGAAAGAGTACAAATGAATAATGTGACGAGATGAATACAGTATGTGGTAGATTATTTTCATGAACCAGTCGCTCATCGAATTGAAACTACGGTAAAGGTACGGTAAATATTTTTTTATTTACATTATCAAAATCATTTACATTTCAATTATTTATGAAATCATTTATGCGCGCACATATAAATGGTTGATCAATAATAAGAAGAGTACACGTATATGTTTACAATCATTTGCATTTATTTAAATATCAATTCGGAGATAAAATCTTTATTTGTTCATCTATTAGCCATTGTTTTTATATTACTTTTATTCTTATAAAATGAGTTGTGGGTATTATTTAATTAGCAAAACACATCACTTCCTTCCTTCACTTGTTCAGCACTTTACTCGTTCGTTACTCTTGTTTCAAATTAAATAAACTTTCCTTTAACTATTATGTAAGATTCCGCGTGTATAGTATCCAGCTGAGTAGAATAGGCAACCGTCATTTCTAAACCAGGTGGCGTAAAAGGCGACTAAGGCAAGTTGGTATCCCATATGGTACCACCATATGGTATCCGGTTGAGCCGGTCGTAAAATACGTGATCAAATCATGTGACACAAACAACATGTTTATAACATTGTTGTTTTGCCGACCCCACTTAGAGTGGGATAAGGGCAGAAGGATGCTGAAGATGATAATGTAAGATCCCGCGTGTAATACCATTCTTAATTGCCAAAGAAGGTTGCATAGCAAAATTCAGTGTTAAACAAAAACGAATAGTTTGAAATTGACGTTCTTAATGAGTTAATATACTTGACCCGTGCAATTTTAATTACTTCGTCACTGTTTAAGTTGGATTGTGATTAAACTACAATGAAATATATAATATACAACATAAGAAAAAAATACCGGGGGACTATTTGTTATAAAATTTCTTTTTAAATCTATGTTGTGTGTGTATGTATTACAAAACTGAAATCTTCAAATAATAAGTAGAGCAAAATGAACGAAATTGATCAAAAAAATGTAGTTCGAGGCGGTGTTTTAATATTTTATGTATTGTACGCAAAAAAGAATTTTCATAAAAATACAATATTAGCATATTTATGTTACATTAACGCTTGAATATAAAAGGATATTGTCAATGGTTTTCACTTAGAAGAATAAATAACGAAAGGGTAAAACATTCTATTTACAAATTTCGTAGATATTATATTTCTGAAAGCACCTAATTATAAATTACAAAATTAAAAATCTTCAGTATACAAGTATAAAAAAAAATTACTTTGAATACATATTTTTAACTGCAACTATTAGTAATTATTATTATGTAATTATAACTGAGTATTAAGTGTATAAAATAATAACTATAGGTAACTAATATGATGAAATGTCATCCATTTTCGTAATTTTATGCACCATCCTACTGGTATATAAAATTGCTATCCAGTTTTAAATTCAGAAGGTATATTATTTAAACCTTGGTTTTTGCCTAGACTGCTCTAGACTTACTCTAGACGTACTTAATAAAAAATACTCTGTACGCGACATAATATTTATGGGCTCTAGAAAGGAAGTAAATCTACCTCTCCCTTGATCAACGTATATTAAATCAACCCCCGTAAAACTCAAGACAGCGTAGCTTGCAAGATATATTGCCTTTGCTTTGACATAGATGTGTATTTTTATTGCGTTTTCAGGACTTAGGTATACTAGACCAGAAAAGATCTTAAAATATATCGTCTCTACAACCATCCCTATGGATGGTATTTTGTCTCTATAGACAAAATATTTCATTATTGACTAAAAATAAGGTCGTCTGGTAGACTTTTTAAAACAGTCCGGAAGCTCGTTACAGAGCTATTTAGACTGCATGTATAACTAATAGGTAGCTAGTGATGTTCATAGAGCTGAAATACTTATGACAATCAAGGCCCAATTTGCGATGTAATAATGGTAAAGAAAGTATGACAAAAGGGCAAGGTAAGGATATAAATTAAACAAAAAATTCCTGATAAAAAGTCCATAAAAAATATTTTATGCATAAAAAATACTGAGTCAATTTATGATATGGAGTAAAACAAACGATTCTAACCTATTTTTATGTATGCAATCCTCTTACCATATTCACAGATATTACAACTCATCATATCAATGCTATGAATCGAGACCCCTTGCTGACGTAGGTATGTAATAAAGCCAATTTTATCCCCAGACTTGTTTTTTATTACAGGAAAATCATGATCATATTAAAATAATATCTGGGTGGCCAATTTTATTGGTAATTTTTTACAAAAAAAAAACTTAAAAAAAAGAAAAAATAATTGTTTAGTTGGGGATCGATCCTACGTATTATCATTTCTCGTTCCCCGAATAAGCTACGCTAACTTCACAGTTAATGGCGAAAATTCAATTCAATATAAATTTTAGTGTTTTTAATGTCCAAAAACAGGGATAAAACATTTTTTTTTAACATAAATCCTAGCTAGAGCGATTTTTCTCCCCCAAAACGCCTACATGCTGAATTTCAGGAAAATCGTTGAAGCCGTTTGCAAGATTCCGAAAATATATAATATATAATATAAATATGTTCCTGACATTCGGGTAATGGGACTTACGTTACTTGCATGTGGTTCTGTTCTTTTAAAGCCTTGTTAAGGTTATTTTTAATTAGGCCTCGATCGCGGTTATACGATGACGAAATTGTAAGGTCAATTAAAAAAAAACGATTTACAATATACAATTTATTTAAGAGGTACGTCATCTGATTACATTTTTTTTTTTCATTGCTATATTAAACAGATTTAACTTAGAAAGGAATATCACTTAATATCTAGTGTACAACGGCAAAAATGTTAACATAATTAACGGAAAATTTATAAATAATATTTATTTATATTTCAAATATCTAATACCTTCTTGAGTTTGAATTTCATTCTCTATTCGTTGTGTAATATATTTTGATATTAATACAGGACAATTTGTTTTTCGCTACGGTATAAAAATTCCGATACTCAATTAAAACATAACTTCACAAAAATGAACGGAATTTTTGTGAAAATATTGATACCAAATAACGAATGTATGGATGAATAAATTTAAAGAACTACCTAGTAATTGATGATCCAATTTTTATAAAAATATATATTTATTTTATAAAAATTGATTTAAATAACATTTTCAACCGTTCGTCCATTGAACAATAAGTTCCACGAAGATGAAGCCATGGCAATTGCAATATACAATTTTTATAAACTTACATAAAATATGGTATTCTATCTATACCTTAATATGCAAAAGCTATCGACGAGGATGGGATTCGAACCCACGCGTGCAGAGCACATTGGATTAGCAGTCCAACGCCTTAACCACTCGGCCACCTCGTCATGTATACTTTATATAAAATTAACAATACGTTTTTTTTTGTATAAATGCTAATATATTTAAATACGATTATTAGATAATAATAATGATTGCTGAACAGGCCGACCGATTTGGTAGATGGTGTTTTCTTCAAGAATGTTTTTAACCTACCTCAACACTGATAGTATAAAATTTCAATATATAAACATTAAGTTTCACATTTTTGCTTTTACATAGTTTACAATTTAAAAACATGAACTCTAAGGAATAAACCTCCAATCAAGTAGTAGTGCGCTTGACAGTCCGTAACCATCTGCACTTCTTTTCTGCCCCGGAAAAAAGATAAAAAATAACCTTGGTCACCAGAACCTTCATAATTATGTTTATTAGAATCACAATTTTACGATGAACGCATTAAAAATAACATAAAGTAAGTGTTAAAATAGTGTTTTGAAGACAAAATAAACTCTTTATATTACAATAACATTAGTTTTATTTCCAGATTTTTTTTCTATTTAATCTTTTGCGTCTGTTTCTCGACTGGTAGTACGACGCCATATTGACAATGTATTCTTATAGACTAGTGATGTGGAATGAGATTAGTGATGGGCATACATTCTCATAACAGATTTAAAATATTTTTAACTAGATATTACGTCACCGATAGAAAAATAAATTCTTTATTTAATTTATTTGCAAGTCGTAACCAACAAAACGCAATTTAATTTAAAGCTGTATTTCTCGAGCTTTTATGTTATCGTGGCCCTTTTATATTACCATTTTTAGGCGATTACTACTTCGTAATGATGGCATTAACGACAACGCTTTATTTTAGCAAATACAAGGCAACACAATTATTTCGATGGTTTCAAACTTTTGATAAACAGACAAAACAGTACATAATAAAAAATCTATTTTTGGGTACCTAATTTCAGATATTGGTAGTCAAAGTGTACAAACGACCTATTCAAACTTTTCTTATCGACGTTGTTATTGAGTATTCGTTCGCCGTTCGGTCTATTCATTCAAAATATAATTAGGTTCAAGAATGTTGTCAAATTTTTTCTACTTTAAGACTCACATCATTGTTCTCACATTTTATTAAAATAGGCCTTCAATTTTATCGATATCATTATATTCCGCATCTACTCAACAAGTGAAATATCTGTTTTCAACCCCACAGAAAGTATTAAAAACCATGAATGAATATTCTATATATGTATATTTATCTAGAACAGATAAATAATAGAAAAGTATATAAATAATAGATTAGGATTTAATGAATGCTTACTCCGAATTCATTTATTCTATAGAGATTCAGAGTTATTTAATACAATTTTCTATTTGCTTACAGATATTCAGATTGCTACAAAATTTCAAATTTACTTTTCACTGTAGGTCTGTTTTACTCATTATTAATTAAATACAGTGATTTATATAACTAAGGATCTCATTAGATAAGAAAACAAAACTAAAAGAAAACTTTGTGTTACTATTTAGAATTTCTTCTCTTTAATTTTGTCACTTTCATCTTAGTTAATTCAATTTCGCATATAAGCTCAGAAGAAAAAGCCCTGCCTAAGGTAAGTTGACGTCAGGCAGGCGGCCGGTCGTAATAATATACGATCACCCTCATTTCAACCCTCTGTTCAGCCGGATAACACACAGCGGTTTAACTTACCTTCATCGCCATTTACAACAACTCTGTAAGAAATTAGGATGGAGATACCACATGGCGGAGAAAATTAATTTTTTTACCACAAACAAAAAGTGTAATTACTCAAGACCCATACAATAAAACTAAAAACAATTCCCCACTTTTGGCGAAAATTTGTAGTTTTCCTTAAAGTAGGTACATATTAAAAAAATATAAGTTAACTTTGCAGCAATATTTATTATTTGAAATAAATATATATCCCGATTCCCAAAGCATAGTATAGTTATATGCTCAACGCTCAGCGCAGTTGATAAATAGTGAAGCTGCAAGACTGGTCTAAAATTTTCTCACCATACCCTTTTCAAAAGAATATCTTATCTAAATCACTGCTATTTATTGTGTAGGTAAGGGGCCGACACCTCGATAAATCTCGGTTTGGTAAAACCTTTTGCCGAAAATCAAAATATAAATTGCGTCCACACGGATGTCCGTGCTAAACATTTATCAACATAAAAAAATAATTAGAAAATTAAACTATGTTTCATTAGAGCCTCATGTAAACACCCTTTTAATGTATTCTTCAGCGCAAAAGACGATAAAAATACTATAAAAGTTTATTTCTTGGCGGTAACTATAAATTGTACTGAGAGTAAACACGTTGACTTCAAATTTATTTATAGTCTGTGATCAAAGTTCTCGCAAAGATTTACTGTCTCTGTGTAAAACGATGCATTCATTTTATTATTGGCACTCTTAATTGGTTCACTTTGGGCTGTGCGTGAAAAATATAATAATCCGTGTTTCTAACTTGTCCTTGATAATATTACTAGCCCAATCCTTCCAAATTTTTATTATCTATCATAATTAGACTGGCATTTATAAAGTTGTAATAGCTCAGTTATGTAATGGGGCGGTTTAAAGGGGTAAAAAAAATTATTTTTTTCTTTTTTTATTCAAGTTTCATTAATATTCTATATTAATATTATAAGAGGAAAAATTTGTATGTATGTTTGTAATGTTTTCACACAAAAACGACTGGACCGATTTCAAAAATTCTTTCACCATTGGAAGCTGCATCTTTACTGAGCAACATTTTACATTAAAAAATAGGGATCCGGGATCCGTAATAAAAATGTAATAAGGTGTAATAAATTAGTCATAAAAATCTGTCATCGCATGCGCTGCGCAACCTATTGATGATATATTTAAAATCAATCAAAAAATCAATAGTCCAACTCTTAGTAGACTTTCCACTGCCATGAGATCGGTACCGCGGGATATTACTCGTGTATAATAAGACTACAAAATAATACCTACTACTGGTAAATGATTATTAGCTTTATACGCGCTTACTTGCACTACACAATCTATATCGTATTGGAAATTGGAGAGGAGTGATACATGTTTCTAATCTAATCATCAAAGCATTAAGTAATTCTCTATAGTTTGGCAAAGAGCGCTATGCAATAGCTGTTTTGATATAAAGCAGTTTTTTTATAAAGCAGCAAGGATTTTAAAACGGTATTAAAGTCAACGATGGCGCAAACTATTAAAAAGACTCTGCTGAAGACTGATCTTACTTATTAATATTACTACTTAGGTATTACTGAAAAAAACCTGTTAAATTAAATCAATTGTTGTTGATAATTTTTTAAGTATTATTCATCTTTCATCACTTTCATAATAAAAGTGAAAAAGGCAGTTTCATTTTATAAACCACGGAAACTTAAAGTTGTGGAATGAGTATTTTAGAAGGAAATCCAAAGATTATACAAGATATGACACTTAGATAATTTAAGGCTGAACGAGGATTAACACAAACTAAGTATCATCATTCTCCCTTGTTTAGGTGGAGATAGAATTACGAACTGTAGTCGGATTAAACTTACTAACATTAATCATTTTGCTGCCTGGTCACTCAGTTTTGCTTTGTTAAGCGAAATTGCAATTTATTATTACAAACTTATCTCGATAGCTACTTATAGTAGCGGCCTGTTGCTCTCCCACTTCTGAAAATAGGACTCTTCGCTCCGTTTTTGGAGAGAAGGATTGGAGCTCTAATGCGAATTAGTAGGTTACACATATATCTCCAGAACTCTCTAGAGATATGCATGTTTCCTCACGATGTTTTTCTTCACCGAAAATCGTGAGATAAATTGCATTTATCAATTAGACACAAGTTTTAACAGAAAAACTCATTGGTGTCTGCCCGGGTTTTTACCTGTGACCTCCTCGAAAGAGTCCACAGCTTATCGATAGCTACTTACTACGCTGAAAATATACTTTAAATATATTTTGGTACAAGTTTGAAATCTGAAAAACATAATAAATAAATCTACTAATGTATGAAACGAATAAAAAGAAACAGTTTTGGGTAACGGGGACGAAAAAAAGCTTTTATCTTGGAAAATTTATCACAGCGCTTAGAGTTCTTTTATTACTAGGAACAACACAAAAGTTGTTGTAAATAACGAGAGTACTCTGAGGAAAGAAAAATATAAATTCAAAGCTTAACGAAACATATTTAAAATAATAAATAAATCCATTAAACTTTAAACGTAACTTTAATTGAAATTTAAATACAAATTTAACAAGCTCGAAATAGGTCATCCATTGTTGTATATTATATATTGTGGTGGAAACATCTGAAATCATGATATTGATAATAAGTTTTAATTTAGCTTAGTCAAGACACATCTATTGAGGCTAAATGACTATGATTAGGTCTTAGAACAGGTTTGTGTAGCACTTAGCGAATTAAAAAGCAACAAACAAAGTAAATAATAAAAATATAAAAGCTAATGTCACCAAATTATACTTATACAGAAATTGTATTATGTAACCGGAGACTTAGCGAGGCCTGAGAAATGAGTATTAGTGGTATGATCCTTCCTTAGCCCCTAGACTATAGCAACTTCATTTCTAACTTCGCACTGTAGCACAAGAGACATAAATTAACTTTCTCATTAATGTAAAACCTCGCTCACTAGCAATAAAGTTAATTGAAGGAACTATCTGACTATAACATTAAATAGTATAACTGTAGCATAAAAAAGGAGATCAATATTATTAAGACACCTTTTTTATTACCAGATATAAAAAAATGAAGAACTGTAATAGAGAAAACTTGTCCTTAAACTTCAATTATCAAGTTTCCGATACGTTTCTAAGATACCGACCAGCCTGTCATTCAACATATCATAGAATAACAAATAGCGATAACAACGTAATCGATGCAATAGGCTCGGCACTATATCCAACATCTCGCTTTCTACTTTTTCTTCATAAACCGATTGACGTCCACTGCTTGACATAGCTCTTCACGGGATTTCAGCACCACACGATCCTATGCCGCATGGAAACAACGGCTCCCCGTGACCTTTTTGAGGGCATCAGTCACTTCGTAGGGGGTTTACCAACGCTGCGTTTCCCGGCGAGGGTTGCCATTTTAACACCTTAAGACTCCGACGCTTATCGGTGCTCAGTGCCGCATCCATCGCCACTTCAGCTTCACCACACCAATATATCCTATATAGTGTATTATCTATGGCTATGTCGGTACATTTGGTTATTCTACTTAGCGCTTGCTATGCTAGGTGATTATTAACGAAAGTGTTTATGTATCAAATAGTGGTACCCACAACTTAGTTCACGCCAAATAAAGCGAAAGTACGCCGCTCAATAATGAAATACATGTTTGGTTGAGGGTATTTATACAGTAAAAAAACTGAAGATCTCGAACATTTTGACTTGAAAGAATCTGAAAAGATCACTGGAACTGTGAACTCGCCATTTCTTCAAGCACTCTAAAATTCTAATATCCTGGGGACGTATTCTTAATGTATACACAGCCACAAACATCTTTATTTAGATTAAAAAATTAAGTTTATCTGCTGATACCTTATTTATTTTCAAGTTATATTATATCTTACTAACCAAACCGATTTCCTATGATTAAAAATTTATGGCGTAATCTTAGTATTATGCTAAGCCTGATAAAAGTAACTAACGTATTTAACTTAATAAGCGTTATTACAATATACGTCTAAATAGTATTCCAACTACCGCATTGTAGGTTAATTCATTTTGAATTTGACTTTGCTTTTACTATTGATATATTAAGCTAAGTTAAAAAGAAGCCTATTGCGGATTATTGTGTTAACCATATCTCATTTAATAACTGAAATCAAATTAGGTACTACTACGGTCTTGACAATTAAAATATCAAAACAATATTATGAAATATTAATTAATGACTACAAATTTATATATATAATGTTCCTTTGATAAAATCCCAGAGCCAAATTTTAATTAAATAAGTTGTCCGTTGTTATTTTCTTTTAAAGGTATTTTGTGTCGTTATATACAAGAAAATACGAAGAAAGTCATGCCGTCTGGGAGCTTTCATTGCTAACGCTGCATAATCTATTTGAGATATAACCATATAGAGTAGGGGTATTCCTCTTTCATAAATATTATCTACAAAATAATTTCACAATTTACAATGCGATATACGCAAAGCTATTTAGCCGGATACATATTAATGCTTATAAACTTAAATAACCCAGTTATCTTAAGCAATTCACGCGTAACATTTTCATTCTTTACTCCATATAAAATCTAAATAATCTTTACTCAAGTAAGATTTTTACAAGTACGTCGTCGTTTTGAATCGTCAAGGATCAATTAGATTTAATGAAGCTACAACTGGTTCGGAGTGTTGCTCTTGCCGAAAAGAACCAGCAAGAAACTCGGCGGTCAATCTTTTAAACATTTTAAATTTACATTATTTAACCGCAGTCTTGTTTGAAACTCATATAATTAAATATATTTTAATCGCAAATTAAAAATATAGCGCACTAAAATATTATATATGGAAAGAAAATCGAAAAACTTGTGGTCGGGTATGCATTAGTAAACAAAACATGTCTTGCAGTCTGTAATATATATGATAACGTTACCTATTTAACAGGATGATATCAGATCAAACAGATAAAACAGTTTTTGTTTGCGTATGGTCGGTCACAGTAAGATAATGCACCATAGTCTGTACTAAAAATTTCATTATAAGTTTCGATTTACAAACATATTTGTTACATAACTAATAAATTCCTATAACTACAAATATTATGTCATATTTTTTACAAATTGGTTATTTAAAAAATGTAAGATTATATTATTCCAAAGAAATTTTGTATTAATCCATATAGTAACTTCGAATCTATTGAAACTATCATTAAATATTTAAAGCGGCTTATGTCTTTGCATACTATGAATAATATAATATAAGAAAGTTATTTTAGGGTACTACTAACGCTGTAAGGGGTAAAATATTATACTAAGTAACGTGGGGGACCTTTGACTGTAAAGCTAAGATTATGATTAAAATTGACGATGAGTTCCACGATAATTCGTTTTTAGGTGGAGATAGATTAAATAGGAAATTACGGTGCTTTTATAGTCTAATATTTTTATTTAAAATAAATTATTGTTATGTCTTGCTTTAGTTGTCACAATTAGTAACCATTATCCACATACGCTACATAATATACTATAGGCTAGTGTGACGCAACGTATATAAATTAACTGAAACACGATTCGTACTCTCCCACATAGTGACTATTATTGCCACAGCCCACATTTAATAAAATGCTATGTTTGAAAATTTTGTCTACGATTATTCGTAGACTTTAGAATAAATTTCCTTTTAGTGTTACTACCGATTAATGGCTAGAATAAAATGGAGTAAAAATGAATTGATCTTGAGTTTTATTACATGTAGAATTTTGAACTATAAATGGTAGATCATGAGATAATATATCCTTATTATTTCCCTTAACTTAACATTGTCTTTGATTTATATGACCTTTGTTAAAAACAAATAAAAATTTAATAATATTCAGAGAAATTAAAATACTTATTTGTAATCGTAGTATCGCTTATACTTCGATAAATTTTGTGTGTAGGTATTCCAAACTTAAAGTAAATCAAGTTAAATATCATCAATGCAATTTTAGTTTCGTCCAAAAAAACGTATTGAGAAATCCATTGACATTTTTGGGTTATATATTCTATCAAAGCGCGCCTTGTCCCTAATCTACCAAAACGAAAGGGTTTAATCACGGATATAGCAAAATAACTTAATTATTATAATACAAATGTATTATGTATCTCCGCAAAGTAACGCGTTATTCTATCAATTACTGATGATGCGAAGTCAAAAAATTGCAAATTGTAATTTCTAATATACATAAAGACGTCTGCATAATATTTCATTCATGTGAAATGCTCTGCAACAAGCTTTTAAGGGAAGTCTTTATGGTGATGCACAGCAAAGTACATTTTCATGTTCCAGTTTACAATGATAAACGACTTTTTATATTATTACAAGTTGGTAATATTTTCAAATATTTAGTACTGAAATATTCCATAATACAACTCAATGCTCTCAATTAATATCTAAGAGAGTGAAAAAACTCTTAATGAATTAAAAGTTTTAAGAAACAGTCATAGTCATAGTCAAACCTAATTTGAATTTCAAAACTATATATCTGTAATAATTTTATATTATGTCGTCGTGTACTGTATAGTGACTTATATGCATCGAATAATAGCATTTTGCTTGTCTTGGATTATCAAATCCACCTTGTCCCCAAGGTGTCACCTTATTAAAAAATCCAATTAGAAAAATACCCGTGACAACTCGTACGAGTTAACACACTACCATAGTTGGACAATGTTTAATATTGAAAGCTCAGATAAGCACCAGTTCTCTCAGATTATTTCATCTAATTTTACATTCAATATTAAAACAAATTAAATGAAACTTCAATCTATATTATAACGGACTCATTTCAAGTATAAATTTATAAAATTGCATGTAAAAGAAAAATTAAAGCAGGTTAAGGTAAGAAATAAAACCCATCAATAGCTTAATATGTTACGAATATAATATTATAAAATATTTTCAGCCTATCCGAACATAATCTTACGGGATCTACAGATATTTACATTAAACGATAGGCGGATATGCCACTAAGTGGCGTTCAGTCGTCGTGCAGGCGTTCAGGGGCCGGGAACCCTCGAGCTGACACCGGATCGGAGGCCGGCGACGCGTGAGGCGCGGGAGAAGCCGCCGGAGACGCAGCAGGGGAAGCACTGCCCAGCGGTGAAGGCAGAGTAGCGTACACCGTAGGCCGCGGGGGCTGGTACGACGGCGCGTAAGAATCACTACGGGGATTGTAAAAGGGGGAGTCGTCCGCACAGCAGTCGAGATTCGGCGAATAAGGCGTCACGGCCCCACACGACGGCGCGTCATCACTGGGTCTATACGCCGGAGCCACGGGCGCGTACACGGTCCGCCGCGGCGGTTCGGCCTCCGGTTTGTGATGCGATGACGGCGCGTAAGCATCCGACCATCGCGCTTTACTCGGCGTAAAATCACCCTTCACGTACAATTGTATAGGCCGTCGGAAGCCCTTGCTTGCATGCTGTGGGACACCCAGTATGCAACACTTGCTGAACCCGACCTCTGGCGATAGTAGATACTCTCGAAACTTATTAGGGAATAGTTCTATCGAATTGAAGTTTTCATAAATAGTGGGCTGTAACAAAAATTACAATTTTATAATCGTATTGTTATATAATAATTTAGAAGTAGTTTTGAATCATTAAAAATTGATGATAGTAATGAAGCAACAAATTGCTCTTACAACAAAAAAAAACCTGCAAGACACTGTAGCCAATCTTTTTTCTAAATTTTTAATTTGTCTTTTGAATTTCAAACCTGAATTTCCAAAATCAAGCTATATATAATTTAAATTTTTTAACTGTGTAAAATATACTTGTGATTTCAAAACCATATATAATTACGTATGCAGCAGCTCTCTCCAGTTAATAAATTGTGCTATTTTTATATAAATGATAAGATTCAAGCCAAGAAATTTTCCAAATTATTGCTCATTATTCAGAAGATTCTTACCGTTAATCGCTTCTTCTTTTTGTAACTTGCCCAGTTCTGTGCCTCTAACACAAGTTTGCCTCCGGGGCGTAAATCAGCGAACATACGACGAAATGCCCGCTTCAAGCCTGCATCTCCCCAGTTTAAATGTAGCCACTTGGTGGTAGACAAGCAAAGTATTAGGTCAAACTGTGGACTTTCCATCCCAGACCCTACTGCAACTTCTTCGCGTGGAACATAATTTCCCTGTATAACACATTTATGATAAGATAGAAACACTTTAATAATAAAAAAAACATCTAACATTATTTATAAAATAAAACCCAGAAAAAATTAACAGTTAAAATTTTTAAATCAAGGACCTATTAGGTTGTAAGAAAACAAAGTTGAGGACCTGTGTATTAAAGATATTGTCAGATTGGTAAAGCTTAGATAGGACATTGTCAGGAAAACGTTAAATCTAAATGTACAAAAATCATCTCTTAATCAAAACATATGTTTTCCCTTAACATATTCCATAACAAAATATGTTTATATTCTAGGAGATTAACAGAACACTTTTATTGTTGTTTATTTTGTTTCATATTGCTCATTTTCAAGCCACAAAATTAGTTTTTAAATTATAATTACTTCACAAGTATTGTGAATTTGTACTTCATATGTTTCAAAATGTTGTTTACATATCATGAAAATTAGTTGTGTATTTAATTGGTGATGAAAAATCTGGTATCTGGTATTAAAAATAAATATGTTAACAGTGAAAACAGAAATTGTCCTTCTGATTTGCCTTGCAATTGAGATTAACCACCAACTTTTTTTACATTATGTTATTCAATAATTAATATATGTAATGTAAATAAATGAATGCATTTACTTGTTTGAATGTGACATTTTGTGGAAATACAGGAATCGGTGCATCAGCCTTTAGGTCCCCCAGAGGACCAAACATCATTGACATTGACATGGGGAAAAAACACTGGCCCTGATCCTGTTTATTGATAGATTTCCTATTCTTCCTTGGTCTCTTTAATTTTTTCCCAGTCAAATTTTTCTTCAAATCCTCCTCTTTATCAAGCTTTTGATCAATAGAAATACATGAACACTCGCATTTTGCTTCTTTGCACTTATCACATTCTGTCTTCTTCTCAGCTACATCAACTTTTTTATCTTCTTCTGTCTTTATTTGTTCTGTAGGAACTGGTATGAATGACTTTAAGTTCTTTCTTGCGCGACCTGAAAGATAGTTCAATAAATATGTTATTCTTTCTATGAATTTCATTTTTATAATGACTGATCTTAACTTTTAGTGTAATTAAGCTACATTATTAATATTGATTATTGATCTATGAATAACCTGTACATCCAATTGTACACATGTTAAAAATAAAATAAAATAGTAATATAAAATTAATACCAACCGATAAGCACTGGATCTATATCAATACCAACAACAGATTTCGCTCCAAGTGTTCTAGCCACAGCTATAGAAATATGTCCAACATTACAACCAATATCCAGTACATCTTTATTTTGAAATAGGTGTCGATGCATTTCAAATACTTGTAATCGGATGTCCATCATAGCATTCAGGTTGCGGTAGCCATAATATCTAAAAAAAAAAAAAATTAGAAAAAATGCTGACTTTTTCTGAAATTTTTTTTCATTTCAGTAAAAAAGTTTATAGTAAAGCAGTTGCATCAATACAATATAAGTTGATAATAGTACTATCTATACCTGTAATAGTTAGATGCAGAATCAAGATTTCTATTCCTAATATTTATTTATAGGTGAATTCTATGTATACAAGACCTTACAACAACAAAAAATGTATTTAGAAAAATGCTGAGAGGTTAATTGCATAAGAATAAATAAAATATTATCACTTTTTTGAACAACCATACCTATCGTAATTTCCATATTGATATCTAGAATTTTTCGGATGAAATGTTGGCATTTGTTGATCTTCTTCAGACATACTCTTTATTTTTATCCTGTGTGGTGATGCAGGACGTTCCTGAGCTCCGGGTCGTTGCTGAGGTCTAGCACGCATCCATGCTCCTGGCTGAGGGACAACTGGACTTACAATTTTGTCCAATGAGTCCATACGTCGCAACTTTTTAGCATCTTTACCCTTTTGAGAACTATTGTCACTATCACTACAAGACCTTTTTCGAGATTTGGAAGTTGATGGCTCTGGAGGTAAAGGCTCTTTGATTTTCTCCTCTGCTTCAGGCTTAACCTCAATCACAGGTATATTAGTGTGTATATTAGTATTTGTTTCTGTTGTGCGCCTTCTTATTCTAGGCTTCTTTCTGGGTTTGCGCTGTTGCATTTCAAGTCTCTTCTCATACTCAGCATTATCTAAAGGCTCCATGAGATTAAGGGGATCTCTAATGTTAGGCGGAATTATAACATCAATCTTTGCCTTGTGTCTTGGAGGTGTAGGTAATGGAGAGGACTCTGGTGTCACAGCATTCATAGCTCTGTTAACATTTTCATCTTGTAAACTATTTAAGTTCAATGGATCAGAGATATTTCCTCCTAGAAGAAATTTTGTGGGTGGAATAAAAGCTTCTTTGCGCGGTCTTTTGTTTGGTAGAAAATACTTAGAAATTGAAGGAAAACTTTGTGCTCGTTTCTTACTCTGTTTAAATTTTGTGCCAGTATGATGAAGTCTTCGAACAGCGCTACGCTCTAAATTGGGGCAGGGAACATGCCCTTTTTTCCCATGCCTAAATTTCTTTTTTGTTTTTTTCGAGTTACCAGCACTGGCAGTTTCACCTTCTTTGAACGTACTGCCGTCGTTTAGCGATGTATTAGAAGCTAGACTTACATTTAATGCTGAGTCTGTAACATCTGTAACATCGTTTTCCGAATTGTCACCTTCTTGTTCATTTTTGTTTTCAACATTGTTTTCAATTTTACATGCACTTGTAAGAATATTTTCTTCTGAACTGCCCATATTTAACTTTATTTTTTAACATAAATCACATATTACTTCGAAATCGTAAATGAAAATCAAAATTACCGCCACTCTGCTTCTTGCAAAATATACAAGGACATCCGTCAATTGTGATAAACATACAGGCCCAGCAACTATATTTATATTCGATAAAAAACGATATATAGAAAATACACGTCAGGAATCTGAATCGTTTTTAACTTACTTGATGATGAACGGTCATAAAATTATCACTGTACTACAACAATATGGTTTCATACATTTTTTAGTCACACTTCTTTCTCACACAAATAGGAAAAATGGCAATTAAACCATAGACGAATAAGTTCGATAGTAATCAAGATATTATGTATTCAGACAAATAACAATATATTTTATGAAATAAACTCATGGTTTCAATGGTTATGCTAACAGACCTGGCAGAAAGTAAAAAAATTACATGGCATTACAAATGAGCTTATAAAGCTCTAAATAACCTTGTTCTTCTTCCATGCATAAAAATTTATTTATATATGTTTATCTTTATTTGTTTTACAACTCTTTCACAAATATATAATGCTAACATTATGTAGTTTAACATTATAATGAATTATCATTGGTTAGGGTATTGAAAGTTAAGAAAAATGTTGTCCTTCCAATAAAGACCCGTATCTTTTATTTAGAAAACTTATTTATACATCGAGTAGAAAAGTATAGCTTTTCTACTCGATGTATAAATAACTTTAAATACAGGCAAGCCTGTAAATACTAGTGTTTAACAAATTAAAAAAAATGGGTAATGGGCGACATTTACCTACTTCTTTTTGACTAATCACACATGTCCAGATATATATTCATGCGAGTTCTCAATTTAAACACTGAGAGTAACACTGAAATGTTACTATGTCACACACGCGCAATGAAAAATAAAAAGACAGAGGTAGCCTCATTTGCTTTCCTTTTTGTAAAGGATACATTTTAGGCTGGCTCCCTTACTCCAATATAATAATTCTGTGATAGAAACGTAAAAATATTTAATTTTAAAATAAGTTGTGGAGTGGTTCATCAAAGAAGATTATAATGTAAGTATTTTTTAATTATGTTTCTTTTAAACGTTAACATTGCCTTTTAAAAACACTAGAATCCACAGCTAAAAATTCTAAAAGAAAAATCAGCGCGTTTATTCGAAATTTGAAATAAATTACCGTTTCTTGGGTTTGACAAACTAAAGGACTGAAATTCAGAAACAGTGATTGTTAAAATCGAATAATTTTAAAATAAATAATTGTTAATGAAGTAAAGGTATTATTTTATAATTTTTATAAAACGGTTAATGGTATAATATAGAATAATTATGCAAAAGTTATAATTCTATAGGCATTTAAGTAGTAAATTGCTTAGATCTAAAGTGCATCGTTTATTAATTAACGAATTATTGTATCGCTGTAACAAAATGTTTATATTTGTTTTGTAATATGATTTTCAGATGTCTCGTATTCCTAAATATCCTGCTGCTAGCAAAGAAAACCGACCTGCACTGTCAAATACTCGAAATGTGACGAGGACCATCCAAATAGGTCTTAGTGAAACTGATAAAAAGATCTTATTGTTAAACCATACTAAACCATCACGCAATGCTTCAGCCACATCCGTGGCAGCTCCCCGTCTCAAGCGATCGGCAACGGTTCCAACTGTTCCTTCAACTTCTAATAAAACTGCTAAAATAGAAAGAAAACCGACAACAGTTGCTCCAAGAATTGCTCCTTATGATTATAAAGCTAGATTTAATGACTTATTAGACAAACATAAAGTACTTAAAAGTGAATTGAATGACCTAAAAGAAAAACATTTGGAAGTGTCTGATGAATACGAGAAAGTCAAGGAAACAGTAGAAGAGACTATTGCAGAGAAAAATCTATTACAAGAAAAACTATTAAGCTCTTTAAAAGAGTTAGGACAAATGTCCACTTTATATGAAAGCTTAAAACTTGATCATGAAATTAAAAAACAGGAAAATGAACAATTGACCTTTAAAGCTAATCTTTTAGAAGATGTTACTAACAGTTTGAAGGTTAAATCACTTGAATTTGATAGACTTAAAATAGAATTCGATGATTTGTCTCGTCGTCACAAGAATCTTAGTGAAGAAACTGAAGCTTTAAGAGCTTTAACTGACCATCTTAAAACTGTATCGGTCCAGCATGATAAATTGCAAGTGGATCATAAAAATGCTTTAAATACAATATCACAAAGCAAAATTGACTCCGACGCATTACAAAATATACTAGCTTCTATGTACAGTGATCAAAGAGTACTTAGAAACACTGTACAAGATTTGAAAGGAAATATACGAGTATATTGTAGGATACGACCGCCACTTCACTCAGAGGCTTCAAGGCCACTATATAATCTAAATGTTCTAGATGCATGTTCTATAGAAGTTGAGAAGATTGAGCTTCTTAGTTCAGCCCGTAAAGGTAAATCCCACCATTCCTTTTCATTTGATGGAATTTTCACACCACATTCATCGCAGGAAGATGTTTTCGCTGAAGTTTCACAAATGGTCCAGTCTGCTTTAGATGGTTACAATGTATGCATATTTGCCTATGGGCAAACTGGTTCTGGTAAGACATATACAATGGAAGGGGGTTGTGGAGTAGATGAGTATGGTATTGTACCTCGGGCTATAAATATGATTTTTACTTGTATGGAAGATCTTAAGAGAATGGGATGGGAATTATCCATAAAAGCTTCATTCTTAGAAATATATAATGAAGTTATTTATGATTTACTAAACTCATGTAAAGATCAAGAGAATCATGAAATTAAAATGATGAATTCTAAAGGCACAGATTTATATGTTTCAAATTTGAAAGAAGAAGAAGTTAAGAGTTCTCATGATTTCATCAGGTTGTTGCTGTTTGCTCAACGTAACAGACAAACTGCTGCTACAATTAACAACGAAAGAAGCTCCCGGTCTCACTCGGTTGCACAGATAAAAATATCTGCCATTAATGAAAAAAGAAAAGAAAAGTTTACCAGCAACCTTAACTTGGTAGACTTAGCTGGTTCTGAAAGTGGGAAAACAACACAGAGGATGGATGAAACCAAACACATTAATAGATCACTTTCTGAGCTCTCAAAAGTGATCTTATCATTACAAACAAACCAATCCCATATCCCATATAGAAATTCTAAACTTACTCATCTATTAATGCCGAGTCTTGGGGGGAATTCAAAAACCCTTATGTTGGTGAATATCAACCAATTCGATGAATGCTTCAATGAAACTCTTAACTCTTTAAGATTTGCCACTAAAGTTAATAGTTGTAGGATTATTAAGGCCAAAAAGAATATAACAATGGTTGACATATAAACTGATTTGACATTTGTTTTTGCTGAAACATATTAACATGTAACTTAATATATTTTAATTCTTAACTTTTATTGTTTATTACATACGATTATTGTGTAATATTATATACCTGATAGTATAAATCATTTAATGGTAGTGATTGTTATACTTCTATGTACTCAGTATAAATGTGTAATAATAGACTTAGAAATAACTTTTGAATATGTTACTGACTATTCCACCGAATTGCTTTTTTTTGCTTAAAATTTAAATAGTTTTAGGTGTTCAACATAATATTTTCTCTTTATGTTAATCAAAAGTGTTTTGTAAGTTGCTGGACAAACTTTTATCTTTTGTTATTACTGTACTTTGCAACATTACAGTATTTAAGTTGAAAAGTATGTAATTCAATTTTTAAATCTCATGTTAAATATTTCTTTTTTAAATTCGAAATGGAACCTATTTCACGTCAAAAGTAATTAAATAGGAGGCTTAGTTTCATAATGTTTCTCTCAATATAACTTTAAATGTAAGTTATTTTTATATGTAAATAGACTAAATTTCATAATTAATTGCATCATTATTGATATTATAATAAACTTATTATTTTAATTCTCCTAAGATTTTTATTTAACGATTCAGGAAGCGTTAGGATAGGTGGCATGAGACCACTTTTTCGAACCAGTCGTACGTTCGTCGTAATTTGGCGATTCAAAAGTGCTTGTAAAAGCCAATTTAAATTTAAATTCTGACGCCACAAGGGTCTTATGTCAATTAGTAAGCTTAGGCTTCTTACGACCAATTTGACTATCCTAATGCTACTTTGGGAAGTTCTACCAACATCACATCTTCCAGTATCTTCGATCCGCAAAAATCTGTAAATTTCTGGATGATCGTTGGAGATCGCAGGGGAAACTACCTAGTTGTTATGTACGTGTCAGGTATCCGTGTACTTTAGAGTGGTGAGTTTATATTGATGACCGAAACATGCGAGTTAAACACGACTAAGGTCTTGTTCATGCTCGTTTTTAGGCCTCCCGGTTGAGATACGCTGCAGATATCATACACCTTTGTGTTACATTCTTTGATTTGTATCAATCCCTTGCCAACATTTCCGTTTGGCGTGCGGTTCGGTAGTTGTGAATTATAGTAAAATAGCACTATCATTATTTTCTTATTATGAAACTTAGAAAAGCACCGCCTATTTTATATTATAGTATCTCTTAATATTTAAATGAGTTAATCTTGTGTATATATATATATATATATATATATATATATATATATATATATATATATATATATATATATATATATATATATATATATATATATATTTCTCTTCATATTTAAATGAGTTAATCTTGTATATATATATATTTTCCGAATCTCGGAAACGGCTCCAACGATTTTCCTAAAATTTAGCATGTAGGAGGTTTTGGGGGAGAAAAATTGATCTTGCTAGGTTTTATGTAAAAAAAATATTGTTTTATCCCTATTTTTGGGCATTAAAAAACACTAACATTTATATTGAATTGAATTTTCGCCATTAACTGTCAAGTCGACGTAGCTTATTCGGCTAGCGGGCAGCCTCGAGAAATGTGAGTGCCAAGGATCGATCCCAACTAAATAATTGTTTTTTCTTTTTTTAAAGTTTTTTTTTGTAAAAAATTATCGATCAAAGCTCGGTCACCCAGATATTATATATTATAGTTCTAATATTGTTATAAAATTAATATTAAATTAATGAAGTACATAATCAATTTTTTTTAATCTGAAAGAACACTCGATAACGTTATTCATATAATGAATGGCAGGAATTAATTCTCAGCCTAAATATATATATACAATAATGTATAAACAAACATTAAACCCGACAAACATCATGAAAACGATGATTAAATATAAGATTGCATTTAAGTAATTATTAAAAACAGCAGAAAAAGAAATGAAATCAAAAGTTTTTTTTCTTAAAATAACGAATATTATCGTTTAGTAACGACATCTTTACAGACGTAGCGTATATTTTTACTTGACAAATTAGTTCAATTGCGTGCCTAAAGATGTCGTTAACTTTTACACAAAAGACTTAATTACCTATCATTTATGGAACAATTTGTTTTATCAGGGAAAAAAAATGTTTATATATATATTTGTGACTTTTATATTGATGTGTTCTTTATACCCTACATGGTCTTAAGAATTGCCTATATCTTAGATACATGCCAAAAGATATTATATCTTAAGGATGCTTCTACTATGGCATTGTTCATAATCTACCATAAGTTGGACACATACTTCACATATTCGATGTAAAAAAAAATACGTTTGATGCGTAGGTACTTTCTATATATACACTGTATACTCTTTGATAGGCACGGCGGTCCATCTATTCTATTGTGATCCATACGGTTATATGGATCACTAGATGTAGTCACAATAAATTATGAGAGGGGAGATTAAACTAGTATACTTATCTTTGTCTACTAACACAGAAAGGGAGTCAGATAGATACACTCTCATTTGCTCTCTCTTTATTGTAGTATGGGCATAGAGCTATTATACTAAAGTAAGGAAGTCAGCCTAAACTGTGCCTTTTTATTATACAATAAATGACACTGTATGATTCGCTTACATACCTGTCCTACTCTAGTATAATAAACACAATAGTTTTCATAGACACCAAACATACAATCGTGAAGATTATGGAATTTATAAAAAAGGTTATTTTGGCTTTTCCTAAATTGTTTAAGAGCAGGCTGTTATTGTTATATTTAGTAGTTTCTCTTTTTACCATTTAAAAAATGATGAAAATATGTAAAAGTGTAGATAATATTTGATCTTTACCTTTTTAATAATACTTTTTATAAACAAAATATTTTTCTTTACCTTAACTGTGACGTTAATTCAGGACGTGGGACAGTCTTATTACTTTAGCCCTAGTTTAGTAGATATAGTGTTATTATGGGGCATTTTTTTAACTTTCACATTTACAATTGTTATAACTCACATCTATTACATATTGAAAATACCTTTATTTGTACTATATCAAGTTTCACCTTAATATGTATTATATCAACCTTTTAAAACTAAAATCAAACGCTGTAATAATTTCAAATATTTATAATAAAAATTTAATTAAGGACTAGAACAAATTGTTGGGTGATACATCACATTCCTTTTTTAAATGAACAATCACAAACGTAGTATACATTTGTAAATCTCCAGGCCTCGACTTTGGCGCCAGGAGGATGGCACAGGGGCAATAAGGCCAAGCGAAGCGCAAAAACCGCGGAACGAGTCCAGTTTCGTTTCGAAGATTGTTCAACGTGAAACATCTGGTTCTGTAGTAGCTTCAGACAACTTTGCTGTTTCAATAGTATTTATGAGCCTATCTAATCCATATAGGAAACCTTCTTCGTGATTACCCTGTTCCCAGGGCTCCCTATGTGTTACTTTGATACTATCTGGTACGCGGCGTGTTTTTGCAAAGTCGATGAGCCAAGCACCTACCCGTTCTTCATCGTAAATGATAAAAATACTGCTTCCAACGATTTCATGATTTGTAAAGAAATCTGACTTTTCAAAGAGATTTCTAATTTCACGGAGACGAGTGGCAATAGAGTGACGAACGCGGTCATTATTTCCAAGAAAACGAGCAATCGTGGCACTTAATTGTGTCGGCTCTCGCACTTTTTGAAGGTCCGTAAGCGGAGGCTGGCCAGGTAGTTTCACAGCTTCAATGCGAAAACCTTGCTGCGCAGATGATGAGCATTGTTCACGGAATTGCATATAGCGCAGTTTTGTAATAGCACGTGCCGCATGTTCAGTTTCGGTAGGAGCGTTCGGATCAAGGCGGATCATTTTTTCATAAAGATCGGATCTAGCGCGGGCATTGCTTACTTCTTCTTCCAAAAAAGTACGTGTACCCATTTTTACATCCATAACGTGTGGGTCACGAAAACCATGTAGCAGATCTTGCAATTCAATAAAATGTTCGCCGCCGTATTCCAATTCCCTGTAGTAGCGAGGAATAGCAGAGCGCATGTGAGGGCAGGCTGTAAGAGCCTCATAAGCTTCACGTTCAGGATTATGCGATGGATGGTCGCCGGCTGGACGTCGTTTCCATACCGTCCCAGGACCGGCGGGTGCCAGGCAACCAGGGTGCCCAGACAATTGGAACCATTCTGATTGTCTCGATTTTAAGAGAACGTCGGATGCTGGGGCAGAGAGCTCTAATGCATTCTGTAACAAAAAAATATATTCTATTATTTGTTTGAAATTCACTTCATACAAATGTTTATTACTCAAACATGTCAAAGTTACTAAACAATTTTAATAGTTTTTAGTAATGAGTACTAATTATGTAATCAACCGTCTTTTAACTAGCGGGACGTAAATATATATAGGAGCAAGAATTTCTTTACGCGTAATAAGTAAACTTTAAAATACAGTAGGTTTACTTCGTAATAATGTATATTAAGAGTGTAAGTGATAATTAAAATTAGATAATAAAATTCCGTTCATGTAGAATATCCATACTATTATTATAAATGTGAAAGTCCGTCTGTCTATCTATCTACTTGACGCGAACGAAATCACTGCTAGAACTATTATACTTTAATACAATACTTACAATAGCTAAAAATTTGAGCAAATCGGAGGGTTGCGGTGCTGGTGCGATCGTTGCAGGAATGGCAGGCAAATTTGATTCAACCGAAGTCGTGGTACGTTTCCAGCGCTTGAACAAGGCTCTCTCGTTCTTGTTACGCCAACGTTCCTCATCCTTACCAGCAGCAATCTGCGGACAATAAAAGAACGAGTTCAAAACACTATAATTGCGCGCACATAACACCTGAACATTAATCACTTTCCATATAAGATAAAACATCACAATGCGATGACGTACCGCTAAAATTTTATTTGCGGCATACAGGAGTCCGCCAGGACCGAGGCGGCTCAGAACAGATTTGCGGGAGACACTATTCATCTTGCTAGTGACAGTCATGCTGTATGAGTGCGGTGGCAGACACGAATGTACGAAGTAGATAACAACGCGCGAGGAGCGACCGATGTGCGTGATTTGACTTCTATTGCTAGCTCGCGAGTGGTGTCAGTGGGAGGGTCCAGCGTGGTTTTATAGAGACCTCGGCGTGATGACGTCGAACGCTGCGTTCGCGCCCTCACCTCTTTCCGCCGACACCAGTAAATTGAATTTTCTTGGCGCCTCCATTTTTCATAAACTTAATTTACAAATGCATTAACAGTGTAGATGGAAAAACAACGTTTTATATCGCACGAATATATTTTGCGTTGCAAAGAGATTGAGAATGTAAGTGAAGTATGTTAAATTACGTCCAAATTTTTTTCTTGAAACAGTATTGCTTGGTTTTTAATAATAAGCAGTTAGCTAGATATATCAATAACCCTCCTCATTTCGTATTAAATCTATGAAATTCGCTAAAATATCGATCAACATATTTTGTTCAGAGGATTAAATATTATTCTTTATGTATTAACTGACAATTAGTGAAATTTTCAAAGACATCAGATCACGTCACATCAGATTACACCCTTATTAAATGATTTAACTGGTTTGATCAATGTTTGTGGAAACTCCTATAATTGCTGAAGATTGCAATATCATTTCATATTTTCGTTTTTTATTAACAAAGGTAACGATGAACTGAAAAGTATTTATACAAACTATTTGCAGAATGTTTACCTAAACTGACTGTTTGCTGTTCTCCTTTCGTATTGTAGGTTTAGAAGATAGCTTAAATTATTTTTCTTCGAGATTTGCTTGCAAATCTTTGTTCTTTTCTGTAACTTAAATATATTAAGTGTGATTTGTAATCTTTTATAAAGTATAGTAAAACAAAGTTATGAAGTAGTTTTCACTAAATACAAAGTACAGGTTTTGAAGATTTCTTTTTAGTTTAGTACAATAAAAAAGAGTATTGTAAAACTCAAAGACTTAAAATAGATAGTAACATTTCTCAAACTACTAAGCTATAATAGAGACAGGTAGCACTATTAAATAACACTAACAAGCAATTGGGTATATTAAACCAATGTTTACAGCGAACGTTTACACGAGTTCATTAATTAATCGAGGTTTTAACGATACACTTACTTAAACCTGTTATCATTACTGTTTAGCTATTTAGGACATAATTATTAAATGCTTTAAAAAATTTATCTTGGCTTTCGTAGTGTTCTCTATACCTCACATGGAGTATAAGAGAAATGGAGAGTAAATGTGGAGTAAGAACTTTCGGACTACTAGTGCGAATATGCAACTAGCATACGTTATTTTAACTATCAATGATTAAGGTAACGTTCGTCATACCCTGACCTCATTCTAGGCAGTCTTGAGCAACTTGTACGTTAGGAAACGATAGCTTTACAATATCCGTACGTACGATATATATGGGCCGATAGGTAACAATCATTAAAACGGTTACTGATTAGTTGTCGGGTCTGCAACGTACACTTTATTATTGTCACTCTATTTTATTTATCTTTAATTTAAGGAAAAATCTAAAGTTACTAAAACAATTGTTATTATATATAAATAACATTATATTGATCCCATTTACTGAAACAAAACCGGTAAATGACTAGTCTAGAATGACCGACTAAAATTTATAGTTAAGTAGGTTCAAAGAGTTTCATTCAAAGCTACTTTTTAATCGACTAATGGTCTTATTAGATAAATCAAAATTCTTGACGCTAGATTAGATATTTAATTATTTAAAAAATATATTCCAAGTACTTATAGTAAGCTTACGATCTGTGTGAAAACTTCATATATTTTGTCGTTACATTGAAGTTAAAAAAAGAGGAGTGCAGTACATATGTGTTGCCAATAAATTAATTTAAAAAAATATAATATTTTTTCTTTGCATTTATAAACGTCAATAACGTCGGCAAACAATATACTGTCGTTTTTTGGCATCCACTCCCATTACGCATTTGAGAAATTAAAAAAAATTGTCGGCTCATAGTATAACAAAGAACAAATCACCCCATCCCAAGAATAAAGTCACATTTCCTTTGCTTATACATGGGAGATGTAACTTTATTTTCGGATACGGCGAAATATATACCTAATAGAAATAGAGTTAATACCAATTTAAATCGTGTGAATTTTAAACAAAATAGTACAAAAAATACTTTAAATGAGAACTGCAATTCATTTCAAGAACTATTAATAGTTTTGACTGTGGAAAAATTAATGTAGGTATCCGAAGTTACTTTAACTAAAAAAAGTTGCATTCAAATCTCGTTTAGCTCTTTATGAGCGATCACTAGTACGTATGATTAAGACATGCAGAAAATACGAATATTGAAGGTTAGCTTTCCTTAATATAAAACAAAGTATTTTACAATGTTTAAGATATAGGATAGCTGATATTGGATGTAATGACGTAATGTAGAGCTTTTCATAATGATACTTTGGTAAGTATGGTTATGAAAAGCTTTACGTTACGTCATTAAATACGTCCAACGCAAAATCAGTATTACGTAAGATTAACCATACAGGAACCGTTAACCAGCGTAAATATTTGGTGCGTTTTAATATAATACTCTTACAACGTATTGAAGAAATTAAAACGTGACGTAATTGGCGTCCTTTACGGGTGACGCAAGGGGAAGATTCGATACTCAGCCATACATGACACCCAAATATCCGACGTATTAGTGTATTACTATGACGTATCACAATACATTTGTGAACAAAACACGCACGTGTATATGAATAAACATCGATAATTAGTTTTGTAAGGCTTGTTGTTTTTGGTCGCCGGGTAGCAGTAAAGATCGTGACTTGTCTTAAATATTGTTTGTGTGAAGGTTAGGAATGTAACCGTGTTGTATAATTGTATAGCCAAATATACGAATTTTTTTTTAAGTTGCATTCATTTTATATTCATATTTTTTTGTCTACGTATCTATATCTATCCATACTAATTTTATAAGTGCGAAAGTCTGTATATCGGTTATTATTTCACAACTAATCCGCTAGAGGTATACCGATGAAATTTAGTATAATTGCAACTTTTATCTATATAATACAGAAAAAAAATTGCATTTATAATATATGTATGAATAACGTTGCTGTATATTATTATTTTTAATACTATTATTTTGTCCAACCCTGGTATCAAGACAGAAAAATGACCTGTCTAATAGATACACCCGTGAAAAATATCGACAGTCAAATAGAGTTACAATGACATACATTGCATTTTTATGAGGATGGATTCAAGAAAATTCAATATTTTTATTACATACCTACGAGTTATTTTGAGAACTACACTTGTTCAAGAATGAATTTTAAAATGATTAATTGTAGAGTACTCTACATTAATTGAACTTCTAAACAATGTATTTCAAGTTTTTTGTTTATATTTGTAGGTATAATCAAAACAAAAAAAAAATACAAAACGACATCCAGAAGCCAGAAAGCCAGAGTTAATTCAATTTTTAATACAATGGCCTGAAAAAAGAAAGTTTCGTTTTTAGGCTATAATAAAGTCTACATTCTTTATCCTTATTATAATATCTCACAGTACAGAGACCTCTGACTTTACTATAAAAAGGAGGCCATGATTTGTCTATACCAAGAAGATTTCCTGCTATATCTTATTTCATATACTACATATTTACATTTTACATTTTTCCCTATGTATTTTATTTTTAAAATTATTTACAGAATGTCTTTATATACAACATTCATAGCTTTCTTAGCATTAGACAATACAAACATGATTTCTTTAGAGGTTACTCTTGAAAGAGCGACA
Organism: Morpho achilles; assembly: GCA_947086495.1. Classification (NCBI taxonomy): domain Eukaryota; kingdom Metazoa; phylum Arthropoda; class Insecta; order Lepidoptera; family Nymphalidae; genus Morpho; species Morpho achilles. The sequence continues at coordinate 8,469,004 of CAMTZB010000019.1, read as the reverse complement.
TTTAGTTGCGCGTCCGATCGCTGCTAAATTCGAAGTGCTATAGGGTGAAGCGCGGCCTCCTCGCGGGATTTTAAATCTGTGATATCTTCGAAAATGTTCATTTGAATAACATGCTGTAAACGGGCATATTGATCTATATTAAATCAACAATGTATTTAAGATACTTAATTGGATAAGGATTAATGCTGTATTGTATAAAAATTGCTTCGAAAATAAGGCATTATTTTTCGTAAAAAGTAAATGACAAAAAATGCTATTGTGGGTTATCCATAAGAGATAGACATATACCATCGCGGACTTTTCTGTAGACCTTTTCAAGGTGTACAAATACTGAGTACATCATTTTGATAAATCTCGTAGGGTTTAGCCTGCGTTTGCAATGTAAGCGGAAAAAATGTTATTATTTACGACATCAAATTAGAAACCTCAAAAATTACAGTATTTCTCTACTCCATATTGAATGTTATTATACATATAAACCTTCCTCTTGAATTACTCTATCTATTAAAAAAACAGCATCAAAATCTGTTGCGTAGTTTTAAAGATTTAAGCATACATAGGGACAAACAAATAATGTGACTTTGTTTTATACTATGTAGTGACTAGCTGTGCCAGCTGCTTCGCCCGCATGGAAATCAGTGTGTCACAATTCTTTTACCGAATTGAAATTTTGAACAAAAGTAGTTATCGTGACTTAATTATAAGAGATTTTTGAATAACTTTCACTGTTTACTTAGCCCACGCAAGGAAGCTTTGTATTTTGCCGTTTTCACAATATTTTTTTATATCTGCTCCTCTACTATTCATCTCAGCGTGATGTTATTTAGTCTTGCTTGATAACTGGACTATCTTACACCCAAAGAATTAATAAAATCGGTACAATTGTTTCTGAGATTAGCGCGTTCAAACAAATTATCAAACTCTTCAGTTTATATTTTAGTATAGATTGCATTTCAAATACCATCAATTTATTTATCTTTCTCTCTCTCGCAACACTCAACTAATATTCTTCTGTTAGGCGAAGGTTTCTTTGAGGGATTTTGATAGCACTCACACATGAATCATAAGACTAATTTGTACCACTGCGCCGGAAGGATATTTCGTAAGATTTTTGCTATTGTTTCAATCATGTCTCTTATTAGACAATAATTTAAAGTAATTCTCCAAAACAAATATTACATAGCTATCTACCCACAGACGCCTACTATAATACCTAATAAAGACAACATTTATAATATCAAGTGATATCATAGACATTATTAAACATGAGTGACCTATGAATTTGAATTGCTCTCACGGCACGGTCAATATTAACAGAAGTAGAAAAATATCTTAAACATATTTACACAATAACTGTATTCTTTTACAAAAGTAATAATAAAATTATTTTGCTATTTATTATTTGTATTATGTACCTTTGTATTGTACCTTTGTATTATGGATCTCCGCAAAGTAACACCTAATTCTATAAATAAACTATTCTTTTAAAAAGAAAATATAAGACAACGGTATATATTCTAGAAATATCGTGTATTTGAATCTTATTTTGGAAAATGAGATTAAGAAATACGGAGCTAGTTTGAGCTCTCTTATCCTACTAATATTATAAATGCGAAAGTTTGTGAGTATGGATGTATGTTTGTTACTTTTTTACGACGAAGTTGCTGCACCAGTATCGATGAAATTTGGAACATTTATTATCAATCAATCAATTTGACGAGCAAGATTACGGAACAAATTAACTTGTAAGTTGAGGTGCGACTCTAAGTCTAATTTTATTTTATTATATTTTCGTGCTGAATATAATGTGCAAGTGTAGCCGCGAACACAGCGGTAGTTATTTTATCAAACGCGTAGATACAGCAGCAGGTAATCATGGATCGACACTGAATTAAATTGTTTGTTCGCTCGATACCCTTTGAATATCTACTTAGGTCATGGCGGTTCACGGCCACGATGCGAAAGTGTCTTAGACGCAAGGTGCATAGCATTTACCGAGTACCTGCATAATGCGTAAACGGCGCCTAGTTATTATTGCTGTATTGAGGCTACAAATGTATCTACAATTGTGTCGAGATGTCGTACTCTTAGTATTGAGGTGACCTAATTCAAAAAAAGTTTTGTGGCAAATTGCAATAAAGCGTAGCGTAGCGCCTACAGAAGTCTTGAGAAACCCATAACTTAGAAGAGCATGGTCATGTAATGAGGAGGGATGAAAATCATGTGACCAAAAGAGTTTTAAATATGAATATGGATGGATGTATAGCTAGGGGGAGGCTGAAAAAAAGATGGATGGATTGAGTCAAAAATGATATGCATGTTAAAGGAATGGCACCAGAGTTGACGAATGATAGAGGAGAATGGAAGGAGAAAACATTTTGTGCCAACCCCACTTAGAGTGGGATAGGGTAAGAGAATGATGATGATAACTTAGAAGAGCAAGTAAGTTTATTAGTTCGTAGCGTCATAAATGTCATAGAAATAATAATCACAATGTATCTAATTCAATTAAGCGTAATTTAGAATTCGGTCACTTTTATACTAAGCGTGCGTGATATGTTGTGATGTATCAGCGAGCAGTTCATATAAAATGTATTTAAATTGGAATGCTCCGTAACAAATTAAAAATAAACCAATTTGGCATTGACTGTGGTCGCATGCACGATATATAATGAAAAATGCAGCACTTTCTATAAATAATGAAACCACTGAAGCTTCATGCTAAACGAATATATGTAATTGATTTGGTCTTCGTTTTTGTATTTTATACATTAATGGAATAATCAAAAGGTTTCAGTACATTCTGTCTATGTAAATTAACAATTAAAATTTGTAGTTCTCTAAAATATCGATACTTTTATACTACATAATTAGCAAATCATACAGTTAAAACAGAACACGTTAGTTGTAAAATTGAAAATGACCGCCTTACGTAATCTGTGGGACGCACAGCGTGAAACACCTTGAGAAAACGCAAACATTAAACATGATACCCACATCGTACGTAGACCGCAACGTGATCAAAGCAGGAATCAAACCTTGACCCGAAACTCACTTTTCAATATTGTTGATAATTTACTAGGTGAGGTCACGGCCCTTAATCTTGATAGCATATGTATATTTATTTGCTAATCTAGATAAAATAAATTAATAAAGATAAATATTCTTCAAAAATTTTATTTTAATTCAATATTTATTGTTTTTGCATTATCATCATCTTATTAAACGTCGAAGTAAGGGGTATCATACTCATATAAATAAGAAAGAACAAGTATAAAACTTCGCCGACTATTGTTCCTTTTGTCGTTTGCTAGTAAGGCGTACTCTTCGTACATTAAACTTTTCCGCTCCCCTTCAGTACATACAAATACCTACCTATAAAATAAGATAGATAAGTTACCAGCTTGTGCAAGCAGGCAATGAAGTGATAATTAAAAATAATTCATTAAATTATACCTACATGAACTAAAAAATTAAGCGGGCATATATTAAGTTTGTCAAAACAAAACATTTTCTATAGATAGTACAATTGATTAAAATGTACTAAAGCACATATAGCTTCTCTATGATTATTGAAACAAACAAATTATTATAGTTTGTTCCCGTTAAAAATATTATACTGAAGTACAGGACCATCTTCCCCCATGGTGCAGGGAGTGATATTGGGCTATGAATTGGGTAGAGGGATTTGAGGCGCGAAAGGCTTGCATTTGGGCGCATGTTGTGCTTAAGACGGGTCTGCTAAAGTACTAACTAGATTTCACAAATTACACTGCAAAAGCTATATATAAAACTTAATTCGAAAAAAAATTAAAATAATAAATAATTGTTCGCTTCTTCAGGTACGTGTAACGTTAATTACTGCAACCACATTGTACTAATATAAGTCAAACATCAGGTACCAATAAAACAAGCCTATGTGCTTTCTTGGCCAGACAACGATAAATAAAAGTCATATCAATGCTTTCATCTTAATTCCAGTTACGGAATAGAATATTCCAAACTTGTCTAAAAAGACATACTTATTTTGTCCTAAAACAAATGTCTTTTCAATATGTACACAGAGTGCACGAAGTAAAAAACCCGGAGAATGTATTTCAACTATTTTACAACTAAGAAAGTGAGCGTTATGAGCAAGGAAAAGTTTTTATTTGCTTTTGAAGTGGCATTTCTTATCAATAACACATATTTGAACGGTGTGTCACACGATGATCTAAATGTGCGCCAGACGAAACACGATTCCTTTTCTAACAATAGGGTGGAAGTAATAGATTAGAAATGCAATGTAGTCACGCCAGATACGTATGTGTCTTGTACTTTTCCAATGTTTGCGATACACTGCGGTGGTCGTGTCCGTATGTATATAAAAATCAAATATGTTTAGCACGCGCTAACAAATTACGCTTAGCCTACTCATGCTAATTAATGTACATGTGTGAATTGAAAATGATTTTATTAATTTATGTTTAATACAAACAGGTAAAAATGTATGACATGAATTTTGTCGTGGAGTCTATCTCCTGATGATATGGGTTGCAGGGCGTAACGATTGTTGAGTTTGTGATAGTGAACGTGTGTAGTGCTTGTGTATTATGGTGGCGGTGGTAGAGGTTTGAGCATGTGTTTTTACGAATCCTGGATCCTGTATGAAAATGGATTGTCCACTCTACATTTAGCATTATATATATTTTCTATTTTACTTCATCGCGGATTATAGCAAAATATTTTTTTTATTACATTTGTACAAAAGGATCTCCGCAATTATCTTGTGTAGGGAAGATTAAATTATCATCTTAAATGTTAAAATTTTAGCTGAACAACTTATTTCTTTGATTTAGTTATTGATTCTTATTTTTATTTAAGAGTCTTATAAAGCAATACTAATTTAATAAAAAGTTGAAAATTTCTGAGATATTTGTAAACATCCTATCACTGCTACCTCTGTATACGGTTAGAGGATTTTAATCAAGGGCCGGCCTTGGTCTAAAAGACAAGCTGAAGGTCGAGGTTTTTGTCATAAGGCCATTGACCGAATAAAACATAAGTATGCATAAAAAATAAACTCGTGATAAACTCGTGAGCTAAATAATTATTAAACCTGAAAGAGTTTTATCCTCATGCCAGAAGAAATTATTAAATTCTAGGTAAGGTTAGGTTAAATAAGAAATGACGAATAAACATTTCTACACTTATTGCTTATTACACTTTTTGCTTATGGAATTATCTAGAGATGTGGAGGTTTTTTTGCAATGTTGTCTTTTTTAATGGGTAGTTTAAATTATTAATGGTTATCAATTTAGAATAAAATAATAAGTAGCCGAGAAAGTAGCGCATTCTTACCGATCAACCGTAACATTTTTCATTATGTATAAGAGTTGAAATCAGGTGAATTTAATTCATTCACATTCATAACTTGTTATCTATAACGAAAGCCATATTTACCTATGAATAATGTATTTGTTTAATGAGAGTGTAATATTATTGAATGGCTGTTGTTTCTATCAAAATTAGCCTAATGACGTCGTCCAAAGTGCGCTAGCGCAGGTGGTTTATGTTGACACAACTGTATGTTTCCTGCTCGATTTAAGTTCGCTTACACTACAACGACTTAATTTACCAGAAAAGTAAGCATTAGAGATTAAGGATTTCGACTACGCGTTAAGGTAAAATGATGGCCAAAAGGAAATAGATAATTTGAAGTACACATTGACAAATAGATATATTGTACGATAAATCAGGATTACTACAGCCAACGCCTTGTAGAATCCTTTATTAAACTCGTGATTTTGAATTGTTTACTAAGCCTTTAAAGTATACCTCGTGATATCTTAGAATAGTTTACATACCATAGAAATCGCTATTGTATCACGAGTCTTATAATCCAGCTGCATTGTTCATATTTAAGTAAGGGTATGACGGTTGATTTTTGTGACTCATTTCGCAAAATATTATTCTCAAAAACAATGTATTAACAATTAATAACAACTCAAAAACAATATCAACGATGTCATACATCGGGTATTCAAATTTTATGATGAAATAAAATATTATACTAAGCACATACGATAACTAATTTACATGTATAAGAAGATAATAATGTGATATGAATATAATAAATGGATGAGATAATATGCAAAATTTTCCGAACTTAAAGGACACAAGCTTAACAATGAGCAGTTAGTCGGCAGGAAACGTGCGTGTTGGTATGCAGCCTCCACAAAAAATGGCAAAACAAAGTACAACTCTCAGACTTTGAATATGCAGAATCCAAATTGGTCGTTTGTCTAATAGCGAAATAAATTGGTCTCCATTACATTTACGTTTCTTTTCTGACAAATGGTACGCTTAAATGAAATAATATGATATTGTATAATATTTTTTACATTATTACAAATAATGAAACCAATATTAAAACAATTAATGTTAATAGAATAAAAAATTGGGATACATAATAAACTCTCTAAAATAAATCTGAACCTTTGAACTCTGAATCTGAATCTCTGAACAATGTCCGAAAGCATTTATTACGTCATCAATTATTATCTCTCTATTGTATACTAGTTGAAACATTTTATTTATTAAACTCAAACGTTAGTACCTCGAGCTTCCAGATCGAATCAATAATTCCTTTCTATATATTTCAGTTGTTCCCATGTCACCTTATCATCATTGGTTAAGTTTATTATCGAATTAACGTTTGTCAGCTCTTTCAACTCGGGGTCAAATGTTAATTATATCGGCAAGCGGAAACCCGCACTGGCGAATACAAAATAACAAATGAAGTGTTGTCCAAAGCGGAACTCAGTAGGCACCATGGCTTGAGGACATGTGCCACTAATAAAGTCAAGGCACCGTGAACGGATGAATATTACTCTGTTAGCAGACTGTTTTTTAAGACCTGCCGCTCACTCTTAAACATTAATTAATATATTGAACGAGAACTTATTATATTAAGCTCTTGTTAAGATTAGGTATTGCCATCGCCCTTTTGCAGTCGAATAATTAAAGTCAATCGCCGACTTCTTTAAATAAGTTTTTTCAGCATTTAACAAAGATCATCATCCTCCTGCCCTTATCCCACTCTAAGTGAGGTAGGCACAACATGTTATAAACATGCTGTCACATGATTTGGCTGCGTTTTTACGACCGGCCGCCTGCCTGACGTCAACTTACCTTAGTCGTATTTTACGACACCTCGGTAAGAAAGAGGGTGGTCTATTCTACTTACCCGAATACCACACGTTGGGTCGACTTACCTTAGTCGCCCTTTACGACACGTCGGTAAGAAATGAGAGTGGTACTATTCTATTCAGCCGGATACCACACGGCGGAGCATTCAACAAAGATCACCAGCACTAAATTATCTGGATGTGTTTATAACACTCCATGCTTCCGCTTAGCAGTTTCGAAATAATTAACATGCTAATACTGTACATCCAAAATTGGCAAGTCTTTATTTACGACGTTCTCGAGAGTATCACGTAAAATATTTGAATCAAAATTCAGGATACACCGCGGAAGGGGAAATGATGTTCATGTTCATCCTCAGTATCCTGATAGCCTCTACATATATAACTGTCAGTTTACCTCCCAACATTGTTTGTGTAACGTTTTACCTCAAGCGGCCACGTCAATATATCGATTAAATACATTAGAAAGAATTATGGTCTTGATAAAAAGGGAAATATGACAGGCAAGTAGAGAGTTTAATTTTAACTGAAGCATGTTAATAAAATATTTTTTCGAATAATTTATAGAATTAGGCGTTACTTTGCGGAGATCCATTATACAAAAGTAATAATAAAATTATTTTACTATAATTCACGATGAAGTAAAATAGAAAATATATATAATGCTAAATGTAGAGTGGACAATCGGTTATCATACCTGATACATGCAGGATTCGTAAAAAACACATGCACAAACCTGCACCACCGGCACCACCAAAATCGCAAAGCTTTGCGATTTTGGTCGTGGAGTCTCTCCTGATGATGCTTCGGTTGAGGGGCGAAACGATTGTTGAGTTTGTGATTGTGAACGTATAACATGCTTGTGCATTGTGGTGGCGGTGGTGGAGGTTCGTGCATGTGTTCTTTACGAATCCTGTGTGTATCAGGTATGATAACCGATTGTCCACTCTACATTTAACATTACATATATTTTCTATTTTACTTCATCGCGGATTATAGTAAAATAATTTTATTATTACTTTTGAAATATTTTTTCATTAAAATTAAAACTTAGTTTCGTTAATTTTTTAAACTTTTAAATATCATATGAACAATTACTATTAATTATACAATTATATATTATATATTATACAATTGAACACAACATGACATTTTCGAGTAAGGTCAATTCTGCAACCTTAGTATTTTCCCTATGTTAAAGATTCTGTTTAGCATTCTAATCGAAAGCTGATGCGGGTTAACGATTTTATAACTCTAATTAACGATAAATTATTTTTGCCCATAACTGGTGTAAATCACTTAATAAAATAAATAGGGAATGTAATACTTAATTAGAACCAACTAATCTATATGTATAATTTATAGAAGTAGGCGTTACTTTGCAGAATTCCGTAGTACAACATAATTACTTTTTTAATCATATAGATTAAAAAAGTTATGATGTTGTAAATTGTATATGTAATACGAAATCCAAACACACATTATTAATGTACAATTGTTTTTTATTGTTAGTCTTTCTTACATATTCGGAGCAATGGATCGATGTCGATTTTTCGCATAGAGATAGTAGATGACGGGTCTCTTCAAGTATTAGCTACGCACCTAAATTGCGGACAGAAGATAGGAAAAAATTGTCCGTTTGTATAAAAGATTCCTAGGATAAGATGTTTAATTAGTAGTACCTACCTATTCTATTCTATTCTACCTGGGTTCTTCTATTCGACCGAGCATTGCTCGGTAATTTTTTAAAAGATAAAAAAAAAGAAAGGCGCCGATGATATGTGGGATTCGAACCCGGGTTACGAACATATACGGTCTGCGTCTTACCCATCGGTTATCGTAACATTTTGTTTGAAAGCTAATAAAACCCTTTGCTTTCAATTCTACATTTAAAAAAATTTTTTGGTGCCCAAAAACTGGGACAAAACCCTTTTTTTTTAAATAAAACCTAGCTAGATCGATTCTCTCCCCCAGAATTCCCCTAATGCTGAATTTCAGGAAAATCGTTGGAGCCGTTTCCTTTCCGAGATACAGATTAAGTCATGTAAATATTAAAGATACATTTCCGTTCTTATTGTATGTATAGTTTTAAGTTAATTGTAATAGTTATAAAAAGTCGACAATAGACTACAGTTAGAAAATATTTATCGGATTTCTAAAAGCGCGCAAATAGTTATAGTTTACAGCAAGTGCGCATTCTAGAGGTGTTCACGCAAAAAAAATAACAAATAAATATTTATGAGCATATATATGAGCCCAGTAAATAAAATTGTATCTGAAAATGTCGAAACCAGTTTTGAATAATTGAAACGTGACGCACGTTGTAGCCTTGCGAAGATGCGCTCTGTTTTGTAACAACCATCGTCAACTCAAACCAAAGAAAAGTGTTATATATTGTATAATTGTTATTAATTTTTCTAAGTAAAAATTATTGAGTCAGCTATCGTGTATTTACATTAAAAAATTTATACCCGATATATGAAAAAATAACTATACCACGGCGAGTACCAAACATGCTTATGCCAATAAAACAATACGTAAAAAATAACTACGATATACGCTGAGCTGATATTCGTTATTTTCATTTATCACTAAGCAATATAAATGTGATGAAACTAATTTGATGTGTCGTGCAACATTAACGGATTAACAAGTTTACTAGTAATTGGCAACCAAAAATTGCTAGTAACCTTTTTTTTAAATTTAAATATATATATATATATATATATATATATATATATATATATATATATATATATATATATATATATATATATATATATATAAATATTTCATAACTTAATACCTGACAAAAAAATATTTTCTTATTTATTTGGATGTATATTTTAGAGTGTAGTATTTATCGTAAAATATTCATAAAATTCAACACCACCAAATACAAATTATATATTTTCTAAATTATTTACACGCTATTACTATAATATTGTATAATATTAAGAATTAGATTAAAAAATATATATTTTAGTAGTTTTAATCCGTAAGCAATTTAGCCATTGTCGAATTAAGTGAAGAAGTAGATAGAATTAGAAAAGGTTTAGGAATAATCCGCAAGCTTCGTTTAAAAAAAAACACAAATAATCTCAAAGACAGCTTAAAATATTCCATTACAGAATATAATTACCTAAATGGATTTTGTAAAAAAAAAAAAACTCTATGCCCTTATAATATAAATTACGGTACATTTGGATCACACATTACCTAATATTTTTTAAAGATGTATTTAAGTGGATATCTCCGATTATGTCATATAACGTTTAATTCAGGTTCTCACGTGTCAGCGACGGATATTTGCTGATTATTCTCTCCTTGTGTAAAGATGACTGTGCGATAAAACAGACAATACTGTTTTATTATCACTCTCTTATGGCATTATTATGTAAAACTCTCGAATTCGAATGTAACATTTCGTAACAATTTTTTTGTTTTTCCCTTTTAACGACACGTGAAATTTATCTTTACATTTCGTTAATATAAAATGAACTGTGTTTATGCTATTTTATTTCGATTATGTAATAGGGTGCTGGTGACTTTTGAAGGCGATTACGCAACGCAAAAGACAAATACTAATATTTTTTACTAATAATTAATACTATAATTTTCCCGCGAGATATTCAAAATTTCATTAGCATAACAGAATAGAACGAAGACCTTTCAATATGCAGAAAAGGTTGAATGAAACAAAATCAATTAATACCGTTGTTATTACTCTGACGTTTGCAGCTTATATAATAAATAAATATTATTCTAAGCAGTAAACTATCCATGATGTTGTTATGCCGTCTAATTCCTAGGATAGTCGTCATTGTATGTTATGTAGTCTGTGTTTTGGGTTTTGTTATTGCTCTCTGGTGGTTTTTCCACGTGGAGGGTTCGTTTTCTTGCCTTTTGAAAGAAATTTACTATGTAAACCGCAAAAGCTTTTCAAGACTGTCTCTGTGCTCAGTGTTTTCGTATGAAATATGAAGGAGGTGGCAGGTATATTGTTTCAGCATAATTTTTTTTAAGCATTCATTATGATATAGGCATTAAACAACATAGAATTTTTAAAAAGTAATTTAACATTATTCTTTTAGTCCAATGAGAACCTGATATTCGTTAAATACCAAAAGCGTAAAATTATTGAAATTATTTAGGAATTTTTTTATTGTAATTTCAAGATAACCCTCATTTTGGGAACTAACTTTTTTCGAATCAGATAGTTGATAAATACTATGACCATTATTACGTTGTTAAGAACGTGTCCATTACGTATGAGTATTGTAAACAAAATAGTAAACAACAACGTTACGTGCAGATATAAATCGATAACTTATTCTCCTTACGTCATGGATCTATCTTACACGTTGTGGGATTCTCAATCGTGTGAAATCAAATACTGAACGTGACTTCATCATTATTGTGTTTTAATACAGTCTACTTGTTCCGCAATGTGCTTGATGTCAGCAAAGCGATATAAAATAAGCATTTCTACTGTATACTATGATCTCGCTATATGAATACGCCAGGATGACGGCCAACAAGGACAAATGCCGAAACATCATTAAAGATGACTACATAACGACCACGAACGCTCTCTCAAGAGAGTATCGATGGAAATTTCAAATTCACTGTGTTTTACTTGTGGCTCTTCGAACAGTTAATTTTTATAAATATTTATCAAGACGGATTTATAATAGGTTAGTTCTCGGAAAATTTCTACAATGGCAATGAAAAAAAAACAAAATAGCAAGGGAATCAATGCTTAACATACACTATAGATAACTAAGGTTGTTTTCATGAATCGCATTTACAGCACAAAATTAACAAGTCAAGCTAAAAAAGCTTTTAACAAATTTCATGTCCCTACTGTTAACCGTTGAGCAGTTCCCTCGTCTGGAGCTAATCCTGGCAGCAGCATCGTCTTATGCTTATCATAAACATGCATTGTCATCAGGACTGGACCATTATACAAAATTTCAGCTCTATCGTACCCCGGGAAGTAGGTCCAATTTAACTTGCAATATTCCACTCTCACATACATACATTGCAAGTTGAATAAGAGCTTTTAAAAAATTATACGGTTTATCGTTCCATACAGTTAGCACTTCTTAAACAATAAAAAAAATATATAGTTTTAAAAACGAAAACGGCTCTTAACTGGACGCCGTTTGATTAATCATTATATTATACTAGCTTTTACCCGCGACTACGATCGCGTCAATTGATGTCGCGTGATAGGTAGATAAAAAACGCCATCGTTTTTTAGTATCATCCTATTCCTGTAGAATCAGAATATCTATAGCCTATTTGTTATTCCGGTGTATAAGGAATAATTGTGCCAAATTTCATCGACATTGGTTCAGCGGATTCACCGTTAACGAGTAATAACATATACTCACAAACTTTCGCATTTATAATATTAGTAGGATTAGGAAATAATGCGAATACATTTATTTATATCATGATATGTTTCAATGATGTTATAAGACAGTAGTAGCTGCAGATAAGGTCACGTTAGAGAAAACAAGGAAGTGTCAGCGATGTGACTTCCGGAGTATTATGCACTGTGATGTAAAGCCTAACTAGTCACCGAGCAATAAGGTATATTGCTTAAAACTATATTTATAGGTCTTTACATCCCAGTTTAGCTATTACCAGTATTTAGTATTTAGTCCTGCAAAATTTCAAGTTCCTCAAATATTTCGACACAAAGAAAACAAAACAGCTAATGTCTCACAGCAGGGAGAACGTGGCATTACTACTGGGCACTGCCTGTTAAACAGACACCTGTCAATAATGAGAATAAAAGAAGACGCAACGTGCCCAGAGTGTGGAGAGGAAGAACAAGTCTTCACCTTATGGCTGAGTGCCCTATGTACTCGCTGGTAAGATGGGAGATACTAGGTAAGGATGAAATTGAAGTTGAGGACCTAACAAATATACCCTTCAAGGATATTATCAGGTTTGTAAAAGCAACAGGTAGGTTGAAGCAGGTGAGACTGTCGGGACAGCAGTGAAACCCGTGTCCCAACATGGGGAAATGGGTGGAATAGTCCAGAATAGGAGCTGACCACCCGTCCTGCAACGACGGGCGTCCCCGCAATTAGATAGATAGATAGTCCTGCAAAATACTGATAAAATAGAACTTTGCTAACCTAGCGGTGAGACCGTTCGACTCTTTCGAGATGGTTATTGGTTGAACCAATGAGTTTTCTGTTACAACTCATGTCTAATTGATAATTGCAATTTAGTCGTTATACAGTGACGTATAGCATCGTGAGGAAACCTGTATATCTTTGTGAATTCTGCGAATATGAGAAATAAAGGAAAATAAATCTTGCCTGCAGGAAATCCATAAACTACTTTGGAAAAAAATTTGGTAAAGTTGAAATAACTTATCGTTACTGCCCAGGCGTGTAAGAACAGCTATACGGAGCGTTATGTCATAAACTCTAATCATATGTTCACTGCGTTTAATTAATTTATTGTTTATTAATTCGTAGGTTTGTTATATGTAATACAGAATAACTTTTAATTAATACCAGGACACTTATGCGAAGGAGGATTATTTTGCTAATTATTTTGTTGTATAGAAAACCATACATTTCTTTTCCTACTGACTAAATGCTTTTAGCCCTAGGCTATTACAGCTGAGACCTAGATATGTTAGAGTACAGTTCAGAAGCTTTACTAGCGCCGAGAAACGTTCTAAGCATGCCTCCTATGAGACCGGACCATGGTTTAAGGTTACGTATGATGTAGGTAGTTGGTATAAATGCGATTAGTCACTAATCGATTATACAGCGAGAAATCTCAACCGACCGACGTCAGAAAACTAAGACCTCGTCTCTGCTGGTGAAGACACTGTCTGCATGATACGTGTTTGTATTTACGATCGTGATGTGATTATAATACACACCGCGTTATATGACTGTAAGGGTCATATAATGCGTCTTATATGACCGTTAGTGTCACATAAGACGCAATATATGACCCTATATTATATTTGTGGCGCCATTCGGGACCGCCATAACTGGGAACCAAACATTTAAATTGTATGGTAGAAAGATAACCTATGTTGTATATTGGACTCTTTGCATATATCTAATTGGAATTATAAAGACCGAGATACATCATTTAGGTATAATGATTGTATCAAAATTAATGACGTTTAGTGTAAAATGTATTTAATCAAATCAAAAATCATTAAAACGTCATGAATTACAATTTTTACCTTTAAAAACCGGTGTTCAGAATACCGTATAGATATAAGGAACATATAAGTTTAACAAATTGACGTCAACTAATTTACGTGTATAAAGCAAGAACAAAGGTTATCTCAATGTTGTGATTTTTATTTAAAGAACAAATCTGGTCTATTAGTATTATATATTTTATCACCACGCGTCATACTATCACACGATGTTTATTATAAACATAACTATAATTTTTTATAATACGAATGATGACATTTTTTGTTCTGTTATTATTAATATTATCAATGACCCCAAGAGCAAAAGGCAATTTGCAATTTTATGTGATCAACGTACCGCCAATCTGGTTATTATTGTTAATATCGCCGATCATTATTATAGCCAATACGGGATTAGCTATTAACCTAATTTTCTTTTCGATCTGTCAATACGCTATCCTGATCATAGATGTGATACGAAATGATTACTTAAAATAAGATCCACTTGATTGTACTAATTCATCATAAGGACAAATAAATCAATACACTAAACAAAGGAATATAGGAACAGTAAAGTTAACAAAACATTTTCATTTAAAATATTAAAAGCCATGACGTGGCGTGACCGTAAATAATTGCGCAAATAGTTTGCTAATTTAAATCTTGACGTAGTTAAATTTAGATATTTTAACATTATACCTACCAATTTAATTAGAACGTTAGCCTGTGTCTATTGTGCGACTGAGCCTAGTTTCTATAAAAGTATTTTTATTAGCAAGATTTTGTAGGTATATTACGACGAACTAGTGGTCGCCAAGTTGTTATAAAATGACCCAATATGATCTGAACTTGCTCCTTTCAAATAAACTAGATTTAAATAGATTACAAAAAATAATAATATTGGAAAGTATCCCAAATTCCATATTCGCTATTCCTTTTCCCTCTTTACAAGCTTCTAAATTTACTTTCTTTTGAGTTACTGAATATTTTAAATCAAGGCCACTAACTAACCAGAGTAAGTGCAAAATGAATGACAATAGAGGGTATATATTTGTATGATGTCTTAAAAATATTTGATTATCTCTTTATTTTAGGGTTTTAAGCCACTATGTGTTCTTCAATACCTTAGGTTTCCTACTTATCGGCGGATGTTTAAGATAAGTTTTTTACCTAGCTTTATCACAACAGGTCAGTATATGCGTGTGTGTATAATCGAGTTAGACGTGAAGCCAATGGCCTAACTATTGGGCTTAACGTCCTCTGTTTCATAGCATCTGGATACCGCGAATGGCAATTGCATGTGATCGAAGACTAAACTGCCCAGGTGTCGCCGGAACTTATAGGTAAGCATTTACATAACGGGAACCTTCGTCGTCGAGGAGATTCAAGCAGAACAATGTAATTAGTTCCCTGGAAACTTCGGAGAATGTAGCTGTATAGACATCTCGCACCGGAAAGGAAATATTCCAGATTTTAATCGCGATGTCGTAGACTAGACTTGATGTTACCAATTTTTCCACAATTATAAATACATAATACATGTCTTGTTAGTAAAGACTTGTCTTTGTGTGTAAATTTCACTTTAGCAATTTGTGTTTAAGTGTACGTGTTCGTGCACTTGCATGCTTCTGGGTAGAAGGCAATTAGCTTAAAACCTCCGCCGAAAATGAAAATTACAAACACTAAACTGTGGATTACGTACTGTGTATTGTAATGTAGAAAATAGTACTGGGATAATTTTTGTCGTCACTAAAGCGAGCTTAGGCCGGAGGCGGTCCCGACACTTAATAGCCTTGACGACTTTATAAAGTGGCATTTATTAATTGAAACATAAGACCTACAGTTTTGTTTTATTACAAAATGCTAGCGTTAAACAACATTGTAATTATTTATGAGCAGTTTCCTTTTTTGAGACATTGTTAATGAGATGTAAATGGTTTATATCATGTGTGTCATGGCATATGATGTGAATTGTTGGAAGCTGCCTCCAAGAAATTCACTCTTTGAAAGAACTATAATTTTTCTTTAATTTTGAATAGCCTAGCCTAAAATATCTATTATTTTATATAATGCTTTGAGATATCGCAGATATGTAAAATATAAAATATTTTCTGAAATATTCAACTTTTGGAAGCAATGTATTTGCAATTGTTTGGTTTCCAAAAATTCGGTCCTTATTCTACTTTCTGAATACATCGACCATGATATTTACAAAATAATAGCCGCCTTTGAGTTTACTGCAATAATTTTAATTTAAACGGTAAAATTATTTAATTTGTAATTAATATTTGTTGCAACATATAATTAAAAGACGATCAAAAGTAGTCAGTGTAATTAGGTAATATAAATTGTTTTTAACACACCATTCTAATGGACAAGTTTTTAAATCGAAGTGTAGGTAGCCGGTTAACTCAGTTTTTCCGGAATTGATTGTAGAATTTTCTCGAACATTTCTGAGGGAAAATTGTAACCAATATGTAACCAAATTGTTTACTAATATGCTAAATGTGTATAAGGGTTATGTAAGAAAACAGTATTTATAAATAATATTAGTCTTCGTTAAAACGATACAGGGAAGCAAATTAAAATACATGTACCCAGGTTATTTGAATGGGATTATACACCTTACCTTATTTAAGAATACAGGGTTAGTGAACTGCAATGAGATTACATTCAATCAAGCTCGTCCTGACTTTTAATATATAAGCGATGCAATTTACACCAACGATATTTCGCTTACTTTTTCC
Source organism: Morpho achilles (assembly GCA_947086495.1). Taxonomy (NCBI): domain Eukaryota; kingdom Metazoa; phylum Arthropoda; class Insecta; order Lepidoptera; family Nymphalidae; genus Morpho; species Morpho achilles. The sequence continues at coordinate 8,451,875 of CAMTZB010000019.1, read as the reverse complement.
TGGGAGTAGTGTTTTAAATCGATCAGCTTTTGGTATTGACGGAGAGCCCGCATGTACAGCCGCACAGGTATGTCGACCGGGAGTGAGACGCTCTCCACGCCCCGTGACGTCACTCCCGCACCACTCATGGTCAGCACACAACACACATACACTTTTTACTCATACGTACATCCAATTATAGCAGCATGGGGTTCTCGGCGCGGTTTTCGCGTCCGAAGTGAACGTAGGTTGCTCGCAACACTGACGTATATACGCTCTGCGCAAGCGTACTTGGACTATAGAGTTAGCAAAAAGAAACTACACAACTAACTGTTACCCACACAGAAACGACGACTTTCCCTGCACCGTGTTCGTCAGGACAGCGACCTGGCCTGCTTTTACTACAAATGCACCAAAATACTCCATATATTAATTCACTACTACGAGTATCGCAGTTAATTCATAAACTTTTGGTACTTTAATACGTCAAGCTTTCACCCAAAGTAACGTTACCCAATATAGTCGATAACCTGCAAGGCGGCGCGGTATACGGTTTGTTTAGTGATCAGACGACAAAACTGTTTTTAGGAACGTCTTTCGTGTATTGCATGCAGTCGGTGAGCAATTTAAGCAACGATAAGAATCCAACTCATCCTACTTAATATTTAGAAAAAAACACATAAAAATTTACTCATGACGGGTGCGTCGTTTCGTAACTACACTTCTTACGGAATTCTGATTTCGTTCCTTACGCGTGTATTCTATTTTTGGCCTACAAAATTTATTTATGTTGTTAACTCGATAAAGAATTTTAGTTGCTTTTCCCATAATAACTACTAAAATATTCACATCTGTTGGACTTTCGGAGCTTTCTTGATCACATCAGTCTTAATTAATTACTAATCAGAAACTGCCGGATTAGAGTATTAAAACAGTACGCTTACTTGCTTTTTAAAAATAGGCAATATAAGACATTTCTTTACTATCGTACACAAAGATATAAACAAATCTCTTTCACCAACAAACAACACCACATAGATTCAATAAATAAATAAATAAATAAATAAGTGTAAGTTTCAGTATTGTCGCGAAGTTTTTTGGTCTCAACTTTTTATATATTTTATATTACTACGGAGCAGTAGATATATATATTTAAAATAAAGATCTTCTGTGTTTTAATTTTCCTTGATTGAGATTACCAAAATATTTTACTTTATTAAAGTTGTTAGTTAAAACTCTAAATTTGGCAGACAGTTAATAAAGCCTTATTAACTGTCAAATAAAGAGTTGACGACAAGTTTTAATGAATTATCAGAGATTAAGATGCCTGTGATATGTAAGTTACCATAACCATCATAAAATCCAAAAAAGTCAAGCAATTGTTGTTGTGTTTAAGTAATTTTTATACCAATTATTGCAAATGTTAGTAGTTTTTGATATATATGTACGTACTTACAGTAAAACAAAGATGCTTTGTCAACATAACCTCTCAGTACGCATGTGCCGCTGCATCAATTGAACCACATTCAACTACTTACTACTAGTTCAAATAACAAATAATAACACTCAATAGTATAGCACTACTTTGTACAAACGAGATAAATGCACTTTTAAAAATGTTATAACTTATAATACTGTCAGATGTTGCATAACCTGTCTGTTCGTAAATATTTCACTCTCTTCCCCCGCGGGACAGCTGTACCCCTCGTATTATAGCGGTATTTCTTAATATAGAGAGAGATACGCTCTATGGAAGATGCTTACTATTGCGTTTATGCTGCCAAAATAATCTCTATTTCTTTACAGTATAAAGGTTATAACTGCTCGTAATCGTCGTATCTGAAATAGTTGCCTGACTTTTAATGGAAATAAAAATGGATTTGTACGGGATTTTTAAAATGTTATCTAATCTTTCTTTCTGTCTCCATAATGAGTCGGTGTGGTAGGTCACGGATGCTGACGCCACTAACTTAATGGGCCTTATGAGAAAGTGACGAGGGAGTCATTAAGATAAGTATTCGAAAGGAAATGAAAGTATATATACATTAAGATATGAAGTATTCTATTAATTTTATTTATAATACTACAATGTTGTATGCATTTTACAAGAAAGCGAGATACATCCAAAACCAAGCAAGCAATCCTTTTAATTTATAATTAATGTAATGTTAATAGCCCATAAACTCAGTTTATCAACAGTTAGCACCAACCATCTTTTTCCTTTAAAACGACGTATAACCGACTTATGCCGCTTGAACTCGGCGATCTTGAGGTCATATTTCACCTAAAATCAATTTTCCTTAAAATACACTAAAATTTCCTACAACTAAAATGATTTTTTTTATTATGACTATGAAATCACTACATAGTATAAAATAAAATCGCTTTCTCTGTCTGCCCTATGTCCCTATATCCCTATGTCCCTATACCCCTATGTATGCTTAAATCTTTAAAACTACGCAACAGGTTTTAATGCGGTTTTTTTAATAGATAGAGTGATTAAAGAGGAAGGTTTATATGTTTAATATCATTCAATATGGAGTAGAGTAGTAATTTTTGAGGTTTCTAATGTGATGTCGTAAATAATTAAAAAAAATTCCGCTTACATTGCAAACGGAGGCCGTTGTAATCTACGAGATTCATCAAAATAATGTACTACGTATTTGTACACCTTAAAAAGGTCTACAGAAAACTCTGCGATGGTATATATCTCTTATGGATAACCCACAATAGCATTTATTTTACGAAAAATATTGGTTTATTTTCGAAACAATTATTTTTAATACAGAATTAATCCTTATCCAATTAAGTACTTTAAATAGATTGTTAATTTAATACAGATCAATATGGGTGTTTACAGCATTTAATGTAAATGAACATTTTAGAAGATATTACAGATTTAATATGCAATTTTAAATGCAGGGGCATAGAGATTGCGGCAGCGGTATAGGGGTAAGCGCGGCCTCCGACGCGCTTACCCCTATAGCATAAAATCTTCATGGTATAGGGAAAGGGGAATCGTTTTACTCCAAATTTAACGCGTGCGGGCCACGGGCTGTAATGAATAAATAAAAACTACTGGATTAATCATTTTTACTTTAATCATTCTTTCCGCTGAGTGATATGGGCTATATATTTTATACCTGTGCGAACTTGCGAAACCGGAGCGGACCGCTAGTTATTAATATACCTAATTTAATTAAACTCATAACTCGTCTCATTATTTTATAAATGCATACGTATAACATACGAGTATACAATACTAGAACGTACGTTATCTACATCGATCTTAAAAGATTTGCATAAATTGTATTTATTATTGCATTAATAAAAAGCATGTATAATAATCATCCATAATTTTGAAATAGCACTAGTCTAATAACTTAAGCAAAAAATACAAAGAAGAACGTTATGCTAGTGCTCCAAATTCTAAACTAGCAGCCTGTTAACAGCCCACAGGTGGGCCTCCCTCTATTTTTTAGAGGGAAAGAAGGGCGATGGATAATTCCTAAAAAGGATACAAAATATAAGATCCCCTGTTGGCATACTTCTTTTCTTTTTCTCCCATAGAAACTTCCGCTATATGAGCAATTGCAAATAATTTGTCGTTTTTCGACAAAAAGCTTTTAACAAAATTGTATGTCCCTACAGTTAACTGTTCAGAAGTTCCCTCGTCTGGAGTCTATCTTGGCAGCAGTATCAGATTGCTTATCATAAACATGCAGTGTCACTGGGACTGAACAAGTATGTTAAATTTCAATTCAATCATTCACCGGGAAGTGGGTCAAATTTATCTTGCAAGATTCCACCTTCACATACATACAAGGCAAGGCTATTAAAAACTTTTAGACACATTCTCGTGTGACTGTGAAATATTCTATCTTCGAAGTCATGAGGCCTGTATTGATAGTGATTGTCTCAGCCATTATTCACACTACTTATTATTTTAATCATGATGCATAAAGCCACGCTACCAAAAGCACCATGTTTAGTGGTTAGTGTTAGTACAACACTAGTACAACTAGCCCTGAGAATAGAAAAATGTCGTATCAATTTTAAATTCTCCGTAGATGATAAGATGCCGAACAAGTGATTTGACATCTTCTCCTCCACGAAATATTTTTTTTTGTTTATAGAATCACGATGGTAATTTTGTTTGGCTAGTAACTTAATAAATTCGATCTCGACTTTACTAATAATATTTAAACTAGGTCATTTTACATATTGTTTACGTTTTGTATCGCTTTTTTTATACTCTTGGTTGTTTTTCTTTGGCTGATTGACTCTAATATGCATGTTTCTAAACGTTGATATATGACATAGACCAACCCTGTAGACGCTGACGTCAATGGCTCGTGATCCTCATACAAGACAACAACAATTCTTCTAGCAACGATAAAATGATTGAAAATTATACAGTTTTATTGCGTTATATGAAAAATTGAATTTCAGATTAACTTGTCATGATATATCCTTGGTTCAGGTTAATACCCTTTCAATCCCAAGAATGATGGTTATTTTCTGAATATATGAATACAGGTGCTATGTGATGAGTTGTTGCAAAACTATTTTAAAATTCAATATTATGATGGTAAAAACCTAAGACGTAGTAGCTGAAACGCCATTTTTTATATCTATGAAACATAATGCATCGAATTCGCTACTAAAACATTATTATCAACAACAAAACGATTGCTGGAACTATTACCAAAATGACAGTCACTAAGTGAGAGAGATTCTACTTTCGTTTCTATATTACCTCAATCTGAAGTTAACATGAAATCTTGTGCAGATACAGGCGAGATGATATTGGAACACTGCAGTTACCGTATATCGCTCGTAACGGCAGCATGATGTAATTATAGGACCAACTATGTTAGTAAAAATTGAAAGGAATATATCGCCCTATCCGAAGAATAAAGTTACATGTCCCATGTATATGCATAAGATATGTGGCATAATGTAAGCTATTAAGAAGCAGCTAAAAATTGTATCTCTTCACTTTTATAAGTAATCTAACAGCGATTTTGGATACGAATTCGTTAGATTAAAAGATATTAAAATAGATCATCAAAAAAATCGGCAGGGCAGTAAAATAAATAAATAAAATTTAGACATCAAGGTTTTTGAAATATTTTATCATTTTCAAAAGCCTTTTTGTCACGTTCTATGTAACGTAACGATTTACGTTTCTATATTGCAAAGCAACTTAACCTTATCAATCAAGATGTTTAAACTACGACCAACATGTTGCATATGGTATTACTTCTTAATCCTCTTTTACATACTTATTTCGCTATGAAAAGAGTCAAAATTGTTGATAACTGTTTTTTTTTGTTGATAATTGAATTATATTACTAGTATACAAGAAATAATAATAATCATCATTGAAATCAGACAGCTATATGGAAACATGAAGAAATATCATGCGTTTATATAGAATTTTTCAAGACTTGTTCTATGTGATTTATGTCTTACTAACAGAAATTGGACTAATATATACATGAAACAATAATGTAAGTTATAAGCTATAAGAAAGATATGCCGTAATTTTACATATCTGATCAAAAGAACACGTAAGATCGATCGCACGGTAGTAAAATGGAAGCATCTATCTGTCAAAAAGTAAGCTGTTTATCTCTGTATTCAAATCTAAGCCGATCGCTGTCATAAGCGAATAAGCATTCGGATGCATATATCCGATGCATATTTCAAATTTCAAATTATTACATTACATAAACAAAGATGGCATTACGGCTAAGGCTTAACATTAAAACTTGTTATTATAAATTAGTACCGAATTCAAACCAAAAACTGATTCCCTTTCTAGATTTTTCACAATCTGTGGGAGGGAAAACCAATCCTCTCCTTTTCGTATCCCCTTATAATTAAATAGTTAGAGCGCATATTGATTTTTTCAATGATATAAAACAGAATTAACTTAAGCTTAAGAGCTTAAACAGGATAGTCTGCGACACTTTGAGATTGCTATACGATAACAGATTTCAGTAGTCTTAACTATTGCTTAGATATACAATTCATGAATAGATCAATATTATACACTTTCCAAACTTCAAAAATCATCTATCTATTCTATTCTTCATCTATCTATATCTTCTATATCTATACATATAAAATAAAATTGTTGAAAATGTCAAACCTCTGTGCGTTTGTTCCCGCTAATCTTGGAAACTGCTGATCTAATTTGGACGATGTTTTCAATCATATGTAGTAAAAAAAACGTCATTTAACATATAGGGTATGTTTTAATTTAATCGGTCAGCAAATAAAAAAGATGTGTCAATTTTAAGTTCAACGGTCGTACTACTATGACACTGGTACTTGTTTTTCGCCCCTACTTTTAGGGGTTTTGCTTTATAGACTCCGAAATGGCTAGACCTATTTTAATGAAATTTCAGTCAATCTTTTAAATAACCCAACGGATGATACTGTTAATATATCTTTTAATTAAGCTCGGCGAAGCGGTCTGGACATACTAGTACTTAATAATTGTATACTAGGAAAATAAAATACTTTACTGGCATGGTACGGCTTATTAGTCATTAGCACCTTATTAGCGAGTCTGGACGCGATAATTTCACACGTTTTAAGAGCATTGTGATAATGTTTGTTACGTATACAGACATGTACTAATAACGGAAGAGAGTCATGTAGCGTGCGAACGTTTGTGGTCATTATATTACAATACATACGATCCGCAAAACCCTATCGTCTCGGGTTACCTTGCAATTACCTACAATCTTTTTTAAAACTAAGCTAATAATAACACCTTTCATACTTTATATTATAGTCGTACATATAGTTTTATTACCTATACTAGAGTAGAGGAGCCAGCCTAAAAAGTGTCCATAGAAAAAAAGAGAAAGCAAATTTGGATACCTATCCATCTCCTATTTTTATGTATGATTGGGCAAAGACTGAAATATAATCTCTGAAATGAAATATGAGTTGTGGTAGCCGAGCGGTAACACCGTGCGACTCTTTCGAGGAGGTCACGGGTTTAAATCCGGGCAGACACCAATCAGTTTTTCTTTTAAAACTTATGTGTCTAATTGATAATTGCAATTTATCTCACGCTTTTCGGTGAAGGAAAACAGCGTGAGGAATCCTGCATATCTCTAGAGAATTCTGGAGATATGTGTAACCTACCAATCCACATTGGAGCAGCGTGGTAGATCTTCGCTCCAATCCTTCTTTCCAAAAGCGGAGAGAAGAGGCCTATTACCAGCAGTGGGAGAGTAACAGGCCGCTACTTACAAGTATGGCACTCTTATCTTCCCTCTCTTATTATTTGTTGGACACTCGCACTCACAGGACTCCCTATGGTTCCGCTACTCTATGTATTATATAATAACTCTATGGTTACACATCATCATCCTTATCCTCCTGCCCTTAGCCCACTCTAAGTGGAGTCGGCACAACATGTTATAAGTGTAGTAGTTATATAGTGTAACATGATTTGGCTACATAATTTACGATCGGCCGCCTGCCTAACGTCAACTTACCTTAGTCGCCTTTTACGAAACCTCGATAAGAAATGCGCGTGGTGTATTCTACTCTTAATATATTCAGGTTACTTGTAAGAAACTAATAGTACACGTTATTCTTCATGTCTCAAATCATATTTCTAACTCTTCTCATAATAACTTAAGTGTTTAGTTGATATTAAAAATCCGTTATGAAATCGTCGTTAAAGAAAAATATTATTAAAAATCTTCCATAACTTGATTAACTTTCTGAGATTTAATCAATCTTAACCTAAATTGGATAATGTCCGCCGTGTGATAAGGGCAGAAGTATGATGATTCTGGTGCTATTAAAAGGTTAATATAAACCCTATAGATTTTCTTATTTATTTACACTAAAATATACTACGCAGTAGTCTATGTTGCTTTGTTACTTTTATAAGCATAAAATAGCACTAATAGGCAGCAATTATTATATTGTTTCCGCTCTAAATGTGATATGTATAATACATATAGTTTGTATATTAATTAAAAAAATGAATGTTATGAAGTTTGCTACTAAAAGAAACATCTAGAATCTCGGCGGTACTCATTTCCAAACAATTAAAAAGTTTATTAGACTACAATTCAACTATAAAAATTCTAATTGTATAGTAAGCTTTGATTAATACCATAAATCAAGGGTATATGGTAGTGTTGCTAGGTAGAAAGATTACCTCTAAAGTTTATTAGCAAAATTTGGATTCAAGCATGATCGAGTGGCGTCAAGATCTCTTGACGAGACGCATGCTCGTGCCCACGAGCATGTGTCTGTCAGTTGATAACAAGAAAAAAGAGCATAGTTCCACTACAAGTGTCTATTGTCTCAATGTCTAAAGGTCTAGTCCGAGACAGACGGAGTCGCATTCCAAAGGCTACATTAACCAACGAAATCTTCCATAACTATCACTCCGTAGGGAATGAACGACTGAGGGGGAAGCTGGCTGAATTGTGGCGTAGTGTTAGTAAATCATATTAATTATATTCATATACCTTAGCCGTGTAAGAGCTGTGATAGCTCAGTGGTAACACTGTGCGTTTTTTCGGGTTCGAACCGAACCAATGAGTTTTCTGTTAAAACTTATGTGTCTAATTGCTGTGTCGTAAAATACCGCTAAGGTAAGTTGATGTCAGACAGGCAGCCGGTCGTAAAAATCCAGCCAAATCATGTGACATCATGTTTATAACATGTTATGTCGACCCCACTTAAAGTGGGATAAGGGCAGGAGGATGCTGTTTCATATACCTATATATAGCTGTATTATAATATCAATCTTTATTTTAATATGCCCTTACACTCTTTGAATTGTTAGGACGCTTGCAATGAATCTTGAGCTGCTGGGACATTACAAAGTTTCTGTATGCGACGGATATTATTATAAATATAGAGACGATTAACACCAAGGTAGGTAGTTGCCGCTGGAATATATAACGTTTATTATTACCTACAAAAATAGCAATAATGGCCAAAATAATTAAGATTGGTATAATTTACTCGTTTCATTTTCAATATATGACGTCAGTGGATTATATCACGTTCACAATTAAGTATAATATTTGGATAGTCATCAAAAACTAACAAATATCCTCTAAATTGTTAGCAATAACTTTACAAAGGGTAATAAAGTAACGGCCTACGATTATTATACTGTCAGACTAAGCAAAATATTTGTTATATTTTGTTATAATTATAAGTAAGCATTGCCCGGTAATTTTTAAAAGATATAAAAATACAATGCAATAAAAAAAAAGTGCGGGGTTACAGACGGGAATCGAACCCAGGTTTTGAACTTTTTGGTTTGCTCGTTAGCGTTTCATTATAATGCAGAGTTCATAGTACATTAATTAAAATTATATCTATAAAGTATTTTTTGGTTATATATATATTAAGATTTTATTTAGATTAAGAGTTCTGGACTTTGTAAAAATAAATAAATAAATATCTATTGGTTTCTGTTCATATATTTACTAGATTAACTCATTTCAATATAAAATATATAATCTATAAAGATATATACACTTATCTAAACATAGTCTGTTTACCGTGGGAAGATACACAGACAGTCGGTATAAATGCTATAATGGGATAATAGGTCAACAGCCAGATTAATTGTGACAGATGTCAGTAGCGAGTGAAGCAAAGTGGAAACGGCCAAGAATTCAGCGATAACCCAATGTAGTCTGTCGTAAGCGCCAGGTCACTGGATGCACGCATGTCGCGAGTGTGCACTAGGGCAGAAAAGAAATTATAAATAGATTGTTTTGCTTTATAACTGTCTCGGCTTGGATATTAAATCAGACTTCGCGGAAGTAAGCTTAAAGCCGGGGTTCAAGTAAATAGATCATTATTTACCCAAGACTATTAAACTAGTCAATTCTGTTGCTCTGCCTTACCTAACTAGGATGTTATATGGATGTTACTTTTGGAGTAAACAATTATGGTGAATTTTTGATGTTACTAATTATTCGAATTAAATATGGTAGTATTTAGTAGTAAAGCCATGCTTACAAACTAGTAAATTATATTACAATTTTAACTGATTTTCATCGTTTATGTTATTTTAAATAAAAAGAAAACACTCAGTGAACGTCAATTTTCTATAGTATATTGAATTGATTGTTATGGAACAAAATGTGCTCAAAGTTTTCGCACAAATTAAGGACTATGTACAATGAAGTATCCAAAGATTAATTCTAAGTAATTATGAAGTGTCGGATATGCAAGTCTTTGCTTAAATAATGCGCTAACGTCATTCTAGGCGATCTAAAAGCCAACCGCATTTGCAGTTTAACAACGCACGCCTTGTCTTAGGCGTGATTCGTTTTCTAAGCGCAAACTCATTACGCAACCCATAATTTACCCATGTTATTGCCAAGAAGGAAGAATTTCTTGCAAATTCTGGCCCATATATTTGGTTTCATTAACAGATGCTGACGTTGTACGCATAATGTGGCGCCTAAAGGTAGTACGATAAGGATCATCTAAGATTTATTATACGATTAAAAGTTATGAAAAAACATATAACAATAAAGACAAGTGTTCATCGTGGAAAATATAAGAAATGGGCATTAATCAAGCTCTTAATATAAAAATTGTCCGAATTCAAAAAAGTTGTTTTGTGGCAAATTGCAATAAAGGGTATCGAAGACTCTTCAAAACTTATGAGTGTTAAAAAGAGCCATAATTTGGAAGAGTAAGAAAACACTACTTTTTTTTAAAGTTCGACAGTTTTAATAAGAGGTATTAGTATCTTATCTTCTACAGAATTAATTACTAAACATATAATAGTAATTATATATGGTTTACAGTTAATATTTACATTACACTATGCTAGTAACGCCGAATACGTAATTAAGTGTAGCGATGTAAGAGTAGAGCAAAGTTATTGTCATACGGTATAGTGATATGAATTTATACCAGCAAGTTAACTCATAGCCTGTCGTCTGTTAACCTCCAAATATGGCTCTATTTTCTATATTTTTTTTCGAACAATGAATAATTTATTATAACAGAGCAAAAAACTAGAAATAGTAGAAAAGTTGTAAAAGAAACGTGTTAGATAACAGATAACCTGATTGTGAATTTAATAATGACGATGTATGATAAAAAAAATTGTATCATTATTTAAATATTTTTCAACGGCATAATATGAATTACAGGCACGTAATTTTTATCATTAAAATTTAATTTCAATGTCATTTATGCAATTATAATACGTCATTAGAACATTCCAATTACCTAAGAGAATATTGTGTTAAGATATTTATCTCAATATTTTCTACGAGTAAATATGTATTTAACATGAGACATTTTTAAGATTTATGAGACATGGATCGGTGCACAAACTAAATATAAATGATTTAGCGATAAAACAGTTATCTTTCTCACAGGTTTGTTTCCAGAAGTTTTATAGTAATATAATAGTCTATACAATTTACTGCATTTAATTTAATATATCCAATATTTGATTTAAAACGTCTATAGCACCCATTTTCGTATTAACCATTATATCATTGCATTTTATTTTTATTATTCTGAAGTTTGACGTTGGCATTAATAATATTGGTATAAAAATTACTTAAATTCCTTTAAATGAACAATTATGATTGGTTCGTATAAATTTTTCGTCAAGGATACTTCAAAATCTAAAATTTTGAACACTACATCAAAGTTATTAATTATTTAGAGTATTCCGATTATATCCGTAAGTCTCTTAACTACTGTCAATGCATGCATTAGTGACACGTCAATTTATGTGAAGACGTGGGATTGTGAAACCCAAAGCGCGAACCTGAGACTGACGTCAATGGTGACCGCTAATCGTCTCAGTTGCCCTATACTTTCTCTTTGAAACTCTACCATATGTATAAGTTAACAATGGTTTGGTAAATTTCTAATAGGATATGATTATCGACGTCCTCATTGTATACATGAGTAGAAAAAAGTGATGTTTATGGGAAATCATGATTACGATCGACCATGTTCTTTTTAGCCGTAACAGGTGACACCCCGAACTCTTACCCCCTGGTATCATGTTTTTGGATGTCGCAGGCACTTAATATTGTTCTCTAAATACTAATGTGCTTGATATTTCAAATTCATCTAGGCCTTTTTAAGAAGAAAAACATCAATATATCAAGCTGTCAATCCTCATTTTAGAAGGGGGGTTAGCTAAGCTTCGTTGCTCCTTTATTTTAAAGTGTGTGGAACAGAACGCAAATTTACTACTTTTTTGTAAATATACTTATGTGATGGTAAATCGTAGTAGCGTTTAATATTTATTTTGACAGTAGAAAATTTATTGCCTCAATTTGACAAATTGAAAATATTATGGATTTCGGTTGTCATTATATCGTTAAGTTGAATTCGCAGCGCAGCACATTATAATGCCAACATGATGAACAGCAGCTAAAAATTATGAATAGCGAATATTGCCAACATGATAAATAGCAGCTAAAAATGATTAACAGCAGCTAAAAATTACCAACGCGATGAACGCCAGCTGAAAATTGACAACGTAATGAACAGCAGCTAAAAATTGCGAACGTGCAAGAAGCAACTAAACATTGTTTAAAATATCTTTTAACGTGCGTGAGAGTCCTCAACTTGCTATTACATGTTCCAAATTACGTTTCTGGTATTTTTATGACCGCAAAAGCTTTACCTGTGGCTTTGTGACGTAAACTTACGATAAAAACGCTCAATTACGTACTATGTGATTTTCCGTGTTCTTCATAGAAAAGCGGGACTTTTTTATTCAATATGTAAGACCGGTAAGCTTTAATCATGCCAAATTCAATAAACTTCACTCCAAGAGATTAGCCAAGTATCAGTTACAGACTTTCTTCAGAATTTTTAATAAGTTTTATTTTGGATTATACACATGGAAGGTCAAGATCTAACGTAATGAAGAGGCTCTATATTCATGCGGATAAGGTTATCTTAGGAAATATGCAGAGGTACTTTTAAACAAAATGATTTCCACCGAATTCTTTTCCAAAATTAAGGACATAAAAACATAATACATACACTTCTAAAAATTATTTACAGTAATTGTATGAAATGTTCAAAAGAAGTGATCATAATTGTTGTACTCAATTGCACTCATATATATATGAAAAAATCCTGACGAATTGCCTGAACGTGTATTTTTTTCAGTATGTATAAATTTCACTTGAAATTCAATGTGCGGGTTTACCCGACGTTGTTTTATCAATTTTCCTTCAGATTGACGTACTGAACGCAGTCATTATGATGTATGAGCGGATATGAAAAACCACAGAGCTTTACGAATTTAGGGAAAAACATAAATAGCTGTCACAGCAACATATTCGGCAAGTTTAACAATCCCTTTTAGTCTGGAAACGGTAGATGATAATAGCAATAATATATTTATTTTGAATTAGAAAATATGTGTACACCTGACTTATAATTCGCTTTAAAAAAAGTCGCTTTAAACAGCAACTTCAGATGATGAAAAGGCTTTATCGCTGCCGATAACCTTGATTGAACAGGAGCGGAACAATATTGTATTTTTTTATATCGTATAAATATATCTACCACCTATGAAATAAGTCCACTTAGTAAAAAGCTGTCCTTGGAATTAGGCACACTATATTAACGAAATTGTTTTTAAAGTATTGGGATTCCAATTTGTGGTCGTGAGTTGTTTGTATCATAATATAACGATTATAGAAATTTGATAAACTCGTTATTTTAAATGATTTAATAATGGAATTCGGTGACGCAAAATTTAAACAAAGTAATCAACAAAATATTAAGCTGGTTTAACAATAATCTATACCTATACCTATTCCCCCAGTCGCTTAAACAAATCTGTCGATATTTGTTACCCTGATTAGGATATTTGTTAGATCCTCAAGTTCAATTTCATTCTTACCTAGTATCTCATATCTCACCAGAGGGTACATGAGGCAACCAGCCTTAAGTTGAAGACTCATTTCTTACACTCCACACTCTGGGCACGCTGAATCTTCCTCTATTCTTCATTAATTCTAGGTGTCTGTTTAACAGTCAATGTCCAGTGGTAATTATACCTGTTATAATTGCCACATTTTCCCTGCTGCGAGACATTAGGTGTTTAGTTTTCTTTGTGTCGAAAGATTTGAAGAACAGCTTCGATTGTCTGAACGTTGTATTTCTCCATCTTTTGTTCACTTCTGTTTCTGTTATTTTTCCTATAAGTAATACGCTTTATGATCGTATTTGCAATTGGTTCGCCTCCTTTCTTGCCAATTCGTCAGCTTTTTCATTGCCTGCATGGCCATGGTGTCCTGGGACCCATGCAATCCTTACTCCACCGACTTCAGAAAGCTCATTTAGTGCTTGTTTGCATGCCTTCACTATTTCTACTATTAACAAGTAAAAAAATTATCTATGTATGATATATACATAAGAAATACAAAAGCTTGTTTCTTTAAGTTATATTATTCATTCGAATCAATCAGAAAGAATTAGGATTTTTTTTCGTTTTTTTATTGTTCCCTGCTTTCGAAGGAAAATTGGGAATAATTACTTTTTTATATATATGTAAGTTAGCCTTGTATTAAGGTTAAAATGAATGATTATTGATCTAGCGAATTATCCATGAAAAAAATATTAGACAGACAGACAAGCTAACGGATACAATACATAATAGATATAAATATGGATGTATCGAGTCAACATAAAATAAAATAACGTGATACGAGAAAATTCTTTAATATATTTCTATGACGTCAATTGAGAAATAAATTGATCAAAATTCGACGTGTATGATCATGTTATATGTTAATGTATCTGTATATTTAAATATATCAATGTCACTTTGTTAAATTTTATATTGTTGCCTAAAATGGTTATGTATTCTAAATAAAATAATGTTTGTTTTTATTACTTGGACGAGTGCAAAGTTTGCAATTAGGACTTTTTATGCGAGTTCGATAAAGCGCATGTGAAAATTGAATACAATATCTAGAAATACAATAGACGAAAGTGGGGATAAACCGGTATATGATCCTGAATTTTACCAAATTTAATGCCTAAATGTAAGAGCCTGATATTCAGACACACCGCCTCAATCGCACAAATTCGCACGAATTACCAACCAGTCATTTGAATTTATATGCAAACTTTGCATATAGCTGGCGAACACCACACTCCACTTTTAAACTCATAAAATTATAAAGAAGTTTTAATATGTATTTAATTTCGCTTATCTATGATGACGTCAAACGACGATCTTTGGAAAAGCGGATGATTGTTAAATGAATCCTAATGAATCATCATATTCTTCTAGGTAAAAGTGAATTACGGTATTCATAAGGTAAATACGAATGGTAATCAATCCTAAATTACTTTAGTTTCTATGGGCACAAGATAATCATCAATGATCTACTTAAAGTCATTTGATAAATATCTATCAAAATTTATTTCTGTTTTTAATACATAAAAATATTTGATAGGTAGGTAAATTTTTTGTTAATCTCTTTTGCGTCACACATATGAATCAGTGAATCTACGAAAAATTCAGAGAAAAAAACCATTAATTAGGTTAACTATCGTTCGGTCTTGCGTAATTTGAATACCCTCTTAATATTCAGATGCATACTGATTTTTTTTATTAAAGGTAAAATATTAAGTTGTAGTTCGAAATACTGTGGAACCTCGTAAAGTAAGTACTAGTCAGAGCGAGACCGATTAAAAATTTATCTTCTTTATATAAATAAAAAATATTAAAAATCTCGTAACACGATGTGCGTTTACGCTAATATTCAAAATTACAAAAACCGATTTAAATGAAATTTTGTTATATTGAGTTAATTAAGTTATATTTCGCTCCAACTTAAAGGATAGGATAGCTTTTATCTCGTTTATTAATCTTACTTTGGGAATTTAAAGTTTTTTATGCTCAAAGGATCTAAGTTACTTCAAAGTTCTATTAATTTCCGATAGATGTCAGTGACAGTTTAACAGATTGCCTCAATTTTATTTTTACGTTAAGAATCCAACATAATAATACGATGTCCGAAGAAAATACATTATTAGTTTAGTGGATATTTAAGAAGAAACTCTTGCTTATAGTTAAGACAACGTCTGTCGGGTCGGCTAATACGTACTTATATTTCATCATCCTGCTGCCCTTATCCCACCCTAAGTGGAGTCAGCGCAACATCTTATAAATATGTTGTCACATGATTTGACTACATATTTTACAATCGGCCGCCTGCCTGGCGTCAACTTACCTAAGTAAAACTTTACATCTCGGTGAGATTGAGGATTGTCTATTCTGCTCAACCAGATACCACACGTAGGTCAACTTACCTTAATCGCCTTTTACGACACCTAGGGATGTGACATGGAGTAGAAAAAAATCGATTAATAAAAAATTGTTTTTTTTCTGACTTTTGGAAAAGTTGTTTTTTTTATTTTAATAAGTGGACTTCTACCAAGAAATAATAACAGAATCGCCTTTTTGTGAAATCGATTAAAATGTGTTGTTTGGCTATATTGGTTTCATCCAACAATGCATTTCTAATTTTAAAAAACAAGAAAAAGAGTACAAACAAGGATAATCAAAAAAAATCGATTATTTTTTTACATCCCTAACATCTCGGTAAGAAATGAGGATGGTCTATTATACTCAGCCGGATACCACACGGCGGAGTACGTACTTATATTTATATATAGTAATATAGAATATGATTTACATATTCTCTCTGAACTATTTCATAAATAAATCCTTAAATGAAGTTGTACGTAGTCATCGATAGCAGCTAAATTATAATATTAATCGAAAAATATTAATAATATAAAATAATAATAATTATTAATATTATACTATGGTATCGTTACTTTTCTTATCCAAGTTATTGTTCGACATGGGTGGGCTGTATAGACAATTCATTACAATGACGGCACTAATAACCCATTAGTATGCATCAGATAGAATACAATACTAACCATATCTATGTGCTCATTAACACAGTACAAAGGATAAATCGTAAAAGCTGATTTAATTTTATTGTTCCACGTCATGACTTTTTATGGTGATTTGGCGAATATTACCACTATTTTATATCAATTAAATAAAAGTACTTATGTGACCGAGCCTTACTCGGTAATTTTTTACAAAATTAACAAAAAGAAACTTAAATAAAAAAAGAAAAAACAATTGGATTGGTGGGGCTCGATCCTAGGTATTTTCATTTCTCGCGACCACTCGTTCCGCGAATAAGCTACGCTGACTTGGTGATTAATGGCAATAATTCAGTTCATTATAAATTTCAGTATTTTTGATGCCCAAAAATAGGGAAAAATATGAGAATATCTAAATTCATATACTATATGAATTTAGATATTCCAAAGATAGCAGAAAATCTTCTTGGTATAGGGAGAGGAAATTGTTTTTCTCCAAATTAAACGCTTGCGGGCCACGGGCAGTAATGAATAAATCAAAACTACTGGATCGATTTTAATCATTTTTTTTACACTGAGTGACATGGGTTATATATTTTATACCCGAACGAAGCAGGGGCAGGCCGCTTGTTAAAGATATATGGAATTAATTTAAAGTAATTGAACAATATCAATATTATAATAAAATAATTTGAACAACAATTCCAGGTAATTTTAATATACTACACATCTATACTATATTATAAGCACTCCACAAAAGGTGTCTAACTGTATTTGTAATCGATTTTCTCAAATGTTACTGACGGATTTTTGTACGATTTTTACTAAAAGACAGTGCTATTCTTGAGTAATGTCTAGGTTAATAGTATATTCTCCAGAGCAGCTAAATCGATTTTTATGGTACTTGCACTGAATAATAGAGGAGGTTGTGAGCAATATTTAGGCTACTTTTTATTCTAGAGCTCCAGCGGGTTAGGAATTTATGCAAGAAAAACTTTGTTACACACTAATTTCTACGCGGGCGTAACTGCAGGTATCTTCTTCTTCTTCTTCTTCTGGGAGTAGTGGCTTTGCAGGGCCAAAGGGCCCAGTATCACTTTGACCGTTACTGATCTATTGTGATCAACTGCAGGTATAGCTAGTTTACTTTTAAATGTATTAAACATAAACATATTTAGGCTTTAACCTATTTGGCTGTGGTAGCCCAGCGGTAACAGTGTGCGACTCATTCGAGGAGGTCACGGGTTCAAATACGGGCAGACACCAATGAGTTTTTCTGTCAAAACTTATGTCTATTTGATAATTGCAATTTATCACACGCTTTTCGGTGAAGGAAAACATCATGAGGAAACCTGCATATCTCTAGAGAATTCTGGAGATATGTGTAACCTACCTATCCGCATTGGAGCAGCGTGTTAGGTCTTAGCTCCAATCCTTCTCTCCAAAAACGGTGAGAAGAGGCCTATTCTCAGCAGTAGGAGAGTAACAGGCCGCTACTTACTTACTTACTGTTTGGCCACCTTTATTTACATACATTGTATTACAAGTCCATTCATTATTTCCTATCTACTGAAACTTTATCTATGTTTCATATTATTAACTATGGATGGGCACGTGCATGAGCACGAGTAGATTACCCTTTAAGAATAATTGCGTTGTCGGTTGCATCAACTGAATAATTAAGACAATATAAGCTAGACACTTATGATGTTATTAATACCACTGAACAACTCTTATCGTTAATCAAAATTATAGTTGTTAACTATTTTTTATGTATTTAGGTTACTCTTAGATAAGACCTTTCTGAATTTCCGTTAATTTATATTTTTAATTGTGGAATATAATTGTTACTAATGTAATTAAATATTTATATAGTGACATTGATGATACATTGTTTTTCTGCCTGCGTTCTTGTAAGTAAGGATGAGTATTCAAGACTAACAAAAATAGTAACTAAAATTCGTTGATACATTAACATAAAAAATTATATTACCTACGGTAAAAACGAATTAAACTACCAACCTCCTAATATGAGTTAATTAAGCATAACATTTGTCGAAGACCCCTTCCACCTCTAGTTTTATACTTTGTATTAAAATAATAAGAAATATCAAGGTTACCTATCGTTACAAATTATCCAGGATGGTCGTCGTTCCACATATAGTTAACTTCTCTATTATTTAGCCTGCGAAGAACTTTAATATTTACATTCAAAATGTAGACTCTAGTTCATCGAATGTAAATGAAATATATAGTTTGAAAAAACTTTAAAAAGCCCTTTCCAACTAAAAATTTTTCGTAGTGTCCACATTCTACGAAAAAGGTGGCATATAACGCCCAATGCTTTTTTTTACAATAAATTCAAATTATTTTTTTATTTTATTGTATAGTCATCAGTTTTTGAAAAGATTACAAAGTTTGAATAAATTATATTACATACATACACATATACAGGTAAATCTAGTAAACCTTGTAAAAAAAAAATAAGTTAGCGTTAGTGAAAAAGGTACACCAAGCTAGTAAAAATATTTAAAATGCAATACTTATATTATAATATAGTTCCCAAATGTTCAAATGAAAAAAAGAAGCCTGTCCAAAATATTCGAAGCCTGTCCATCGCTAGTTTAATGAGTCCGTCTGTGGTCGTCCAGTGGTCTATGGATCACTTTTTTCTAATTGGTGTGTATTGAAACGTTCCGAATTGTCTGTAACGCTTTCCATCGGCTGCTTAGCAACTCTAAGCTTCCTTATTAGGATCGTAGTTACCGATTAAATTTCGTATCCATAGGTCATCGCTGGCAGCGGAACATGTGCGTCAAACTTGACCTTCATATTGCGATTTTATTTCAGTGCCCACTTTTTGATATACCAAATCACGATTAAAATCAATAAATAAATTATATTCCAAAATTTTTGTCACCCTTATTCTTTTTGGTAAAATTCTTGTGTGGTCCATGGAAATTTTTTATTATTATTTATGTGGGAGAATTATTCATAGGAGTTGCTTATAGTTATTTCTCGTGGGGCAATGAACTCAATGTGTTCAAGTCAGAGGTAAAAGTAAATTTATTCCTATAACGCATCAGGAATTCTCTACTTTACACATGCACTTCTTCTACCAAATATTCGAAAATTGTAATGAATTTCAATATACATCGCATTAGGAAGTCTTTAAATATTATTAATCACCTGCACGAAATATTTACTTTACAATGAAGTTTGAATTTTTAATTTAGGCTTAAAACCAAAGAAAACAAGTAGTCTGTAGGTGCTACTATATGATGCAGTTAACAAAATTTTATTGCAATTTAATTGCTGTAGTGTTGTAATAACTGTTAAATTTTTATTAACCTTTGCTAAGGTATTGCAAGTCATTAGGCACTACGAAGAAGACTAATAATTTGACTCCCATGCCAAGTGAGTAGGGACGAGGCGTCCAGTGGCGCGGACCTCTACCGATTGTCCTGACTCACTGGATGACCGGTCCATGGCCGGGTCGCACTGAATATGCAGCAACGTGTTCTTTAATATTAATAGAAGTTTCTTAAAATACTGCCCACAGACAATCACTGCGGTAATCAAATGTAGATGATTACCGGGGCGGTTGACCTGTCGGTGTCCGAAAGCGACCCAGACCACACGAGGGATGTTGTTTTAATCTTAAATATTAGCTGCATTAAAAGATTATTGTTTATTTTAAGGAGAATCCGTATTTGCGTAAAACAAAATAGATGCATGTTACTTTTGAATTAATATTTACTATTAACTAAATCAATGTATGTGCACAAAATAGAATATAAAAAAAGAAAGTATGATAAATTTTACGACTATACTGAATTGTTTTTTCTAAATAAATATTTTCGCAGAATAAGTATGATATAGCTTTAACGTTTTTAGTTTAATTAATAATATTATTAAATTCATATTATAGTCAAATAAGTATAAAAATCTTTGCTTTCACATATTACTATTTCTATAAACCAAATTCTTTACTGTACAATCCAGAAATACTTTGCAAAAATCATGTATGTGATATCATTAAAAATACCATAGTAACAATATAGATAATAATAACAAAAGCATAAATTTTAAAGAAAATCGTGTGTACCTCGCTTAAAATAAATTATTCCTACGCTGAAATACGTCAATGATTGAAGAATTTTAATTCAAATTTTATTATTTGCAAAACAAGTCGTACCCTTTGAATGTAAAATCTCTGTGCCTATTCCAATTTTAAATGAGGTATTTAAATAATGTCGCCAAGTCTTATATCCTGAGCTTAACATGAATTTGAAATTTATTCATCGCATTATCAAAAGTCAATAATAAAAGCCTACTGAATATTTATAAATAATCCGCCAGAATTATAAATAAGAATAAACTACACAGTATATGGACAAAGAACTTTTAACTAAATCTAAAAATAAGTTGACAGTGGTGTAAAATTTCGATTGCGAGTATACAAGAATATAACCTACAATTATACGGAATCGCATTCCATATGATGGTTGTAGAAAATAATGAATTCACATAAATATAAATGTCAGTTTAGCTTTTAAGTTTAAGTTACTGACGTAATACTTATCCTGGCCTTAATATATACATGTTTAAAAAATAATTAAAACTGTGGTTAATCTACTACTTACTAATATTATAAATGAGAAAGTCTGTCTGTCTGTAACGCTTTTTCAGGTCCACGCTAATCGCTAACGCTAATCCACGAGCGATATTGACGTAATTTCAAAATTGTAAGCTTAATACTGAGCTAACATATATATGTTAGCTCAGTAATTAATTAAACCTTTATAATAATAAACCAATAAAACTTTTTGCTGATTACTGCAGTTCTAGGTCTACATACATACGGCGCCATAGTAATCAAATCTGAAGATAATTTATAGAATTAGGCGTTAAACTATTACTACTAGGAATCCATAAGACAAAAGTAATAATAAAATCGCAAATCGCAAAGCTTTGCGATTCTGTCGTAGAGTCCATCTCCTGATGATGTTTCGGTTGCAGGGCGAATCGATTGTGTGGTTTGTGATAGTGAACGTGTGTAGTGCTTGTGTACTATGGCGGCGGTGGTGGAGGGATGTGCATGTGTTTTTACGAATCCTGCATGTATCGGATATGAAATCGGATAATCCACTCTACATTTAGCATTATATATATTTTCTATTTACTTTATCGCAAAATAATTTTATTATTAGTTTTGCCAATCTAAAGAAGTAGAATATTTATAGCCGTTGTATAAAGCCTCCACTTCGTTAGAAACAGTTACTATAACTTAGACTCATATAAAAAAGAATGATCGGTGTGTGATTGAGGTTAAACATGGGTTAAATCGTAATTGTGTGTGACAGCAGTTGGTCAAATATAAAGTGATATGAGGCGTCCCACGGTTACGTCGCGTGTCCCGCAGGCATATTGCTCACTCGCTTTTTTATATAATTTGTAGTGATTTATTGTTCCCTGACATTAATAAAAACAGGAAGATGAATAAGCAAAAAGGTCGCGGGGAGCTGCTAGATACAAGCGGCACAAAATCGTGTGTTCTGGAGATCCCATGAAGAGACCTATGTCCAGCAGTGGACGCCCATCGGTTGAAGAAGAATAAGAGAAGAAGAATAAGCGATGACGCTTCTTTACTATGCCAATCAAACCACCACCACCACGTACCATGAAAACTTTCAAGACTCAAAATACAAAAAAAAGAAAAATATTTCTTTCATTTACATAATTCAATACAAGAAATACAAATTGAGACCTTCTAGTAAGTCTTCTAGTAATTAAATACCTGTGTCAGAAAGTTTGGTCCTCCATAACTAACTAACATAATTATTAAAAAGATAAATAAATTTGTAGCGTAAAGTAACATAAACAATATTCTAAATAGCTTTTAAATTATAGCGTGTGTGTCTTTTATGTGTATGCGTGTGTGTGTGTGTGGTGTGTGTGGTGTATGTGTGTGTATGTGTTGTCCGTATGTGTGTGTATATGTTGTCCGTAGGTGTGTGTGTGTGTGTGTGTGTGGTGTGTGTGGTGTATGTGTGTGTATGTGTTGTCCGTATGTGTGTGTATATGTTGTCCGTAGGTGTGTGTGTGTGTGTGTGTGTGTGTGTGTGTGTGTGTGTGTGTGTGTGTGTGTGTGTGTGTGTGTGCGCGCGCATGTAGATCTATGTATTTAAGATGTATATTGTAATAACTGAGTCTGCTGGAATGGAAAGGAATTCAAAAAATCTCTTAAACAGTTAGCGAAAACGTTGCATAAAAACTCGGAAAGATTTATTTACAATTTTTAACAAATCTAAATTATAAGATAATATTATAACGATACATTAATAAACGATTCAGGAGTGTTAATGCTATTTGAATATTCTGTGGAAAGTTGTTAAAATAAATCCATCTTAAAATCCATTTTATTGACTTATTGACGCTTAGAACCAAGTCTTTTTATTTCTCCTGCTCTTATCTAACCCTAAGTAGGGTCTACATACCATGTTTTAAACATATTATTACAAGTTTCGGTTAGTTATTTTACAACCGGCCGCCTGTCTGACGTCAACTTGTCTTAATCGCATTTTACGACATCTCGGTAAGAAATGAGGGTGGTCTCTTCTACTCAACCGAATACCACACAACCAAGTAAAAATCAAAAATATTATACTCCCTCGGATGCCATTCCTTTGTTTTTTTCTCTATTATTCAGCGCGGTACAATTTTCGTTTTTTATTATATACGCGTATATGTAATTAATATATATTCTTACTACGAACATTTCTCTAACTGTCTGTCCCTGTAATTTTTACTCTCTTTAGACTATGTATTAGATTTAAGTAACAAGTTTCAATGTTCCAATTCGTAACGTCACATTTTTTTTTTTTTTTTATAATACACACGGTCGTCCGTTCCCAAAGTAAGTAACTTAATACTTGTGTTATGGTAGACAGACAACTGGTGAATATATACTTATAAAATTTGAAATACATACTTATATACAAATATACACCCAGGCTCAAAGACCAACAAATTCATTTATAGAATATGTTGGCCCTCGGCGGGAATTAAACCCGCGACCAGTGGAGCTGAAGGCAGGGTCACTACCCACTGCGCCAACGGGCTAGTCATTTTTTCTGTTTACTTTTCTGTGACTTAGTAAAGATTTTGTTTTGCTTTGATTTGATGTGCATTATAGCCGGCTTGTCAATAAAGTCTGTAAGCCAGTAATATCTGCGTTTAATTTACACGCGCGATTATCATTTGCTTTAAGAATGAATTGCACTGAACATTCTTGTTTGCGGGATCTCCAATCAGTCACAAGGAGAATGCGTGGTCGCACAGTGCCACATTCACCGTACAATCACTGATATTTCTACAACTTAGGTATATATAATTAGCAGTTTTATATACTGTAACGATGTGATAGGGACGTAATTATAAATAGACACGAATAAAAAGTAATGCAAAGGTTATTCCTGCATCTCAATTTTATTTAAAACAAGAAACCTTAATTGCTATTAAGGTTTCTTAAGAATCAAATTTGACCAAGAATCAAATTCAATATCAGTATAAGCAAAACTTCACACACTTCACTCCCATAAATTTCAACATTTATATATTCGCAAAAGGGACCGATATTTTCATAAAATAAATCTTTGGAGGTAATGAAATCTGAAACCAGAGGTCAATGATGCCCCTCCTGAATTATGCATCTCCGGACAGAAGTCCATTTACCCCGAACGTCTGCATTCTTAGCTTGGCCCGGCTTTTGAACGTTGCCCTTTACCCTACACTGGCAACACTCAAACAATGCTACATCAAAATTTATAGTGTATCGTTTATAATAAATAATTTTTTAAGCAACAAAACCTTTAGACGATCCTTTTTTTATATAAATTTTCTATAAATGAATTTGTTGGTCTTCGAGTCTGGGTGTATATTTATATTTAAGTATGTATTTTAAAAATATATAAGTATATATTCACCAGTTATCTGTCTACCATAACACAAGTAATAAGTTACTTACTTTGGGGACGGACTACCGTGTGTGCAAGTGTCCCATATATTTATTATTATTATTTATTTTCATTATTCCCGTATAATTTATAGATGGTAGACTCGGAACAAGAAATCAATTTTTTATTGATTTTTCAATATGATGATTGGCCCTTTGGAGAAAGTGGCAGTAACCCTGCCTTTAACTTAGGGCGGTCGCGGTTTCGATTCCCACCGAGGGCTCATATTTTCTAAAAACAAATTGGTGGTTCTTTGAGTCTGAGTGTATTTATGCATGTTAGTTTTTAATAAAATTTTATATTTATGTATTAACCAGTTGTCTATCACGCATACCATTATTAAGTTACTTACTTTGGCGACGGACGAGCGTGTGTGTTAGTCCCATATATTTATTTAAAGGTAAAACGACTATCAGAAATTAATTTTTTTCTAATTCTGACCCTGTATTATTTAAATTATGCTTTAAATCTATCATCAGGAATGTGGTACCACTTAAAGTTAGTTTTAAAAAAAGAACTACTCTATTATTTAATTTGATATTACAATAATTATAGTGGACATCAGGCGTTCGTTTGCCTTTTATCACGAATAAAGTGTTCTAAAAAATACTTTGTCATCCGCAACGAAAGTTCCAACGCTGTGTTAACTCCACGCGTGAACGTGAGCATAAAAATATGAGGAAAATGAAGTAATTAAATTAAAACAGAGTTGAAATTGCTATTAAAATATCCGCCCCTAAATCAATAATTACTGACACACTTATATTTAGTCACGAAGGTTTAATTTAATTGTTTCTCATTAATATATATCGCTATCATGTCTTAATTGAAACACCAATCATTAAATCACATTGTCCCTAATGCCTTTCTGCAATAATTAAAATCTATACATATAATCGCAACAAAATTGGTGACACAATTAGAAATTGACGTTGTTCAATATTTGAAAGGTTTTATGCAAATGTCGTGAAGAATTAAATTTAATTATTAAACCAAAAATAACTTACTAGAAAAATATTATCCCTAACAACATTCTTAAATTATATATTGGAAATAATAGAAAATATATTATTTTTACATTTCCTGCGATTTGGTAAAGGCGTCACTAGTTGAGCCTGATTTTCCTCATGTTAATTTGGGGGCTGGAATGTTATTTTTATTTTATTTTTCATTTTATTTTTGTTACTTTAATTACTTATGCTTATTATAAGTTCTGTTACTAATAAGATTGTTTTGTTGACACAGGATGTGTCTGAGGCATCTTGGAAACACAGTCTTTTTGACATATTTAGAATCATTTATCATTTTATTCATTTTCTATTGTCAACAGCAGAAATTCTTACAAATCCAATCAAATATCTCCAGTATATCATTCACCCAAAACACCAAGCAATGTTGTGAATTTAAACAAAAATGACAATATTTATTTGAAAAACATTGCACCTAACGCCTTATGGAACTTTAGTAAATCCATAAAAGTCAGATTCCAAAAATTAGATTCTAGTCCAGCGGTTACATACGGTTGACAGGTTATGTAGAAAATAAGACGATTAACAGATAGTCATAAACAATAAAAGGCTAATTACATTAGGGTTTTTTAGAGGACCGTAATTTTTTACGTATAAGGTCGAATTGATCGAATCGTTCATAATGCAAACAATACAATGACGCATAAACTATTGATTACCTATATCAATTTATTATTAGACGTGGCTCGCAGCGCTGAAGTGCACTTGTTTTAGTCTATTACCCAGATTGCTGATCGAAGAAATTGCTATTTTAAATTTCCATTTTATACTATATAGATTCTTCGTTACACCGACTACATATACGTTAATATTTTGAGCAACGAAACCTTTAACACCTCTAACGCAATGTGACTAGTATAGCAAGACACCTGTAGGAAGTTAAGCAATTGCATAAAACTATCGACTTCTAAGGTTGGCACGCGCCTTTTCTGCGCCGGAAAGCCTACGTGACTGGTGGCAGGGAACGTGCACATTCTAATAGCTTTTAATAATTAATCAATCAGATGACCGGCTTCCTAATGACCATTCTTAATTAAATCTACTCGATACGTATTCCTATATTTCTTAATTGAATCTACTCGATACGTCAATTGAAGAACGCAAATAGTACTTCGAAGTAATAGAATAATAATGCGAAAAATAAAATATGATAGAGAACGCAAATTAATCGATGTGTTCAAATGAATGATGAGCAGTTATGCGAAACGGGAAAAGAAACAATACTCTTCTATTTCTCAACTTAACAACAAATCGATAAAGAGCAATCGACGCAACGATCAACGCTATTTGTCGTTGTGTATTATCAACGATAATGATTTTCGGTTTATCCAAAAAGGCAGGTGATACTTGAAACAGTCGTGATAACAGAAAGACGAGTGCGCGTGAAAAATAGAGATTGGTTCGGTGGTTTAGTTAAAATGCCTTGAAAAACGAAAAACGCCTTGACCTTTCAAATTCGCAATTTTAACCGACGAACTAAAGAAGCGAGGTATAAATCTTTTATTTAAATTAAAACGTTGAAATAATTTTTGTTTCAGTTCTTTTTTTACTACTTAATTATTTTAAGCTATTAAAAGCTAGCACGGATAATAGGTATATCAAATCCCAAGAATATTTTCTTTTTTCAAATGGTTACAACGTTATTAACTTCTCAACTCGTTATAAGTAATTTAAAAATATAAATTATATAAATATGTATATAAAATCTAGTCTGTTTAAATTGATCGACAGCATTAATGCATACAGAAATACAATATAGGCATATCTAAGCGTAGAATATTGATTCGACTATGAAATCCAAAGCGCCTGGTGGAAAATAGGGACACAATACTTAAAGCATAATTGCGCTCAATTTTGCACCAGGAAATAAATTTAATAATATCACTCTTAATAAAATGATAAATACATGTACTATACATAGAATGTAAAATGCAATTATTTTTTTTCTTTAAAGAATTAATCCTAGTATACACAAATGTTTGGTAACTTTTTGTTAAAATTGATCGAAAAAAATATACCTTCATTTGCCTATTTTTATGATATTTTTGAAATCTCATTCTAAAGGCAAGCTATACTAAAACAAATTATTCAGGTAAATTTTAATTACTTAAAAACATTGAGCCTACATGAAATATTTGTCTAAAATATGCAGAACAGTAGATATCTTATACATTAAAAATCATTCTTATATCTTCTGGGCTATTTTATCGAAGATGATAGAATAAGTAGTTAACTTTAATCATTGTAAATATTTTTCTAATACACAACTATGATTTGGACCTATATTACCTAAGTATAAGGTTAAAACTGTGGAACTTGAGTTACCCGGCGTTGACTCGCATAGGATTGGTCATATTAACTTAAGCTAATATAGTAAATAAACTGCCAGTTGACATCGTCCAGTTTCATTGGTATTTTATTCACATATTATAAATATAAATAAAGCTTTTTCCTTTATACTGTATTAAAAAATCAGCTAGCTTTATCAGAAAATGAAAATTTCTGCAATCAAGCAAAGCAATTTTCGCGTTATTAATGTAGTTATTGTAGTCTCAATTGAATAGTTATCATAAAATAACATCAATTAGTAAAATACATTATAAAGTAATATATAATTACATTGAAACTAAATACGTCTTATCGCGGTTTAAGAGTTATCATGTCGTGTTTATTTTTAAATTCCACACGTGGAACAAACAATATTATCGATGGTCTTAAAGTGGCGAATAGAATTTGCACATCGGAAAGACTGTATGAAATGAATGGACACGAATGAAATTTATTTTTCTTTAAATCCTAAGTTACATTAAAATAATTAATTTTTATGATAGTTCTTTAATTTCGAAAATTTTGTTAGAAAAGTAACATAACTTTTGACTAAGAAAAAATCTCATTACATGAAATTCCTTAGATTTAGACTCAAATTCTACAGTCTTATCGAACAATCCGTAGAATTGGCATTACTGAACTGAGCACAAGAGACTATCCTATATAGTGTATTATCTATGCAAGAGACAATAAATAGCCATAGAGGTAAGTTATCGATCGAAATTTTACAAAAATAATGGCTGTGGAAAGTAATGTAGCATTCAGTTTTTTTAAGTTTAAATATATTTTTGAAACGCCATCAAGCAATAAAACCTTGAAGAGTTTAAAAGTCCAATTAAAAATTACCTTTTATTACGTAGCAATGATGTAAAAAAGGTTATAAATACAATTTATTGACGTATCGTTGTCATGTGGAGTGTAAATTATGTCCTCTTCAACATTTTAAATACCACTCAAGATAAATTATGTACCAATGTAAAGAACAGTAATAGAGTTTATAGATTTTTGTTGTATTAGTAGCAACAGCCAGCTCCACTGATGGGCAAAGACCAACTCTCTCTTTGAAGAGAAAGAAGGATTAAAGGTTGGAACCATTTGCCTGCCCCAATGCAGATCCGTAGATAACAAAATATTGACTACTAATATTGATATGATATTTTCATTTACCTACAGGCATGCGATGTAAATATAAATCAAGCACATAAGTTTTTATAGAGAAATTTTATTTTTGTCTCTATAGAAATGACGGCCATTAGATTGAGTCATAAAAAGCTATGATCACCTACAGGTACAAGTAGTTTCTGTTTACTTTTTGTCTAGTTTTCCTTTGGAAAAGTAATAATGTATATTTATTGTAATAAATATTTGCGTTTCTCGGTCCTTAAAATGAATGCCATCGGATAAAAAATCAAACGTATAAAACAAATTAAACGCTTTTTATAGTTATAAATTTAAAAAATCAATATTATTTGAAATTAATTTAACAATTATATTATTAATTGTAACAAGTCAATTTAAATAAATTCATATAGAAGTTTTCATAATAAGGTTTACAAAATAAACTACGATTTGTAAAACTTTATGAGATCAAACCGGCGCTTGCGAGCGGCACAGCATCGTCCAATGTTCTGCGCTTACGCCGCTCCCCACATGCCCACGCTGGTATCTGGTATTCATACGATCACGTGACACATTGACGTCAATTTTGACCTCTGTCAGTACCGGCCTGCCTCATGCTTACTTATCTGAGTCGAAATATCCTACACACATACACAGCCAAGTCTATTTAAATCTTTACATTGTACTTTAACATTTAAGTTTCAATATTTTGTAATTCCATTTTAAATAAACGGTTGACGCAATTTTTCAATTACAATACTATTGTTCGTGCTATACTAAATAATAAAATTAACTAAACATCGACGTTTAGTTTAGGGTTTTAGTTGTGAATGATAATTTTAGACCGCTCATCGTTGGAACAGGACATTCAAGAATTCGTATTGAAACAAATATTTATTGGCTATATTGCTGTTTGCTTACATTTAAGGTTTATTAGATAGATCGATACTAAAATCACTTTGAATATGACGATAAGATTTCGAAGAAAAGTCGAAAAAATGTTTGGGGGCTTTCACTGACATCTTTTAAACCCGTTCAGATATAGCAATACGGTGGGGATATTACTCGTATAGTGCTTCAAACACGTCAGCAGTAATATAAATTTATCTTTAAAGTTGTACAAGTACCTAAGTAAAGTAACAAAAAGATTGGATACAGTATGTAATTTAATTTATTTCCTTGTACAAATCTTTGAGCCCTTAGTGGTAGTAATATCGCTTAATTAGTAGAGTAGTAAAGGTTTGTGCATGTGTTTTACGAATCGTGCATGTATCAAGTTATAAAAACGGATTGTCCACTCTACATTTAGCATTATATATATTTTCTACTTTATCGTGGGTTATAGCAAAATAATTTTATTATTACTTTAGTCCTTTTACATAATAAATAAAACTGAGGTCTGTTTTAGTCCTCTGTAAGAGTTTCCACAACACAGTGCTATCAAACTTATTAGCTATACTGTTATACATATTGTACCACCAAATAAAGACAAAAACCAATACCAGATTTCAAGACAAGAATTTTCAGAACAATTGAAAACTTTATTTATAGATTTTTATAGGTACAACAACAAATAATCATATTTACATTCACGTCATCTTACAATGAATGTGATATATACAGGGTGCCCCCTAATGAATGGATAACCTTGTAACACCTGATAGCGGATCTATTCACGACTCAGAATCAATAAAAAAATATATATTTTCGAAGTGGTATCCAAGTTAACAATTTTTTTTAAATCGTTGAATTTTCTCACACTACTTTGCGTTTCTGTTTACCAAAGCAACAAATACGTGAAATTTGTAGGTATTTTCGTATTACAATTATCTTCATGAATTGTACAAAAAGATATGTAGTGAATCATATGAGTAGCGGTAATAAATTTTGAAAAAAACTACTCTAAACTTCAATTTTAATGTTAAAATATGGTTTTTTTTTGTCTAAGTTAACTATATATATACAATTGATATCCACGACTTCCTTTGCGTCTACTTTAATGTTAAAATACCTGCAGTTATGTACCTGCTATACTATTTTTCAATGGTGTCCCAAAAAAACGATTTTTTTAGCCTATATGTTAGCCCCCTACATAAGCTTTAGTTGTAGTAAATTTCATCAATTTTGCTATCGCGGATTAGCTATGAAAGCATAAAAGATACAAATACAGACCGAGTTAATAATATGGATATGTCTTTACTGCGAAAATAAAAGCAAACATGTTGCCTAATTATTAAGGGGAAACCAGAGGGCTTGAATGAAACGAGAACAGAGAGAGATCCTCTCCAAGATTACCCAATCTATTATTCTACAGCGTACCTTAGAGAGTAGCTTTAATAAAGCCGAGAATATATATTTTAAGTTGATATAACATTTGTTAATGTGAGTTATAACTGATAACGAATACCCATTAGCGGATAAACGCATAATAAATCACTTAATCGATGAAAAAACGTGAAGTATGTCCATTGATTGTGTTTATTTAAGATATCAGCTGTTATCAAACTCTATCATAGTTTTAGGCTAACTATAGGTCTTAAGGATAAATGGATAAAAACAAATATATATATATATATATATATATATATATATATATATATATTCCGGACTACTCAAATGTGAATCTACTATCCGATCTTAACTAGACACATGTATAAAGTAATTAATATAATGTAAGACCCAAAATATACAAATGGAGGTGAGAGACTAATAGACGACTATGGAATTTAAAAAGTTATACGAAAATGGCCAAAAAGGAAGAAAAGTTATAATTCTGGACATTAGAAATTCAGGTATTACAACTTTCTTTAAAATAAGTACCATTATTTCTGTCACAACAGAAGTCCATCGCTTAAAAAAGCGCAAGATCAACATAGGTTAATAATCCTTTACAACATTAAACATACGTTCACGATACTGAAATTATTTATCTCGAGAAAATTATCAATATTAATCCCAAGGTGCTAAGGTTATGTAAAAAGATAGTTACGTAGAAACTTGGGTTTTTTTTGTCTATGAGCCTAAGGATTTTCCCGGAATAAAAATAGGCCGACCTACACACAGTATATAAAATTTCGTAAAAATTTGATAAGCCGATGTAGCCCTAAAAAGGTAAGTTGACCCGGCTGAGTAGCAATTACCTACCTCTACCTATTCAACCCTCTACCTTCTATGACTACCCTCTTTCTTACTAAGGTGTCGTAATATGACAAAATTAAGTTGATGTCAGGCAGGCGGCCGGTCGTAAAATTCCTAGACAAATCATGTGGCAGCATGTTTATAACATATTGTACTGACCACAGAGTGTGAAAAGAGCAAGCGGGTTAATTATGATGGAACTTTGAAAAAGTATTATACACTGTCCATTATATTAACCATCTTTTGACAGATTGACGATTTACATATTTAGTGATGTCCTAAAGATTCTCGTATGCGATACCATTCCGATTATAGTACCTACTATCATTAATCGAATTACGTACCTAAGTAATTCGATTAATGATAACCTACGTAAACTAATAACAGATATAGAAATCAACATTTTGATTTAATATTGCCTTAGTTTTTTGAAAATAAATGTTAATCCGTGTGTATTTATTATAATCATAAAAAATATATTATACATCAACTGGCAACATCAACAGACCTTCCGCTCGGCCGCCATTTTGACGTGATCTGTCACTCTCAACGAAACGCCCGTGATAGTCACACGCATTTACGTTCGCTGAGTGTTCTCTCGCATCTGTTACACCTTGAGTTAAGTAGCTTTATTCCTCGGAAAAACTTTTGTGAAACTTATATTAATTGATCGTGAAAATGCCGAAAGGACGTGTGTTGAAAGCACAATCGAGACAGTTAGTGTTAAAACTTCATGAGTATTTTGAGCAAGAAAATCAAAATGGCGGACCTCTTATACCTATCACGCAAGTCCGAAACCGTGTTGCAGCCGCGTTGGGGATCAGTCTATCAACTGTGACTAAAATCACTACTGATGCCTACGGCAGGAGCGGCTTGGAGCAAAACAAACCATCTACACCAAAAAGAAAGCGCCGGGCTCATAAGGTGACAGCTGTTGATGACTTTGACGCTGACGCTATTCGTCGTCATGTATATGATTACTACTTGAGAAAAGAAATTCCAACTTTGAGAAAACTTATTGTTTCTTTGAAAAGAAGTGGTCTAT
This sequence comes from Morpho achilles, assembly GCA_947086495.1. Taxonomy (NCBI): domain Eukaryota; kingdom Metazoa; phylum Arthropoda; class Insecta; order Lepidoptera; family Nymphalidae; genus Morpho; species Morpho achilles. Next base: position 8,418,276 of record CAMTZB010000019.1, on the reverse strand, counting down.
TTCATGGTGAAAAATCTTCTTTGGTCAAAGTTTTGAACACAATTGGCTTTTCATATAAAAAGTTAAATAAAAGAAAATTATTAATGGAACGCACAGATATAGCTATAGCACGTTGTGATTTTTTAAGAGAGGCAAAGAAAATACAAGATTGGGCAAATATTGTTTTCACGGATGAAACATGGCTCAACGCTAACCACACACTATCTCGTTTCTGGACTGATGATACTGCTGATTCCACTTCCTCAGTACCAATGGGAAAAGGTGAGCGCCTAATCATTTGCCATGCAGGTACAGCAAAAGGATTTGTACAAGACGCACTGTTGGCATTTAAATCGAAGAAATCAAATGACTACCACGAAGAGATGAATGCAAATGTGTATGAAGAGTGGTTCAAAAAAATGCTCATTTCATTGGAAGAACCATCAATAATTTTTATTGATAATGCGCCCTACCACTCCCGTCAAATTGACAAAATGCCAACACAGGCTAATAAAAAGCATGAAATAATTAATTGGCTTCGGGACAATGGAGAAAATGTGGACGACTCAATGTTAAAAGTTGAATTAATAAAAATATTAAAAACCAAAAAGAGAGCAAAACGCTATGTAATCAATGAAATGGCAGCAGAATATGGCCATACTGTTCTTCGGATTCCTCCATACCACTGCCAGTACAACGCAATAGAACTTATATGGGCACAAGTAAAAGGGCATGCTGCGAGATGCAATACAAGCCCCCCATTCACAGCGAATAAAATGTTGCAATTAATAAAAAATGCTTGCACCCACGTAACGGCCGAGAACTGGGCAAGTGTGGTGGAAAGAACTAAAAGAGTAATATTCTCTGATTGGGAACGTGATATTGCGTTTGATAATATATTATCTACACAAGAGCTAATAATAACTGCTACTGAAGACTCCTCATCGGAGGAGTCTAGTGTTGATTATCATTCCGACGACTCGTGCTAATAAAATAAATTAAAATATCCTGATTGTTTTATTTGTATTCATGTATTAACTAAGAAGAAAGTAAAACTTTATATAATGTTATTAAATGTCTTTTAATACTCGTAACATCGATTTCTACCGATTATTTTTAATCTGTGGCATAATCGTAGTAACCATTATGTGTGACATCACTAAGTGGGCGGTACCCATCCATAAAGTACAAATATTATTTGTATGATATTTGTACGTAAGCAATACAAAACTTAATGAGCGTGAGCTGTCAAAAGACTGATAATATGATGGACGCAGTATAACTCGCGCGCACAGAGTTATACACATTAATTCTTCTTTGAATTGTTTTAACAAAGATTCTATGTCTATGGTCATATGCATATAAAACGTATAAATTAATTAAGCCCCATATGCTATACCTTTCTTATTGCCCTATGGATTTATACTAGACTAACATCTCATATAATAATAAAACCCTAGGCCAATGTTAATCAGTAACATATACACTATACGTAAAAGAAGAAGTATTATATCAAACTCTATATGAAAATACTACGAACACAAAAAACACGAAATAAAAGATTATTATAATAAAACTTTTTTCGGTCACATGTTTCGCAACACCAATAATGTTTACGTAACAAGATTACGTAAAAGATCAACGAGGTTACATAATTTACAATTTTCACATTAAGTCAACCTTGACGTTTATGTAATGCAGATTTTTTAAGTTTGTCCTCTATGTCGTAACTTACACAACGTGAATAAATATCACATTTTGTTTTTTTTTTCGGTTGTGTTTAAATCATACCAAAAACTTTAATATAATGCAGAATTACATTTAAAATATTTATTACCATGAACAGAGCCGTGTAAAAGGAGTGTATGTGAAATGAAGTATTGTTTTAAATATTCATCTTATTGACTACCAATCAAAAAGCAGCAAAAAGATCAAAATATATGATAAATTAAATTGTTGCCGACTACTGTACAATATCGAAAATATTGATTCATCTTATTTCAATCAATTCGTATAGATATTTCTGATATCAATTTTTGTGTCATTTTAATTATTACACAAACATTTTATTTTAAAATAAAGAATTGAATTATTTTACGTTTTAATATATATTTTTTCTTTTTGTATAATAATAAAACTTTTTTAATATAAGTAATAACATATACCTAGGCTATAAAAATCCTGAGAATTCTACAGGAATAGGTTCACACTAAAAAGCGCCATCTATTATCAACCTATCACGCAATCGAAGCCGTGGGTAAATGCTAGTAATATTATAATGCGAAAGCTTGTGAGTATGGATGTATGTTTTTTACTTTTTCACGGCGAATCCCCTGAACCAATATCGATGAAATTCGAAACAATTATTACTTATACACCGAAATACCATATAGGCTACAGAAATCCAGTTAATTCTACAGAAATATGATGACATTGAAAAGCGCTATCTATTTTCAATGCACGCAAACGAATATGCGGATAAAAGCTAGCATTATATATTTCATTCAAAAAATAGCTAACATATGAGTAACTAATGTGAAATATTATAATTGATTCCTAAAACACGTGTTCTAAATCGTCCCAAGCCGGTGATAAAAATTTAAAACATCGGCTCCGAAAATTTCTCAAAAAAGTAGCAGAATACACGTGCCCCTCTCTACTTACTATTAATGATTTCCACCACTTCGTTTTCTTTGTATAATTTATTCGTCTGCGTATAATTTATTTGCGATAGTTACCTCTCAGTGCCTACATAATACATTAATTTTACATTATGAATATATAAGTTCAATTCTGTATGCAGTATGTAAAGTCTAAAAATAAATTAATTTGACATTTTATATGTAACAACATCGATAATTCATATATTTTTTAATATTTACCTACATGTTTGCATATAGGAGAAGAATTGTTAAAAAACTATAAAAAAGTTTAAAAACATTACTACCTTAATTCTCTATGCACCTTATTAGAATTTAAAGGAAATATCCAAATTTTATCACATATTTGCTTGGTCCATAAAATAAATCAATGACTTCTACCAAAACCAAAGGCTTCGATGCTTTAGGGCGATAACAGTATTTATGCAACGCGAGTGACTTAATCGTCATAAAAATATTGCATACCATTTTTTCATCGTCAGCATTATCATTCTCCTGCCCTTATCCCACTCTAAGTGGGGTGGGCACCACATGTTATAAACATGTTGTCACATGATTTGGCTAGGTATTTTACAACCGGCCGCCTGCTTGACGTCAACTTACATTAGTCGCCTTTTGCAACACCTTGGTAAGAAAGATTGTGGTCTATTCTATTCAGGCGTATACCACGCGGCGGGTCAGCTTACCTTAGTCGTCTTTTTACGATACCTCCGTAAGAAATGAGGGTGGTCTATACTACTCAGCCGGATACCACACGTTTTATTGCCATACTATTTTGTACATCTTAAAAAAGACTACCTACAAACAATTCAACGACGCTTATACGTTTATTATTATATCTGCATTGGATCTGCAATAACTATTTTTATGTTACATATATTTTCAATTAATAATTAACTTAGACAACAATTAAGCAATGATGATTATTGTCTAAATTCAATCAAACACGATTTTTATGATTAATCGTTGTCAAAATAAACATAATTAGTCACTAAGAGAATGTATTATTTGTGTAACATGAAAAAATATATATTTTTGCTAACAATATTCACGCAGTTAAAAGTAAAAAAAGCGATTATATGTGTAAAATTGTATTCTAGTCGTCACTCTATACTTTTCTACAAAATAAGAAATTAAAGTTCAATGGCACGAATGACTCCTGACTTAAGAAAAACAAAGTTCCTTAAAATTGCAAAATAATACATTAGAAATTTTATGAGAGAATATTTTATGCTATCATTATACGTTCACGTGCGATGGGAAGAGAGAAAAGAAAGGAAGCTACGTCAGCTACGATGTTTAAAAAAAACGTGAGCGTTCGTCGCCCGAAGCCAGCGCCCGCGCCGGTCGCCCTCGGTCACTCACCGCGATACGTAAACGAATGACCACCAGGATTATTCCAGAATCCACACCATTAAAAAAAAGTCATACATTAAACGTCAAAAGTATAATCGGAATCCTACATATTGAATGTGTTATTAACCCCCAAAGGACAAGAAAAACCATACTTTATAAGCCGCACTGTCGGTTACTGACTCCAGAACGTTGAATTTTTATAGAACGAGTGTATTAATATAACATTTATTTAAATTAATTTTTATCGTCTTTTCCTGTGTATGAGACCGGAGATGAAAGGCAAAAAACTTAGTTTAAATCCATAAAATTATAATACTTTATCAGTTACGAAACAAGATTACGTTTTTTTTTTTAGATATTTACGTGAATTTTTACCAAGTCATTACACAGGAAATTGCTCTTAATTTATATTTTTTTTACGTCGCTATTTCTGTGTCTATGGAAAATTTTAATTACGCGCAATTTTGGATTACAAACTCCGTCGTGTCATCTAATGCAACGTGCGATACATGCACCACAGGCGGCAAGCAATATTAATGCCCTGTAAACGCACAACATGATTGTTGTGTGATTCCTTGAGTTCAAGCTAATCAACTTTGTTAGATAACAATGAAATATGGAAGACTTTTATCTCAAACTCCATCAAACTAGCAGCAGACTTTGATGTAACTAAAGAAGTTATAATGGTTTAGTAAAAAGGCTCTTAAGTCACTGTACAAGATCAACCTTGCCCAACTTGCTGCCTTTAACATCAAATAAGTGAAAATCATCTTTTTTCTACTTTGTAAGGCTAGCGTCTGGCTACGTCAAGCGAGATGCTTGATGGAAAGCGAAAGATGTAGCCTAAGGTGGACCGCGTTTGCCAATGTAGTGCCTATTCACTCTTTTTTTTTAAGGTATTCAAATCGTAGGAATCCGGGAAGCTAGACGCAGGAATGGAATTCTACAACTTGGCTGTACGCATAAGGAAAGATGAGCCGAAACGATTTGTGCGAATTTTTGGAATTTATTGAATAGCGGTGGAGCCCTTCGCGGCGTCTGGTCCTCCGGCCGTGAAATAGTCAGAAAGGGATCAGATCAAATAAATCTGTGGCACACTCTCCGAAATACATCCTGTAAAAATCGGAAAGCGATCCGATCTTAATCGGATATAAGCTTATGTTAAAAATTGAACCTTGAGTTACGATATAAAACCACGATTACACTAAGTTTCTTCAGGAGAAACAGTCAAATTGATTGACTAAAAAAGGTGCTTATGATGTTGATGTATTTATGCCAAAATTTTTCATTCCAATATATTTAGAAATAGCAAATAAAACTGTAATAAATAGGGATAGGTCCTTGTCAAACAACGGGATGGGAAAATGAGAAGTCTGGTATAGCAACGCGTGACCGGGACTGCTAGTATTATCTTAAAATAAAATAAAGTTCAAAATAACGTAACCATAAATTATTTTATGCTAACCATGCTAATACTGATTAAGTACTTTTTTTATCGTTTTCGTTATTCACTTTCATTACCTACATATAAGACTCATTCCGTAAGCAAGAAATGTGTGCTGCAATAAAAATATAAAATTATTGCGAAAACATCGTTAAATTGGCTTATAATATTTAAGTTTTGAATTAAGAAATAGGATTTTTATGAGAGTAATTAAATTGTCTTTTCTGGTGACAAGAGGACTGGCTCGATTTTCGCACAAAGAACGAGCTTAGCGAGTCAACGCGGAAACGCTGCCAGCATTTTTAGGACCATTCCACGTGGGCATGATTTCTATTGTCCTAGGACAATACGTGTAAGTCATTTAGGATAGATATTACTTGTACATTTTTGTGGTAAAAAAAATATATAGGAAATGTGATCATGTATCACAGATGCCTGTTTTTTATTCCTAGTCAAATTGTCGATTTAATTAGATCCAGCAGCGATCGTTTTTGGATCATCTTTTACCCAACGGAGGGCTTGCCAACAATGTATCTTCGAGTGCAGTCACTTCAACAATTTCGGAAAGTGTCGCTTAAAATAGCAGATGTTCATGTACATGTGTTTTAAGATACACATGCCATAGAATTCTCAGGAAATATGCAGATTTCAGAGTTTTTCATCATCAAAAAGCTTTTGATAGATTGGCAATATCATTCAATATATTAATAATGTTTTATATACATAAAGTCAATGACGTATTTGTTGTTGATGGTCTTACTAAAATAAATAAATATCAATTAGGCATATAAGTTTTAACGGAAAACTTATTGATGCCTGTCCGATTCACGTAGTCCTATCAATCAGGTATCATATCTTTTATCGTAATTATTTCTAATTGGGTTTGATAATAAATATAAAATTACGAAACTTACGTTACTTTTTCTGGCATCTTTTTGTTTTCGTATTACTTTCAAACTGCTATGGAACTGAAAAAGGAAATACCTACATTACAATACTATAATAATATAAGCTATACATCATACATAAGGACAGCGAGATAGCTCACCAAAACCTACAATTTTTTTTTTACTTTTGCATTATAAGAAAAAAATACTTTTACTTATAAAATTGACAATAACTTTACAAATACGCAACACTTTTAATTATATTTTACTTACTACCTCTATAAAAACAGAAAAATCAGTGAAAAGTCGTTATAGTTTGAATTTCAGACAGAGACATTACAAATATTTATCGAAATTGATGTATAAAATATTTGTTGATAATATAAATTGATAATTTAAATTGATGTATAAAATACCCGCCGTATGGTATCGGGCTGAGTAGAATATACCACCCTCATTTCTTACCGAGGTGTCGAAAAAGGCGACTAAGAGAAGGTGACCCGCCGTCTGGTATCCAACTAAGTATAATAGACCTCCCTCTTAAAGAAGATGTCGCGAAAGGCGACTAATGTAAGAACGTCAGGCAGGCGGCCGGTCGTAAAATAGCTGGCCAAATCATGCAAACATGTTTATATGTGTAACATGTTTGCCGACCCCACTTAGAGTAGGATAAGGCCAGGAGAATGATGATTGATATGTATAAAATACTTAACCATTGCCAATTTGAATGTAGAAAGGTATTAGACACGGTTAACTTCTTTTCTACCTTGAATCTTTTATCTACAGAACGCAGAATTAGGAGTATACTATTTATTATCTAGAGCATAAGCGGTTGGAGGTCACTAACAGAGGAGCATATGTCACTCGTGAGAAAGTCATCTGCAAGGTAATCCTTTTTTACAGGTACAAGCTTACGCTGCGCTTTCGCTACAGTGCAACTTTGCAGAGAAACCAGTGCAATCCATGTAATGACGTAGCTATCGGAGGGCTAGACGCGGCAGTGCCCCGGTCCTCCAATCTCCTGGGAATTCCTTGAACTTGAAACCCCAGACGTTGGAGTACGTCGAATCCATAGAACAAAAAATTCGAAACAAATAATTTGATACCTTATTATATTTTTTGACCCTGGGCCTTGCATTCCCAAGCTACACAACTGGATCTATGTCTTCTAGCTTTCTGTCAGCTATGACTCATGCCATAATAATTCGGTAATGTGCTACTCAATAAAGTGTACGAATGAACTCTATTATTTCTATTGATAGACGTTCTCTTAAGGTCCCTACAACAATAATAAAGAGGGACAATAATCTATAAAGTAGTTGTGACCGAATTCATCCAAATCACGACCACCGAAGTTGTGCATGCGTTTTACGTAGTCTACACGTTTGAGGTATGAAATCGGACATTAAACTCATTTAGCATTACTTGGATTTCTTTATCGCGGATTACAGCAACATAGTCTTATAATTACTTTTGTATTTCCACAACAGGGTTTTGTAAGGCTTTCATCCTATATACTCGTATAGTACAAATAAGTTTGCTGGTCAATAGCTTGATAATTTCTTCATTTATTTTAGTTTTATTGAATATAAAAACATTTGTATAGTGTTCTATTTCACATTTATGTTTTTAAGACATTTACAAATGTTAGATAGTAAATGGGAAGTCCATAGTGTAAAGTAACTATTTACTAGAACCTCTTTTTATTAAGAAATTAATTACTGCAGATTATCATGAACATGAAATAAAAACCCATACTTACAGCACAATGAAAACAGTTGAAGAGTGATTCTGGAGACCCGCTTACGTTTGATGTTGGTGATAGTTGTCTTTCATCTGCATTCGGTTTGGAGTTTACCACCTAACAGATTAAAATTGATTAAAATTGATTGATTCACAGGAAAAGTTTAAATTTGTAATTAATGAAATTTGGTATACATTTCTTAAACTATGACGATCAAGTCAATCCGCCTGCGAGCTTTCAACACACAATATGCCTGGGATATTTTTCTATTATAGGGCTACAAAAATTCATATATCTGAGCCGTGTGGTATCCGACTGAATAGAATAGACCATCCTTATTTCTTACCGAGGTGTCATAAAAGCCGACTGAGTTAAGTTGATCCACCGTGTGGTATCCGGTTGAGTAGGTAGAATAGACCACCGTCTTTCTAATCGAGGTGTCGTATAATACGTCTTAAAGTAACTTGTCGTTAGACAGGCGGCCCGTCGTAGATACGTAGCCAAATTATATGACATGTTTTAAATATTGAAATTCAAAAATATTCTTTATTCAAATAAACTTGTAAATAAGTGCTTTTGAATCGTCAACTCCACTGCTGGTTCGGAAAGCTTTTCCTACCGAGAAGAACCAGCAAAAAACTCGGGTTTGGTCTTTTAAAAAAATAATTCTTATAACTAATTCCATTTAGTCATTACTGTCTTGTACAGGGTCTAAGCGAGCTATATCCACATATTCTTATCTTCTAAGTAATCCTCAACAGTATAGTAGGCTTTCTGAATCAGCCACTTTTAACAGTATTTTTTAAACTGCTGTAGTGGCAAAGCTAAAATTGATTGCGGAATTTTATTATAGAATCTTATTCCCAGACCCAAAAACGATTTACGTACTTTTTACAAGGCACAAAGCAGGAGCCGCAAGCTTATTTCGGTTCCTAATCTATCTATTATACACATCACCTATCATTTTATAATTTTATGTACAAAAATTTAATCGCTTAAAATATATTGTGAAGCAAATGTAAAAATATCTATTTCCTTAAACTTCTCTCGCAGGGAATCACGTGGGCTTAATTTGTAAATACCACATATGGCTCTCATATAACATGTTTTTGCCGACCCCACTTAAAGTGGGAAAAGGGAAATATTATGAAAGGGTAAACGAGTAAGTGAGATACAGCAATGCATGATCGATTCTACTGGATATCAATAAATTGGAATATTTTATTTGTAAGTTTATGTTTAAATGAAAGTTAAATTTTATAAATATTATTAAATTTTAATTATTAAAGAAAAGAGTTGTACTCAATATTTGCTTTCCTCTAACCAAGCACATATGAATTGAAGATGCAAATAATTATAAATAAATAATGAAAAGTTTCTACTCTATACCAATTACACACGACGAAGTCCTTCCTTCGTTGTGTAAAATAACACGGATTAATACTCTATAAGACCATTAACACATGTTTTTTTACTTAACATTGTCAAATAATATTATCAAAATCCTAATAAAGCTCTACATTTACAATTTCATGTAGGCGTTAATACATTTTGCAAGTTACATCTGCTTTGTTCTTTTGTTTACTCAAGGTTATTAATATGGAGATCGTAGCATAATACGCCCAAGTGGGGCGTGTTTACATTATCTTATTTGATTTCGTAGTGATATAAGTAAATAATGTGCCATATGCGACTCCTGATAATGACTCCCTGTTCAGCTAAAGTGGTTTGATATATTTAGCGAACACAAATATTATTATAAATATTTTGTAAAGATAAAATGATTCATTTTATATGACATAGTTCAATTTCCGCAGCACGAGTAATGATGTAGAATAATAATAGATAATTGAATCAGTACATTTTGCATGTACATAGAAATTCATTGCGTAAATTTTTTATCTTTACTAATATTATAAAGAGGAAAAATTTGTATTTATGTTTGTAATGTTTTCATACAAAAACTACTGGACTGATTACTAAAGAATCTTGGCGAAAATTTTAACTGCATCTACAAGAGCAATAGAAGTTTATTTAATTCCAAGAATATATTATTATTCTATTATTTTATAACTAAATGGTAGGTATCACAATTTGGATGCAGTTTATACGAGCATGATCGTTGCAATTTGTTTAAATGAAATGCTAAATTACAATACAATTTTTAGACTAAAATCGATTACATAAGTTAATTTTATCCTACGAATAATTTAATAAAATAACCATACTACAAACTTCCCTAATATTGATTTATTTCAAAAGTTGAATGCACTAATGTACACCGTCGTGGCCTTGAAGGTGCGCGTACGCAAGTCGCGGACCGATAACGTCGCCACTCGCCACTCGAATGCCGATACAAACATACTCACATTCGCACTCGAAACGTCGCTGTTGTAAACCGCCGAATATCTTTCCGGCGGAAAGTTGAATTGCGGCGGTGACATTTCCAGTTCATAACACAGACAAAACTATCGTACCGGCGAACAGGGAATGGACACACTTTCATGAAAAGATCCCGGAACATTTGGATCAATTGTATGATCGCGAGTCGCGACCGCGTCGCGGATTCATTGTTCCTTATTGATCAATGCGTTGCGACTTATACTGTACAACAGTGCGCGGTTGCCGCGACAGGGGCGCGATCTCACTGACGTTCGCCCGGCGCCCGAACTGGCACGGATTATCACGCTTTATGGCGATAATGAGCAATACAAGCTTCCACGACTGAGAAGTCGCTATGATCACCTTGCGCGCCAAAATAAAGACTTCCATGAAATATAAATAAACACATCAAGGACAGTAAAACGAAACGTCCTTACGTATTCGGCTTGCCTCTGCAAGGAGGCCGTATACTGTGACAGATATATTGATAATTATACCTCACCTACCTACATTATCTACAATAAATAAACAACTGACGTTTATGCAGATAGAGAAGCTATTGGAAATACACAGTAGTCATTTACATATTAGTGATAGGTGCCTTTTGTTGGCAACTGTTGTACCTATTCGTAGGATAAATGATAAACGAATATTGATAAAAGAAATCAATTAGATATAATTAACTATATACTTCAATAATATATAAAATTCCGAACGAGCTGTTCTCTCAAAATCTTCAACAGAACATAATAAACAAAATTGTAATGTGCTTGAATATAACATTGTGAACTTATCTTTATGAATGTCTTCCTAAAGTACCTCATTAGTTAAATATAAATAGTAAAACGCAGAGTTTAATGATAAACAAAATATTAAATCTGCTTGTGAAAATTTATCGGACAATTAATATTCATAAGCATAAAAAAAGTCTTAAGTATATAAAATCTTGTGATTTGCTATTTAACAAATATATTGAATTAAATAATTTAATTACTATTGGCACTTCCATTCGACATCAACAAAAGATGTCTTAAGAATATCTTTGTACCATCATGTAGATTTAAGATGAAAAAATTTCGATGTTTCCGAGAAAATGTGTATGAAAGATTAAAAAAAATTGGATACAACCAATTAATATAACAAAAATCTAAAAGAAATACCTTTAATTGAAGTCTTAGGTCAAACCTTTTATCAAGAATATATGGTTACAAAATCAGCCCAGTTTTATGAATTAAAGATAATATGTTATTAGTTTGGGAATAATTTTGAACCCTCAATGTATTGGATTATATTATATTGGATATTTAGAATATGAATAGAAAATAATAACACAAGTTATCTGAGGAAATTAGGTTTTGATTATATACCGAATAAATACAAAAATATCTGGGTGACCGAGCTTCGCTCGGTAATTTTTTACAAAAAAAGAAAAAAAAAAGAAAAAACAATTAATTAGTTCGGGATCGATCCTTGGCAATCACATTTCTAGAGGCTGCCCGTTAACCGAATAAGCTACGCCGACATGACAGTTAATGGCGAAAATTCAATTCAATATAAATGTTAGTGTTTTTTAAATGCCCAAAAACAGGGATAAAACAATATTTTTTTACATAAAACCTAGAGCTTGATCAATTTTTCTCCTCCAAAACCTCCAACATGCTGAATTTCAGGAAAATCGTTTGAGCCGTTTCTGAGATTCGGAATATATATATATATATATATATATATATATATATATATATATATATATATATATATATATATATATATATATATATATATATATATATATATATATATATATATATATATATATATATATATATATATATATATACACAATTAACTCATTTAAATATTAAGATATGCCATTACGACAGTCTTCAACTTTCGCAATAGGAACCAAGATAATAAAATATTGCACGATGTCAGTGAACGGCGAAATAGGTTAATAGGTTTGGGTAAACTAAAACACTTAAAAATGTATCAATACAGTTTATTTTGTTCACAACTGTTAATTACAAAACTCATTTATACAATGACTAAATCATAAAAGAGTTTTTAGTTTGACACTGATAAGTAATCTATTTTTGAAAACAAATAATTTTACGTTGATTAATTTTTATAAAATACACTTAAATTTGTGGATCAGATTTTTTGCGCAATATTATTAAAAACAACTATATTAAACTAGACCATCGTACCCTTGAATGTAAATATCATCTTGCAAATGTCATATTAGACTAATCGCAGAATCGTCGGACTTATCATAGACAATTAAAAAACATAAATCTTATGAATGAAAAAAAATAATATAAATATTCAGTATAGTTAAAAAAATAATACAGATTTCAAATACGAGAAAAGATTTAATTCACTAACCCACAAGGAATAAGTTGTTATAAAATCATATAATTTAAGTCTCATTAAAAAAGGACATCACATATCACATTACATTATTAACAAACATTGTACTATAATAATTTAATAAATCTATTGTGTATTCGTTTGTCAATTTACATGTTAGTGATGTAAAAGTAAAAAAATAAGATAAGGTTAAAGACAACTCAACAATCATAAAGTGAATACTGAATAAAGACAAATTTTTAAGGATAACATCAAAGTGACTTCATTATTTTTAAAGACAATCATGTCTATGCCTTTTATTGTAAAATATCATATAACCCTTGAGCTTAATTCCAGATTTATTCTAGAGATAAATATTCGTCAAGAAGTTTGTAGAATAGTGTGGGTGTAAGTGAGAAGCTCGAGTGCACGTTGCGATGCGACATCGTTTGGTGACTTCTGCAAACGCTGGACTGTTGTTTGTACGGCCGATGGTATGCCTGCACTTCGAAGAACTAGTTTCGCCTATGAATCAAAACAAAACTTTGAATATACTAACACGTCGTTTTGTTACCAATTTTATCAGTTGTCAGTTTGATATGCAAGTTTTTTGAGACTAAGTTTTGAATAAGGATTTTGCTGACTCAAAAAGGTGCTAACATTATTTGGTAACTTAACATAATTCAGTAAATTATGTGATACGTTACCAAATGTTAAAATATATTTGATGAAAGTAGCCTTAGTTTAATGGTTATCTAGATTAACCATTAAACTAAGGTCAAATAGAAACACGATATATAATTTAAAAAGTACCAAGGTGACCGAGCCTTACTCGGTAATTTTATAAGATAGAAAAAAATAATTGGAAAAAAATGAAAATTAAAAAAGTTAAAAAACAAATAGTAGGGCAGGTGGGGCTCGACCCTAGGTATTTAACCTAGACCACCCGTTCCCCAAATAAGCTACCATGACTTTACGTTTGTCAGCAAAAAATCTCTTGTAGTCAACTTAAATATTACGACTGTTTGAGTGCCCGAAAACAGGGTAAAAACGAGATTTTTAGCTATACTAACTTACATAGATCAATTTTTCTCCCCCAAAAACCCCCTACATACTAAGTTTCAGGAAAATAGTTGGAGCCGTTTCCGAGATTCCGACGATATATATATTTACAACATTAACTCATGAAAATATCAAAGATTATAAAAGATTATAAATGATAAATCTATTTTTAAAACTTATAATAATTAATAATTACATTCATAATCAAATTATAAAGTAAAATTCAAGATACCCTGTGATTATTGGCAGCCAACGCCCATATAGCTCTTGCCGCGGAGACAATGTCTGCAGTGTCACCAGTCAAGAGACAGCCGGAGAGTAACTCAAGGAGGTCCGCTAAAGAAACAAAAAATGGATAAATATTATTAACACCTGGGATAGCTTTGTTTATATAATAGCTAATGTTTTCTACGCATAAAGTAAAATAGCAGCTTATTATAGCACTCTGTTTAGACAGGATGAGGCGCGGTTATACATATCCCAGGATTCTCTAGGGACATTAGATATATCGACGCTTTCAATATTTTCCTTTTGCGTTAAACGATGAAATGTAAATATCAACGATGTATTTTTTTATAACGGGTCTTTACCGGGATTTTAACGCGCAAATTCAAATTCAAAATATTCTTTGTTCAAATAAACTTGTAAACAAGTGCTTTTGAATCGTCAACTCTACTGCTGGTTCGGAAAGCTGTTCCTACCGAGAAGAGCCAGTAAGAAACTCGGCGGTTGCTCCTTTAAAAATACAATTCTTAATACTAGTTACATTTAATCGTTTCTATCTTGTACAGGGTCAAACAATATCCATGTCCACGCATTCTTATCGTCTAAATAATTCTCAACAGTATTGTAAGTAGGCTTTCTGTATCAGCCTCTCCTTAATAGTGTTTTTAAACTGCTGTAATGGCAAAGCTAAAATTGATTGTAGAATTTTATTATAGAAATTGTGGAATTTTATTATCAATCAAAGCATTGGGAAGTACGATGTTATCTCACCTTTCGGGCATCACGTGTTCTAGCTTCTAAACATCATATCTATAGGCTATACCGTTTAACTTTGATGTCGCCTGCGGGGTACAAGGACGTAGAGGTATGACGAGAACGGGGAATGAGATAGGTGCTTTCTCAGGCCCCATTCTCGTCAAACGCTCGTAGTGTGATATGCAAGAGGTTCTTTTACCACGCAGGCGCGGACGCGGTTATACGTTTGGCCTATAATTTAATACTTTCTTTAACACTATTATTGGCTTAAATTAAGAAATCTAAAAAGTAAATAAGTGAAAATAAGGATATTACGTGGGTATATTTTAATTCAAGGTGGGCACTGGATCCCCAAAAAAAGTTTAAACTAGCTCGGGAGCCAGGTAGACAGTAATAATGTACATGTGCATTGTTGTAAAATAAATAAATAAATTATAATACTGATTATAAATGAAATTCCATTTTATTTTTTTCATAATAACGTTGTTGAATAGATATTACCATAATCTCAATACATTTACTGTGAATTCCACGTCACGATGGTTCAAATTCATAAATGATCTTTCATGTTAAATTTGTTTTTTATTTAGTTTTGTGTTTATTAAGCGCACAGGGGTGTCGACTGTAAGTATAATTTTAGATGTATCAAAAACAATTGGCACACTCACGTGATTGCAGAAAAGTCAGCCTTTGGTAATGTGCGGCGTTTGCCAGCGCCGGAAGTAATCTCGCAGGTGTAGGCTTCAGAGCAGGCAGCGCTACGGTAGCCAATACTGCCACTGCGCCGTCGGGGTACCGCGATATTGCCTCGCATAGCTTTAGCCATTCTACGTTCCCGCTAATGAAACTATGACTATTACTGCGCGCACGTAACTTGCATATACAATTGATAACCTCGTTCTGAAACATAGTAAAATATAATTCGTTTACAAAAACAAAATATTTTAAATTCATAATTAAAGTTCAGTTAAATACAACCTACTTTAAAGAGTTGAGTCAATAATAAAAAAAAAACATTGTCGGTGTCAATGTGTGATTTGGGTTGACTTTTGAAAAAAATGCTACTTATTTATTGAATAAATGTAAAGAAAAAATATCGTTATGATAATATATTTATAACTATAAATTAGCTGCTTTGTCGTGTATTAAAATTATAATGGCGTAAAACGGATGGGGCTATCATACGTACAAGAAATAGTCTTTGCTTGGGAACTATCCTAGAGCTAGCTAGTACAGTAATTTCGTAATCAGCATATTCTTTATTCACAGAATTTTGCAACCTCGGCGGTGAAAAATGATGTGTAAATATATAAATTTTAAATATATAAATATAAATATATAGGACACTTACACACACGGTTGGCCACCCCTAAAGTAAGTAACTTAATACTTGTGTTATGGTAGACAGACAACTGGTGAATATATACTTATATAATTTTTAAATACAAACCTAAATACAAATACACCCAGACTCGGATACCGACAAATTCATTTATAGAAAGTGTTGGTCCTCAGCGGGAATCGAACCCCCGATCCGTGGAGCTCAAGGCATAGTATATTAGTAGTTTGCTGTATAGTTTGGTGACAATCGGATCATTTTTATGCACTGTCAATGATAGTTTTGTTTCACAATGACAGGTTTGTTTGAAGTAAAGACGAAAATAAGCCACAGCAACCCGTGGTAGATCCACCAGTTATTACTGAACTAGGTAATTGGGTCTTTTCACCATTAGTAACGCTGCTTATCGGTATACTCTGTATTATCGGTCAGTGATATTGAACGATCAAGCTAGACAAAGCAGTTGTTACAACATACGCCGTGTGGTATCCGGCTGAACAGAATAGTACCACCCTCATTTCTTACCGAGGTGTCGTTAAACGCGACTATGGTAAGTCGACCCACCGTGTGGTATCCGGCTGAGTAGAATAGACCACCCACTTTCTTACCGAGGTGTCGTAAAATACGACAGAGGTAAGTTGACGTCAGGCAGGTGGCCGGTCGTAAAATGCTGTCAGATCATGTGACAGCATGTTTATAACATGTTGTGCCGACCCCACTTAGAGTGGGATAAGGGCAGGAAGATGATGATGAGTTGTTACAACATACCTAAATCGTAGTATTGTGAACAACTGATGTTGGCAATCGAGGCAACTTATTTCAAAATTTTAATGTATGTTGGTAATAAAGATTTAAAATATCAGACGACTGCTATATGTAATACAAACAGTAATGAATACCTTTATAATAACAGTCCTGCAATGGTGGTGCGGTAAACAATAACGTAAAATCCTAAAACTTAATTGTAAAATGTTCGTAGGACGAGGTCTTCCTGATTCTTTATTGACCAGAGTACAGATTTCATTTAACAAACTGCGACCTCCTACGCAGCTGCACATACTTGCCCAAGCTAAAATAAATAAATAATAACAATAAGATAATCAGCGCGGAAACGCTGCCAGCGTTCTTGGGACCATTCCACGTGGGCATGACCTAGTATAGTCCTAGCGTGTAAGTAATTTAAGATAGATATAACTTGTACATTTTTGTAAATAAAGTAAATAATGTAAATAAAAAATAATCTGAATAAATTAAACATTTGAATTATACTATTATATAATATATCGTTTTTCTAGAAACAATTTCTAGTAAATCCATAAGCCATTTAATTATTTTATTAGATTTTCAATACTACGAGTATCTTGTATACGAGTATTTCAAAGTTGAATATTCTGTAACATTATTTTGGAAGTCTTCTATACTTACTTTTGAATTTCTAAATGAGTGTAAATCTTAGTATTTACTTAAATTAGTTCGTAGAAAACAAAAAAAAGATAAAAAACCTTTTAAACGTTTTGAAATGATTTTGGTTCTACAAGCGCACAATATAAAAGTAGCAAAATGGAAAAACCAACCTTCACCACCTCGTAAAACTACAGTATCATCGTAACCACAATCTTTTATATGGCCAATAAAGAAATACTAAAATTAAATATAATGATAACGCCACATTTGATAAGTTTGGGATTACTTATTTCGCAGTCTCAATCAATGAATTTTCCATCTCTAAACAAAATTCTAAGCAAATAATTATGTCGCAATTCTGTCATGCCATTAGAAATATACTAACGGTAGATAATTTATAGTATTAGGCGGTATTTTGAGGAAGGCCATTTTACAAAGTTATGAAAATTATTTGACTATAATCCGCCATTTGTGAATAAAGTTATTAAAAAGTATGCTGAAGCCCACATACAGAAGCTACATAATCATGTAAATATTGAGGCTATCCAGTTTCTCGATATTAAGGGACTAGAGAAGACTGAAAAGGACAAAGCCTTTTGAGTTAGTGTAATATAGTGTAGTGTAGTATTAGTGCTACTGAAAAAGAACAAAGACAAAGACTAATAAGTCACTGGAGCTGTTCTTAGATTGTTAATTTATAAGTTTTGGTATATAATTAAGTTGCCTATTAGCCTTAAGGCTAGATTGTTACTACTTATGTGTTATTGTGATGTACTTTATAATAGTAAAAAAAAATCCGCCATTAGAGAAAATCTTTGTAATGTTAAAAGTAAAGCGCACTACCCATGTTCATACTTTATACTTGCAGAATTCGTAAAACGCATACACTACAACTACCATACCACCACCTCATTACACTACGAGCGAAAGTGTGCAGTACACCTGGTAACCGAACTATCATCAAAAGACAAAAAGACAAAAGACTCCACGATAAAAACCAATTAACATACGTTACTGATGCTTCTATATTTTATCAACCCAATATTTCTTTAACTTACCTCTAGGACAATCGTTAGTAAAGGTGACCAACAACCGGATAATGGAGTCCCTCAAATCTTCGGTAATCATAGTCCAGGGCCATAGGCGAATTACAGATGTAGCGAAATCATCAGCAACACGCTCTTTTGCTAGCGTACATTCTAACATTAGGCATGTTGTCAATATAAGAACCCAGTTTAAAGTAGTAAGAATCGGCTCCTGAAAAATTTACAAATTCTTTTTTATTATTTATTATAACAACAAATTAAACACGAGAAAAGCTATGACTTATCAATTCAATTGCGAATTGCGTTTAATATTATTAAACATAGAGTCCTACCACAATAGAAGCGCCTTATAACATTGCCTATTCAGCCAATTCATACATGTGTGTCCATCCTTTCAGAAGCCAGGGAACAAAGTTAAGTTCGCAGGTCGTGTCGATCAAATTATTTTGTTAAATATTCGTGAGTGGTGTTGATATTAACTAATTACCAGATTACCGAAATGTCTTTTATGCTTTCAGGGGTAAGTAATAATAAAATTATTTTGCTATAATCCGCGAATAAGTAAAATAGAAAATATATATAATGCTAAATGTATGTGGACAATCGGTCATCATACCTGATACATGCAGGATTCGTAAAAACACATGCACAAACCTCCACAATACACCACACCACACAAGCACTATATACGTTCACTATCACAAACTCATCGTTTCGCCCCGCAACCGAAGCATCATCAGGAGATAGACTCCACGACCAAAATCGCAAAGCTTTGCGAGTCTATCTCCTTGTCAATCGATTGTTGAGTTTGTGATAGTGAACGTATATAGTGCTTGTGTATTGTGGTGGCGGTGGTGGAGATTTGTGCATGTGTTTTTACGAATCCTGCATGTATCAGGTATGATAACCGATTGTCCACATACATTTAGCATTATATATATTTTCTATTTTACTTCTTCTCGGATTATAGCAAAATAATTTTATTATCACTTTTGTCTCCGCAAAGTAACGCCTAATTCTATAAATTACTTTCAAGGGTAATTCAACGGTCCAAAATTAATGAAATTTGGCACAACCTAATGCTAATACAATGGTGTAATATACATAATAATAAATCAGGTCATACTCGTAGTATGAACTGATTTATTATTCTATATATTATATCGTTGAACAGGAAAGCACATATTGCATTATTAAGCGTAAACACTTAACACTTAACCCAAACTAAGTATCGGCTACCACTAGTATATTTTATAGGATGATGACGCTTACATGGTCTGCATTTCTGATGATCTCAACGGGTTTGCTTTGCAACGAGAGAGTATCACGAATTGTTTGTAAAGACATCATAAGCGTTGTCGCAAAGTGCCGATGCACGCAGTACATACGAGCTCGCAAGCTGACTGATAGCAAAGAACAGAGGCACGCACTTACTAACGTCCATTTCTCTTCTGAAAATATAATGCCTTGCATAAAGTATAATTTGTCAAATTGCTAAAGCAAATAACAAACATTTGTCCTGATTATAAAATGATTCAAGCCTGATTTTTAATACTATAGTAATAGATAAAGTGTCCTATTTTATTGAAAATAGACATATGTATCTTACAATTAAACCCGTTATATCTTTACAAGTCAGCAATTCTATATATATGTCGAAAATTCTTCCGAATTATCTGATTAGAATATCTTCCTTCAGCAGCCATAATAAATGTGCAGCATTATATTCAGTTTTTTATAATGAAAAACATTATTGATTTATCTTTTACGAAGCAACTTATATAATTTGGAAATGTTCCAAATATAATTCCTGTATTATAACAATTAAATGTCTGCTATGACAGAAGTTCTTTTACCATATTAATAAAAATTATAAAGAAAATTATCGATGATGTGTATTATTCATAATTAGAACATGAATTTTCTACTTCGGATATCAAATGCCAAAAATTTTCGTTGGAAACAGTGTTTCTCACATGACTATAAAATATTTTGAATTCTTAATAATACAATACCTTGACTTGAGAGTCCCTTTTGTTTTTCAATATAGTGCCGATAAATATCTATTAAGACTTTGGACATTTCCTCAACCATATATTCAGGTTGACAATCATTACTTGCACTGTCGACTCTCCTTTTTCGGTCTATTATGTTTGGTGATTTCAAATTGTTTAATAATTCATTATAAGATTTTTCTTTACTTTCATTTTTAGCTTTTTCGTGCAATATAGACCGTGCTAGTTGTGTAAGACAATGCATCGCTGCTTCTTGTAAATCTGTGAAGAACATATAATAAGTATTATTGAATCATTACTTTGTAGTAAAATTTAAAGCATACCAATGAAATGCAAATGGAAATGTCCCAAAACCGGTGAATAGATCCTTAATACTGAAATTCACAAATAGCGATATGCAAGAAAAACTTGTAACAAGCTAAGTGCTCACAGGCTACGTATCGGTCCCTTTTAGGTCAGTAGAATTTACAAGCTAGTTTTGCAATATTTTCATACAACAAGAATAAAGAAATCTCTTTCATTATTTAAGTGCAACTTCTATGGCCTAACGTTCAGCACTCGAAACGCTTAAAAAGAGTTTCTTATCGAAGGAAAACATCTTGAGGAAATCTCTATAATATCTAGAACCTAACCAACCCGTATTGAAGCAGAGTGATGCTCCTAACGTTGGAGAAGAGATTTAATCTGCACTTCTTACTTGGTTCGTCCTTTTCCTCAATACTGATAATATTCTTAAAAATAAACAATCTTAAAGTGTATTAATCTATTAATTTATGTAAAACATTCTGGCATACTGTTTATATTTTCGATAAATGATTAAGCATTGTTCTAATACATATAAAGAATGTAACTGGAATCAGTGGAAAGGTACTCGTATGTTAATATCTTGCAATGAGTAATCGTAAACGATGTTAGCGCTAAGGAGCAATATACGAGTAAGTATGATCATATTTTATATGCAAAACTCCAGAATAATTTCAGAATATATTTTTTATCTTTAGTTTTAATTTTATTCAGTACTTGAAAAGTGTAGCTAACACATCTTTCTCCATTCTACCAACTCGCTTCTACGCATTATACGATACCACAAGACAATTTTTTTAAATAGGTTACGTGTTTTGTGGTTTTATTTGAATTCATAAGCTACGTCGTAATTTTTAATTTATTGATCTTGCTTATTTTTTCTATAACAGCTTTCACATGGTGATAAAAGTATTTTATTTATCTAGTATTAATTAAGTCACATTATTTTATAGTTTGTACTAAATAGAGAAGATAGAATAAGATAGTAGAGGTTAAGAGATATGGTATATATCCAGACAACTCGTCAAGACTTATGGATATGAAGAAGTAAAGTTTTTTTTTTTACGAAGAAAGGCTAGCGCCTGGCTGCGATCTCGCCTAACGGTAAGCGAAGGATGCAGCCTAAGGTGGACTGCGCTTGCCACTATAGTGCCTATTCACTGTTTTTAAGAAACTTTGTGGATCGTAAGATTCCGGAAAGATGGATGCAGGGAGGGAATTCCACATTTTCGCCGTGTGCATGAAATTGTAAAAGATATTTTAAAAAATACTTAATAATACAAACACCAAAAATATGCATTATACAAATCCGAATATAACTCATAAAAAACTGAAAAAGTACCATTATATTCAGATTCCAGGGCGTATAATATTAAATCTAAAAGTGTCGGTTGATTTTTCAATTCCTCCCATACTACATCACTCGCCAATTTCTCTGGTAGTAAAGCAGCCAGCAAGTACAGACTCTGAGTTCGTGACGATAACAAATCTTTTTCGTACTCGTCTGAAAATAAAAGATTTGTTTGATGTGTAATAAGATATACGATAGTAGATAAGATTATCGTTGCGCTATCTTTCATAATACTTGAGTTTGTGCCACAAGTATTGTTACCTATGTAAATAAACAAAGCCATCCAGTAAATAGAAATGTTAGATAGTATACACTTAATTTGCTACATAAGTTCAATATTAATCAATTTCATATGATTTAGAAATATTATCTAATAAAATTAATTATGGTAATTGTTAAATTTATACATTTATTTGCCCTTTTATAATAAAAAAAGAACTAGTCGGCGATTAAATTGACATATAACAACAATTTGTTTGAATTGCTACTACACAGCTCAATAAAAGTGTAGCTAAATTGAATTAAAACATAATAGTAGCAAAAAGTTCTGCACTAAAGTTTAAATTTATAAATATAAAATTGTGACGATTTTATTACAATTTACCGGCTGCAAGCAAGACGCTCTGTCTATTGAATCGAGTCTCTGCGGCGATTTCTACATATATTTAACTTTTTAATTTGTCTATGATTAACTTCCAAAGCGATAATAAAATTGCAAAATCAAAACAAGGATATTACACAAGAAAGTCGTATATCAAGTCAGAAAAATTAGTATTACCTTTTTTGATAGGCGCCAACGTAAGGATTAGTTTGTAAAGACAATCTTTGGTAGCTGCAAGTGAGGAGCGAACGCACTTAACTAACGCTGCTGAAGCTAGAGCGCGGCAGATCGAAGTGCGTGTGCGATTAATCTCTATCGAAGATCCTCGAGACCAAACTGCACACCTGTAAAGGCCGATTTGAACGCATTACATTAAATATTATGCTAAAAGAATAGTTCTCTATTGAATAACTGTAGGGAAAAAAGTACTTGTATTTATCAACGGAGAATACATCTCACACCTTCGTTTCGCGGATGACATGATTTGCGCGAAATGTTGAATGGCTTGAGTGATGCCTCCCAGCTAGTTGGTCTTGGCATAAACTTGGACAAGACCAAGGTCATGTTCAATGATCTTGTCGTGCCAAGACCAGTGACAGTTAACGGAATCCTCCTCGAGGTTGTGCAGGATTACGTGTACCTAGGCCAGACTATCCAACTTGGCCGGCATAACTTCGAGAGAGAGGCTGAAAGGAGAATTCACTTGGGCTGGGCAGCATTTGGCAAACTTTGTCGAGTCCTCACGTCCGAGATTCCCCAATGCCTGAAGACCAAAGTCTTCGACCAATGCGTCTTGCCTGTGTTAACGTATGGCGCCGAGACGTGGACACTGACGGCGGGGCTAGTCCACAAGTTTAAAATCACTCAGCGTGCTATGGAGCGAGCTATGCTCGGAGTATCTCTCAAAGATAAAATCAGAAATGAGATTATCCGCGAGAGAACCAGAGTAACCGACGTAGCTAGCAGAATAAGTAAGCTGAAGTGGCAGTGGGCCGGTCACGTCTGTCGCAGGACTGATGGCCGTTGGAGCAAAAGAGTCCTGGAGTGGAGACCGCGTCTTGGCAAACGCAGTGTAGGGCGTCCACCGTCTCGCTGGAGCGACGACATCAGGAAGGTTGTCGGGGCCAGGTGGATGCGCATTGCGGAGAACCGGGATGTCTGGCGCAGACATGGGGAGGCCTATGTCCAGCAGTGGACTGCGATAGGCTGATGGATGGATGGATTTATCATTAATTAACTTAACTTCGATAGCGACGCTTCAAGAGGGTCAAACGCTTTCAACGAACTTTTGAAAGCTCAAGGGTTCACGGGTTCAAACATAGGACAAGTGCTGATGAAAAAGTTAATGTTAATGTGCTTAATTGATATTTACAATTTCTCATATGCTTAATCAGCAAATAGATTTTTTTCAAAAAGGGGTATACAAATTCTTGGGGTGTTATCTATGGAAGTTTACGACAGAAAACTATCATAAGGGAAAAATTAATTCACTACTTATCCTATAAAAAAGCACTTTGAAACGTAGCGCAAGATGATTGATCTATTTGATAAAATGAACTAAGGCCTGGTCACCAGCGAAGACCCAATGTACGAGTATATACTTACCGCGCGTGTGGATATTGACGATTGCATTTCAAATCAGGGTCAAATAGAATGGTTTAGGAACGCGTAAATATTCAGTAGTACTGGCACATGACTGAATCGTGACATCCATGAAATTTAATTCCATTTATTTATTTTTTTAATTCTGATCAACTACGAGTATTAATTAGTATTAGAACTACAACTCCTCTAGAAGGATGATCCGAACACAAAGTACCGAAAGCAAAAAAAATGTAACATTCTTTAATCTTCTTCCTTATTCAATAGAATCTTGATTATATACGTACGTTAAATTATCGATTACATCATAGTCATATGTCATCCGATATGCGTGAAAAACATTACAATACCAAGTAAAGCTTGCAAATTATAGATTATTCGAAATTGGCTTATTGCCACTTAACATTGTTGAGATAAGCATGTAACTCCTGGGAAGCTATTAGATTTACGATCGATAGGCGCTATAATGATATTTTATCACACGCTAAGAATGCTAACAATTCCGTTGACGTAACAAACAAAATGAGGCAGAGGGACACGGAAAATTAAAATTCTGTATAACGTTATCGTAAAACATAAATTCATTTACTTTATGTTTAGTTCTTAGTAATTATAACAACATGATACATATTATAATAATTGATTTGAAAACCTAACAAGCGAAATGACTTATATAAATTAGTCGTTATGTCAATTAGCAATCATAAGGATACAGGTATATAGTATAATTAAATATACTAAAGCATTTTTAAAAATTTAAGGATTATCCATAATTGAAACATATTATTTGTAACAAGATTCTTACCAGTGTGGTTCAATTGTATACATTCACGGTTCCGCTTATCTCAATAAAATCATTATTATTCCTGTGAAAATTTTGATATTGACATATCAGTCAGAGGTGTATATAGAAGTGGGCATATTGTGTTAGTTATGATCGAAGAAAATGGGCAAGCAAATAGCAAATAGCAATGGTAAGATAAACTCGGTACGACTATAAAATGCAAAGTAAAGTATTGTGTTTGTATTTATCTTCAGGCAATAGAATTGTTAATGCTTTATTGAAACTGTATTTGTCTTGTCTGACATACCGAAATATAATAAGCCGCGTGGTATCCGGCTGAGTAGAATAAACCATCCTCTTTCTTACCGAGGTGTCGCAAAAGGCCACTAAAGTAAGTCGACGTCAGGCAGGCGGCAACTCGTAAAATACCTAGCCAAATCATGCGACATCGTGTTCATAGCATGTTGTGCTGTCCCCACTCTAGGTGGGATAAGGGAAGGAGAAAGATGTCTGGCATACCGAATAATTTTGAGTATAGCCTATATTTAGCGAATGTTGTGAGTGGACATCTATTTTACACACACAATTATTTGTTTAAGTGGCAATACTAAAACAAATAATTGTGTGTGGGTATAACTTGTTCTGATATGTTACCTGAATAAAACTCTGTAAACACCCTGTTCGTTCCATATTTGCACGGGTGCGCTCTTGTAAGCAGTGACGTTATGCAAAACATCGGCAAGAGCCGTGACCAGGGCCGCAGTTGGCGCAGGCTTGTAGAGAGGCATATGAGGCGACAACAGGACGTTGTCGTTTTTTTCCGCACGCACTTCTAGTTCAGACTTACGCTCCAATACAGAAAGCGGGACGTTGGGTTCTAGACAAAAATAAAACTGTGTCAACAATAAAACCCTACAAAAAAGATCCTTCAAATAATACAAATACAGTAAAGCCAACAAGAAAAATTTAATCCACGGATTGAACGCACGTTATTTTGAAAAGCAATCTGTGTGGGTAAGCTAAAACTGCGAAGAGTACAAAGTCAGATGTAGCTAGGATGTAACTCTTTTTACTTAAACCGAGCCGCAGTAATGTGCATGAAAATTATGAAAAATATATTCAGAATCTCGGAAATGGCTCCAACGATTTTCCTGAAATGCAGCATGTAGGAGGTTTTGGGGGAGAAAATCAATCTAGGTAGATTTTATTTAAAAAAAAATCATTTTTGGGCATAAAAAAATTATTAACATATAAATTTAATATAAAACACAATTTTTTGCCGTAAATTGTCAAATGAGTGTAGTTTTTTCGGGGAACGGGCGGTCACGAAAAATGAAAATACCCAGGATAATACCGAGCCCCACCTACCCAATATATTTTTTTCTTTTTTTTTGAAGTTGCTCTTTTGAATTTTGTAAAAAGTTACCGAGCAAGGCTCGGTCAACCAGGTACTGGATATATCTATATAATCTATACAATTTTTCAGCCGTCGACATGTGCAAAGAATAACATTACCTATATATTATTTCTAAAACCTGAGATACAATGTTATTCCCTGCAGGTGTCAACAAATAGACAACTTCGATAGCGACGCTTCAAGAGGGTCAAACGCTTTTAACGGACTTTCGAAAGCTCAAGGTTTCACGGGTTACAACATAGAACAAGCGCTGATGAAAAGTTACCTATGTGCTTAATTGATGTTTACAATTTCTCATATGCTTAATCAGCAAAAAATATATTTTTTAATGGGATATACAAATTCCACTATGGCAAGCAAGAAGACTGGCAACTGACAAGGCAAGGCTGGCAAGAAATCATAAATAATGGTAATAATTTTATTATTATTATGTTTTGAATAAAACATGAAAAATTGATTCTTTTATTTCATTCAAAAAACGGACAGAACTTTCCGTTAGACCTAACACTAACACCAACTAACAATTTATAATTATATTAACAAAATATAGCCTACACCGTTAATTTTGTGATATTGCTTATTATAACGTTATACGATACGACAGGTGTTGCTACACCTGTCGTATCAAATAATGTAAAATAAAATAATATTACTTTAGTGTACGATTGTTGACTGTTCTTTTAACAATCTAACGATAAAGTCAGTTATATATGAGTGTTATATTTCATGACCGATTGAGATCATACACCTTTTTTGTAGGTATAATAAATACCCGTTTAAGAATCACTACATATTATAAAACAAAGTCCATATTTCCGTATGTACGCATAAAACTTTAAAACTACGCAACCGATTTTGATGCGGTTTTTTTTAATAGATAGAGTGATTCCAGAGGAAGGTTTGTACGTATAATAACATTCAATACGAAGTAGAGAAATACTGTAATTTTTGAGGTTTCTGTAAATAATTACATTTTTTTCCGCTTACATTGCAAACGCAGGCTAAACCCTACGAGATTTATCAAAATGATGTACAAAGTATTTGTACACCTTAAAAAGGCCTACAGAAAAGTCCGCGATGGTATATATCTATCTCTTATGGATAACCCACAATAGCAGTTTTTTTCATTTACTTTTTACGAAAAATGATGCCTTATGTTCAAACCAATTTTTATACAATACAGCATTAATCCTTATCCAATTGAGTACCTTAAATAAATTGTTGATTTAATATAGATCAATATGGCCGTTTACAGCATGCAATTTAAATGAACATTTTCGGAGATATTACAGATTTAAAATGCCGTGAGGACGCCGCGCTTCACCCTATAGCACTTCGAATCTTTTAGAGTTTGTTTAAAAACATTCTGTAATTAATTGTAAAAATAAAATACATAGGTAAAATGTAAATAAGTAAAAATGTACTATATGAGTTTAGATATTCCAAAGATAGCAGGAAATCGTCTTGGTATAGGGAGAGGAAATTGTTTTTCTCCAAATTTAACGCTTGCGGGCCACGGGCAGTAATGAATAAATCAAAACTACTGGATCGATTTTAATCATTTTTTTTACACTGACTGACATGAGATATATATTTTATACCCGTGCGAAGCAAGGGCAGGCCGCTAGTATACCTATAAATATTACGATTTTCATATAATAATTATACTGATATTTCCTTTTGTCTAAATTTCTCCAGTTATTCAATTCAAGTTAATAGAGGATTGCATTACTGATCAAAGTATGTTTTTTTTATGTAAAACATGAATGAAATAATGGGCAATATACACAAAGAAATATATAATATATTTATAATAATACTTTATTTACGAAATAATAATATAAATATAATAATACTAACGGAAATTTCTAGAAAGCTATTCACTACGGTACATACCTACTATTATTGTGAAATGATAAGTACTAATATTTCGTAATTTACACTTACCTAGATAATTCCTATTCTCCGTATCATTGCAGTAATATACAAAAATGTGCAAACTCTCTTCTATAAAATTGTTGTCTTCCATTGCTTTAAGTACTTCACGTTCTATTACCTTTAATAATAAGAAAAAAATTGCATCAATTAGAAATCTTTCGGAAACTATTCTTGTAAATAAACAATAATGTTCCTTATTAATCAGTCAACCCTACGGTTTTAAGATATTTTAAATACACACTACCATTAAAGTCCACAGGTTAAAAGTTATTATAATTTATATTTCCTAACTATTATGTGTGGTATCCGTCTAAGTAGAATAAACCACCCTCCTTCTTACCGAGGTGTCGTAAAATACGACTGGTAAGTTGTCGTCAGACAGGCGGCCGGTCGTAAAAACGCAGCTTAATCATGTTACAACATGTTTATAACATGTTGTGCCAACGCCACTTAGAGCGGGATAAGGGCAGGAGGATATATATATATATATATATATATTATTCTTTTTCCTTTATAGTTCAAAAATGTTAAAAACATATTTAACCACTTTATTCCATTATACTTAAACCTCCTTCATACGAACCTTGTCTTATCTTAATTATGCACAGTTATTTAATTATGAATTTCGGTAATGAAATATTAGCAAAGGTGAGTAATTACGTAAATTAAGAAGAAACATTGACACAGTTGAAAAATATATCAATATTTCTTTAACATTCATATTTCATCGCCCCATACATGCGTAAATGCTGAATAGAATAAATTGCACATTTAAAATAACAAGTAGGACAAAGATAAGGAATATCGCAGCATGCGTATTAATTTGTTCATTCCTGTATAATATGTTACTGGGCCTATGGATTGTATGAAGGTGAATAACGTATATACAAGTATTTATAATTGTTGCAGACCTTCTATAGTCGAATCATGGCAAAATACATGTAATTGATGCTGTTACATATATATCTAACTAGCGGCCTGCCCCTGCTTCGCACGGGTATAAAATATATATCCCATGTCAGTCAATGTAAAAAAAAATGATTAAAATCGATCGAGTAGTTTTGATTTATTCATTGCTGCCCGCATTCATTCATTCACGCGTTAAATTTGGAGAAAAGCAATTTCCTTTCCCTATACCAAGAAGATTTCCTGCTATCTTTGGAATATCTAAATTCATATAGTACATTTTTACTTATTTACTTTTACATTTTCCATATAGACATATACCATCGCGGACTTTTCTGTAGACTTTTTAAGATGAACAAATACTTAGTACATTATTTTGATAAATCTTGTATGGTTTAGCCTGCGTTTGCAATGTAAGCGGAAAAAATGTAATTATTTACAGAAACCTCAAAAATTACAGTATTTCTCTACTCCATATTGAATGTTATTATACGTACAAAACTTCCTTTGGAATCACTCTATCTATTAAAAAAAACCGCATCAAAATCTGTTGCGTAGTTTTAAAGTTTTATGCGTACATAGGGATATAGGGACTTTGTTTTATAATATGTAGTGATGCTGTTTTGTAAAGAAATCGAATTACTTCGAATATTAAAATATAATAATGTACATCCTCCTGCCTTTATCCCACTGTAAATGGGGACAGCACAACATGTTATAAACATATTGTCATATGATTTGTCTACGTACTTTACGAACGGTAGCCTGCCTGACGTCAACTTACCTATAAGAAAGAGGATGGTCTATTCTACTCAACCAGATACCACACGGCGGGTTAACATACCTTAGTCGCCTTTTACGACACCTCGGTAAGGAATGAGGGGTCTATGAGTGGTCTATTCTACTCTGCCAGAAACCACACGGCTATAAAACATAATAATGTACCGCACATGATTAATTAGCGTTATTTCATAAATAAATTTGGAGTAGATTTTTAGAAAATTTTTATTTAACTATCTACCTACACGAATAGTTATTAATCTCATTCACTATCCAAATTAATATTAATTAATCCGGTTACCGGTACCTTTTTGGAGGTAATGTCGTTCGAAACCTCAACAAGACAATACCTATATAAACAAAATTTGAAAAATTGTATTTATTAATAAAAAAAATGTGTTTATTACACAATTTTTCACTAAACTAACATATTTTATGTGTATGTAATATATGTATGTAATATATGTATAGGTGTCAACTATCAGTTCACACCTATACCTATTACATACACATAAAATATGGAGGGAAACATGATGAAGAAGCATATTTTAAAACTTCGCAAAAATCAATGAGGTTGCAGATTAAAAAATATTTATTCCAAAGTCCATATAATCATGTTAATATTGATACAGCTTCGTCTACTACAAATAATTACGTAGTTATTATCTGACAAAAGAACAAATATCCATAAATGCGAAAATGTTTGTTTATCCGTATTTAACGCCCGGACGGAGTTTGATGTGATATGCAGATATTTGAACATTTTAACATCAAACTAAACATAACATGGAAACGAAGTAGCTGGTAAAAATTAATATACCACAGAAATAAAATAAAATCGATACATGAAACAAAAAAAAAAATCTGTAAACCATTGGTATCGTTTAATAATTTAAACTTAAATTAAATAAGTTATGCACATTATTAATAATACTTAATAATTTAAAAAAGGTACATAATCAGTTCTAGAAACATCATTTATCAACTAAATCAATTATTAAATAAACCATAGTACCTTATATAAAAATCTATGTTTTTATTAATGCTATAAATATTCCCGATAATTCATTAATCATTTTAAGTTTTACCAACTAGCAGCTTTAATATAGTTTATATTCCAATGATAATCATCAACCAAACAATACATAAACGATAAATAAAACATATGCCTACCATATTTTGTTACAATATATCTTAAAACTAGAACCAATAATTTCAGAAATGCGTGATAACAATATTAATCCTAACACTTCAAGAACATAAAATAACCATAACAATTTATACAATGTATAATCTAGTAAGTACATACTTATAAGTACGTTTTCAGTTGATTAACTACACATAAATTGGTTTAATAAATGTATCATTTAACGCGGCCTAAACCTAAGCCAAATGCCACCCTTGTTTTTAAGCATGACACTTCTTGGATCGTAGTGTATCGTGGGAGTAGTCTTCGCGCAAGGCTCTACTACGTATGTTTCAAGTATAGCTGCCAGACCGGCTACCACCATAAGTTGCGCAAAACGGGCACCTGAAAACCGAATCGAAGTTCAAAATCAAAAAGCAGTTTTTGTACTAAAGAACCTAAATAACTGCTGTTGGTCCAACCAGATAGACATTACTTATTTTCTATGAAACTTCTTCTAAAATAGGCATCGGCACCTAGAAGTTTCGGGTCTCCAGTTACTTACGCATAAAAAATATTTTTATTATTTAAAAAAAAAGTATGTAGAGCAAATAGTCCCATTGATGTAATAATGTTTTTATGATAAAAATAATATTTGTAAATTTTTCAAATCATTATAATAGTATTTCATAAAATGCATTCTTTATGCTTATAATCAATAAATACTACACAATTGACCACTTATATGATCATGAAAACAATATTTTTCAGTGACTGGGAAAACCTGTGTATACTGTCAATTATGACTGACGAAAGGGTTGCCGACTTCTGTCTAAACCGATCTGTCGAATATTCAAAGCCTTCTCTATAAATTATATTTTTATAATAGGTACACATTTATTATATTTTATAAAATACCTACATAGTTTGTATACTGTGTGAACATTCGTTAATATTGAGTATGAATATTCAACTAATTATTCGATAACTGGGATCGATAACCGAACGGTTGACTGACAAAAATATGTATGTCGGTCATTGACTCCTTAGTGACATATTACCAATCACGCATTTTTGCCATTGGAAAT
Organism: Morpho achilles; assembly: GCA_947086495.1. Lineage (NCBI taxonomy): Eukaryota > Metazoa > Arthropoda > Insecta > Lepidoptera > Nymphalidae > Morpho > Morpho achilles. The sequence goes on along the minus strand of CAMTZB010000019.1, from coordinate 8,385,735 downwards.
TGATGAAATTCACTCTTCCATTACGAATCTCAGGCTATTGCTGAGGAATTGGGTCAGATAACTTATCTTCCAACATATCTATGTTAATAAAAAAAATCGATATTAATAAAGTTTTACGGTTATCATACAAAATATATTTCGCTGGAACGCAGTTATAAGTATTACAACACACTGAATAGTTGTATAAAAATTAACTTTTTTATGTAATCAAATTACGTAAAATCATAAAAGATCTCACGTCTATCAAAATTGTTTAAATAACATTGCCTTAGTTAAGTTTTGGTGACTTCTTTGAAAAACAATAGAGGTGCACATTTAATATAAACGAATATCAAATATTAAACTGCTTAATAGAAAAACATAGCACTACAGGTTTAAATGACTTGGGTCCATGTGAAATTTGTCTATTTTGTAAAGCTTATTTCAGACATGAGATTGCTATAAGGCACATATAACTTTTATATATCGTGTAAAATAAATAAATAGCATACCTGGACAGCTTCTCGGTCCATCTCCAAATGCAATGAACCCAGCTGGATTTGAGTCTTCTGTAAATCTGTCAGGATCAAATTTGTCTGGATTTGAAAAATACCTCGGATCTCTTTGAATACAGTGTAATGGTATGATGACCGCATCTCGAGCTTTCAATTGTAAATCTGTGCTAGGTAGTGTACAAGGAGTAGTGCACAGTCGAGTAGTCAGTGGTGTTGGAGGATGCAGCCTCAGAGTTTCCAAATAGGTTTGAGCTGCTAACTTCATCGAAGACACCGCTTCATAGTTTAAACCATCATAACGTTCTAAACATTCCGTAATTTCAGTCCTTAACCTATTCTGCAAATCAACATCTTTTGCTAATTCATATAAACAAAACGATAACGTTGTTGCTGATGTTTCTAATCCTGCTAGCATAAATATAAAAGAATTCGAAGTTATTAATTCATCAGTCATAGGAAATCCTGTCTCCGTTTTTTGTACATTCAACATTAGTTGCAGAAAATCACTTCTTTGAGTACCAGTTGTACGTCTTTCTGTTAACACTTGATTGATAATGTCGGTAAAAAAAAATTCAACGTCCATTGAATACGTTCTAAGATTTAAGAATTTAAATAGTCGTGGAAAAAATGTTCGACAATATCTCTTCAAGATCGTGGAACGATCTGTTCGGAACATCTTTTGTGACATTATTAAAAATGGTGATTTACTGTCTTTTAACGAGCCTGGATCCACTCCAAATGCACAACTACCAATTATATCAGTGGTAAATCGACACATTAATTTTGGTACCTCAATATCTTCTTCGGATTCTTTAATGAGAACAGCTTTCAAGGTTTTTGCACAATCTGCTATTAAAGGAAACATAGCTTTCATTTTAGCCGAAGAAAATGTTGGTGTCACAATGTGCCGCATCTTGTTCCATTCGGGTCCACTCATATTGGCCAGATTGCGTAAAAGTGGCTCCCGCCTTGTGTCAGTTGCAACAGATATTCTATCGCTAAAATTCGAAAAATCCTTAGACAATACTGCCTTAACTATTTCTAAATCAATCAATAATAAAGCCGGCCGTCTTGCCTGAAATATTCCTACATATTTCTCATGTCGATATTTATCATAGAAGAACTGAAGCATCTTCGTATAACTCCGACGCATTGTCAATGTAGCGCCAAAATTGCCGAATATAGGGCATGGCTCTCTATATGGCACATTTCTGTAGTGCCAGTATTTTCTTCCCTTCGTCGCATAGTGAAATATTGTAAGTAATAACACTAATAACAGCATAATCACTAACAACGTTATAGTAACACACATGTTCACTTATAGTCGCAAAAAAATCTGTATCAATAGACAAAACAGGTTTAAACGCTGCACTTAAGTTGACTATTTGCGGCGTTTCTGTGGTAAACAAAGCAATGCGCGTTGTAGATCGAGTTCATGTGGTGGCAAGCGGCGCTAGCAGCGGTGACGGTCAGAAATCGAATGAGCAATATCGCTAGCGAGCGTCAAGATAAGCTCTACGCGTTGCCTCAAGGTCATATATGTTGACGTACTGAGTCCGTGACTTGCATGTACCCATATGCCTACTCTTAGGGCGATTTTTCACATGGATCTTCCTCTCAATGCGTGAGAACCTCAGACGTTACATTTTATTACATAAAAATGTATTTTATCACAAATGATTTCTTTTAGTTATTAAAACGTATTAATGCAATAAAACTGCATTACTTACAATTTTTTAACTTAATTATGTACTGTAATTTAATCTTATCTATTACTGTTCAACTTTTTAGTCGAATTTATTTTAGATGATGAAATTATTATCACTGCATATCGAATATAATAAAAACCAAAAACTAGAAAAAACTGCATATCTACAGTAATGAAAAGTACCAAACAAATTTAATATATATGTAAACTGATATTCAAATCTTCTATGAAAATTTCCAAGATACGTTTAACATGTAATTATTCTTCACTTCACACTTAAGTGTGAAAATACTGGGAAAATCCACAAACAAGAATCTTTAAAATTTCCTTAGAGTCAAAGAATTTAGTACTAGAAATTTGTGCTGTCTATATCCCTCGTTTATAAGTAATAAAATTCATTATACATTAAAAATAAACGATATGCCGACTTTTCCAGACTTTTTAGTAATATCGGGCACGATCGGGCTTTGTGATTTTGTCGTGGAAATTGTCTCCTGATGATGCTTCGGTTGCGGGACGAAACGATTGTTGAGTTTGTGATAGTGAACGTATGTAGTGCTTGTGTATTGTGGTGGTGGTGATGGAGGTTTGTGCATGTGTTTTTACAAATCCTGCATGTATCAGGTATGAAAGCAGATTGTCCACTCTACATTTAGCATTATAAATATTTTCTATTTTACTTCACCGCGGATTATAGCAAAATAATTTTATTATTACTTTTGTATCGGGCACGACTTCTGTTATTATCGTTAAGTTTGATTCCATACTAAAAATTTAAAAAAAAAATAAGTTTTTCACATGAAAGCAAAACATGAGAAGAAACTTATTACTTAAAATAAATTATCGTTATGTTTTAAATATAACATGCACTTTATATGACATAAACCATTTGGTATGCGGCTGAATAGAATAGTAACTCCCTCATTTCTTACCGAGGTGTCGTAAAAGGCGACTAAGGTAAGTCAACCCGCCGTGTGGTATCTGGCTGAGTAGAATAGACCATCCTCTCACCGAGGTGTCGTAAATTACGACTAAAGTAAGTTGATGTCAGGCAGGCGGCCGGTCGTATAATACATAGTCAAATAATGTGACAGCATGTTTATAACCTGTTGTGCCGACCTCACTTAGAGTGGGATAAGGGCAGTAACATGATGACTTTATATAATATAAACAAAGTCTTTTAGGATTAAATGAGTTCACGTCTCATTTCAGCGCACGATATATAAAAAATGCAATGCATAAATATTAGATGTATTTAAATCAACGATGATTAACGAACAATTTAATATTGAAAGCAAATAACTTATTTTAGGTTTGACTTCATGGTTGCTTACTCATAATATTGTTTGTTATTACAACGTGCAGTCTGTGTATGTAAATACAAGTCTGTTTTAACAACACTCTGAACTTTGTGCTTTATATATCGAGGATAGAAATAAGGAAAATAAATGATGCTTACATAGTCCATCGACTATATTGTAGTCATTTTAACAGTTTCGGAAACTTAGTGTAAACTGTAAGTAAGCAAACTGTTGACATAAATATCATTCTCCTGCCCTTATCCCCTCTAAGTGGGGTCGGCACAACATTTTGAAACATATTATTACATATTTTGGCTAGTTATGTTATGACCGGCCTCCTGCTTGACCTCAACTTACCTAAGTCGCCTTTTACATCTTGGTATGAAAATGAAAAAATAATGAAATGAGGATAGTCTATTCTTTTCAGCCGGGGTGCCAAAGTGGTCGGTCTCCTCGTGGCGCACCCTGGGCAAGCTTAGTCTTGGCGAACGGACCACTGAGGGGTGGCCAATTCAGTTGTCCCTCTGATTAGCAGAGGGCAATCTGGACGGGCCGGGGACTTCGGGGGGGTTGGGGTGAAGTCCCTAATGAGCGACGGGTCCAGTTGGGCTTACTCTAAGTCTGGCTGGACATGGTTACGGCCACCGTCGGCGAAACCCGGAAGCCCAGCAATGGGAACGGGGACCTTCGGGTTGCGAGGAAGAAAACCTCTATAAAAAATTACCCGGTGGGGGCGGAAACGCCCACCAAGGCGTTGGGGCCCCTACTTGGGGCGCGATCTCTCCCTGTCGACCGTGACATAGCAAACACGGTGGGCAGGGAGCGATCGTGGGCAGCGATGGCCTCCTTTAGCTCTGCGGAGGAGGGCGGATTGGTTCCACGAACTGTTGTTCTGGATCCAATCTGCTGCTGGTGAGTCCAGGTGTTAGTGACTCGCCCAAGCCCATCGTCTGCCGCCCTAACTGGGGACCTTCGGGTGTTCCGAACGGGGTACATCGGACACCTGGCTTACAGGTCCCCGAGGCGGTCGGTGCATCTGGTGCTCCCGATGCACCGGTTAGCGGAGGGGGGTTTCTCTTTCGAGGGGCCCCTACCTGGAGGTGTTTATTCTCTGGGATCAGAGCTGTCGGCGGGATGGGGGCAAAATGTACAATGATACCCTGTCCTTGCCATTGGCAGCGTGGTGGAGCACACAGGTCGTTTTAGTCGGTGCGAGTCCGACATAACCGCCGCCTGTCCCCGTCGGGCGGCGGTACCCATAAGGGGTTTTTTCCTGTATAATAAAAAAAAAATCTTTTCAGCCGGATACCACACTTCGGTTATGACGTAAATTTAAATTCAAATTCAAAATATTCTTTATGTAATTTTCTGTATGTAATTTTGATCTTATAGTGTTAAATTCACAAATGCATTAAACGGTAAAACTAACAACCTTATAAGAGCTTCGTATAACATAACAAATATCCAATGTATGCAAATTTTCTGGTATGGTTAATGCAAACGATTTAAAACTGAACCGCAGTGTAGAAACGTTCTTATAACATCCATTGTATTCCAAAACAAGAATAAGTAATAAGAAACAAATCACTCATTCCAACGCCGGACAGTTATCGCATAGACGTCACTTAATCTGTTAAACAAATTGAGCTATTTTTATCGACTCTATTCTTATTTCTCCAAAAATATATTTGGAATTGAGAGTTACTTAAGTAATTTATAGAAGCAGGCGTTACTTTGCGGGATTCCATAGTACAGAAGTTACCATAGAATTATTTTGACATAGTCAGCGTTTGTTACGAGAATCTATTTAATGCTAAGTGTAGGAAGAAGCAAAGTTCACATACCTAAAACGTGCAGGACCAGCCACCACGCGTATCACAAAACGCCGGCACCAACAGCACACCACACAAGAACTGCACACACTCACTACGACAATCTCTACGATCGTTTCGCCACGTAACCGAAGCATCACCAGGCGGATAGGCTCGACGACAAAATAGCAATGCATTGCGATCGGTTCTGCATGGTTTAAATATGTGAACGTATATTATTTATAAAATACATATGTAAGAGAACATATGCATTACTGAATTCTCCAGAACATAACTTTATTCTTTACTGCATCGTAATAAAGACTAAGACAAGGCTAATTATAAGATTAGTCCGTAAGATTATGTCGACATTTTACTTCAATTCTGCGGTATATTTCAGTTATAAATTTCGTCATGAAATCAAAAACCTACCTGGTAAAATAAGAGATAATCTTAAAGACAAAACTGTTTCTGGCAAAATAAGAGATAATCTTAAAGACAAAAATGTTTCTGGCAAAATAAGAAGTAATCTTAAAGACAAAGTTTCTGGACGAGCATTTGTAATATTGGCAACACTGTATAAAAGGCCCATTTCATTTTTACCCCACGCATCGAACGCACCAGTTTCATTTTACGCTCTTTATTTTTTTCTTTTTTTCTCAGATAATTAAAATTAATCTTCGCTAACATTTATTTAAGATGTACACACTTCACACTATAGAGAGAGTTTAATATCTCACACTTTAGGTGAGAGATTCCCCGTATATAAGTATAGCATACTATTCCCAACATCCCTGAACAGGCAAGGGTGACAAAATAATATTAAGTAATGATAGAAATGCAGACTACACAGACATGTTACAAACATGTTGTCATATGATTTGGCTATATTTTACGACCGGCCGCCTGCCTGACGTGAACTTAACTTAGTCGTATTTTTCGACTCCTCGGTAAGAAATGAGGGTAGTACTATTCTATTCAGCCGGATACCACACGGCGTATGTAAAGAACATTCTATTATACATTTTTATTGATGACGCATGACAAACCTAAATATAACTATCGTCAAACAACGTAGGTGGTCCTCAATATTCCATGCGCGAACAATTGCGGTTACTATAATTTATAGGTTATTATACTGCTCCATATGATATTTGCACTGATAAATATTATCGTTGTTTATTTCTGTATGTACTTACATCAGGACTTTCAGTGAGGTTTTGATTTTTGCGTTTAACAAGTTAAATATTCAAGAAACGCCGTAAGGTATAATTTCTTTACGAAGTGTCATAAAAGGCGACTAAGGTAAGTTGACCCGACTTGTGGTATACGTTTGAGTGGAATAGACATCGCTCTTTCTTACCGAGGTATCGTACAATACGACTAAGGTAAGTTGACGTCAGGTAGGCGGCCGGTCGTAAAATACGTAGCCAAATCATGTGAAATGTTTATAATATGTTGTGCCGACCCCATTTAGAGTGAGATAAGGACAGGAGGATGATAAAGTTAAATATTCAAGAAATTAACTGGTTGATCATATTCTAATTTAGTTTTTTACGAACATTGAGTAAAAGTTACAAGCAGTAGTAGGGACCGGCAAACTTAATAAAGAATATTTTGAATTTGAAAATATTGTTGAGGTGCGATAGTATCAAATTTAAAAGCATTAGGGTAACAACTGTATCAATTTGCCAAGCTTACCTGTGTGTGAGGGGAAGTTCTAGTAGTAAGGCATGTCAACAAAGACGCTGCAGCTGCGCGCACTACATTGGCTTCTCCCTCTTGTGAGAAAATTGCAAACGCATGCTGGATCAATGATTGTTGCGGGACACCTGAATAATTTTATTTCTTAATCCACTACTAGTAGTTACTTATTAAGTATTTATATTGAATCGTATTAATGGAAAACACAAACATATACTAAGCAAGATAAACAAGAAAAATAATAAACATTTTAAAATAACCACTAAGTAATATTGCTCTTATGGTAAAATAAAACAATAGCCTGTTATTATCTGCCGTCGTCTGCAGTTTTAACTCGCTACCCCTAAGGTAAGGTCGTAAGTGTTACATGGTTTCACTGAACATGGCTATAGCTAATATATTCATATTCCAGTATGTACAGAAGTTAACTTCTGTACTATGGAGTTCCGCAAAGAAACGCCTGCTTCTATAAATCATTCAAGTATGTGTTATTTTGAATCTTTTGTTCATCAAATATTGATTTTTAAACAAGTATTCTATATACTTCCGGTTATCATTGATCAATTTTTACAAAAATCATTAAAAATATATTTTAACCTTTTTAAAATATCCAATAAAACCAATTTCAAGCAAACTAGTGTTATTATCGAAATCAATGCAATTTAATCTATCAATAAATAATCCAAAAGGTAATTCTATGTTATCATTATAATTCATATCAATTTACAATTCATGAAAATGTTTCAAACTTTCTCACAGTTAATAAACTTGGGCAGCAGTTGGGAGTACTGAGTGAGGGCCGCAATAACATGCAAAGCCGCTGCTCGCAGTTCTGTTCCTTCTGCAGTGCTGCATTTAATTACAGCGCGTACAACACTGCTGTTCCAAACATCACTCCATCTCTTACAAGAAAATATATAAAATAAAATAAAAACATTTAATACGCCATCTCATAAAATCAACAATTATATTAGATCTTGATCATTCTATTTATTATATTCATTGATATACATATATCTCCATCAGAACGAAAGTAAACGCGAAATTAAAGTTATTACACTGTAGAACTTCAATATTATTCAAGTAACGTTATTAAACTAAAATTAAAAAGGGGAACTGAAAAACCATTGGATTTAAGTTAAAATATATAATTTAAATAACAAAACCTTTACTGTAGATACATAAATATTCCGGACGGGCGATAAGATTTTAGAAGTAATTGCAAAAACATTACAGAAACCTTAACTAAAATTAATTTGAGTCTTCACCCAAAAAGCAATTTGTGAATATTTCAGTAATATTAAAATATACTTTTTACTTTGAGTTTAATTCTGAGTTAAACACTTACCTGAAAAGGTAATGCTCTATCACTTATTTGTCTCAACAAAGCCAACAAAGAAAGCATAGCATCTAATCTACACGCCTGTCCTTTACGTCCGGCACCGGATGTACATCCACTCAAGACGTTAGTCATTATCTTCAAACTCTGGATGAGTGTATCTTCTGATAATTTACAGTACCGAGAATGTATTGCATATCTAACACAGCGTAGCAACTCGTTGAGATATCCTGGAAATTGTCTTGAGCGTTACTCACACAATATACCAATATAATTGATTGTACAATAATTAAGTTGATAAATGATCTAAACCAGTGTCTCCAAACCTATTTTGTGCCATGCCTCACCTTAGCCTTTCTAAAATTGTTATGCCCTTAAAAAACTGAAATGTTAGATTTCAGAAAGAAGAATTTTACTTTTTTCGTTATATTTGGCGCCGTTATCTATTGTATTTAAATGTCCCAAAGCGAAAGGGTTAAACTCGTGTCGAGTCCATGTACACCCACTTAAATGTTTATTATATAGCTGCGATAACAAGTATAAGTTAAGTACAAGTATAAGATAATAAGTTCTAATTTCTGGCACGTACCAATGAGATTGATTTTCTATAAAAATTTGTGTCTATTCATTCCCTTTCAGGCGAAGAAAAACTTCGAGAGGAAACCTGCATGAATTCCTGGGATATATAAAATCTACCAATCCGCATTAGAACAATGTAACTTATGCTCCAGCCCTTCTCTCCAAAAGAAAAGAAGGCCTTTGCCCAGCCGTAAGATAGTAACGGGCTACTACTTTACTTTTTAGGTATATATAATAATTACATACTTTTTTATATGTAATAAATACATACATACTCAGCTATTATCTAGATAATAACAAATATCACAGTACTTATTCAAGTGGCTAATATAATTAGCGATGAGTTCTACAAGGCGCGTGAAACATATGGCGATAATTTCATGCAGACTTTGTACTGCGAAGAAAGGGAAATCATATTGATCACATGTGTTGAATAACAAGCGTGTGTCATGTTCTAGTTTATTTGGTTTTTTTAAGAAACTTCCACCATTTAGAATCACAACCATTATGTTTATTTTACGTAAAGATTTACTGTTAGATTCTGGTGGCAACCTTATAAGCAGCATATTAAGATCCAGACTACATTAATATTACGTAAAATTAGATACATTATTAACAGTGAGATTAAGATACATGTAAAGTCTTCTACCTAACTGTTAATATTGAGATTGGTAATCTATTGTTCTATATTGTCGTAGAACATTCCAATTGAGTCATTGTGTAAATGTTATTTACAAACAAGAGATAGGTACTTTAGGCGACTTAATAAATATAACGTTTGCGAGTTATAATATTTTTGCTCTTTACCATTATAATCTACGAATAAACAGGTAAATCAGTATTTCGGAAATATTATGAATACACATTTCATTTATAGAATGTGAAGCCAAAAATTTATAGGGATAGTAGTACATCACGATCAATCGATTTGGCGCTATAAACACAAACATTGTAACTTGAGTTACAGGGTATTGTCGAGATCATAACTAAATATAACTAGCGCATAGAAAAGTGATTGACTTACCTAATATATGAAAATTTTTCAAGTCAATTCTTTGCAAGCACGACAATAATATCTTTAATAAACTTTCCATCTTGCTGCAACTGTATTCACCTTGTTGTTCCACATATAAGATACACCTTACGAGCACTTTAACTACGTGAATCCGTAACTGGTTGAATTCAATGTCGTCTTGCTGTGTTTGGTTGAGGTATAGACGGTCTTGACTCAAGAGCGATATAATAGTTGCGTCGTTACCGATGAAAGACGACATTACCCATAACATGTTATTTTCTTCTACAACAAACTTTAATTTTTAATTAAGTTAACATTTAGCTTTACATCATATTCGATACGATTTTGCTAACTGCAATTCTAAAGAAACTATAACTAAGTACATAATGCCTAATGTAATTTACTTCCACTAAGCAATCAGACACTACCATAACAATCTACATGACAGATAGTACGCCAACCAAAAAGATTTAAAATTAAACTAATATTCAACTAAATTCAACCTATAAAAATACATGAAAGAATTTGATATTGACATAAGATATACATGTTATAGTAGTAAAGCCACATTACTAACTGTCTTTTGGAGCATTGTCCATGAACGTAATAATAAACTGCAGCAAGGATAACAATAATCCAGTATCACGTGAAGAAGCCGGCGGTGCGTTTAGGAATCTTCGACTGTGGTGCCAAGGTAAGCTTCCTAATTCTTTAGCGTTAGTTGGTGATATTGGTATCAAGTTCGTGTAGCTAAAGCAAAATAAATAAAAAATATATCACATATTTTAAGTTAGTAAGATCAAAAGTCACGTAAAACAAATCAAATTAATTTTTAAGTTAAGTTTAGTTAAGTTTTTTTTTTAATTTACAGCTGAGATTTGGTAGGAGCAACATTCCGAAACATTTTTCTTTCTTTGGAAAACATGTATTCTTCCAAATCTATTTCTAAATTCTGGATTCTCGCTTCTATAATTAAATTTCGTAATTCATATTAGACTTGCCTACACAAAGGTTTACACTAAGTAAACAGAATACGCTTATCTTTTATCCTTGAGAACACTCAAAAGCACCAGCAAAAGTTTATTTGAATAAAGATTAATTTGATTTGATTACGTTTAAAAACTATCCCTACCGTAGGAATAATAACTCATACAATAAGATAAATAGCATAAATGCAAAGCAAGATAATTACCCTTCCAACATATGCAAGGCTTTGTTGACTTGCCCATGTGATGTTGCATTCTCTAATTCCAACAGATATTTTGAACTCGAATACTGCAAACACGCAGCTCTAAGTGCCGCCAACTCAACAGATGAGGGCGGCGATAATGGTGATGTAGGTATATTGACTCGTAGGAGCTTTTGACCTCCACTACTTATCCACCACCATCGAACGCGGACTGCACTACCCCACGAATCTTCGCTTAGTAGCCATTCTATATAAAAATTCTGATTGATTAATTAATGATGATAGTAAACTGATATATGGGTTGGAACTATTACCTAAAAATTATTTAATCCAAGAATTTTTATTGAAACAAATTATTATCACATCATAAATTACTTTAATAATGTTTCACAAAGTAATCAAGGTAATAACAAAGTAAGAAATCTAGAATGAGAAAATTTCTCTGATATTACGTTTCTATCAGAAATTTTATTCACTTTGGGACACGACTTTCAGTAATTAAGATAACGACCAAGAAAAAGTGACGTTGGGTAGATGGAGTTACTTTAAATTTAATTATTTTATGGCTATTGGACGATCGATGAATAAATGTAGGCATAAATCGCAAAATTTTCGCATTTACTTCTCAAAATAAAATCATGTATCTTGAAAATTCTGAGAGGTTAAATATTTTTACAGATAAATAAACAAAGGTACCGGTTAAATAAACAGGAATGAGTCGGGCGTGGATTTTGATTCATTGTTTTTGAATGATTATAACGTTGTTACTTACCAACAGAGGAGTGTTCGGTATTGGGGCTTGTATTCCAGTAGCTTTTAACCAAAAATGGTAAGGATATTCGCTGCGTTACGATAAAGGGTAATGCAGGGACGCGATGGCGATTTGAGTCCAATTCCTGTAGTGCAAAACCCGACCACACTACTAACGACAACACCTGAGCTACCATTAACACTGTATTATCGTTAGCTGGAAATACTAATATTACTGAAATAAAAGCCTTGTGTAAATATAAAAATCCGTTAATAAAAAAACCTAATATAATTTTACAGACCTCTCATCAATAGTAATTGTAGATCAGGTATTTTAGCTAAAGCATGCCTGCTGCCGAAACAGATGCTATTCAATATGGACACACAGCTTATCGCGCACTCAGGAAATGCCAAATAATCATCAGTCATCAACGATAATCTAAAAGCATATACGTTTTTTAATCCTTCGAAGATCGCGAAATTTCGCGAAAAACATTCGCGAAAATTCGCGAATGTTTCATAATATCAAGGAACCAAATATAGGGCACATAATATAAATGTTTAAAAAACTAACAAAACGACAATAACTCAACGAAATGTAACCTAAACGGAAAACGAATATTATGGTATGTCAATCATTTAATGATTATTTGTTAATGGAATGGAAACGAAGGAAGAAGGGGGTATCCTTCGCAATAAATTTAAAATCCAATATTTACGTTATTATTATAAATAAGTTTATTTATATGTATTTAAATATAAAAAGAGATTTTATTTTTAAATACATTTACACAACTATTACATAAGTAAGCAGCGGCTTGTTACTATCCCACTGCTGAGAATAGGCTTCTTCTTTCTTAGAGAGAAGAGTTGGAGCTAAGACCTACCACGCTGCTCCAGTGCGGATTTGTAGGTTACACATATCTCCAGAATTCTCTAGAGATAAGCAGGTTTCCTCACGATGTTTTCCTTCACCGAAAAGCGTGTGATAAATTGAAATTATCAATTAGGCACATAAGTTTTAACAGAAAAACTCATTGGTGTCTGCCCGGTTTTGAAACCGTGACCTCCCTGAAAGAGTCGCACGGTATTACCGCTGGGCTGTCAATTATTACATGCTCCCAACAAAATTGGAAAAATACCTCGATTAGTCGAGTTAATAAATATAGCAGTATGGAAGGTCAGTTTTAATAGTATTTTAATATTGAGATAAAACCTATTTCCGATGATCAATATGCAAATACCTGAGAAGAGATACGATCAAATTCAGGCCATCGCACTGTAAAAATGTTTCGTGGAGTTCTGGCTGGCGCATCATCACGGCCAACTGTTGCAATGTGCTTCGCCGTAAAGAAGGCTCTAAAGTTGGATGAGTAAGCGACTTTTGGGCTACGTACTCCGAAGTATCTTCTTCTAGAATCAAATCTTGTTTTAGCACGTCTATGATTTGAACGAGCCCTGATGTCTGGAAATAAAATATATAAGAACATTTGCACATTAAAGACGTTCCTTATTTACAAAACTCGCTAAACCGGACCATGCCTCAGTGTAGTTTGACTTTTGCCGGTGTTGACTTCTGTTCTGTTCCGTTCTTCCTAAGTTATACTCGAATAAATAAGTATAGAAAGACATGCGCTTTCTCAGTAATCTTAGTAACATCTTACTCAGTATCTAACATATTATCTTACTTAGTATCTTACTTAGCATCTTACTTAGTATCTTACTTCATATCTTACTTATTATACAATAGACAAAGCAGGAACCGACATAGGCTTGCGGCTCCTGCTTTGCGCCTTGCAAAAGTACGTAATTCGTTTGTGGGTTTTGGTATAAGATTCTATAATAAAATTCCGCAATCAATTTCAGCTTTGCCATTACATCAGTTTAAAAACACTGTTAAAAAGAGGCTGATACAGAAAGCCTACTATACTCTTGAAGATTATTTGGAAGATAAGAATGTGTGGATATAGCTCTCTTTGAACCTGTACAAGACAGTAACGACTTAATGTAAAGAGTATTAAGAATTATATTTTTAAAAGAGCAACCGCCGAGTTTCTTGCTGGCTCTTCTCGGTAGGAACAGCTTTCCGAACCAGCAGTAGAGTTGACGATTCAAAAGCACTTGTTTACAAGTTTATTTGAATAAAGAATATTTTGAATTTGAATTTGAATTAATAAATAAAAATTAAACTGAACTGACTTGAATATTTTTGGAGAGAGAGCTAGTATGATCAATATTAAAATCCTGTGGCACGATTCGTCTCATTGCATTCATTATTATATCCGTGCGCAATGTTTCTCGCGGAGGCAAATATTTGCTATCATCTGAAAAGTTCGCAATAGTTAATTTTGTCATATTAATCTACAGAAAGATAAGAACAGCAAAACCAAAGTAAAAACAATGTTTCAAATTACTATAAATAATATTTCTGACTTAATAATCTAGAACTCTATATTCATCTTTGTATTAATAATAATATTATTCCCATTTTCCTTTTAACTCCCTCAAGAAACCATATGTTATCTATAATGATAATATAGATATATATAAAATAAAGCATTTTGAGTACCAATCATCTTCAAAATTTCGTAGAATATTTTTTTAATAGACAATTTCCTTTCTTTGCTACGTTGGAAACAATTATAATATCATACTACTAATATTAGAAGAGGAAAAATTTGTATGTATGTTTGTAATGTTTTCACACAAAAACTGCTGGACCGATTTCAAAAATTTATTTCACCATTGGAAAGCTGCATCTTTACTGATCAACATAGGCTATATTAGATTTTCAAAAAGTAGGTTATAAGGGAAACCGCGGGATATTACTAGACTAATTTACTATTTACTAGATAAATCTATGTAGGCTAGAAATATACTTGCCCAATAACCTGCAGAGATAATGTACAGCGTCCAACTGAACAGCAGCGCAGTTGACAAACATAAGACGTATTAAGCCAGCGACCATTTCTAATCTCGACACTCCCATACATTCAACAATATCCAGCTCCAACGATTTGCATATTGCTTTACCTAAACATTTGTACAAAACACAACTTTACCGTTCGTGTAAATTGATAAATAAAATAGCGGATTATAATACCTCAACATATAAATATAGTACCACCCTCATTTCTTACCGAGGAGTCGTAAAATACGACTAAGGTAAGTTGACGTCAGGCAGGCGGCCGGTCGTAAAATACGTAGCCAAATCATGTGACAACATGTTTGTAACATGTTGTGCCGACCCCACTTAGAGTAGGATATCGGCAGGAGGATGATGATGATGATAATTTTAATAACAATATCAGTTTTTAATCATTTATATTTATGGCTATATCAAAAATACGGGACAAAAAATTTTTGAACAATTATTAAATGGCTAGTTCAACTTTTTTATTAATATAAAAAAGGGTTAAAAAATATTGGTATTTACTCAAATTACCGATTTACTTATTTACCCAATTGTGTATCGTGTTCTGCATAAACATGCAGCAGAGGTAAAATAGGCAACAGACTAGCTAGCAGACGCCACCAGCAAACTTCACTCAAGACCAGTCTACCTCGAAGCAAGTATAACATTATTTCCGAAGAGCAACGTTCCACCTAAAAATAATTATTACATACTCAAAACCACACTATTACCTAAGCATAATATATATATCAAAACGAGGCTTAACATAGTATATGTAAGTTAATAGTTAAAATATATTAAATTTGCATGCATAGTGAATATAACAAAAAAATCATGTTATAGCAAATACGACATACTGTGCTTTTCGTCACTCAATTGAAGTGTATAAGAATAAAATATAATATAGGTAATATTTTATAAATAAATATTATGAATATTATATTTTATTTTATTTGTTTATTTATTCATTTTATTTCTTTATATATTCTTAGAAATGTGAGAGAAAAAATAGCACATGTACAAAGGCAACAAACACATGTACAAAGAATAACAGAAGGAAAAGGACAAGAAGTGAAAAACGGGCAATACAAAAAAAAGTAAAGTTAAGTAAATAATGACAATTATATTTATTCTAACATGTTAATGTAGCCTATAGTAAATTGGTTCACAGCTAGACTAGTACAGTAAAAAACAAACATAATAAACCCAGACTAGTTGGCTGGAATAGATTCATATTCCGGAATAAGCCCGTCATTTCAAATTATGTTATTTTATATATTTTTTTATATGTATTAATGCAAATAAAGAGATATCAAACAAACCCAGGCCTGCCTATATTTTCAAAAGCAAATTAGTCTTTTCTGAACCACCACTGAACATTCGGCTTGTAAAATGAATCAAAAAAATTGAGTTACAGTTTTTGTCCTCAAAATCTTAATATTAAAAATGTTTCTAACTGTCTCTGTACTATAAATATGTAAATATTCGAAACTGATTATAAAAGTATCTAACTGAATATTCCATATTGTTAAATAGAGGAAGAATTTCAATACTGCATTGCATTTCACAATAAAAACGAAAAGCACACACTAGTAGTCAAACAATATAGGTATTTAAATGAGTTACTAAAATTTCCTGTTTGCGTAGACAACTTTTAAACGTAGCTACTACAAATTAAACTTACCTCATTTACACTTGAAGACAAACCGTGACAGCAAATTTCTGTCAAAATTCCCACATCGCATATTAACGTCAGACATTTCTCGTTTTCAGCCTGACTACCCTCATCATCCATTAACACTGACTTCACCATTTCGTATAACATCTCATAAAATGTAACTTTAACCCATTCTACGTTATGCGCCATTAGAGACAAAGCAATACTTCGCGCTATGGACCAATCACTATCATTCAAATCTAAATCTTTTGATTTTTTGAGCAAAATTGAAGCCATGTCACTTAGAAAGCGTTTGTTTAAGTTCAAATAAAGCACTGGTAGAGCGTTTTTGATGTGAGGTAAAATAGTTTTGGTCAATTGATTACTATCTTGCATCTTCATACAATGGATTGCATGATCCATACTCGCGAATAGTTTATTTAACTCTCTGTATTTGCTTTTATATTCTTGGTCTACATACACCTTTGTATTCTGTAAGAACGAGAAATGTCAGTAAGTAATTTACGCATTCCAAAATATGAATGTATCATAAAATAATAGTGGCTCATAAATAAAAATATGGGACAAGACAAGGTCACTTTTATTAACATCTTCAAATTAATAAAATTTTATATACTGCCATTAATGTGAATATTACTTTTAGTTCCGTCGAGGTCACTACATTTAAGTTAAAGTTTCGATGGCAAAGTAATAGAAGAAAATATAGTAGAAATTTACTTTCTATATGCGTTATTGCAATGAAACGTACCAATAAAACTGTGACTATTCTTTTGGCTAGTGAAGGATACATAAGGTCTAAGGCTGGGTCCAGTAGAGCAGCTTGCAGAGCAGTTATAAGCGAAGATGGCGGTAAAGCTGACGTCTTTGCCCAATTCAAAAGTGTTTCTCCACACGGGACTAATCGTAACCACGCAATCCTGAGGTGTACATGCTCTGGATTTTTATAAAATGAGGACCTGAGGAAAAATATTACAATTCTTTAATTATTCATCTCTCATAATCTATCCAAGATATATTGTAAAATTGAAACTAGAAGAAGTCGATCTCATAGAATAATATAGGTGTTTTTTACAAAAACTTTTTTTAGTCACATGCAACTATATAATCGAAATAAAGTTTTCAAATACAAGTTATTCTTTTAAGGACGTAATTTTTACTTGCGGTTTGTATGGTTTGAATAACTGATGACTTTTGTATCTAGGATTTCATTGCATAATTTCGTATTGTTCCATATCATATCTGTATTAGTAAATTCAACGCCGTGTGGTATCCGGCTGAATAGAATAGTACCACCCTCATTTCTTACCGAGGTGTCGTAAAAGGCGACTAAGGTAAGTCGACCCGCCGTGTGGTATCCGGCTGAGTAGAATAGACCACCCTCATTTCTTACCGAGGTGTCGTAAAAGGAGACTAAGGTAAGTTGACCCACCGTGTGGTATCCGGTTAAGTAAAATAGACCACCCTCTTTCTTACCGAGGAGTCGTAAAATACGACTAAGGTATGTTGACGTCAGGCAGGCGGCCGGTCGTAAAATACGTAGCCAAATCATATGACAACATGTTTGTAACATGTTGTGCCGACCCCACTTAGAGTGGGATAAGGGCAGGAGGATGATGATCTGTATTATTAGTAAATTTAAATATTTTATTATAACCCTCTGAATACAATTTTTTTTACATTTTGAAGAATAGCACTGCAAAAACTAGTAAAATGTTTATTACTAGTTTTTGCAGTGCTATTTTTAAGTATGATTCAAAACGTTCTTAAGAGTTACGTTACAGAGTTACGTTATTATCAATTTAGAGTACGAAGACAAAAACATTGCAAATATGTATATGGCAAATTAAATACACTAACCCCATCTTCGCATAAAAGAACAAACCTGTATTTGGTCAATGATTCGCCCAACATGCGCATAACCATACTTGCTTTGTGAGCTATGTCCCTGTGAATTTTAGTAGTGTGCTCTACAGACCAAAAAGTTTCATTAACACAGTCCAATAATAATTCGATTGCATTTTCTACTAAGGACATGGCTATATTCAATTCTTTCTGAAAAGAGAAATATAAAAAAAAAACATCTTTAATAACAAGCTTCAGTTTCATTTTAAAATTGTTCTTTGTTAAAGAAGTTCTTTATAATTCCATTATGATCCTCTCTAATTTTCTTTAGCAATTTATGTTAGAATTAAAATTACAATTCATCATCAACATTGTTGTTTAAAAAATGTCTCAATAAAAGCTTACACAGTAGTTTTATCTAGATTTAATATATAGTCATTTCCACAATTAAATTAATTACCATTTTGTACAAATCTATCTGATCATTAGTTTCTGATTCAACGTTTCTTGTCATAAGACAAAGTGCGATATGTGCAGCATCCAGTGCAAATATAGGTGCTGGCATTTGTCGTAAAGCAATGAGTGCATCATCTTGTGGCAATTTCATAGGTTCTCCTGCAATATTTTCCAATTCCATGTTCACATAATGTGCTGCTTCATTATGATCCTCCAAATCCTAAAGAAATATTACAAGTTGAAAAAGACTTATTCTAGGATATTTTATGTCATATTTATGGACTGCAGCATACTTTTTTTTATAGAATAGGATGGCAAACGAGCATGCGGTTCACCTCAAGTAATCACCGCCGCCTACTACCTCTCTGTGCGTTGCTGTCCTTTAAAAAGTGGAAAATACGTTTTTTGAAGGTGCTTATATTGTACCGATTCGAAAACGCGGGCAAAGGGAGATCTTACCATAAAACTGTGGTGCGCGAAATCAAAGTATTTGAAAACCGCACTGTAGTGGATCGCAACGCATCCAAATGGTAAGGATGATATTTTAACCTGTGACGTACAGTGCGGTTATGGAATTTAGCAGCAGGAATTAAGTCATGTAGTTCGATGGAACACTCTCGGTGAAAGATACGGTAGATAACGCACAGTCATGATACGTCTTTACACATCGCCAACGAGTTAAGCTGTTTGCTGATCACCTTATCCCCAATATATACTAATATATAATTATAATTTTTTTTTAATTCGTATTTTTTTTTAAATGTAATAACAGAAAAAATGAAGATATGATAAAGTGAGAAACAAACCAGAATAAATAAAATGCTCAAGATATAATAAGATTAATTATTAACTCAGGTAAGTTTTACCTTGCGTGCCTGTGAGATCAGATCTAAAGAAAAAAGTTTCAGGAAGCTCTCACATAGAGATTGTGTTATCCTCAAAAGAACATATAATGCCTCTTCTGGATGGCCCCCACATTGTCCATCAGATATGGCAAGTAATGTCTGTAATCATTACATTAAAAATAGTGTTTTTATTTAACATTATCATTACTAAATTACACTCAGTTTTATATAAAAAAAAACTTTTTAAGTTTTTTATTGCAAAGAGCTTTTACATTTCATTCTAATTACACTTTCTAAAAAATGCTATCAGTTGAAATCAATTTACTTTTAATTAAGCTTTTATCTCTTTTAATCACAATGCTAACAATGTATAATTGAAATAAAATTAATGATTATGCTAAAACCTTTATTATGGCTGGCCGGTTTAAGAATATGTCTGCTGGAAAATCTCGTAAGAAAACATCTCTGATAAATCTGCAACATCGCCGAGTTGATTTCAAGACTTTAAGTGAATCTTGAATTAAAATCATAGTTTTCAAGTCTGAAGAACAGAGTTCGAGCCAAGGAAATAGTAATACATTTATTCCATTGGTATTTGGCCTAAAATACATTTTCATGATATTAAATTTCTACATTATTTTGCTGATTCTACTGTTAAGTAAATATTATGAAATATCCTTATTAAAACAGGTTTTAGGGCTAATAAAACAAGGACTACACATAATATTTAATAATTGATATTTGTAATTTATCATATACTTTCTTGTAAAGAAAAATTGTGAGGAAACCTGCATATCCTGAACAATTTATGGGATATTAGTAAGCTAACAATCCAGCAGAGTCTAAGATCACATCCCTCACTCTAAGCTCCAATCCAAAAGACGAGCGCTTTGCCCAGCAGTGGAATAGTAACTGGTCATTACTTTCACAACAAATAATGATATCAATTGGTTTAATATGTGTTCTTATGTAAATAAAGCACGATCATTTTAAATATATGACATATCTTAAGTACTTGGCACTATACCTATTGGTTTTCAGAAATGTTAAACTTAGTATTTATATTAAAAGTAAAATATTTTTTTGCCCACAACATTCCAAAAAAAGATAGGACTATTGGTGTAAAATAATTAATATTTTTTTATTTAGTCTAAATATACTGCATTTTTTTGATTAATGTAAACATGTTACAAAAAATATTGGGAAAGAAATTCTTTTACAAAAATTAATGGATTAAAAATTTCCTACTTACCTATAATTTTCATATACTTGTTTATTATTATTGGAAAATAAAGTGTCTTTAGATGATTCCTTGTTTAGTCCCATATTGTAATAGCTACCACTTGATCCATTGCTTTCAGAACTAAAGCATACAATTTTAATTCTTATTGTTAATTACAACAATCTATTTGTAACCAAAATAAGAAATATCTTTGTACTACTTTAAAATGAAAAAGAGTAGTAAAATTAATAATAAATTACATTTTGGATGTTAATTTATTAAAATAAATTAAATTTTAATAAATTAACATCCAAAAATAAAATATGACCCCAATAATAAAATAGTAAACCAAATGCATATTACATTGGTTACTAAATGATGATAACTAAAAACTACAATTATGTGACAGAAACGGAATTTTGAGAGAATCACTAATTTGTTATTTATATTTAAATGAAATGAATATTAGTTTTTTTAATTCAATTTTAGCTTCTCTTTTGTGCAATTCGCCCATTCAAGTTTATGAGTTTATTAGTGCTCAAAAATGAACCAAAAGATCTAGATATATATAATTAAAGTCAAATGTAATTAGGTTATGATAGTGCTGGCATGTATCTGCAGATACTAAACTCCCTAAAAAATAAAGATTAAAAAAACTAGAATTAGTTTTTAGTCCCAAAAGTAAGTAATGTATAATTAACCTCATCTGTGACTGTAAATTAAGTAGAGGAACATGAACATTGACTTCAGAATCGACTGCTTTTAAAAAACATAATGTTTCAATCAGATCATCATAAACATCATTAGCATCAACACTTATCTTAAGCTTTATTTTGTATAAAAGAGACAAAATTTTGTCAATTCCAATTTCTTTACAAATGTATGTTCCAGCTTTAGTCTGTAATTTAAAAAAAATATGTAAAATGTTACTAACAAGTATAAAAATAATTGAAAAAATTAATTCAGAAGTTCATATACAGATTGTTAACTTAAAATTGAATACTATATAAATATGAATTTCAACTATACTTTTAGAGTTCTCAGTAATAGTTCTAAAGCTTCTTTCTGAAATGTTGGCCTTTGTACATTGAACCAAGCAAGTAAAGTCTGCAATAATTCTCGTGATCCAACCAATTCGTCTTCAAATTCCCATCCTGACTGAAGTTTAGCTACAAGCAACAGTAGGGACCGCTCACGTATCTCTTTAATAGGATGGTCTAAAAGACAGATACTCTTAATCAAAAACATGTGCATAATATATCGAATTTCAGATATTATAAAAAGAAAATAAATTACCTACTTAATTTCTTTATATAAGTAGATGTCACTTCTACCGAATCCATTATTTATTGCTTTGTACATATGTATATGGCATTTATTTCCTTATGTAAACAATAACACATATTTTACATATCTTCCAATCATTTAAACTTTTGACAGTTAAAGTATGTAGTGATGTCCGAATTGCATGATTGTCTGCCTCGATTTCTAAAAACAATCGATTTTATTTACATGGATTTTATTTACAATAAAATAAATATGCTGTTGTTTTTTCATTGTACTTGAATAAATAAATAAATACATTGTTCGTTTGTTTCTTATCTCTTTATTGCACAAATTTAAATCACTTCACTACATATTATAAAACAAAGTCGCATTCTTTTCTTGTACGCATAAAACTTTAAAACTACACAACAGATTTTGATACGGTTTTTTTTAATGGATAGAGTGATTCTAGAGGAAGGTTTGTACGTATAATAACATTCAATACAGAGTAGAGAAATACTGTAATTTTTGAGGTTTCTGTAAATAATTACATTTTTTCCGCTTACATTGCAAACGCAGGCTAAACCCTACGAGATTTATCAAAATGATGTACTAAGTATTTGTACACCTTGAAAAGGTCTAAAGAAAAGTCCGCGATGGTATATGTCTATCTCTTATGAATAACCCACTATAGCATTTTTTGTCATTTACTTTTTACGAAAAATAATGCCTTATTTTTGAAGCAATTTTTATACACTACAGCATTAATCCTTATCCAATTAAGTACCTTAAATAAATAGTTGATTTAATATAGATCAATATAGCCGTTTACAGCATGTAATTTAAGTGAGCATTTTCGGAGATATTACAGATTTAAAATGCCGTGAGGAGGCCGCGCTTCACCCTATAGCACTTCGAATCCAGCAGCTATATCGTTCTTTCAACAGTTTGTTTAACGACAAGAAAGCTGTAAATGTTGTATATAAAGACATTCTGTAATTAATTGTAAAAATAAAATACATAGGGAAAATGTAAAAGTAAATAAGAAAAAACGTACTATATGAATTTAGATATTCCAAAGATAGCAGGAAATCTTCTTGGTATAGGGAAAGGAAATTATTTTTCTCCAAATTTAACGCTTGCGAGCCACGGGCAGTAATGAATAAATCAAACTACTGGATCGATTTTAATCATTTTCATCTGGAATCTCTTCCAGCCACCAACCAGTCTAAAATTAAAAAAAAGTAAATATTTCGTATAATTAACAATAAACAAACAAAAAACAAATTAATATATAATACATAATTATAGTATATAAATAATACCATCTATGCACACCAAAATATGCAATAAGATGCGGAGTTTTAACAGCGCTAGAAGACGATATGCACTACGTCTTCCAATTTTAGGGAACTTATTGAATTCCGATTCGCACTCGTCTCCAAATGAAACATATTTAACGCCGTCTCTTGAGTCGGGTCACATCACACAACGAAGACATCCAAACACCCGAACAAAAATATTCAGACGACCGGCGCGGGGGCCGCGAACCCACCACAGGATGGCTTGGATTCGAGGGGGCGACGCGCTTTACAAGGGCTCCCGACGCCGGTGGAGTATTGCGTCGCATGAGATGGTCCCCAAAAATGAGTCATGCGGGCGTGTGACATGGGATGTATGGGACAGCAGATGGGGGAATTAATCTCACTTCGTAACGTTTAATAATAATATAATAAATACAATAAAATATATTTATTTATTATAATATATTAGCTGTGTATTTTTAAAAAATATTAAGTTTAAATGAAGATATTGTTTTAGATTTAGGTAAGGAAACTGTTTGAACTGTGGAATATGTTTGGAAAACACATATTAAGGTTGCAAGGGAGAGGTTGTTTGTAAATCTTAGACGCTGACTATTACAAAATCGATTTTATTTCTTAATGTGTAGAATTCGATTAGAAAGTAAAATAATAATGTGAAATCCTAATTACATAAATTTTTTACAACGCTAATATCGATTATACTATATTATATGTAATTATTATATTATATGTAGCATAGATTATTTTAGTTACTAATGTATGGCATAGACTTATCAAAGACTACAGTGAACACTAAACATCATAGATTACTTTACTACCTAACTGAAAATTAAAATACTGAACAATGATGAATGAACATGTAGTCTATGGTAAGAAAAAAAAGGCGGGAACCTTCGTATGAAAAAGGCGCGTTGCAAAACTATAATTTTTATATTGTACTTTTAACTACTTCAATTATTTCTAATCAGTGTATTTCCAAAATTATAAGTTGCTATAAAGTTGGAAAAACTGTTTTGACTCTTCCCCAAAATGGGGAAGGGTGCTAAAAGACGCAAGCAAGATTTGCCAGCGTCAGAAGCTGAGCCGCCCGATTCATCGGATTCGGAATCTTCAGAACAAAATAGAAGAGATGCAGCTGACAAGTATAAGATCTTCAAAATGCCTGGATATTCTAGAAAATATCCCGAAAATTCAGATAAGAAAGAATTTATAGTATTCCTTACACACACTGACGATAAAACACCATTCTCTGATAAAGATAGACTAGCTCTTTCCAAAGCTTTGCGGGATCATTGCGTATCGGGTATCATGCATTTGAGGCCCATCAACCGCTTCAAAGTTGGTATAACATTCGATGTTTCTAATAATGCCAATGTATTTCTTACAAATATTAATCTTCAAAATGAGCTTTCTTTAAAAGCATCGATTCCAGCGGCTGACACCGAGGTGACTGGAGTACTTACTTCAGTTCCCGTAGAGCTGTCAAATAAAACCATATTTTCTTTAATTGGTAGTTCTAGAAATGTTATTCAAGTAAGGCGATTCATGCGCAGAGTAAGAGGCGAAGGTGGTGAGATCTCTTTTCAACCAACTCAAACTGTAGCAGTAACTTTTGCTTCCACACAGCTCCCAGAGCATGTATATTTGGACTCATGGCGACATGAAGTTAATGTTTATATACCACCAGTCAAACAATGTTTAAAATGTTTACGTTATGGTCACATTGCAAAATTTTGTCGCAATGCTGATGTTTGCTCAATCTGTACAGAAAATCATAATTTTAAAATTTGTAACAAGGACAAAAATGCTCCCAAATGTGCAAATTGTCAAGGAAATCACATTGCCATTTCATCTACATGCCCAATTAAAAAACAAAAAATTGAAGAAAACAAAATTAAGTCCCACTCTGTTAAATATTCAGATCTTTTTAACAATGCAGCCTTTCCTTATATTAATTCTAAGGGTATAGAGGTTCAATTAAGTAAACTATGTAAATCTGATATTTTTATGAATTTATTGGTAGAGGCATTAACAAAAATAGTAAGTAATAAAAACAATATTCCCATAAATTCAGGATCCATTCGAGAAATCATTCAGCAAACCATAAATAAGAAACAAACTTCTAGTAATCATTAATTTATGGATAATTTAAATATTTTTCAATGGAACGCACAGAGTATTTTAAGTAATAAGCTGAGTTTAACTCGTTTTTTATATGATTTCAATATACATATAGGTATCATATCAGAAACTTGGTTAAAGCCTAATATTCGTTTTAGTATTAGTGGATATCAAGTAGAACGAAATGATTGTGGTAGCAAACACAATGGTGTAGCTATTTTAATACACAATTCTATTTCTTATTCTAAAGTAGACTCATATTTTGATAATTCATTGCAAAACATTTGTATTCGTATTAAAGTTAATAACAAAGAAATAAGTATAGTTAGTTTATATATGCCAGCAGACTCCATTCCTGCTTTCAATAAGCTGAAATTAGATAGATTGATCAAATCTATACCTAGTCCAATGATTTTTGCTGGTGATTTTAATGCTCATCACATTTCTTGGGGCTGTGTTGACACTCAGCAACGGGGAAGAGATGTCCTGGATATAATAGATGATAATAATTTAGTGCTCCTTAATGATGGCCAACCAACTACTGTGGGCACCTTGACTTGGCGTCCTAATGCACTTGATTTATCACTAGCTTCCCCGTCTTTAGCTTCTTCCTGTGAATGGTATGTACATAATGACCCCCTTGGTAGTTATCATCTCCCTATAATTATTAAATATGTATTTAACAGTGGTGTAGGTAATAATGAGGTAACAGCCTGTCCATATAGTAATTTACATTTACCTATTTATCCTAAATATAGGCAAGTAGATTGGAAAAGATATGAAACTAATATGCAAAATTTATTGTTAGATTTTAGACCAGACGGGTATTCACCTTTAGATGCATATGAAATTTTTATTAATAAATTAAAACTAGCTATAATAAGATCTATACCAAATAATTCAGTTCCAAATACTGTTAAAAGTCATTCTTTTTGTGGTAAGAAAGCTAAGCATAAACCTAATCTACCATGGTGGAATAATAAATGCGCAGAAGCTGTTTTCAATTCAAAACAAGCTTATTTAACTTTTAAATACAATCCTTCAGAGGAAAATTACTTCAAAGGAGTTCAAAAGGCTTCAAGCTTTAAAGAAATATACTTTAAAAATTGAAAGAAAGAATAGTTGGCATTCTTTGTGTAGTTCCTTTAACCGCTGTACACCTTTGTCTGTCATTTGGAAATTTATACGTAAGTTTAATAAGTCATTTGTCCCATTTAATGAAGAAGATGATAGTTGGATTTTGAAATTTTTACACACATATACTCCAGATTTTGTTTGCAATAATACTGAAACAAATTATTACATGCTAAATTCAAGCAGTGAGTTCGTTGTAAAATTATTTTCAATTCAGGAACTCAGATCAGCTATTTCATCACGGAAAGATACAGCTTTTGGACTAGATGGTATTCCATATACTGCCTTTAAGAAAATGAATGAAAAATCATTAAATTCTTTTTTAAGTGTTTTGAATTCACTCTGGATCAATAATGAAATTCCTTTTTATTGGAAAGAAGATACTCTAGTTCCTATATTGAAACCTGATAAACTTAAGCTAGACCCTAAGTCTTATAGGCCTATAGCTCTTTCATCTTGTACTGCTAAAATATTTGAACAGCTTTTGAAACAGCGTCTGGAATTCTTTATTGAACAGAACTGTTTATTGCCATCAAATCAGTTTGGATTTCGAAGAGGTCGGTCTTCTCGCGAAAGTATATGTCAACTACATTTAGATATACACAATGCTATAATGAGTAAAGAGTACCTTTTATGTGTTTTCTTTGATATCTCTGGTGCTTATAATAGTGTAAATATTGATATTCTCTGTACTGAACTTTCATTGATAGGTTTGCCTGGAAAATTAATTAACTGGATTCATGGATATATGACTGAACGAAATGTATACGTTAAATATAATAATCATTTATATGGTCCAAGGTTAGCTTCTATTGGAGTCTGTCAGGGTGGTATTTTGTCCCCATTATTATTTATTTTGTACATACGACAACTGAATATCATCCTAGGAACATCAGTTAAAAATTTGCAATTTGCTGATGATTTAGCTGTTTATGCATCAGGAAATAACATATCCATTATTACTAAAACGATTAATGTTGCACTGGCAAAATTGAATGAATATTTTAATTATCTTAATTTAGAAGTAAATCCTTTTAAATCAAAGGTTGTACTGTTTGGTAAAAGATGCAGTTGCCAACCTAATGTTTACTATAATGGTACCTCTATTCCAATTAGTAGAGAAGTTAAATTTTTGGGGGTAATATTCTCTCAAAATTTGTCTTGGAAGAGATATGTTGATATCATTACTGTTGGAGCTATTAAAGCATCTAATATTCTAAAATCCTTGACAGGTACATACTGGGGTGCTGACCCTAAGATTTTACTTATGTTGTATAAATCCCTTGTACGCAGCCATTTTGAATATGGCTCTTTTTGTTTTGCAGCAGATGAAAAAATTATTAATAAATTTGAATTAATACAAAATAAATGTATGCGAATTATAACAGGTGCATTCAAATCTACTCCAATTGGTACCATGCAGATTGAATGTAATCTCCCACCAATCTCAATTAGGATGGAATACTTAAAGGAAAAATTTATTCTTAAAATTTTTTATCTTCCCAAAAATATGCTTTTTAATAGCTTATGCCAAAATGCTTCAAAAATATCACAAAAGCCTTTCTTCTTATTACTAGAATTTTCTAGCATAATTCTTCTTTTTAAAAACCTTAATATTTTTCAATCAAATGCAGTTTTACCTTGTTATCAAGGTAGTTTTCTTAGTAAATTCCCTTCTATGAATATTGTCATAGATCACACCTTATCTACAAAAGAACATGTTTATGTTAAACTTTCACACTGGCATGATCACAAGTTTATTTATACTGATGGTTCTAAGAACTCAGACTCTTCTTCCTTTGCTATATATGACTCATCTCAAAATAATGGGTTTGGTTACAGACTAGCAAAACATGCAAGTATTTTTACAGCTGAAGCAACTGCTATTCTGTTTGCTCTTAAGTACATAAAAAAATCATATCCTTCATCTAATAAATGGGTTATAGTTAGTGATAGCATGAGTGTACTTAAAAATTTACAAAACAACAAGTTGCATGCTAACACTAATTATCTTATTTACAGTATAAAAGAAATATGGATTGAGCTTACACAGTTAGACATTCAAATTACTTTTATTTGGATACCATCTCATGTTGGAGTTGTTGGAAATGAAAGAGTAGATTATTTAGCTAAAGCAATTGTTAATTCTATAAATGTTACAACAGATTCTGAAATTAGTGATAATAGTATTACTTTGCCGTTTACAGATATTGTCTATAATTTAAAACAGCGTATGTGTAAGAAATGGGCTAAACATTGGTATAATTTTTCTGAAGTTTTAAATAAGGGCCGCTGGTATGCTTCTCTAGACATCAAAGTCAATAGTTCTCCTTGGTTTTACAAAACTCGAAATTATTCTAATAGAAAATTCTATGCAATCATGAGTAGATTGCGTTTTGGTCATTGTCGTCTTAACTTCCATCTTCACCGCATAAAATTATCGAACTCATCGCTGTGTGATTATTGCGGAACTCAAGAAGTACAAACTATACAACACATCTTCTTCGAATGCCCATCTTTTGGCATTCAGCGCCTTGTGCTGATCGATGAGCTCATTCAATCTTATGGTACTAGTGACTTGGTCCCGCGTCATATAACGGATTTATTAATGAATCCATCGGTTTATTATTACCTTTATAGGTTTATTTCATGCACTGTAAAAGACTTGTAAATATAGTGTATAATCATATTATATTCTATGATCTATCATCTATGGTTGTAAAACATCTTCAGAAACTGAAGATATACCCGTTCTGAGCTTTGACTTTAATTACTGACCATGACAATTTACAAGGACAGAGGACATTCAAGGATAATGAGAACATGCAAGGATAATGAGAACATGCAAGGATAATGAGAACATGATAATTTACTATGTGAATTAAACTAAGAAGAATATTATAACCAATTTGAAGACAAATACAATATGAAAATAAGGAAAAATAATTATTTACGCAAGACAAAATTATTGGATATGACTTCAAAGATTTAATAAGTGAATATGAAAAAGTTAAAAATGAAAGAAGAATATACTAAAGACGAAAACTCATTTTATTATTATGGACAATTGACAAGGCGGTATGGTCAACGACCTTAGCCTGCTCGTCTAGAAACGGGCGAATGGAAGAAAAAAAAAGTCTATGGTAAACAGATGATTATTTTATTTAGTAGTTTTTAGAATTTTTCATATAGCTTATGAAGAAAAATACATATAAGTGCGCCTTACGTTATATTTTAATAAGAATTTATTAAATAATATCTGACCAAATGGCCGATGTAAAGTTGCTATTAAAGGATGCAAGAAAATTAATTGATGAGAAAAAATTTACAGAAGCGCAAGAATGTTGCAAAAATATATTACGAAAAGACAAACAAAATTATTTGGCATTGATTCTATTAGGCAAGTCGTTACAAGAATCTGATCAAGCTCCTTTAGCTTTTCAAAAAGCCATAGCGAATAAACCTGACCATCCCTTAGCTTGGCAAGGGCTTGCTAATTATTATGAAAAAAAAGAAGATACTGACGCTAAGCGAAAACTTATATCAATCTATAACGAAATTTTAAAACTACAAATGGATGAAGATAAAGTTTTAGAAATTATTAATAAACTTGGTCAACTAGGATATTCACTGAATGACACCCAGTCAGTTAGTATCTTGGTAAAATATATGGACAACATACTGGATGAAAAGATATCTGCTGCTGCTGAACAACAGTTACTCTATCTATTAAAAGCAGACATACTATGTAGAGAAGATGATATTTTGAAAATTGTCCATTATGTTACTCAAAATATAAATAAAGAACCTAATGATACATTGTATATAACTCTTGGTAAAGTAATACTACAGAAGAAGGATTTTTCAAGTGCCATGAAAGAAGTTACACAATTAGACTTTTTTAAGGCTAGTGTGACTTTTCGTGAATGGCTTTGTAAATATCTATGTCAATATCTTGTCGAACACAATTCTTTTTCTGAATTTTGTATTGAACAATATATTGATGATATCACAATATGCATTGAAAATTCTAAATATCCAGGTCTCTTAAGAAGTATGATATGTTATAACAAAGGATTGTATTTGGATGCTTATAAATTATGTGTTCCTTTGGTAAATTATCAAGAAGCAGATATCACAGAAGCTACATACATTATAAGATGTACATTTATGTTAAAAAAAATTTTAGTAGCTCAAAAACTGGCCACCAATTTTCTAATAAGGGTTAAAGATAAAAATTTTACATTAACATTAAAGAAATTTCTATTTCTTTCTTTGGTCGAACAACAAAAGTGGAAAGAAGCCATTGCAATTGCAGCTGAATTTCCTGATGGATATTTGGACATTAATGAACAAGCAGCACTTGCAAAGTGTTATATAGAAACAAATGAACAAGCCGTTTATATAATGGAAAATCTCTATCAAACAGAACATTATATGCAACTTGAAGCTCTCTCTCTCCTCAAACAAGAAAAGTATGAAGATACTATAAAGTTATTGCAACAATCGGCAGATCAATCTATTCATTCATTTTATATAGCGAAAGCATACTGGCAATTAAAGCAATATGATAAGTGCCTTATTTATTTACTTAAAGCTGCTAAAATTAACCCTGATCATGCTGATACATTCTACTATTTAGGAATGTTTTATCAATATGTCAAGGAAGACTTGGAAAGGGCTAAGAAATGCTATGAAAAAGCTTGTAGCTTAAACCACACAGATATAAATATTATTAAAAATTTAAGTGAAATCTACACAAAACTTGGACTCAGTCAAGATGATTTTGACTTACTTAATAAAGCTCAAAATTTACATATTGAAACATCATGGATTAGTTTTCGTTTAGGTCTCCATTATATTAATCAAAGGGATTGGGAGAATGCTATATTACAATTTCGGAATGTGATAAAAAATGATCCTAAAAATTTAACAGCTTTTGAATGTTTAGCAGATGCTTACTATTCAAGAGGGTCATTTACATCAGCACTTAAAGCGTATAACAAAGTGATTCAAATAAATCCCACAAAAACCTTACATTGCCTTACTAGAATAGGTTATATACATTGTTTGTTGACACAATATGATGATGCAATCTCTACATTCGAGAAAGTATTTGATATTGACCCTTATTCACTTTTGGCATTAAAAGGGATAGCAGAAACGTGGATGCGAATAGCTAAGAAGAAATTTATTGCTAAATTGTATGGCAGTTCTAGAGATACAGCACAATATGCCATTAATTATTTAACGCAAGCACTGTCAAAAGACAAAAAGTTCTTATGCTTATGGAATTTATTAGCCTATGCGCTTATATTTATTACAAAATTACCAGATAAATATTGTTATGTATATATAAAAAATTCATTTACCAATGACAATGATGATGTGGTTAGAATAGTTAAACATGAAATTTATCCACAAGCATTGGCCTGCTATTCTAGAATAGCTAAACAAAAACTACAGATATCTTCATATGAGTTAGCATCTACATATCTTTCTTATTATCATGCTACCAAGGATTTGGTTTACTGTCATATATCATTTAAATTAACTGTAGCTAACATTAAACTGAAACCTACTGCCTGGAGAAATTGGAATCAACTTGGAAAGATATGTGTATTTATGAAAAAATATACTCTTGCTCAACATTGCTTTATTAAAGCCTTATTAGTGACACGAAAATGGTCTATTGCTAAAGTATGGTGTAATTTGGGTACGCTATATGTTAAGTTGGGTATTCACAAATTAGCTAATTATTGTTTCTGGCGTGGACAGTCCACATTACCATCTTATCCTCAAAGTTGGATTGGTCAAGGATTAATTGCTGAAGTTATACGTGAGGAAGAAGCAATGGACTTGTTCAGGCATGCTTCTCGTCTCGGATACCATCCAGAAAGTGCTATGGGTTATGCTGACTGGGTATGTCGGACTTTAAAGAATGATATATATAAAAACAGTACTGAATTAAAATACGTCATTGATGGTCTGTATGCAATACCATATACAATGGACTTGGTCCTGTGGTTTATTACATTTGAACCAACCAATGCTTATGCCAATAATATTCTTGGTATTTTACAAGAAAGAAGTGAACTACTGAGTTCAGCGTTAGAGTCATATCAAAAGGCATTGCATTTTGTAGAAGATAGTAAGCACAAAAATATAATTCTCCTAAATATTGCTCGAATTTATTTGAGACTTGGCAATTATGGTGAAGCTATTAAAAATTACAATGACATAACTGAGGCTAGTTTACATTCAACTTGTGGTTTAGCACTTGCTCTCTTTAGGAAAGGTCTCTATGAAGAATCATATTCAGCATATGAAACTGCACTACACTGGCTTACTGATAAGGATGGAGATAAGGCAGAACTTCTTGTAGCTATGTCAGGAATAGTTTACATGTCTAAAGGAATGGATGATGCAAAAACTTTGCTTTTCCACAGTATTCAAGTATCACAGAAAAAACCAACTCCATATAGTTTATTTGCCATATGCTCTTTAGGAATTATACATTCAGACCAAGGATTATCAAAATTAGCTTTAAGCGAATTACAGAAATATGAAAAAGAAAGCACATTTGGATACGACATTGGTTTTCTAAAGTCCTATCTTGCACTAGGTGAAAATGCTACTGAAGCTATCAAATCATTAAGTGATTCCCTTCATGATCACCCCAGTAGTATAGAATTATGGTCTTGTATGGCACAATATTGTTTAAACGCATCAGATACCAAAGCAAAGATAGCAAGTTCGTGTGCACAAAGGGCTTTAAATTCAGCTCATTTTAGTGTAGATAATAGCAACTCAGCAAAAATGCTGGCTATTGCCAGCATTGCAGAACATATAGCTGGTAACAAACTTAAATCACTTGTTTTAGCAAAGGGAGGGCTTCATATGTATCCATGCCAATCTGAAATATGGGCTGCTATGATTTTTTCAGTTTTGATGAATAAGATGTTGTTAGATAGAAAAAAATGGATTTTAAGTGTCACTAGTCATGTTAGAAAAAACTTAAATTCAAGTAGAAATCTCAATAGGTGGATTAATCTGTTAGAGAAAAAATTGAGTAGATATTAACTTTGATTTTATTTTTTATTGTTTAACAATAAATCGTAATTATTAGTTTAAGAATGTAAAATATATAACAATAAAATAACAGAATATTTTTGTATTTATTGTGTATGTAACATAACATACCTGATAACGTTATAGTTAATGTAAATTGACAACATTTATATAACAATGTTGTCAATTTACATTAAGTATAAAGTTATCAGGTATTCTTTTAAACAATGCAAGGAATTTATCGCCATTATTTCTAGTAACTTTTTGACCCTCTTCAGTGCTCTCATATAGTGTACTGACTATTTTATCAGCTTTCTAAAAAAAATAAAATTCACAATTTTAGGACATACAATTGGCTTATAAAAACTTGTTTTTGACTACACTCTTTCAAATATAAATCATTTTCTTCTTTTGGAGTAATAAATATGTAGGCCCTCAAAGACAAGGCTCTCATTTTCTTTTATGGTTATTTATTCACAATGCTTAATCCCAATATAACATGACATGCTAGTTATGACCCAATCATACTGTAATACTGTGTTGAAATTGTCAGTTACTGGTTAATAATTTTCGGCACAGCAGTTGTGCATCAATGAAAAGTCAAACACCAGAGCCTCAATTATTAGTAGGAGGGTACACACAAAAAATAATTTAAACTATCTTTTACAAACAGCTATCAGTATTGAAACTAATGTATATATAACCAAGGCTGTGATAGCCTAGCTGATTCCTTCGAGGAAGACATGGGTTCAAATCCAAGACAGACACCAATGACTTTTTCTATTAAAACTCAACTGTCTCATTGATGATATCAATTTATTACTTGCTAGATATAAAAAGAAATATACTACATTGTAAATAACAATTATATAATATATTCAAATTTACCAATTCCTCATCAGAAATTCTCTCAAACAAGGGATGTTGTTCGAAATGTGTAATCATCCACTCATGTAAATCCTTTACATCTGTAATTGTGTATACAATACCCTAGAACAATATATTTGAATGAAGAAATGATAATTTCAAACCTTATTAATCACTTTGGATGGAATATTATTAAATGTAACAATGGATTGACTAATGTAACTTGGCCTTTGTGATGTACTAAATGAAATATGTAAAATAGAAAAATATGAAAGTTATTTGCTGACCATGCCTTTGATAATAAATAGGGGATGTTAGTTAGTGTAGAATACTTGGTACCTAAGATTAACAACATTAACTAATAAACTTTTTCAAAAAAGGGAAGTCTAATCTGCTAATATAGTATTCACATGAATTGTCCATTCAAATTATCTTTAATATTTACATGAGTTAATCTTGTATGTATACATATATATTTTCAGAATCTTGGAAACAGCTCCAATGATTTTCCTGAAATTTAGCATGTAGGGGGTTTTAGTGAAGAAAAATTGATCTAGATAAGTTTTATTAATAAAAAATGTTGTTTGTTTGTCGTTGTCGTCTCTTTTCGGGCTCTAAAGATTTCTTGAAATTTACGTTGATACAATCACAATTTTTTGCTGTTCAATGTAAAGTTGTGGTAGTTCATTTGGAGAACGGGCGGTCTAGAAAGGCGAAAAAATCCTAGGATCAAGCCCCACCTGCCCTATTATTTTTTAATTTTTCTGTTCAATTTTATTTTTTTACATCATTTTAAAAATTACTGAGCAAGGGTTGGTTATCCAGGTACTCATGATAAAACAAGTTATTCTCTGCAATTTACTAATAAAAATATAAGTCAACATACTTGCTCTGCTAGTACATAAGCATATTCAGAAAGTAGCCACTTATTAATAATTCTCCATTTATGCTTAGCTTTCTTGAAGTGGGGATCTGGATACAGGAAAAACATTTTTTTAAGCTGAAAATAATTACAGTATTATGTAAGACATATAATTATATACAATTATGTACATTACAAGTATTTAAAAGTTCAATTTTTATAAACAAATACCATTTACTGTATAATAGTTAGTTGTTATTTTTATGGTTTATGCACAACCATTAGTAGACTCAAATAATAGTAAAACCAAGCATATTGGTTTGGTTAAAACATAACTATGGTTTATTACCAGGATATAGCTCACCTAAATATATTTATTTTAATAAATATGCCAATACACAACACTATATAACAATATAATAATAATATATAAGAATATAATATAATACAACTTTCATCTATTTTTAACTTACTTCTTTCATATATTTACTTGTAACTTTAATATGTGAATGCATTTATAAATTATACTTATGTGAATTTGTACCTGACCCTTGCAGAAAAAATTTGGTAGATATTTCATAGCATTTGTCCTTAACACAGCAATATTTTGATACTGCTCAACAAACTGTGTTCTCAGTGCTTGAATCCTATCATTAACATAATCAGAAACTTTTACACGAATTTCCAGACCCAACATTAGATTTTCAGGAAACATTGGTGACAGAGTCACTAAAATGATAGAAATTTGTTAAACAAAAGTTTAAAATGGTATGGCAAATGAGAAAATTTAAAAATTACCTAGTAAACCACCATATCCACAACCAACATCTAAAAATTCAACTTTTCCTTTGGAATTATTTTCTTTTTTTAATACAGGATATAACTCAGACCAATCATAATTATTCGGATGAGCAGGGCTGAAAGAACATTCAAGATTATGGAACAGATAATCGGGATAACCAAAACCGCATGTATTAATTTTTTTGTATATTAACTTCTGGAACGATGATTTAATTTTGGGTTAGAATTATTAGACTACACTGATACAACTTACTATTCAAAGCAGTGGTCTGCTATTGGATTTGAATGAGCACGTTGCCTGTAATATTTTTTTTGCGGCAGAGCCATAGCCAATGATCTGAATTGAAAGACTTTTCATGGAAATAATATTTGAGAAATTATAAAAATTCTTTTTCTCTGATCATATTTTCACTTATACCGCTAAAATCATTGCGATCATAGATTACTAACAAAGATTACAGTGTACATAATGAAATAGATGGGTAACTCGCAGTCGTTTTTGTGATCCGTAATAGCGCCATCTAGAGATCAGTTTCTGTACTAAAAAGGTCAAAAGGGTCATATATATCAATATATACTATATATATATAATATTTTTGCAGTAGGGCGGAGTATAAATACAAAAGAAATGAAAAAACAAAATTATTGAAAAGTTATCTATTTTGTATAAATAATACAGTCGTTTTAACAATAAATTACTTTTGATTTGAATATAATGAAAATTACAATTACTTTAGTAGTGCACGCTTATAAATATATATTCGAAAAGCTAACTTTATAATATAAAGCTCATTATATTATTTATGCACAAAATAAACAAGTAATATCTACAAATTATAAATTTAAGTTATAAATATAAATCAAGCCATTATAAATATAAATAAATATATGGGACACTTACACACACGGTCGTCCGTCCCCAATGTAAGTAAACTTAATTTTAATACTTGTGTTATGGTAGACAGACAACTGGTGAATATATGCTTATATAATTTTAAATACAAATATACACCAAGGCTCAAATACCAACAACTTCATTTATAGAAAATGTTTGCCCTCGGCGGAAATCGAACCTGCGACCCACGGAGCCAACGGGCCAGTCCAGTTAATAATAAAGTATGTACTTTAAACATTAACAAAAGAACGTCATACGTAAATTATCTGATATTATATCGTTTATTACACCTAGAAGCAATGATGCATATAGAAAAGTCTTGGCTTTACTACTTGCCTTGTGTATTAAATAACTCACCAAAACAACATTAACAAATCGAACAAATTAAAATGAAATGGAAAATTTTTAAGTAAATAAAAACGGATATATGTAAACATGTTTGCGCCAAAACACGTCGGTTTCTGAACACGTAATCTGCTTCCAAATTATTATATTTAGCGGACCTCCAATCATCCGTACCCAAGTTTGGAATAAATCCATGTTCTTAGATGATCTGCAACAATTATTTTAAGCAGATATAAATTAATACTATTAGATAATCTAAGTATAAACGTCATTGCCAAAGACGCGGCAGGAGTTTTGATTAATTTAATAATAAGCACTCACCTTTACCAAAGACTGTTGGACAAAAGACATTTTGCGACATTTTTTTCTACGTAACATACAAAAACTAATAATATTCAAATCAAAGTCCATATATTACACATATTCATCGTAATTTTTCAAATTTAACAGATATCTGTCAAGCACTCATTATAGTGTATTGTCTATGGTCAAAGACAAGTTTAACGTTTAAAGTTTAAGTATTTTATAGTTTTTTTATGTAGAAAAATTATTCTATTTAAATTATATAAAATATTACTTTTTCTTGATAAATTATTTAATTAAAACAACATAACATTAAAAAAATAATAAAAATATAATTTATAAATTTTTATTTTTTTAATATGTTAACACTACACTCTTTAATTAAAAATATGTAAACACTGTTGCATAGTTTCAAAAACTGAACTCTGGATGTCGCTGAAAACCGAATCAGGACCTTTAGTTCTAAGATAACATACCATGATTACTAACTAAAGATTTCGATTCTCGCTAAATTGTCTATACATAAACTATTGACTCGAAATTGAATGTTGACATCATAGATTATACTAACTATAAAATAGATGGTTGAGATTCATACATTGGCGCGAGCCTATTTTCGGTGGTATGGGGGGGGGGGGTGCAAAGTAGCACTATAGCTACTTACATTCTCATTCATGAAAAACTATCTGCCTCTCACCCGTTTCATTCATAAAAACGGATTTAGTCTCAGCTCTGACTCTTTCTCACATATGGAGTAGTAACATGGACGTAGTATATACTGGACGGCGCCAAAAGACGTTGCCGATCTTGCGTCTGTGTGTAAGCGATTTATCGTTTGTCTCTGTTCTTATCGCGAACTATACATAAGAGTGAAAGAGATTGTGATGAAGTTTGGCAACGTCGCTAAAAATGTGTCCAGTTGGTGACACCAAATGAGGCCATAACATTGAGTTAGTTGAAGATTATTTCTTGAAATCTAAAGCAAATACGAGTGTTACTGATATATTTTTTCAAAAAAGGTGGAATATGTCGTGTGCTGCCTTAACGTGTCCATCAAGAACAACGAAAGGAGGAGTTAAAAATACGGAATTGCCATTTCATAAGTAAATCTTTGACTCTCATTTGCGTGCTAAATTAAAGCGTTTTATTCAGTTAAAGCGTTTCAGATTATAATGTATCAGTACAGTTTGATATTCTCTAGCCGGCACGAGTGTGGGATACTGATAAAACATAGAAATTAATCATTAAATATTCGATTGAATTGTGTTACCTACGTAGTGATGTACACCCTAACGAATTATTATGTATCGATAAATATCAGTCAAAGTTATATTTACTAGCCAAGTAAATGCGAATTCTCTAATTTTAGATTATTTTCTTAGGTTTCCTAAATGCCCACATAATAAGAGAACAGTGGATAAAAGCTGTCACCGGTCTCAGGAATATGTAAATGTTGGGAGTAATGTGGATCATGATATTGTTCAATTGGCCACTGAAGCACTAACATTTATGTTAACATATCATCTATACATAAAGCACCGAGTATGGGCTGCACCTTCGTACACACAGGCTGTACACACAGGCTGTACACTCAGGAAATTATGTCAATCTATTCAAATGTTTAAATCTATTCTGAACAGTAAACCAACTAGGTTGGTTACAACTGTATATTAACTTTACATTACCTGAGCTAGGCTTCGATAATTATCGACGCCTAGTTTAGCTTATCGATAAGCTAAGTACTTCCCTAATCACGCACACTAATGCAGTTCTAAAAGTTCACACAAGCATAAAACGGACACACAAAAATAGCTAAGGCGGCATCCAGTGTATTCTTTATCCAAGAGTAGTAATATATATAACGTATGACGTAAAATCGTAGTAAAATTAGTGATGTACTTGGTGCGCTAACACCGTAATTAGTGATGTCAAAAGATGATTATCGATTCGCACACCGCTCTTACCGATTTTTGATAACCGCTTTTCCTGTTACATATTAATAATGATTTTTAAATATTAATAAAACAAAATATTTAAGGAACTTCTTTATTAAGACTTTTACTGCAATAAAAAAATATATATACAACAACCGTTTTGCATTTCTAAGTGCATGCTTCTTAAAAAAAAAACGTTTTTCTTAAACACGCCAAAAGTACAACTTCAAAAATTATTACTATTTTTAAATAGGAAACAGAAACAGCAAGCTGATTAAAAATTATCCAAACAGAGCTTTCACAGGCCTCAAACTATCTTGAAAATGTAGAAATTGTAATTTAAATTATTATATATTATTATTAAACAAAATTAATTTAAAATATTCACTCGAAAACAAATGTACAAGATTAGTATTTGAAACAATTGATGCTTTCGTTTTTACCGTTTAAGTATTTAGGAAAAAACATTATACTTAAAAGGAGTGTACTTGATGGTAAATTATAAATATTTCTTTTATATTTAAGTCTTTTTTAGATATATTAGTAGTAGTTTTATAGAATATTAGTGGTTTTTATCTCTAAGTATAATATTTTCCATCATATCAGTTTACACTTCGGATTTATACATATAAAGTAAGAATTAAATTGTGAAATTTTGCCATATTTAATGTGCCATTTGATATCAAGCTTTTCGATGAAAGAGAATATCATGAGGAACTATACTCCATGGGTTAAATATTTAACTAAATGTAAACATGTCAAAACAGGTACTTTATAGTAGGCATTATCTGCCTAGTATAAAGTATCTTTTTTATTACAACACATGATACTAATATTAAATGTTATTTATATTTCTTTCAAAGAATTTAAAATTATTGATAGTATTGGCACCACTTAATGAGGTTAAATATGGTATGATTGCCATCAATAATTTTACAAACTTTGAAACAAATAAATAAGAATATTATGTAATATCCACTTTTAAGACCCCAAACATAAAGGTATTATAAAATTTTTAAAGAAAACGATGGACAATATTAAAGATACTAAAATACTACACATTTAAGTATCACAGAGTGAAACTCATAGAATATTGATATTATGTTACGTCGGCTAATCTAATGCAATTACTATTTTAGGTAGTTCACTTGGCTAACTTGTATCTGCTGAAATTCATTAAATTATATATTGCTGTTTTGCTATACTAAATATATAAATATTTAATTTGAGAAAATAACAATCAATTTAAGAAAATTACTTTTATAAATATTGGAGATTGTTGAAGATTCTACGCGCCTGCGCAATTATAATGGCAAATACTATGAGTCGTATTAACGCTAATTACGATCTTCATGTACCGTTTTTTTCTCGCTCTGTTATTACACGTCGTGCTAACACCTAACAAGTTTTTCATTGTCCTTTTTATATTTATTGAAATATTACCGTGAGTCCCCTACATGGTCCTGGATCGAAGCCGGATTATCATTTGTATATCAATT
Source organism: Morpho achilles (assembly GCA_947086495.1). Classification (NCBI taxonomy): domain Eukaryota; kingdom Metazoa; phylum Arthropoda; class Insecta; order Lepidoptera; family Nymphalidae; genus Morpho; species Morpho achilles. The sequence goes on along the minus strand of CAMTZB010000019.1, from coordinate 8,344,465 downwards.
TCTAAAAAATCCAGTGACTTTCCGGAAATTTACGTATAATTACGTGAATTAATCGTTTATAATCGGATAACCTTCATGGACGGTTAAGGTCAGTGAGTTAAGTGGCTGGACAATTGGACATTAAACTCAATGTTTTTAAAGTTTTTGTAACCCAACACTCTGTAAAGGTAAAATTTAAGGTGTTTTATAATATAAGATCAGGTCAGTACATAATATGTTACCTATTTATAACAATTAAAAAGTTATTTTCACTACTGTGTCGTTTGCTTAGGTTGACGGTTTTTTATCTAAGTTATTTTTATACTTAGATATACGATAATTAGAATATGTTAATTATATTTACTGTTTTGTTACTGCAATATAACTTAATTCTAATTATTTTCGTCGAACCCCCTTTATGTAAATTTCAGTAGACTGTGATAGGTATTTATTTATTATGTATAACTAATAGTTTAATATTATCTGATTATTAAAGAGACGTGTAAATAGTACATACAGTTATTATTATTTATTTTTAAATATTTTCTAAAGTAATGTTTTGTTAACTTTAAACGTACTGTCCGTTTATTTTGTTATTTCAGATAACTCTGTTAAGGTTTATTTTAGTTATTAATATTTGCATTATATAACGTTCCAGGGTTGATCATTCGCCTCCCAAAATGTCTGAAAAGGGTGATATAGCTAAAGAGGTTTCAGAGCTAACAAAGAAACGCAGCAGCTTTAAAGGTCGCATAACTATATTTTCGGGATATTTAAAGTCTTTAAGCATTTCATCATTAACCGCTAAGGAAATAACCGAATTGGAGTTGCGAGTAAGTAAGCTTGAATCATTGTATGCTCATTACGATGAAGTCCAGACGAGATTGGAATGTATTTCTGATAATATTGAGATTCAGTTGGCCGATAGGGAAGAATTTGAATCGAGATATTATAAAATGGTTTCAGAAGCGCATGAGATAATTTCAAAATGTAAAAGGCCACCAGCGTCAGCTTCTAGTGAATGTGGCTCTCGAAGTGGTAAACATAATCTTGTCAAATTACCGACTATTCAGCTCCCAAAATATAATGGTTCATATAATAACTGGCTGGAGTTTCGCGATACTTTCACAAGCCTCATTCATTCAAATGATGAAATTGATGAAGTTAACAAATTTCACTATTTGCGGGCGTCTTTAGAAGGGTCTGCTGCTGTGGTAATTCAGTCTATAGATTTCTCTGCCACTAACTACAGCGTGGCTTGGGATCTTTTGTGTGACAGGTTTGATAACAAACGTCTATTGATACAGAATCACGTTTCTGCTTTATTTAATATCGAGCCCGTCACACGAGAATCTTCTACTACATTAAAACATATTATAGATCAGTTAAATAAGAACCTCCGTGCCTTGGAGACCTTAGGAGAACCCACACAGCATTGGGATACGCTCCTCATTCACATTATGACACACAAGTTAGACTCTAAAACTTTTCGTGAATGGGAAGAGTACAAAGGTTGCCTGGATAAAGAAAAATCTATAAACCTTCAACATTTTCTTGAGTTTATGAGAATTCGCACAGATCTTTTAGAAACACTAGAATTTTCACGTCATTTACACCAAAGTAATACGAACTCTAAACCTTCTAAACTTAAGTCTATGGTATCAATGCAAGGTAATTGTAGTATGAATTCAAGTTCAAGTTTAGCTTCGAATTCGTGTCCAAAATGCAGTGGCGATCACAAGCTCAACAATTGTTCTCAGTTTTTAGCATTAAGTAATGAAGCTCGTCTTCAATTATTACCTACTTTTAAAATTTGCTTTAATTGTTTTCGTAGCGGACACTACGCTAATCAGTGTAAAAAGACCGGTTGTAAATTGTGTAAGCGCCGGCATAATACACTTATTCATACGACAGATAGTAAACAAAAACCGGTCGTGCATGGCGAGCGCGCTGATAAGACAAGCATCAGTCCGTCGTCGCCCGCCGCAGTCGATTCGAATCATAACTTAACACTGTCGGCGCGCGTCCCGTCTCCGAGCTATGAGCGTTGCACTCAACACGGAGACGTTCTATTATCGACAGCGCTAATAAAGTTATACGATTCAAATAATCGCGAGCATATCGCGCGCGCTGTTTTAGACAGCGGTAGCACGTCTTGTATTTTATCTGAAAGGATGTATAATAAATTAAATTTACCTTTTAACTGTATAGATAAATCTATATTCGGTATTAATAATTTGGCTTCGCATATAAATAAAATGTGTCGTTTACGTATGAAGTCACTTAATGATAACTTTGCGACTAATTTAATTTGTTTTATTTTGCCCTCTATAACAGACTACGTACCGAGTCGATCGATCGACGTTTCAAATCTTAATATCCCTAGTGACGTTTGTTTAGCGGATCCTTATTTTTATGCGCCAGCGTCAGTAGATTTGATTATTGGTGCTGATGTTTTTTGGGACATTTTAGGGTCGCAAAGGATTAATTTAGGCAATAACAAACCTATTTTATATGAAAGACAACTAGGCTGGGTAGTTTCAGGGCCTGTAAATAACGGGTTGGTTTCATGTATACCTAATTCTGGTCAGTGTCATTTTGTGAATGTGGACACAACCACCACTGCTAGATTCAATGACGATATTCAACGTCAGCTCACGCGTTTTTGGAATCTAGAAGAATTAGGCAACCCATTAATTGACAATTCTGGTTATTCGCAGGAACAAATGTCATGCGAAGAACATTTTAGGCAACATACCACTCGCTTAGCTAACGGTCGGTTCTGTGTCAGGTTACCGTTAAAACAACCTCCGGAAGTTTTAGGTGATTCTTTGCAGCGCGCTAAGCATTGTCTTATTTCCTTAGAGAAACGGCTTAGGAAAGACAAAATTTATAGTGACCGCTATCATGAATTTATGTCTGAGTATGCAAAACTAGGTCATATGTCTGCAAGTAATAATCATTTATCTAATACTGGTTATTTTATACCACATCACGGGGTTGTGCGCGAGAGTAGTTCTACCACGAAGCTAAGAGTAGTTTTCAACGCCAGCAGTCCTACCACGTCTGGCGCATCACTTAATAATATACTCATGGTAGGTCCTACTATGCAGGATGATTTGCTATCTATCCTGCTTCGATTTCGATGCCACAAATTTATCATAGCTGGCGATGTGGAAAAGATGTACCGCAACGTGATGGTACATCCAGATGATAGGTGTTTACAGCAGGTTATCTGGCGGGATAATCCTTCCGAGCCCTTTAAATGCTTTGTGCTGAATACAGTTACCTACGGTACTGCCAGTGCCCCTTTTCTTGCCACAAGATGTTTAAAGCAGATAGGGCTTGAATGTGACGACGAACGGGTCGCTCAAATCATTTTGCATGATTTTTATGTAGATGACCTATTAAGTGGAGGGGATGACTTGAACCAAGTGCGAGACATTCGAAACAAATTAACGGAAGTTCTCGCTTCAGCTCATATGCCACTAAGAAAGTGGAAGTCTAATGAGCCCGGGTTAGTGTCAGAATCTGCACAGTCCTCACACGATTTAAATATAGGGGGTAATGAACCGAGTAAGACTTTAGGTTTAGGATGGCAACCTTTATCCGATGAACTGTATTTTCCAATCGGTGAATCAATTTCGAGCGGTATTACAAAACGTGATATGCTTTCAATAATTTCACAAGTATTTGACCCTTTAGGACTTGTTTCATTCAAAATGCTGTTACAGAAACTGTGGATTTACAAATTATCCTGGGATGAACCTTTATCGCTGGAAATCAAAGAAGTTTGGGTTGATCTAATTAAAGATCTCCATGTTTTAAATTATTTGCGTGTACCGCGTCGTGTCATCATCAATACTTACGTACAAGTAGAATTTCATATATTTTCTGATGCTTCGGAAAGGGCATACGGTGCTTGTTTGTATGTCCGTAGTGTTGATGAGGTTGGCAACATTTTAGTAAATTTATTAATCGCTAAAAGTCGGGTAGCCCCGATTAAAGCCACCACGATACCTCGGCTAGAGCTTTGTGGAGCTTTGGTCGGTGCTAGACTTTTCGAAAAGGTTTCTAGTTCGTTGAGAATAAAACCAGTTAACACAGTGTTTTGGACCGACTCCACAATTTTATTAGGCTGGTTGAAAATGTTACCATATAAATTGAACACTTTTGTTCGCAATCGAGTTGGTGAAATTTTAGAAAAGACTGGCGATTGCATATGGCGACATGTTCCGACTGAGTACAATCCAGCGGATTATATTTCACGTGGTGTGGATGTTAAATCGATCCAGTCTCTCGATATGTGGTGGTCAGGACCGAATTTTTTTAAAGGAACCTTCTCGAGACTGGCCGTGTAATTTAGTAACTAGTGAAACCTTACCTGAAACTCGTAAGGAATTTTCGTACTTAGCTCAATCGAATGAATGTAATTTTAATAATTTCATTGAATTTAATCGTTTTTCTAATTTTAATAGACTCAAGCGAGCAGTAGCATATATGTTACATTTTATTGAAGGTTGTAGAGGACGACCAGCTACTAACAATTTTCTCTCTGAAACCGAATTAAACAATTCATTGAATGTCATAATCCGAATATCTCAGAAGGAGTCATTTCTCGAATATAATTTATTACTTAAAAATAAAAATCTACCTAAAAAGAGTTCTTTGTTAAAATTCAATGTATTTTTGGATGCCAACAATATCATGCGGGTTGGTGGTCGTCTCGAAAATTCGGATTTTTCGTATGGTAAAAAACATCCTATTATATTACAGTCCACTCATCAATTTACCAAACTGTTATTTAAATACGAACATTCGAGACTTATGCACGCGGGACCACAATTATTGCTTTCTTCAATCAGGGAGGAATTCTGGCCCATAGGTGGTCGGAACTTAGCAAAGGCATGTTATCGTCACTGCATCAAGTGTGTCCGAATGAAAGGGAAGGTTGTAGCTCCTATTATGGGTAATTTACCACAGCAGCGCCTTACACCAGGTGGATTTCCTTTCGAAATCGTGGGTGTTGACTACGCGGGCCCGGTTCTCTCCGCTAGCCGTCAAGGGCGAGGCTGTCGCATAGTTAAGGTATACATCGCAATTTTTATCTGCTTTAACACTAAAGCGATGCATATAGAACTTGTAGGCGATTTGACAAGTAATAATTATATTTTAGCTTTACGTAGATTTGTATCACGAAGAGGAAAACCTACTGACATCTATTCAGATAACGGGACGACATTCGTAGGAGCATATAATGATTTAGCTAAATTTCTTAAAACTAATTCGGACTCATTGTCTAGTAATCTTGCCGATCAGGGTATAAACTTTCACTTTATTCCTGCTTATTCGCCTCATTCGGGTGGAATTTGGGAGGGGGGTGTAAAATCCACTAAATTTCATTTATTAAGAGTGCTGGGAAATTGTCATCTTACTTACGAAGAACTTTATACAATTTTGGTTCAAATAGAGGCTATTTTGAATTCTCGGCCACTTACTCCATTGTCTTCGCATCCAGAGGACCTATCACCCCTGACTCCAGGTCATTTTTTGATCGGACGCCCTCTTACTTCTATGCCAGCAAAGGATTACCAAGATCAGCATGCCAATCATCTCAGTCGCTATGAACGCATTGAGCTACTCCGGCAGCATTTCTGGTCGAGATGGAGCAAGGAGTACATATCTGAGCTTCAAAGAAGGACAAAATGGCAGACCAATAACAACGTCTTAAAACTGAATGCCTTAGTTTTGGTCAAAGATGATCACTTGCCGCCACTAAAATGGAAACTGGGTCGCATTGTGACGTTGTATCCGGGGAAAGATAACGTCGCTCGTGTTGCAGATATAAAGACTATGAATGGAATTATTAGAAGATCCTTTTCGAAAATTTGTGCGCTCCCGGAGACGGACTGATTGTTGAAAGGTGACCTTTCAACGCCCGGGGGCATGTTGAAGATTCTACGCGCCTGCGCAATTATAATGGCAAATACTATGAGTCGTATTAACGCTAATTACGATCTTCATGTACCGTTTTTTTCTCGCTCTGTTATTACACGTCGTGCTAACACCTAACAAGTTTTTCATTGTCCTTTTTATATTAATTGAAATATTACCGTGAGTCCCCTACATGCTGTTATTACACGTCGTGCTAACACCTAACAAGTTTTTCATTGTCCTTTTTATATTTATTGAAATATTACCGTGAGTCCCCTACAGAGATATTCTTTGGACCACTGCAGTTGAATTCCAATTTCTTCATTTGTTAATAATATCTCTCTCATACATTTATTTACAAATCAATTTACATTTTTAAATATTTTCTAAAACATACAGGAAAAAAAAAACATTTAAAAATATAAAAAAATTGATATCCACGGAGAGCGGAGAAAGGACCCAAGCTCCCGGCGGTTAGGAATACAGAGTGAGGAACCTCCTCACAATGCGTGCCGTCTCAAGCAACACCGCCTTCTGTATCCTGCCCTTGATCCAACAACTAAGCGAGAGCCTCTTGAGATGTTGGTCGAGGCTCTTCGCTAGTAGACCGTTTACCGATACAACAATTGGAACAATTATTGTTGAGTCAATATTCCACATGGCGGTAATCTCATGAGCTAGATCCAAATATTTAGTTAATTTTTCTTTTTCAGCTTTTATGAGATTATCGTCATGTGGAACAGTGATATCAACAATAATTGCCCGACGCGCTGACCGATCTACCAAAACTATATCAGGTTTATTTGCGGCAATATACCTGTCAGTGATGATAGATCGGTCCCAGTAGAGCAGAGCGTGATCATTTTCAAGAACTGGAGTTGGACTGTATCTGTAATAAGGCACTTCGGTACTCACAAGGCTATATTTAAGAGAAAGTTGCTGATGGATGATTTTGGCTACTTGGTTATGTCTGTGCAAATACTCACCATTAGCAAGAGAAGAACAACCGGAAACAATATGCCTGAGTGATTCTCCAGGACGGTGACACGCTCTACAGATGTCAAGCGTGCCATCCTTCATAATATGTTTCCGGTAGTTATTCGTCTTGATGACTTCGTCGTTAATTGCACAGACAAACCCTTCAGTTTCCCCGAATGGGTCACCAAACTGTAGCCAGTAAGTCGAAGAGATGGTGTCGACTTCAGGATCCGTTAGGGCCTTGTAGAATCTTCCATGCAACTCCTTACTCTTCCATATAGCTATGCGATCAAGAGTGCTTATCAGTACAGGCCCACGCCAGTTCTTTTTGCTTAAGGAAAGCGGGGTAAGGCCTTTATCAGCTGCAACAATATCTCTATGCATTTCACCGCTCATCTTGAGAAAATATTCTCTGAGATTATACACCTCACGATTGTGTAGGTTCTTGACATTGAGAAAGCCACGTCCACCACACTTCCGTGGGATGTACAATCTCATTACAGATGAACGAGGATGGTGCATACGATATATTGTCAACAACTTACGAACTTTTCTATCAAGGGTGTCTAATTCAGTTTGAGTCCATCTTAGAATGCCAAAAGTGTAAATGAGCAGAGGCATAACCCAACCATTAAAAGCTCGCACTTTGTTGCCACCTGATAAAAGACTACTAAAGACTTTTTTCAGCCGACCAAAGAAGCGTTCTTTTAATGATTGCTTCATTGCCTTCTCATCCACATTTAACGCTTCTAGCATTCCAAGGTTTTAATAATATTATTGTTATGACATATTTGTCACTCCTGAATCACATGGTTTTGTTTGTTTACATCTTGTTACGTTTTTATACTTATGGAGTATGTATAGTAAAATACTAATATTAGTTAGTTACTTTTGCCTCATGTATCATAGATCTATAACTTTACTTGCGATATAATTTTCCATTTCCATTATCGTTTTTCAAGTATCTGTAGTACTGTGAATTCTCCTTAACATTAATACACCATTGTGTAACTCGCATTATGATAACGAATATGCAAAAAAAACTTTTAAGAAATCATATTTATGATTAACGCAAGTTAACCAAAAATTATAGTTTTTTAAGTTAGATACATTTTTGACTAATTAACACTTTACATGCCATATAATGCCATTCATTCATTGCCAAAGATATAAGTTTTTGTGATGGATAATATAATTTTAACTAGATCAAATCTTTCAGTTATATTAGACAATAGCGTAATTATAAAAATTTCACAATTTAAATAATCCTGTTTTGAAAATATATTACTCCCAGGATTGCTCAGGTTTTTAGTTTTGCTACACAAGTAAAAACACGTGTTTTGAATAGGAATAAATGGTGTTAATGTTAAAATACACAATTTTTAGCAGCAATACAGGCAGAACTCATAATGCATTATAAGCCCGTCGTTTAAGCAAACTAGCAATTAAACTAGCAACTAAGCAATTGTTATTCATTTTCCTTAGTAATGAAAATTTTAAACCCATTCATCTCAAAATATGAGTTTTGAGTTGTACCGCTATTGCTGCACATGACCGATATATCAATATACTGAACCGGTAATATGATATGGCTTGGGTCTGGAAAATATTTCTGATGGAATACAAGGTACTATAACTATCAAACAATAATATTAACCAATAATGTTTTCAAAAATGAAACCAAATTATGATCCGTTCTAGTGTGCTAGAGTCCCCTTATCCACGGATTTGAGAAAAAATCCATTTGGTCCTAGTTAAGAAGTTTCAAACTTCATAATGTTTGTCAATTATACTAATATGAATACTATTTTGAAGACACAACCTTCTCTTGAGTCTCTAGCATTGAAGCGGACTTTTACAGCCTTATTCCAAAATTCCGAAAGGTTCAGGCGGCAAAATAAATTGTTAGTGAATAAAAGCATTCGCGCTGTGAAAATGTTATTACTAATGTCAATAAATGAGGCTAAATAATTATGATTCGACTGAAGCTCTTCATATAAGTTAATCTGCTTCATCAGGCTCGTGGACACTTCCCGGCGGAAGAGTTCGCAGCATATTTAACTTGTAATAAATAAGTAATTCTTAAATAATGTATAGATAGAACATTAGTTTGCAAAGGTAGTCTTACAGACAATCTTGGCATTGATATCCCCCGAGTAGAATAGACCACCCTCATTTCTTACCTAGGTGTCGCGAAAACCGATTAAGGTAAGTTGACGTCGGGCAGGCGGCCGGTCGTAAGATACCAAATCATGTGATAACATGTTTAAAACATGTTGTGCCTACCCCATTTAGAGTGGGATAAGGGTAGGAGAATGATGCATTGACAAATAACAGATTTTAAATTTTAAAAATATATTTTTAGCTTCTACTGGTCTTAAATAGTGTCTGGAAAATATTTTTTACGTGTCTATAACTTTGTCTACAGTTATATTTTAAGTATAGAATAGATATTATGCTTTCCAAATACTGAATGGTATGTGACAATTAAGAAGCATATGTAACAAAGTTCCAATGATCATCACTAATATGTCTTTTAAGCTATTCTTATATCACACACTTTTTTGCATCACTATAATAGAGGAAAAATTGTACCAAACATTTTTTGTTATATCTCAAACGGATTAGGCAGTTAGCCCATTAGACATATAAGCTTCAGTTTTAATTGAAAGTGAAATGGACAGACTGACATACTTTACATCAAATATTTACTTGCCTTCATCTAGTCAAATCAATTGACCTAATCATGTGCTTCATCCCATAAAGCATCAACAGCATATAGCCCTTAGACGTCATCCCAATGAGAACTCTCTTTGGCAATGACCAGGTTCATCTGAAAATTATTGCAAAAACATTTTAATAAATATGGAACAAGCTGTGATAGCTCAGCGGTGAGGCCGTGCGACTGTGTAAAGACGATCATGGGTTTATACCCCGCGCAGGCACATGTCTAATTGACAATTGCAATATATGACACGCTTTTCGGTGAAGGAAAATATGGTAAGGAAAACCACTTAAAAATCTGAAAGATTTGCTTTTTATTTTGCATATTCGATTGAAATATTAGTTTGCAGTAGAATTTTCGGAAGGTGTTTTCTGATCTCCAGTTCCCTCTGGATAGTATGTCATCAATAGACATATTTTCGATCCAACTTTTAGAGGCGACCGCAGCTCTAGAACTGCCAGCAGTAGCCTCTATACCAGCATCTTTTAATAAATTTTTAACCCAGCCTGAAATTACACATTTAGAAGCTGGCTTCGGTACTCCACAAGTTATTACAAAAAGCTTTGAACAATTGGCAGATTGTCTCCTGTCTTGTCCAGTAATTATTAATTTATTTATCCAGAAAACAGGGTCCAATTTTATATTAGAATTAATATTAAGCGTCCAACCAGACTGACGATAATCAGCGGAGTCAGTCTTTGATCCATACATAGGCCATAAGACTATATAATCATCATGAATTATACAACTTTCCGAGTCAACATTTAGAAGAGTAAAATCATGTACTCTCCTTCCAGAATACAATAGCAATATCGCAGCTGTATGTCTCGATACTTGATACAAGTTTTCAGTCTTAGGGTCTGTTCGTGACATAAATTCTATTACGTCATCAATATCCCATATTATAGATTTAGGTAAGGTTGGTTTTGATACAGCTATCGCTTTAAGAATTCGCTTAACGAAAGGGTGGCCGCTTAATCGTTCAGAACATTCTGGATCACATAGTGTGGCCACTACCGACTTGTGAACCAGAATTGTATTGTACGAAAGCTTTTCTACAAAAAATAGGTCTGACAGAAAACGTGCTAAGTCTGATCCAGAAGGCTTATTACAAGAAACTTTATTGAGATTGGTCCACTTTACCCATCTGCACCAAGCAGGTTTGTAAGTTCTTATTGTTGAAGGACGCCAGCTAGTAATCAATAGATCTTTTTGCTGCGGCGTCCAATCTCTTAACTGCTCATTCCAGCCCCAAGTTTCCATACTTCCGGTTCCATTTCCTTCACATTCTGAGGAGGCTGCCCTGTCAAAACGTCCACCAGTACCTGGTGGAGATCTCAAATTATCCAGGGTGCTGATGTGTCCTGTAAATCTGGACGCCAAAACACCTTCTCCCACCTTGACACCACTATCAGATACGTGCCTATGCATTGATTCAGGTGCTGGAGAACTTTCAAAGGTGGGGGTGGGAAGACCCACGCCAGTGCATGGTTCCACATTATTGACAGTGCGTCGTAAAACTCTGCATAGTAGTCCAGAGTGCAGCATCTTGTTACTACACGTATCAGTCTTGTTGAGAATAGATCTATGATCGGAGTCCCTCATTTGGAAAATATGGGATTTGTCGCTCGAGGCAGGAGGTGCCATTCTGGTATAGACAGATGACGTGACAGATAATCTGCCTCGGCGTTGTATATTCCTGGAGGGTGATATACTAGTAGATCTATCTGATAGAAATCCAGAAGCTGAAGGATCTTGTATGTCAAAGCCAGCAAATTCAGAGGCTTCGTTCCTCCCTCGTTGCGTAAGTACGCTACTATAGTTTTGTACTCGCATAGCAAATGTACTGTAGTTGACTGGAGGTTCGGACCTTGATCTTTTAAAACTTTTAAGACCACCAATAGCTCCTTCATATTTGAGTGCAAGCTCTTCTCTGAAAGGGACCAATTCCCCGACAGTATAAGTTGGCTTGTAGTGGCGATTAGATAGATTAGATAGATCGTAGTCTTGATACACGAGAAGTCAGATTCCTTTCTGTCGGAGTATTTCTGCTATCCAATTGCTTACAATAGCAAAGGTCCTGGGAGCAGAGCTCAATCCGAGGGGGCGACACCTCATTTCCAATAATTCTTGACGATACATCAATCGCAGGAAGCGTCTGTGAGATGTGCTTATTTAAAGATGAAAGTATGCTTGTGAGAGGTCTATTTGGACAAGCCAATCGTTTAGTTGCAAAAATTTTGAGACTTTGTGTACGTTGATGAGTCTGAACGGAGTTGTGACAACATATTGATTTAAAGCTCTGAGGTCGAATATGGGTCCCATAGACCCGTGCGATTTGGGAACCGGAAACATACGTGAAATTTCGAGAGTGGCTTGCCGTACGTTGTATCGATTGGGAAGATGTAGTGGCGGCCGCTTTGAAAATGGGATATGATATCCGGAAATCAATTTTATTATATAGTCGGGTGCTCCCATTTTCTCCCATCTTTTCCGATAATGTTTTAGCTGGCCGGCACGAAAGAGACTCGGTGAGTCAATACTTTCGATTATTTCTCCTATCCCGGCGGGATGAGGGAGAGGTATGTCTTCCAAGTGAACCTCGGCCTGCTGTTGCTTGGTCGATATTCCTACGACTATTGGCAGTATCGGATCTGCCCCGAAATGTTTTATTAGAATTAAAGACCGTCTATTATTGGCATACTGAATATTGTTAGATCTATATCATGGTTGATTATGATATGACCCAGAAGTTGCAGCAGTAGGAACGTTAGAAGTTGGACCGGTTTGCGTAGCAGATTCGCGGTCTTTAATAAGAGGCCAGAATACTTTATGATGTTCTCCCATCTTCTCTAAGGCAAAGAGAATTTTTCAGCATCAAATAAGTTGCTGCAAGAGGGCGGTATTTTCCTTTACATTCTTTTATGTAAGAGATCTTTAACCGATGCCAGGATCGCTTCTCGTCTGTGTTGAATCATTTCGGCTCTATGGCCGCAGACTAATTGAAGGGCATCGTTAGATATATTTGAAAAGTCACCATTTACAAAAATATCTTCAATCTTTTCATGGATTGATTTAAAATTGAGGTCACGTGAATCTTTCGCCCAGGATAAAAATCCACGAAGTTCTTTTTCAAGGTGATCTTTTTGTTTGATCAGAGCATAGCAAATAGCAGCAAAGGCTTTATCGGCATTGACAGATGTACGTGAAGTCTCATATTGTTTTATTTCGTCGTTAGCTTCAAGTTCTGTAAAACCGGGGGTATGTCGATAATTTTTCTGTACTTCTGCGTACCTTACATTTTGCCACTCCACGCCACATAATCTTTGAATCCTTTTTAAAATTTCCAAATATGATGTAGGACTTGTTAGTATATTGGGGTCTTTTAATTTTGTTCGAAACGATAACGTAAATGACTCGCCTTGTTCTACTTCTGACTGACAGCCACTATACAAATTCTCACTGATAGAACCATTAATATATTCAGTGTCACATATCCTTGACTTAATGTTGTTTACCTCCGCAATGAGCTTATCTAATTTACTATTTTCACGGGGATGTCTACGAGAGCGTTTGCGTCGATGACGGCGAGAACGCTTGGTAGATGAATCATCACTGCTGCTTGAATCACTTTCTGATGAGGACGATCGTGATAAAGGCTTATTAGATTGTCTTTTCCTTTTACTATTTCCGCCTTCAGTATTATTTGGTAGGTTCTGGTCTCTCAAATCGTTTTGAAGATTCACTTCACTCATATTTTACCAATTGTTTCAGCTAATTTAGATCTAAAGTAAATATTATCCGTTACCGCACAAAAATAAAATTCACTACTTAACACTGGAAAAAGAAACACGGACGCATAGCGTCTTAGCTTTAATAATCAACACGTTTTAGAACACTGTGTTGACTATTATAGTAATAGTATACGTATAAAATAAATTTGCTAGCACTTACCAGTGGAGCGTCCGAACGAAGTGAAAACAACAACGTCAATGACGAATAAAGTTTCGAGGCCCACCTCGAAACATCCCCCCTACCTGGTGGTGGCAGTAGACAAGGACGGATAGTATTCACTACTAAGGAGGAAAAGAGACAGAAAAAGGAAGTGAAAGCAATGGACTATCTCAACATTATATTAGACTTCGGATCACGGTACAGTATTTTAATATTACTATAGAAGGAAAAGTTTTTATTATTTTAGTTTTATTTTTACTTATATTTTAAAATTAAAAAATAAAACTTCCCAATATTATTACAGTTCAATAAAAACACAATTGTCGTGCTTTTTTTAATTAACTGTGAATGGAACGCATCCGCAGCACTGCATAGGGAATGTTTGAACGAAACTCATTCATGTATTTACGGGGCTTAGTTAGTTAGTAACTCTAACTCCGTGTCATTATCCAGCGAAAAGTAATAAAAAATAATCATGGAAAAATAAATAATGATTGAAAATAGATGTGTACTATTTTTTTTCCTGAATTTCCTAAAAGTACTATATTTTTTTGATTTACAAAGAAAAATACTATTTTTCTTCAAAAAAAAGGTGGCAACCCTAATCGCGCCCTTTTTGATTAAATAGGGGCAACACTGTGCCGTTATTGTTTCCGGTGGAGTCTTACTATATATACCGATAAAACGTTTCAGTGACTTTCAGTCCTTGTTCGTCATTCAAGAGAAGTGCATCTCGGAACGGGAATTGTGGTATTCCTATTATATCGTGTTATTGTATATAGTGTGCGTTAACAAGAAGTTTATGGAATTGTCTAATTTTAATTAAAAATCATTTGTTGGTTTGTATATTTTTGCGTAAGTAAAAAGTGATTACAGTTATATATTACGTATAACGAACGATTCTGGTGAGTCAGTACTTTTCAATTTTCTTTGTATTAAATAGAGCAAAAGTATAGTTTATTTGTTATTAAGTTTTGGATAACTACTCACATTTTATCCGAGAATGTTTGTTGAAATTCAAACATTTGAGTTGTTGAGTTTGTGATAGTGAATATATATAGTGCTTGTGTATGGTGGAGGTTTGTGCATGTGTTTTTTTCGAATCCTGCATGTATCAGGTATGATAACCGATTGTCCGCTCTTACATTAAGCATTATATATATTTTCTATTTTACTTCATCGCCGATTATAGCAAAATAATTTTATTATTACTTTTGCATAATTACTCTGTTTTAATCATAGCTTAGGTAAATATAAACATTGTAATCTTTAATATTTAATGACTAGCGTCGTCTGACTGCCCTCCTGTAAAAGCTGCAGGGCTTTTTCTTCTCATTTAATAGTATGGTTGAGGTGGACACTGCAGTGTTCTTTCTTCCCATACTGTGTACGCGTTTTGTTGGTAATGTTCGTTTTCTGTATCGTCGAACATAAGCTTCAAAAGCGCGCTACTTTGTTAGACGTTTTATTAACGGGCTAGCCATTATAAAGGTGTCGTACTGATTTCTGAAATTGCGCAGTTTTGGTCATTCGTACGTCATTAATTTTTACATTTTTTTTAATGGTAATGTGTTGCGGTTGGCAAAGAGCCGGTATTTGGCACCTGCAATACATGTAAAACCTTAATTCTTTTCCCAGTCGCTTTTGGCTACTGATGTTTGAGTGCACGCTTACATCTGTGGCTGAAATTACGGGAATCTAACTTAGCTTCATAAATTCAGACTTCACTTGAGTATTAGTTACCTCAAATGTATTTTCTCAAATTACAGAGGTGGAAAGATGCGTACGACGTCTTCGGTCCTGTTCCTGGTGGTTGACGCTACTGTTCGGCCTGGCGCTGTTCGAGCGCTCGAGGCGACGGCGGAGCGACAGCAGCTGCGGCATAGCCGGACGGGCCGGCCTGGGGTGAGGGGTGGCGGCACGTCTCCATTGGCGGCAGCGAGGCCAGACCAGCGTAGCTCGTGGAGTCACGAGGCCAGCTGTCGGACTCCCGCGTCGCACTAGCAGCGTCTGCCCGCCCTCCTGTAAAAGCTGCAGGGCTTTTTCTTCTCATTTAACAGTATGGTTGAGGTGAACACTGCAGTGTTCTTTCTTCCCATACTGTGTAGGCGTTTTGTTGGTAATGTTCGTTTTCTGTATCGTCGAACATTAGCTTCAAAAGCGCGCTACTTTGTTAGACGTTTTATTAATGGGCTAGCCATTATAAAGGTGTCGTACTGATTTCTGAAATTACACAGTTTTGGTAATTTGTACGTCATTAATTTTTACATTTTTTTTGTAATGGTTATGTGTTGCGGTTGGCAAAGAGCCGGTATTTGGCACCTGCAATACATGTAAAACCTTAATTCTTTTCCCAGTCGCTTTTGGCTACTGATGTTTGAGTGCACGCTTACATCTGTGGCTGAAATTACGGGAATCTAACTTCATAAATTCAGACTTCACTTGAGTATTAGTTACCTCAATACAATCTCTTATGAAAGAGGTTGTATTTGAATCTATATCTTGAGATAACACGGAGAGTGCGAATTGCGTAGAATTTGAGAGATAGTTGGGAAATGCGATGCTATGGAATAAAAAATGGAGTTTTTATTGGAGAGATAATTGATGGTAATTGGTATTCGGTTAATTAATTCTGTGAGATCAACGTGACGATGTGCTATGTGAGGCCTTAGACGCGCCCGTGACTTTTGTTCGATGGAACTGTCAGCTAGAATGACGGTTGTTCTCTGGATCTTTCCTGTTGTAACGATTGTTTTCTAGACTGTGGACATCTCCAACGATTGTCAGCTAGGCTCTGCCTGGAAGTGGTGATTGTTCTTTGAGCGTTATCATTTGCGAGTCTGTTTACGTGTGTATCTGCTGAGTTGGTTGCCACTAATTGAGCTGTGTTATGCCATGACAGTGATTGAGGGTGAGCTTGAGGTGCGAAAAGCTTAAGGAGTTGAGGAGTTGAGCTTAAAGAGTTGAGCATAAAGCGTGAGCTTAGAGTTGAGCATAAAGCGTGAGCGTAGTCCTGTCATGTCATGGCATGTGCGGTTTTCTTTTACAGATTAAAAGAGCAAGTACTGAGTTTCTTGCCGATTCTTCTCAGTACAATCAGCATTCCGAATCGGTGGTAGATTCATTCCCAGAAGTCAGCTTATGAGATTTGCGGGGTCGCAAATGTTGTCAGGATGGTCGACTGTTACAACATGTTTTTAATACAACCTCCTTCTAAGAGTTGGCGATTAATATGAAAAAGCATTGTGGCTGTCATATTTTTATGTGTCATTTCTTTGAGTTGTAGCGAAAAGAGTAAATGGGTTGACTCTGGGAAAACTGTTTTTTATTTATTGAATAAGAATAAAGGAGAAATATAGTCGCTTTTATAATTTACTTTCAGTTTTATAGAACAGTCTTTTAAAATTGCTGTTATTCTTTCATTCATTACACATACTATTATATCTTTTATTAGCACTGTAAATGTAAAGATATCTCAAATCATAACTATAAATAACATCATGTGACAATCATATTAAAATAAAAAATTACTCTTAATCTTGGATCTGAGGATTCTTGAATCTGCAATTAATCAATCAATCGTTTAATCAATCGTAAATTTAAATTTTGCTTTTGCTTTTAAATTTAAAATCAACAATAGTGTTATATAAAGCAATATACCCTATATTGCTTTATACAGAATAAACTTGCTCTCTTTTGCTAATTACTCCCTTTTCATCCGAGTCTCATTATAAAAAACTTGACAATCATTTTTAAAGTTCTAATATAATACAATGAAGTATACAACTTCAATTGAAAATACTTCTAAAAAAAAATATTAAGTAGACCATTTAGAAATTTTCATTTTAAGAAATATCTCAACAGCTACTGGTGAAATAAGAATTTATACATTTAATTTGCTTCTAGTGATATTTGTTTCAAGAATTTTGCTAACTAAATTAAAACAAAATTATACATTTTAGTAAAAATTAAAGTACTAGAACTTTACAACGGGAAATTTAAAAATTTAATACACCGCCCTTTCATTAATAAAATCAACTTGTTGTCTTGTTATATGATAGACAGTCAAAATGAGAATAAGTGCGTAAAAATATGTATGTAGGAGTGGAGCGAGATGCTGCTGAGACTATTTTCATACGATTCATTCATAAATACATACATGTGCAAGAGGGATGCGAGATAGTATGTGTTGGCGCCTGTAGTAAAACCGCCCTGGTTGACATTTGACGACATAACAATCAGGGATGTGAAAAATTAATCGTGTTATTAATCGACTATTTTAGTAAAATAATCGATTTTTAGTTCATTACAAACGGATTTTTATTTTAATTATCCTCTTCTTTAACCTCTTTTTTCTTAAGATATTATTGGCGCTTCAGATAAGAAATAATCTAAAAATAGTTTGATGATGTAGAAAGTAGAAACCAATATATCGGTCAAATTGAAATAATGAACATTCTATTGTTTATTTATTTATTTATTTATTTATTCTTATTGCACTATACAGAGGTACATAGGTTTATATTAAATTAGGACAAGCGTGCAAAGGCGGTCTTATCGCTAAAGCGATCTCTCACAGACAACCTTTGGTGAGAGGAGAATACTAAGAGATCGAGTATAGTGCATAATAAACTATAAAACATACAATTAAATACTAATATTACACAGATATTTACAATTAAATATATTATAATACATATATCATTAATAAATTACATTACACATTCAACGATAGATAATATAGCTTCAAATGATTTTTAAAAATATGTAAAGATTCCGAACGGCGGATGTCAGTGGGAAGAGCATTCCAATCGCGGACACATTGGACCGTAAACGAATTCCAGTAATAATTGGTCCGACTGGAGGGTACTTTAAGTTTATAATCATTGGTTGTACGGGGAGCAAACCTACTATCAGTACCAAAAAAACTGAATCTTTCTTTGAGGTAGGATGGAGTTTGAGGGAGGTATAAAATACTGTAGAGAAGAGATAAGGCATGGAACTTTCTACGCTGTCTGATTGGTAACCACTTCAGTTGTGCCCGATACTGAGAAATAAGGTCGAACTTACGTAGGCCAAAGATGAAACGAATACATGAATTTTGTAATCTTTCTAATTTATTAAGAAGATCTTGATTTAAGTCGAGGTAGCAAGAGTCAGCATAGTCTAGTATTGGCATAAGTAAAGAATTAACAAGACAGATTTTAGTTTTAATGGGTAAGAAATTTTTCCACCGTCTTAGAGAACAAAGTGTAGCAGAGATTTTTCGACTGACTTCTACTACATGAGGTACCCAACATAAAGTGCTATCAATGATGAGACCAAGATTTTTGACCGTGTGACTGAGGGGTAATACAACTCCATTTAAACAGATAGCAGGGAGATTATTAATATGTAGTTTTGATAGCATTTTTTTACTGCCTATATTGTTGTACTAGCAAAAGAGCGTACATCTGAATATAAAATTATTAGTTTTAATGGAGCTGTAAATAGACTTAAAATATAATTCGAAAGACATTGGTGCACCCCTTGCAAAGCAATAGAACATTATTTATGCACGGCAATGTCAATGGTCAAATGTCATGGATATGTCATCCTAAACTAATACTATGTATATGTGAGTGTATTTAATTTTTACGAAGAGATTAGTGTTTTACTTAAATTTTATCTGACTGTGTAGTGTATAAAATAGGTGCTATGTAAAGACTGATGCTCCAGATAAACAGGAATCCCACGTAAGTTAAATTTTAATACAAGACCCTTGTTTGACCTGTACACACATTCACGATATTGTTAGTATAGGGATTTTCAGTATTTTTTAATTAGTAATTTTTATTTTGAAATTAAATAGAATTATTAGTAAGTTCATAACTTTAAATACGCTTTTGATATATCAGTCAAAGATCACTTGTGATATAAGAAGCGTTTTAAAAGTCAAGTAAATACACGATGCTTGCAGTACATTGAAGCTTAATTTATTTAATATCAAATAAATTTCTTATTTAAAATATGTTTTTGTTAATTTTAAAACTAATTTAAGTAGATACATAGCAAATCATACTCAGAAGGGCAGCATTCGGTAGTTAAGCCAGATCTTTTTGGCCAAAATACCTCAGTGCTTTAAAATAATGTTACCAGCAACAACATATATAATAAACCAAATCCTGGTTGCCCATGGTCATGACTGACTCTACATGGTCAAATCAGTTATAATGGGATCAGTTAAAAATTGCCTTAATTTAATTAACTTTTGGTCTGCAGTAGTATTAGTCCACACACCATACAAATAAGGAAAACCACTAGTGATTATATAACAAGTATCATCGAAGACCTCACTACAATTATTAATTTACACAATTTCTATTTATTATAATACAGCTTTTTATATTTAGTCATTTGTTTAAATTAAACTTTAGGTTTAGATAAGTCTTGATAAGTTTATAGTATATAAAAAAAAATTATATTTACTACATTGAAAGATCAATGAAATTGGAACAATATCGTTTTTGTATCTAATAATTTGTGATCCTGACATCTTAATTGGAATATATATCTCTAAGTGCTTAATGCATGTCATGGCAATTTATAGAATTAGGTGTTACTTTGTAGAGGTCCATGATACAAAACTAATGAGAATATTATTTTGCTATAATCCGCGATAAAGATAATATTCTCATTAGTTTTGCATGTCATGGCATTGTGCAGTGTTGCAATATCTAAACCAAAATCTTTGTTTATAGAACAAAATTATTGTACAATATCAAGAGTTATATTTATTTTTGAGATATAACTACTCATTATCCCTCTTGGTCAAGAGTAGGCACAATTATGGTTTTTATAGGATATTTTTATACATTTTGTATATCAAAAATTATGTATTATTGTTAAGGTAGCATTTTATTTAAAAATTTAATACATTTTTATAGTAATAGCATAGCTTTGACAATTATATGTGCAACATAAATTTGTGTTGTAAAAGAATAAGATTAAGACTTCTATTTTGAATAGTGTCTTACTATCTAGACAGATAATATATAATAAGTTATTTCAAAGTCACTTCCTTCTAAATTTTATAGGTTCAGAATCTTATTGTTTCTAATATTTCTAACAGTTAAAACTATATATAGCAGTATAGCTTCGCCCATTGTTTTGACGTTTGAACTGGCATCCACGTGTATCCGCCACCGCGCCGCAGTCTGAGGCCGGCGTCGCTCGCGCCACACGCCTTTATCCTGCGGCAATAAGTGCTTATATAGATCCGAACGAATGTTTTCATAGTTCGCGTCGCGACATTCACGGTCTATGTTCCGATCGGCATTTGTCGAGTGTTTTGTTTCGTTATAGGAATATCAAAATGAAGAAGCAGGAGTCTCAATGTAGTCTGGGCCCGTCGAGGTCCACTCGATTACATAGGGATAGTATCTCGTCCGATGAACCGGAAACGATGAGGCTGTTAAATATACAACAGCCTCCTATTATAGTCGCAGTGGGCAGTGGACGTCGACAATCACTCACTGCGCCGCCTTCTCCTACAGACTTCCGCAAAAAACGTGATCATCGACATCACAACTATATGAACCATTTCCATCACTTCATACACTGGAGGGATATCTGGGGTGGTGAACCTCAAAGAGTCAATGAGGTATAAAATGTGGCAAAATATGTCACGACAGTTTATTTTCTAACACGTTTACTTAAACAGCATGAACTGTGTCTTATGCCATGAATGCTATCTACAACTCAGAATTCCAGTTTGCCTTTGATAAAATTTCAATGATCATTTATTTAGCAACTTATTTTCTTTTTCGACGCGCTATATATGGAAAATTATATATTATGTATATTAACAATTAACGTTTAATTTTAGAAAAACGTGCCTTAAATATCCTTCAGAATGATATTTCATCGGTTGTAATTTCTTTGTTTCCATAGCCTTGATTTAGTTTTTTTTTATCAAACAAAATGCGAGTAACATATAGACCGTGACCAACTTCCAAGGCAAAATAAAATAAGAATTAAAAAACCTATTATAAAGTGACTATGGTTTTATAAGCGGTAATAATTATTACTTGTCGTAGGATAATCTACGTAGCTATGTGTTTGTTATTGGATGGTAATTAAACAATATTTCACAAACAATTTGTCTGAAAATATTATTAGACTCATTTTTGATTGGCTAAGTATTCGCAACTTCATTGTTATCATTGCGTTTGTTATAATGTAGCATTATTAAAATGTGTTTCGTTGAGGAAGTACTCGTACGTAGAGTCATAACATTTTTGTTGTTTGTAATGACATACTCTATTTATGATTTTATTCAGAAATCATACTCTTTATTTATCATAGTTTTTTCAAAAATATTTTTCCTAGGGACCAAACAGTATACAAAAAAAAGGAACGATGATTGTTGTAATCTGCGATAATAGATGATCTATGTTATGCTAATGTAGACCATACTAATCATAACAATACTGAACTTATAACGGTTATAACAAGGAACGAACTCTCTTGATAAATTACATACAATCAGTTGCAAACCATTAGCATTTAGGTACAATAAAAGATGTGCAGGGTATGACAATAATTACTGTGAGCGACTTGCGTACATTCAATTTATTCCTGACAATTGAAACTGGAGCCATTTATTACAATTATGGCAATTGCCCGACTTCTATCATTATTTGACGTTCTTATTACTTTCTTTAAAACAACAATACATGTTAAAATTAGAGACACCATGAATCTCGAATGAATCGAATATAATAAATTTCTTATGACCATTTGTTACGTCACTTTATGGGTTTTAATTTTTCTTCATGCTTAAAGCAAAACATCTAAATTGGTGACCCGTGACTGTGTGATGGCTACTCGGTGTTTTTTACTGTAGCAATCTCTTGTATCTACTATTTCATATGAAATGTTAAAAAAATAGCTATCATAAGGCTATAATCATTACTTTTCGTGCTTAGATGTAACCTTTTGGAACATAAAGTTCGAGTGAAAGTTAACTCAATTTCGTCAGACCGTTAAATGCCCTTTACATCAATTCGATACAGTTAACTGTTTTATGAGTAAGACTAGAAGAACCGGCCGCGCTTTGCTGTGTCTGTTTTCGACTTCCCCTGACCTAATATTTTTCCGTACGTGTTTTTTTGCAAAAACTTCTAGCATATTTTAATTATTTGGTGTAACGAATCATAATATTGAGCACGAAATACATAAGGTAACTGACGTTTTAAAGTTGATAAGGATAAATACTGCACTCGTTTAAATAAACTTTCACCCGCCTATTCTGTCAAAGTTAGAATGGCTATAGTAAGTTATCCTTAGAATATAGGAATATTACTGTATGTTGGTCTGTTATATGTCAAACGCATTTCGGCACGGCAGTGTTTTCGATTTCTCCCAGGCCGATAGATTTTTTTCCATATTATCAACACTTCGTCATATTTAGAATAATTAATTAATAAACAAATTAAACACTAAAACCTTCCCCGTGAATCAATCAGTTTATAGGTGAAAACCGCAAGAAAATCCGTTAATTGAGACGCTGCGTAGGACTTTGTTATAAATATTAATGTATTATGTCCGCCATGTGGTATTCGTCTAAGTAAAATAGACCACCCTCATTCCTTGACGAGGTGGTGTAAGAGGCAACTAAGGTAAGTTGATCCGCCGTGTGGTAGCTGACTGAGCAGAAAGAACCGCAATCATTTATGACCGAGGTATCGTAAAAGGAGAGTAAGTTAAGTCGACGTCAGGCCGGCGGCCGGTCATAACATACCTAGCCAAATCAGTTAAGAACATATTTTAAACATATTGTGCCGACTCCACTTAGAGTACGATAAGAGCAGCAGAATGATGATTAATGTATTATGTTAAATTTTAACATTGAGCCATAATTGAAATATGAATAAAAAGTTCTTTTAATAAATGCAAATAAAAAGTATTTGTAAATAAATATTAACTGCTGGCTCTTAATTTTTATGGCCGTTTTCTGCTATTGTAGAGATACATAATCGATAATAATAGCCGTTGAGATCATATCGGATAGAAAATACATATAATAAACCTTTTCCTTGAGTTATTGCTTTAGTTACTGTAATGTACTGTTTGTATAAGATAAAAACAGCAACAATATCTATATGGTATTTATTTTTATCATAACCACTATAAATCGCTCAAATATGCAAGCTTTTAATAAATATATAATATTTTAATGAGCAACCACATTTTTGAGGAGTAATAATGATGGAGGTATGGTAATCTAAGTCGAAAAGTGAATTGATGGAATCTAGAGTATCTATTTCACGACCTGTAACTTTCACTCCGTATCTAAAGAGCACTTTAAACAGTAAATTATACTCGTATTGTTAATAGTTCTTGCAAGGTTTTGTGACAATAATAAGTAGATCCCAGATGAATACTTAAATCCCGATAAAAAGTATGTATAAGTACATAATAAGTTAAAAATTTATCAGATTTAAGTTTGATAATTTATTTTCTATAAATTTTCTTGAGAATAGTCACCCATATAGCCAATAACTTTAGTAAGTATTACGTTAGAAAAAAAATTATAGCCGTTAGGATTCAGGTACACTGAACTTTTTATTTATTTTTATATATTTACAAGTACACTGTAGTTTTTATTGTTTCTTACATCTAGCACCGAACAGCAGGCTAGTGATTTTTTAAGAGTATATTTGCAACCTTAACGATGCTTCTGCGCTTGCGCATCCCGCGTGGCGACGCCGTAAAAGCCCTTAGGGTAAACAGCTTTTTGTCAGTTCGAAAAAATATCAATTTGATAAGAGTATATTTTTATACTTTAACATGGTTTTAACCATTGACTTCTTCGTTTGTGCTTAGCTCAAGTTAACTTAGATGTATATAAAGATATTTTATTCTTTATGGCACGAATACACAATTCAACTTATAATTGTACACAGCGTGAATTATTTCGATGAATTGTACTTTTTATCGTCCACAGTCAACCTGCTGTCATTTTATCAATGAGTCATCATTCAAGTCTTTTCGTTTATTGCTCAGTACATAATTACATTAGCTTACTCGAATGAGGCCTGGTTTAGGCAAACGTTACAGCCAAGTGATGCAAAGGTGATCCAAGAAACAATAACTTTCTGGCTGAGATGTACCAATTTACATGTTAAAACAATATCACTAGCCGATTCACTTTTTGTTTTTTATAATACAGTTAAGAAGTTCATTTAATGAATGCCATTATGTTGACATCTTATGTCGCCCTTCTCCGTTGGCTCTACCAAGAGAGAAACTAGTGACAATATTGAAATAACGTTTCTAACTAAAAATTTACTATACACACATAAAAATTTAATATTGATGAAATAATTACCTATGTTATTTATTTATATTTAATAACCTTATTTACACCGTCTTAGGCCGGCATTGTGGTATCTGGCTGAGTAAAATAGACCACCCTCATTTCTTGCCGAGGTGTCGCAAAGGGCAACTGAGGTAAGTTGACCCGCCGTGTGGTATCCGGTTGAGTAGAAAAGACTATCCTCTTTCTTACCGAGGTATCGCAAAAGACGACTAAGGTAAGTTGACGTCAGACAGGAGGCCGGTCGTAAAATACCTAGCCAAATCATGCCACAACATTTTCATAGCATGTTGTGCCGACCCCACTCTAGGTAGGATAAGGGGAGGAGAATGATGATGTTGAAATAACCTTGTTTACACTGTGTATAATATTTTTAAATATCCTTTACCAATGGCACTGCTCTAAAACTCTAGTAATAAACCAACCCCCGATATGTCTATGTGACCAGTCTATTAAAATCCGACCTAAGGATCAGCATTAGACCCACTATTCCATCTTTGTGTACTATTAAATGAAACAAAAATAATAATATATAGTTATTACTTATTGATTGAAATTAATAGCTTTCCATTGCATGTTCAAGCATAAAATTGAGCCTAGAAATTATTACTGTATATACTCGTGTTATCTGTAGCGTTGTCTCTGTATCTATTCATGTTATTGACATCAATACAAGTCAAGCAGTGTATTATATAATATACATATAACTAAAGATAAAATCTTAGGTACAATTAATAATCATAAGGTTGAATGGTTATTCCACTCTATCCCAAGTTATCTTCAGAATGTATTTTAAAATATATTATTATATCATAAACAAGCTGTAGCGTAACATGAATTTAAATATGTTTCTCTTAATTTGTACAGATAAATAAATATTATTTTAAATAGAAGTATCTAAAAAAAAATTGGAATTGGGTTTCATAGAAAAATTTTGAAAAATAAAAATTAAATTCTTAGAAATCCTAATTAAATACCAATATCGACATAATTTAGCACTCTAGCTACTTTTGTTCAGCTTCTCAGAACACAGAAAAACGTACAAGTATATCTGTATCTTTTTCAAGCCCTTATACTAACTCCATACCAACAATCACAGTTACAATATTACTATGGAAGTATGGAAACTCTACCTGCCTTATTTACCTCGTAGGGTACCTATAATACACACGTTCTCTCTTTATATACATATTCCCTTTTCCGTTGATAAGTAACATCAATAGGGACCAGGTATAATGATTAAGCTTCGCACCTGAACAACAACATTTCGTGATTGTGTCATCGGAAAGTGAAAGCGCTTCTGTTTATGGGTGAAGCGACAACCGCGTCTTTCAATTTGCATATACTGAAGGTTTGAAGGCTGAAAAATAAATCGCTTTGCATATTGACGACTCGATCTGTTTTTGTTTTGAAATGTAGTATGACAAAACGCTCTAGCCTTGAAATATATATCATTTAAGCACCTTTATTAGTTGGCTTCTAATATCCATTCTAAATAGAACTGATATGTTTTCATGCTTTTAACTCTCAGATCTTTATTATTAAAAACGTGCCTTTCTTATATGCATAAAAACGTCCCAGTTAATGTTGTCTTTTCAGTTACGGTATGTTCCCTACAAAAATTATTTCAAAACTAGAATATTATTCAATTTATAGTGTTTAATTTTGTGGACGTTAATATGTTTGCAAATTGGTGCTAACACATTTACTTAACGAATGTCAAGTCGAAGTTCTCCGCTAGAGCAATAATATATAAATCTCTCTAACCGGATATTGATTCTCTGTATCTCATGTTCGCAAAGCCATTTGCAACGAAATGCGACCGTCGTTTTCGCATTCAATATTGTGGCCATCTGATAGAACATAAATTAAAATTGTGCCTGTGTAATTAGTTCATGATTCAATGCAAGTGTAATGATAATGATAACTTTATGATGTTTTAATATTTGTCATGGTAATAAAAATATAAACATAATATAAACTTGCGGTAACCTTTCTGATAATGACTTCACTCTTGAAACTAATAGAAAATAATAAAGAGGCTTTTAGGGTTATTAAAAGTCCAACTGATTTGAGTTATGTTTATCCAACTTCTTCATATTAAAAATCACTTTTATCCGCTGGGCGAAGAAGGGTAAACAAATACATGTACGCACAATGGGTGTATAATTATAGAAGTACCTGGGTCGGTACCCTTGCTCTGTAATTTTTTTAAAGATAAAAAAAAGAAGGCGCCGATGACATGTGGGATTCGAACCCGGGTTTTGAACATTTTTGGTCCGGCCGTTACCCATCGGCTATCGCAACATTACGTTTGACAGCTAAAAAAAATCCTTGTCTTTCAATTCTACATTATACTATATTTTTAATGCCCAAAAACAGGGATAAAACATTTATTTTATATTAAACCTAGCTAGATCGATTTTATCCCTCAAAACTCCCTACATGCTGAAATATATTTTTATATATAGGTACATACAAGATTAACTCATTTAAATATTAAAGATAGTACGTATTAATAAATGAAATGTGCTGATCTGGCGAACTCAAAAATCTAGCGTGAAATTGCGGTATCCAAGCGGCACATGGTCTGTGGTGTGAAGATCCCTTTTAGAGACATATAACCAGCAGAGACTGTAAAGATTGGATGAGAAAAGAGTAGAAAAAGAAGATTTAAATATACACCTAAATTCAAACATTCTCCAATGTTGCTAAACCAAGCCTGATTTGGTAAAATTCATAAGTAATTTGATTCATCATAATATGAATCATGTTTTCCGTTCAAACAATTGAATTTGTAGGCAACTTTGTGCGTTGAATATTGAATCATGTTGCAGGAAGTTTTAAAAACAACAATCAAATTAAAAAGTTACCGACAAACACAAGTTTGTCGGTAACTTTTTAATTTGATAAAAATCTGTATTTATCAATTGTGTGTTTGTGTGTGTGCGTGAGCGTGCATGCGTGATTTTCATGAAATTCAGTACGTAAGGGGGCTTTGGGGGCGATAAAACGATCTAGGTTTTATTTAAAAAAAATCTTTTATCGCTATTTAGAAGCATTGAGATATTTTAAACCTTTATTTATTTTAAAGAAACTTTACTTTATTTATTTATTTAATTCTCTCTTACCTTTATTTTTAACTAGCTTTTACCCGCGACTTCGTTCGCGTGGACTGTTTTTATGTGATAGGTCGATAATAGACGACGCTTTTCAATGTTATCCTATTCCTGTAGAATTAGGAATAAGTGTGCCAAATTTCATAGACGTTGCTTCAGCGAATTCACCGTAAACGAGTAACAAACATACATCGATACTCACAAACTTTCGCATTTATAATATTAGTAGGATTCAATTCTTAAATTGTTATTGCTTCTGATATTTGTTTGTATACTAAGATTTAATAGATTTGTTATAATTATTGCTTTCTACTTCTTTTCTAACCGATGAACGGCCACTGTTGGACATAGGTCTCTTTATGCGATTTCCGCATCTCACAATCTTGCTTGGATCCAACAGTTGTCTGTGATTTTTTTCAGTCCGTCAGTCCAACTAGCAAAGGGTCTACTAACACTGTATTTTACCGGTGCGGGGTCTCCATTCAAGCAATTATTAATCTCTTTCATTAATCCATTTCCATATTGTAGTGTAAAAATTATACTACAATGTGGTACTAGCACACGTTTAATTGCATTAGAGCCATAAAAGCGTTTGAATTATCGGTAAGTTTATTAATAGTAATATCCCCGGTATGTCGCAACTATTTTTCTGTTATTTAATTTACTGATGTTAAAATTGAGTGAAACTTTTATAATTAACAAAGACGTTAACATTTGCCTATTGTCTGTCGAACCCACTGCATACTATAAATAGCAAAATAGGATTTGACCTGTAAAAATCTGAATGAATTCTAATGAATTCAAAAGTACGGGTAATATCATAAGCTTATCTTTCTAGCTAAAATATGCTTTTACTGTTACCTGCATTGTACCGTTACAAAACAACCTTGTTTAAGGTTGAAAAGCCTCGTAAACAAAGTGTTACAATGTCACTATATTGGGCCATTGTTAGTGTACAAAATGTCGTATACCTATATGTACATTTGAAAGATTATAAAATATTACTTACTATAGTAACTAATTTATTAATTGTTTAGGAAAACACCTTCTGCACCTTTCTTCATAACATGCCTGTTTTTAATTTTGATCATCATCCTCCTGCCCTTATTCCACTCTAAGTAGGGCCGGCACAACATGTTGTCACATGATTTGGCTACGTATTTTACGACCAGCCGCCTGCCTGACGTTTTACTCAACCGGATACCACACGGTACAACTTACCTTAATCGTATTTAACGACACTTCGCTAAGAAATAAGGGTGGTACTATTCTATTCAGCCGGATATCACACGGCGTTATTAATTTTGATATTTACAATTTTAGAAAATATTTGATGAGTTAAGGATTGTTATAGTACAAACTTGACAATAGAAAAAAAAACTTGACAATAGAAGTAGTGAAAGTCTTTATGAACTTAATAAGAGACCTAGTTAATCAAACAAATTTTAGTTAAGAAGCGTCGACGGCGTAAATGAATAAATACTCCTGGTTGTTGTTTAAAAAAATCTACCTTATTGAATTACGAGTACATGCTAATACTGTGATCTGTTGTACTGATTTATCATTCCGTGACACGTTTTATTAACGTATCTACGTCTCCATCATGTCAAAAACAAATTCACAACTACAGTTGAAATGATTGCATTGAAATTGATAAGATTGTGGATTGTGAATACCGACAGTCTTTGATATTGTGATTTGTGATGAGCTTACATAAAGATAACTTATCTTTGCCCGTCACTTTTGTCTATATTGTGATATTGAGTTCCTGATTGATTTTATAGTTTTAACAGGTTTATGTGATATGTTTTATCTCAGCACATGTTAAAGAGAAAAAAATCCAGCTATCGCCATAGACACATAATCTCCGTTCGGACATGAAGGTCAAATACTATATTTCGCATTTGAAATATAAGAATTGTAGTTGCTATTCGCCCGCCAAATAATAGTTAAAAATATAAAATCAATGCAATTTATTCATAAGTAAATACTAAATTCACATCGGTGGTAGGATTTTAAAACGATCAAAAGATAGACTATATATGTTGTTAACAAGAAACAAGCCACATCCCATCGGTCATATTTCCACTTATCGTCAATAATCCATTTCAAATGAATCTATTTTGATATCGCATATCGATAAATTTAATACTAACAATTGTAAAAAAGCCCCTCGATAGATAGTGACTTATTCATATTTTAATCCCAGCATTAACACTTATTAAAATAAAGCAGCAATATTACGTTAGCAAACATACTACAAGTACAGATAATAAACAAAATATCTTCATATTTTGTTTCTAATTATCTGTTACGAATATAATAGGTATTAAGAGAAAGATAGTTATATCACTCCATATTATAAAACAAAGTCCATATATCCCTATGTACGCATAAAACTTTAAAACTACGCAACAGATTTTGATGCGGTTTTTTTAAAGGATAGAGTGATTCCAGAGGAAGGTTTGTACGTATAATAACATTCAATACGGAGTAGAGAAATACTGTAATTTTTGAGGTTTCTGTAAATAATTACATTTTTTTTCCGCTTACATTGCAAACGCAGGCTAAACCGTACGAGATTTATCAAAATAATGTACTCAGTATTTGTACATCTTGAAAAGGTCTACAGAAAAGTCGGCGATGGTATATGTCTATCTCTTATGGATAACCCACTATAGCATTTTTTGTCATTTACTTTTTACGAAAAATAATGCCATATTTTTGAAGCAATTTTTATATAATACAGCAATAATCCTTATCCAATTAAGTACCTTAAATAAATAGTTGATTTAATATAGATCAATATGGCCGTTTACAGCATGTAATTTAAGTGAACATTTTCGGAGATATTACAGATTTAAAATGCCGTGAGGACGCCGTGCTTCGCCCTATAACACTTCGACTTTAGCAGCTATGTCCCTCTTTCAAGAGTTTGTTTAAAGACATTCTGTAATTAATTGTAAAAATAAAATACATAGGGAAAATGTAAAAGTAAATAAGTAAAAATGTACTATATGAATTTAGATATTCCAAAGATAGCAGGAAATCTTCTTGGTATAGGGAAAGGAAATTGTTTTTCTCCAAATTTAACGCTTGCGGGCCACGGGCAGTAATGAGAAAATCAAAACTACTGGATCGATTTTAATCATTTTCACTGACTGACATGGGATATACATATATTTTATACCCGTGCGAAGCAGGGACAGGCCGCAAGTAGATTATAGACGAAAGTTTTTTTTATTTTTTTTATGTTAAACTTATATATTTTTTTTTTCTCTCATAAGATCTTCTTCTGACAAGAACAAGGAACAAAATTCTGGCTTTTTAGAAAATTTTAAACAATTTAGAAACTCATAAATTATTGAGATTGATCAAGAGAGTATTAGGCCAGATTTGGCTGATTTATTTGTGAATTTACATAGTTTTATTTGAATAAACGAATGAAATCTAGTATGATAAAATTGGTTATGGCTACGGCCAGTTCCAAAGAAATTTGAGGAATGTGTAGAAGTGGATTTAATTTGACATTCTAAATACACTTTTTTAATTACTCTTCGATCATTACTCGGTTCATTTATATCGTTTTAAAAAATCGTCTGCCTTAGAGGTTGCAGC
This sequence comes from Morpho achilles, assembly GCA_947086495.1. Classification (NCBI taxonomy): domain Eukaryota; kingdom Metazoa; phylum Arthropoda; class Insecta; order Lepidoptera; family Nymphalidae; genus Morpho; species Morpho achilles. Next base: position 8,312,796 of record CAMTZB010000019.1, on the reverse strand, counting down.
CTGGGCTAGCAACTCTAGCGGCTATCGATAATTAAAACAAAATAAGTCTAGATCTTTACAGTTCCAGCTAATTATAAATATTGCGGCAGTCTCATTGTTAAGCTATGAAAAGATGTAATCTGATGCAAGGTTTAGCACTTTTAGCTTCAACTGTCAATGGTTCCTATTGTTCAACGCCAATTTCTTAAACGATCCGATATGTTGATTTGTAAAATCTGTTAACAAATACATATCCGTTGTTAGTGTGCATTACTATTAATGGGTGGAATAGTCCGGAATAGGAGCTGATCACCCGTCCTGCACCGACGGGCGTCCCCGAAATTAGATATATAGTGTGCATTACATTTCGTGATTATTTACTGAAAGCGAATAGTTGGGGTAATCGAAAACTACAAAAATAGTACCTAATTTACGCGTTGTTGTACACATTACGTGGTCATTAATTCTATTTATAGCTGCATTTACACGGTATAGGTACCGTATATCGATCCCCGTCGACATGTTTGACACTGATTTCTCCTCCCTTTGTTAAACTTGTCATATCGCAGACTCTGAGCATGTAATATGTACACAGTTATTGAGAAACTCACGCTCACGATACAAAGAGAGTTAGTTACTTTGAGAATATTTTTGTATTTACACTTAACTCATAATAGTTATTTTTTTAGGAATAAAACCTGCTAAATACCTATTTACCTTTGTATTGTAGCCACCACACCTTTACATAGCCTCTCCGATCTGAAGGTCGTCTATTGAGGTCAATGGTTTGTGAGAAGCTTCTTTTAGTTAATTGAATATAGTATATTATTTCTTTTTCCTTAATTTATAAACCTACACGTATTGTGTTTCTGATTTTAACATTTATATTAATAAAACTTTTCTTTTCGTTTAACATATCTGTCGATTTAACAGTGCGTACAGCGTTGCTTAAGAGTGTTGAATCTTAAGACCATTAGCCTTTATCGAAATTTTAAAATTAGAAGAAACTACATTTAAAAATTGTTTTAACATCTCCCGTTTACTTTTATAATTGGTCAAGTTTAAGGCTCCTCTGTTAAATAGTAATATAAAATTGTAGTGCATATTACCATTTGAACGTTCAGCAATGGAATTTACAATATCCAAGAGAATCACCAATATTTTTCCATTATGGTTTGTTCTCTTTTTTTTTTCTTGCTGGTTATTCTCGTTAGGTTGTGGTAGTTTCTTTAATAACATTTGACGATTCCAATGTACTTAAAACATTCTGCTTGAATAAAAAATATTTTTAAATTGAATTTGAAATCCCTTGATGCCTTCCCAATCAAAATTATTATCTGCACGTTTCTAGTAATTTGCTCTATTTATAACTGCAATACGTATCTAACGACTTCGCCGGTGTCTCAGTGAGATATTTTGATTATGCTTATGTAATGGTATGATGATTACCTACATAAATTAAATTTTCGATCAAAATTTTCGTCATGCTGACAGACAGTAAGTATATGAGATAGATGATTTCCATAGAAACTGGAAGATCATACCAATCGACCATTTAGTCGAAATATTTGTTGAACTCCTCCGCCTCAAACGCCGATTAATTACAATTTCGCTGGTGAAGAAAGTCATCGTTGTAAATCCACCAGTAGAGTTTCACTACCATCATCTATAAAGTGCTACACGATATGTTAGATAATCAGTCACATTGCCATATACTTACGACCAGCCCCACCAATAAGACACCATAGGTGTATTTAACCTTTATGGCATTTCCTCCGTTAGTTTTAGGTTTACAACTTTTCATGAAATCCCACGAGCACATACGCATAGTTCGTATGACGAATACATATATCATTGGATGTCCTTACCTGATCCTATGCAAGAAAAGTGAGATGTTAAAACCGCAACAAATGACTTTTTTCAACTTAAATAAGACCAATAATGTCCTATATCAGCGTCGACCTACTTTTAAAGAAGTCAGATTGCTAACGCTTTAATGACCATTATGTCTAAAATTTAAAAAAAAAATTAACGCGGACGGGCATTGGTTGTTGGATCTCCATAAAGACCTCAACCTCCCTAGCATAGCTGTAGTCTTTAAGCGTAAAAGTCGTGATACACCTGAATCTGCGTACATCAGAGTACCATCTGCATTCCAGTCAGGTCAAACTATCGAAATCATAGGCGTTCCTAAATTGTCCTTTGTGACACTGATCGCGAAAACAAACAGCGTCTTTGTTAGCAAAAACGTGTTTGTCGTTGGCAGCGTGTTTGTCGTAGTCCCCAAAGGTGATCCACAATGAATGAAGTGATGATAAACAAAAATTTGTTTCACGCGGTTTTTATCTTGAATTTCATAAAGAGTCTTCATTTTTTCATTACCTATTAAAAGGTTTGCATTCCATTTTCGATTGAATTGTCAAAATCAATAAACTTTATATAAGTATTTTGCTATCAAAAAGCTTTAAAATTCTACATTACATTAGTATGAATAATTTTATAAGGTACCCTATACAGCTGCTCAAATATGTAGTAAAGTATTAAAAACAATGTCACATATAAGCCTTATCAAGATCGTGTGGTATTAACTTTTTATGACATTTTTATCTTAACCTAAACGAGTATGACACGTTAATGAGACAGATTTATGTATAATTTTCGTATTTTTAATGCGTTAACCAAATATTTTATCTTTATTTACCTACTTACTTCTTCGCATCACATACAACTGAGTCACGATCATAACCTTTAAAATTATTAAGAAAAGCTCGAAGAACACAATATATCATAGTATTGCTTTGGTCTCTAACCTACTTCCTACTTCCCTACTATCCTACGAATATTATAAATGCGAAAGTTTGTGATTATGGATGTATGTTTGTTACTCTTTCACGGCGAATCCGCTGAACAAATATTGATGAAATTTGGCACAATTATTTCTTATAGGCTATAGAAATCCTGTTAGTTCTACAGGAATAGGATGACATTGAAAAGCGTCATCGATTATCAAACTATCGCGGGACAACAGTCCACGCGAACGAAGTTGCGGGTAAAAGCTAGTAAGCCTATAACGTAGCACAAGCTTTTAATGGTAAAATCTGCAGTCTGATTTTATATTCGGTAAAAATTTAAACTTACCTACCTATATGTTTCTGTAATATCTATTTATATTGATAGAATAAATTATATTTACTAAAATAAATAGTGTTATTAAGATAAACGGATCTGAAATACTATGAAAAATATATAGGTATATTATTACTTATGAGTAATTTTTTTTTCTTTCCGAAACTGAAAACGATATCGTGAAACGTTTACGTGTAAATGCAAAAACATTCCATTTACAATTGTTTCATCTTGGACAAAAGGAATTCTTACAAAAGCAATTTCTTTGTACCGAACCTATTCTATATTTAATCCATATTTATAATGAATTCATTCTTTTATGATTCTGAATCTGAAATCTTATTTAATTCTGGATTTTTTTACATATCTCATTCTCTAACTAGTTATTGTTGATAACTGCCTCTTAACGCTGCTGCCAAATGCTGAACTAGCTTATTATAATTACAAACTCCTCAAATCGCCGCGAAAATTGCTTAGTAGTGATAACTCTTGGGTGTTTGATATTTTGTTATTTTGCTTTTATTAAACAAGCGACTTTAAAAAAATTACTAAATATTTCAATTATTTTTGGTTTGGTATTACTATCTCTCCGTCATTATATAAGATTTCATTTTAAAAATACTAAGTTAAAAGAATATATTAAATTATGTAATTATCTTTTCCTTTTGTTGCATTCTTTGTTTTATAACTTAAGCTGTGCATTTATCGTGTGAGCGCCATCTACATAAATATAAACTAACTACTGCGATGTTGTCATTAAGATTCTTGAATGCATTGAACCTTGTAGCCGTACGTAGTATTACTAAAGTCCATTAGAGGGCTGTACCTGTATATAACTTAATTTGGTTGTGTTTAATAACTTTTGCACTCTTAATTGTTAATATTTTCTATATTTTTTTAAATTATATATACAGGTTTACTTGGCATGCTTATTTAATATACATTTTCGGAAATATTTTAGAATTTATTATGAATAAAATAATATAATGTTTTGATTGTTTAACTCTTAGCATCTTTTTTAATAAATTCTATATTCTAATTGTATAATTGAATTATCAGAAGTTAAAGTTTAAACGAGAGATATTATGTTCTAAATTTAAATATCTATTTCTTGATGTAAAATAAATATTTATCTTAAAATCGTACGTAAATAATAATTACCACGAGTAGGGCTCAACAAACATACTGATAAGTTTGATAAGCACTCCTATGTAATTTAATAATATTTCTTCCATCAATTCTTATCAATAGAAGTAAAACGGCGGTCGTGGCAAGAATAAGTCCTCATCGACTGACTAATACTATAATGTTAAACATGACTACCCACCCGTCAAATATTATAAAAAATTCTAATAACATTGTGACATATTGCTTATAGTCGTCACAAAAAGTGTTTGTTGAAAGTGAAAAGTATTGATATGAAGTGTTGGTGATATGTCTTATTGGTTAGGAAGAGCCGGTCCATCGTCGTCACCAGACTCTCCTGAAAGAAGAGTGCTTGTTCTCCCGTTTAGGGTACCAAGGAATTATGGGAGCGTGTTTCCGTATTACCGGTTTATGAAGGATGCTTTAAGTGATCCCATGTCGAATGAGGTAAATTTATTGCAGTTATAATATTTGTTATTCTTTATAATGCGATATTAGGAGAAGCCACTTTTCGGTCGTCGTGCTTTTGCTTAATCTGTTTACAGTTTACTATGCTAAAAATGTAATCATCATTTTGGAAAGAAAATGTGTATTAAGGCAAGCATACCAATAACTTGTATAATTATGTATATACATCATTTAAATTTAGGTACCAAATATTGACCGGTGAAACGTCATGACGAAAAAGGAAATGGCGTCATTGTTAGATTATTTAGATTTGTAAATTTACAAATTTTCGGATTAAAAAATACGAATTTAAGTAATTTTGAATCGAACACGAAATATTGTCGTATGTTAAATGATATAATTCTATTATATATTTTCACTTCAAAGCTTATAATTGCCGTTCCAGTTTCTGGGGCATTAACAGACTGTTATAAAAATAGACCTGTCCCTTTGTCCAACTCTTCGCACGTTTCATAAGTAAACATGATATTATATTACGTATATTATAACGTGGTGTGATAATTAAAACAAACTTACCAATATAATCAAACTAGCTTTTACCCGCGCAACTTCGTTCGCGTGGACTGTAGTCTTGAAATTAGGAGTAGCTTCTGTCACCATCCAAACCTTCAAATATCTTCATCACAAAAATCAGATCGATCCGGGAAGAATCAGAGGGATTTATCGTTAGATCAAGAGCTTAATAAGATAATTTTAGTAAATAACCCGTACTTACATGAAATATATTAAAATAGCGCAGTAAAAGAAGTACAAAAACTTTATATACATCAAAAATTCATAATGTTTTCTGGAATCAAATATCTCCATAAAAATTATAAGCTTTAGAAACGTGTTAGAAAACTTATTTAATAATAACATTTATACGTAACGAACTGTCAGATTGTTTTTTTTTAATTACCTATACATACGGCGCTGGATTCCAACGTTTTTAGTATAAATACGAAAAATTAAATTTAAATTATGTTTTTGTTAACATAATATTTTAAAATAGGTATCTGAAAATATATTCATATAAAGGTTATAATAAATAATTTATTATAATCTTCACTTTGTTATGTAACTGTAATGACTTTTCAAATATTAAAAATGGTGTTTAGAAATAAAATATTCTTTTCATCAGCCGTATGGCTTAATTTCTATGGGATTAAATTAAATAAAACTTCCCAATACATGTCAATTAATAGTCATTTATTTCGTACTTGTTGCCATAGACTACTAACTAAAGACCGTTTAAGAATGCGTTTTCTTGAAACGTCTTTTTTTACAACAAAAATTATATATGATTAAATTTTAGTTGAATTTAAATGATTATATATATATATATATATATATATATATATATATATATATATATATATATATATATATATATATATATATATATATTTATATATATATATATTTTAGTTATATATAGTTATATTATATATTTTAATTTTAGTTGAATTTAAATGATTATATATATATATATATATATATATATATATATATATATATATATATATATATATATATATATATATATATATATATATATATATATATATATATATATAATTGTTATATTTTCACCACAAATCCTATCTTTTTAAAGTGCTATTATGGTATTTAGCTAGTAATTGTACTTGTACATAACCTCAAACTATAATAAATAAATATTAGATAAAATAATAATTGATACTAAGATACAGATATTTTTCTATTTAACAACACTAAAATTATTACTCTGGTCTGGGCCAAAAGATGTTACACACATCATTCTGGCGGTCACTTTTTTATTAAATATTTTTCTCCGGTTTATGAAATAAAGAAAAACCGAAATATTTAAAAAATTAATAATAATAACTTTTTTGAAGATTTTTATACATTACCTCGGTATATTAACATTAATTTTGCCAAATTTCATCTATATTGGTTCAGCGAATTGGCCATGAAAACGTTAGAAACAGACTTTCGCATTTATAATGTTATTAGTTTATTTATTTTACGAAATAACCCGTATTACTTATATTAATAATCCAATGTTATTACAATGTTAAATTTTCTCAGTTAAATTTGTCTAGTAAACGAATAAAATAAAATAAAATATAAATACTCTTTAAAGATAACTCTTTTGACGTAAGCCGAAAAACTTGGAATATAAATACTTCTGCAAATACAGATTTGACTTGATTTTGACACATCGTAAATAAAAATTAGTTCCATAGGTTTATTATAGATGGCGTTTTGAATGTTATCGTATTTAATTCCTCCTGAATTTAATTCCTGTTGAATTAACAGGATTTATATAGCCTATATGTTACCCCGGTATATAAGGAATATTTATGCCAAATTTTATCAATATTGGTTCAGCGGATTGGCCGTGAAAACGGAACCGACAGACAGACAGACAGACAGACTTTCCCATTTATAATATTAATATTAAGTAAGGAAGTAAGGATAAGGATTAGTAAGGATGTAATAAACTAATAAAACTTTTAAGTTATAAATCACTACATATTATAAAACAGTCCCTATATCCCTATGTACGCATAAAACTTTACAACTACGCAACAGATTTTGATGCGGTTTTTTTTAATAGATAGAGTGATTCTAGAGGAAGGTTTGTACGTATAATAACATTCCATACGGAGTAGAGAAATACTGTAATTTTTGAGGTTTCTGTAAATAATTATATTTTTTTCCGCTTACATTGCAAACGCAGGCTAAACCCTACGAGATTTATCAAAATAATGTACTAAGTATTTGTACACCTTGAAAAGGTCTACAGAAAAGTCCGCGATGGTATATGTCTATTTGTTATGGATAACCCACTATAGCATTTTTTTCCATTTACTTTTTACGAAAAATAATGCCATATTTTTGAAGCAATTTTTATACAATACAGCATTAATCCTTATCCAATTAAGTACCTTAAATAAATAGTTGATTTAATATAGATCAATATGGCCGTTTACAGCATGTAATTTAAGTGAACATTTTCTTCGCACGGTATAAAATATATATCCCATGTCAGTCAGTGTAAAAAACTTATTTACTTTTACATTTTCCCTATGTATTTTATTTTTACAATTAATTACAGAATGTCTTTAAACAAACTCTTGAAAGAGGGACATAGCTGCTAAAGTCGAAGTGTTATAGGGCGAAGCACGGCGTCCTCACGGCATTTTAAATCTGTAATATCTCCGAAAATGTTCGCTTAAATTACATGCTGTAAACGGCCATATTGATCTATATTAAACCAAATATTTATTAAAGGTACTTAATTGGATAAGAATTAATGCTGTATTGTATAAAAATTGCTTTGAACATAAGGCATCATTTTTCGTAAAAAGTAAATGAAAAAAACTGCTAATGTGGGTTATCCATAAGAGATAGATATATACCATCGCGGACTTTTCTGTACACCTTTTTAAGGTGTATAAATAATTAGTACATCATTTTGATAAATCTCGTAGGCTTTAGCCTGCGTTTGCAATGTAAGCGGAAAAAAAGTAATTATTTACAGAAACCTCTAAAATTACATTATTTCTCTACTCCGTATTGAATGTTATTATACGTACAAACCTTCCTCTGGAATCACTTTATCTATTAAAAAAAACCGCATCAAAATCGGTTGCGTAGTTTTAAAGTTTTATGCGTACATACGGAAATATGGACTTTGTTTTATAATATGTAGTGATAGTGATTGTTTGCGGGGGATAGCAGTCGTTTAAAAAAAAATATGTATTAGGAAAACGTTATTTTAGGGGTTGTTAAGGAATATTGGTACAGTAGAAACCTACTTATTTGTTTACTTTGAGACGGTATTGCAAATATATATGCATACAAAATTACTAGATTTTATGTTATAGCTACTTGTAACTTTAATGTTTTACATAGGTTAATGTTTTTTAATCAATAAATATTTTGATAACAAAACAAAATATTTGATAAATTTAATTTAGCTAATTTGTTAGTTCATTAACAAAGAATTTTGTATCTCTTCTAAAAACCATTTCAATGAATAATATTAGAAAATGGATTCCTGAATGTTCATCTGCTCGTTCAAATTCATTTAAAAAGGTTGAACTTATAATGATAGATGATAGACATGTACAAATAAATTAAAAGTTTCGATTAACACAAAATATATTTGTATTTATCGAACTTGATTCCTCAATAAAGTGTAAAAACTGTTCAAAGACTTCATTTTCCGTTGTATTCTCAACTAGCTAATCCTCCCACTAGCTTAAATTTATTTTTGAGCGCGTTTGTTTTATTTTACGACTAGTTTTTCTTGCGGCTTCGCCCGCGAAGAAATCAGTGTATTTGATTGAAGTTTTGAAAATAATTAGTTATTGTGAGTTGACCATAAGAGATAGGGATATGCTGTCGCGGATTTTTTTGTAGTATTTTTGTAGATGTACGATTCTCTAGTACATAACTTTAAGTTTCAGTTGTTTCAGTTGGTTTACGCGATGCACTCGACTAAAGCTCCCGGCAAGTTTTTTTTTACAACCGTGCGACCTCCTCAACTTAATTTACATAAAGTACCTAACCTAAACCTTCCGGAAGAATTGTAATGTATTTTAGTAAACACCGTACAAAAATCCGTGCAGAAGATATTGTGAAATTCGATCACATACAGACTGACAGCTTTCAGGAATTTTGTTTTATAATAAGTACCTATAGATTTATGGAACTTAGTACAATACAATATAGTACAATTAAAAAAAATATAGTACGATACTATATCTATCTTATGAAAATAATTCAGTGGTTGCTAAATTTATCGCTATCTCAAGACAGACGCGGTTAGACTTTCGTTTTTTTATGTAGTGATAGTAGTAGTATCAAACTTTTAATTTGTTCTTCCACTCGTTGATGTACATGTGTTATTTTGAGTATATAAAAATTAATAATTATTCTTTCATAAGAAACCTCTCACTGTTTTTATAATAATTGAGACGCAGTACTGTAATTTTCAAATATGGAATTTATTAAAAAAACATAAATTAAATACTATCAAGACGATATACAATATTATTATATAGATTGTTATTAATTTGCCCGACTAAAGTGGCATTGAAATTCATAAAAGCAAAGTATGTAATCAGTTGACCAAGGTTTAACGGTAAACTACATTATCTACTCATACTTTATGGGCCACGAGTAAATTATGGTGTTAAGAAACTATGAGATATCAGCTAAATCTGTGCTTAAAGAAAAACCATTTAATCCTATGATAAACATTCAATATTTAAGCTTACTCAGTATAAATGTTGGCGAAGTCCAGTAATGCGTTCATTGTTCTTAAAAGTAGGAAGTTATGACCACTTCCATTTTGTATCGAATGAAATATCGATGATTTATTATTACTTAGATCTTTTTTGGTCAATTAAAGCTCCATGAAATTTCGACGAAATGCTTCGTGCGGCTTCTTTTATACGGACCTACGGACAGGTACGAATAAATCGAAATATTTGTGTTGCTTTGACTTCAAACTGGTATGTGCTTCTTTAAGTAACAATTGGATAAAAGTAATGATAAGGTTATTTTCCTATTATACTTGAAGAAATTTAATTCATCTCGAAATACAGCGAAATAATCTTATCATTATTTTGCTCTATGAAATTTCACGAAATGGCTAATTCTTTAAATGAATAATAGGCTATTAAGATCGTTATAGGTATTATCGTTTATAAATATGTAGAAAACTGTCGTGTTTGTAACAAATGAAGTTGTGTGACCAGATACCTACTCTTCTATTTCTCTTTGTTTGTGTGTGTTCTAATTTCTATGTAATAATAAAGGTAGACATAATATAATAAACAATTTTAATTATATTATTTCGATGTCATTTTCTCACAATATGGCGTTCCAGACACAACTCGTCGCAGCATAGCGACTGAGTGGAATCCTGTACCCCGTTACTTTTTTCCCTGATTACACTCGGATCTTCACCTTTATTCCTTTTACTTTTTCTCCCCGTGTCAATTTACTGGATCGTACGAACTAGTTATTATGAACACAATAACTATGAAGTAAGCGATGATGCTTACCGCATGGATAAAGTACATTGACTTTAAATTACTTTACGTAATATACAACATAGGTATACAATATATTTTAATATATATTTTATTAATTTTCTTCCTGAATCGTGGTTCGTGATTAAGTGTTCGTAATTTCATTACGTTGACTTTGATTACTTATTAATTGTAAATCAATAATTTACGCGCCCATTAATTTCGAAAAAAAGGCATATTATAACAAAAATCACTGCCGAATATATCGCAAAATGTTCAGTTTAAGAGAGATTTTAATTATTATCTTATACTACGTAATTATTAAAAAAAATGACAATATATAAGACTCGATGTCGCCGGGGTGTGCCTCAACTCGTGCAATGGTAAGTACCTCGCAAACGACTCATCCGCACAGTGTGTCCGGCCACCGAGCGACATGCAGCCCTCTGAGCGAGTCGTGCATCGCACCGCCTCTGCGATCTTCAAACGGCTTTCGTTAGCCACCTACAGTACCTATTCTCTTGTACGTATCCGCGTTCATTCATCGCTACCGCCCTCCGCCCGCCCTCACTACGACGCGCTCTAAATAGTATCCGCCCATCGTGATCACGCGAGACAGTACGATTGCTCGAGGCGGCTTAGTCACTGCGCCTGCAAATCTGTCACGGGACGTTTTGCGGAGTACCCGTTTTATTATGCGTCTCGTTGAGACATGTCCCGTGATCCTCAGTTACCCAAAACGAAGAGTAGTGACAATGAATACGTTCACATACGCTGTCTTATCGCAAATATACACAAACCGAAAAATGTGTCCAGGCCACCTGTACCTTCCGAAGTGCCACTGGAAGTGGTTCGAGAATCGCCGACCTCGTCGGATACGGATCAGAGTCGTTCAGAATCAGTACGGTCCGATAGGTCGGAGAAGCCCGAAACGTCTGAGGTCAGCAGTGTTGAAGAGGGCCCGCTGACACAGCGTGCTAAGAGTAACAGTTTTGCGGGTGCGATGTTAGCGCCCCCGTTCCATAAGCGACGACGACCGTCGTTTCTGCACCTCAATATTGGGGGTGGAAACGAACAAATAGGGCCCTTGTCTGCAGGCCCGTATCTCAACGTGCCTCGCTTCACAGTCACGGCGCCACCAGGGGAACACCGTCGGCTCAGTCATGGCTTCCCGTTCCATGGATTTGCCCTGCGTCGTCACTCAAACACGGTTTGAGCTAAAACTATTACTAATGTTTGACATTAGCGATGAATATAACACTACCTTTCTAAAACTATTTGTGAGAACACAATCTTAATACTAACTCCAGCATGTCACATAAAGTTTTAAACGTTTCATTATCCGAAAATTGCTCAGTTCTCGTATACGCTAAAAATAAAGCAAAAACAAAAATGCCCATGACGATTTCTAGTAACTTGTTTATACTTAACCTTATTAATCAAAAACATTGTGATTATCTGATATAATCTATCTGTATGACTGTTATTTTACGCTTTATGTTTTTTATCTAATATGTTAATAATACTTGGTTTTATTGTTAAAGTCACTTCATTGTAAACAATATTGTAGTATATTGTACCGCTCATGAAATTTTCTAGTGATAACTCTCCTTATCAGTATATCTACCAGGGCTTATTAATATTCATTATAGACATTGTGAGTTGTGCAGTGCAAACGTTAGCTCTATCTTGTGTATTGTACTTCAAAATATTTTCTATTTTAACAGTGAATAAAAGTGATCCTAGAATGTTACGTTGGAGTTTGCAAGCATCTGAGGTATTTTTAAAGAATAATATTTACAATGAATATTTACGGAAATTTGGTGTTTAATTTTGCATGTATTAATTGTCTTTTTTTCGTTTTTTTTATGATCTAAATTAATCATTAAACCAATTAACCATTAATATTTATTCCTGATTTTTTTCTTTGATACGTCTGCCTCAAATGAAAAGACTTATTATAATGTCGATATTATTCTAATCCTAAATTTTTTATAATATTTATCAATTTTTCATCAACGCAGCATTTACAGTAGATCTAAACTGATAAAAGTTATTGGATCTGTATGTAACGGATTTTATCACGTATATGTAATAAACGTATCACGTATAGGTATATAAACATTTGCTTTACTATAATGCTTATATGGTCATAGAAACTGAAAAGTGATTAAAAAAGTCTCCTAAAGCCATTCATTGCAAGTTTTTGAGTTAAGAACGAATTATTTTTTTTTAATATTAAGGGGTTGTTACCTGTATGTTGGTCTCGAAATCCGTTCAAAAGTTATCATTCATGCCAAAAAAATAATATTCATTCGAAAACCTACTTAAAGAAATCTGAAAAAAATACAGTAACGAAATTTTTTTGTAAACTTTATGTATTCCTTTACAGTTCAATTAACTTTTTAGTTAATTAAAACAAAAAAATATTTTTAGCATTTCTCGAATATATTTTCTTCCTTGTTAATAAAAAAAATTAAATAGATCGTATATATACACTATCAATGATGCAATATCACATATACATTTTATAAATATTAATTACCCTTTTTAAAAGACAATTATTAAGACAAAATATATTGACTGACAAAATATATTGCAAATACGAACTTTTACATTTTTAATGGACGTTTTGTATTTTGGTTAGGGATATTTGACTTTTTCTAACAAATCAGAAACTTTATTTTTTATTGTACTATTTTGTTATAGAGCCTCCACCGCAGCGAGTCCATGGTGTCCCTGGCGTGCTTTAGAACTCTATCTCAACTGGTAAACAGCGACGGCAATGAACTTCAGAATTACATCGCGTCTAACAGAAACCTCAACATTGATGACAGAGATGAAGTAAGCACTAAACATAATAGCATAATAATGTATATATCTTCCTGTACTTATCCCACTCTAAGTGGGGTCGGCACAACATGTTTTTCTCTTCCATTCTGTCCTATCGTTTGTCAACTCTGGCGCTACTCCTTTTATATGCATACTTCACATAATCCAACCATCTCTTTTTAGGCCTCCCTCTAGGCACATATCCATCCACATTCCAATTTAACACTCGTAATATAGCATACTAATGTAAATCTGTTAATAATTTTAGCTCAGAAATAATTAATATCCCATTTTGTCAGCGCAGTTACCAGACTGTTACTATCCCACTGCTAAACAAAGGCCACTTGTTGAACCTTTGCTCTGTTCTAAGGCAGATTAACCACATTCTAGGATCCTTTACCATAAATCATAATATGCTTATAAGAATTAATTAAGCACATAAGGTTTAGAAAACTCATAGTTGCCTGTCTGGTTTTGAACCCTTAAACCGTTTGTAAAGTCGCGTGCTTTTTCTTACGAGTTCTCTTTATAGCTATCGCGGTTTTTTTGTTGACAATAGTGACCTATTGCAAAATACATGTGTCTAACTACTTTGTATAATGTTTTAATAAATTTAAAAAGTGAATTTGAATAACGTTTTTTAATATACTATATGTCAATATTTACTATCTTAAAAATTAACTCGTTCAATAGGCGCTGAAACTAAATATTTTCATTTATTTTATGTCAGCTTACAATAATGACGCGTATATGAGCATTCTGTACGTTTAAAAACTATAAAACTCAGTAAACGCCATGGGGAAAAACCAAAATGTTTACATTTCACTCATAATTTTAAAAAAATCCTGATTTTCCAGATCTATTTATGATCTTCTGGTCTTCATGAGTCATTACGCCGTGTGGTATCCGGCTGAGTAGAATAGTACCACCCTCTTTTCTTACCGAGGTGTCGTAAAAAGCGACTAAGGTAAGTCGACCCGACGTGTGGTATCCGGCTGAGTAGAATAGACCAACCTCATGTCTTACCGAGGTGTCGTAAAAGGCGACTAAGGTAAGTTGACTGACCGTGTGGTATCCGGTTAAGTAGAATAGACCACCCTCTTTCTTATCGAGGTGTCGTAAAATACGACACCTTGATAAGAAAGATAAGTTAATGTCAGGCAGGCAGCCGGTCGTAAAATACGTAGCCAAATCATGTGACAACATGTTTATGACATGTTGTGCCAACCCCACTTAGAGTGGGAAAAGGGCACGAAGATGAGGTCTTCATGGGTTATTGACTAAAAAGTTTGTGAATTAATACAGAATGGCACAACAGCACTTATGTGCGCGAGCGAATGTGGGCGAGTTTCGGCGGTTCGACTGCTGCTCGGTGCGGGCGCGGACGCATGTGCGGCGGACACTGACGGATGGACATCACTCGCGTTCGCAGCACGCGGTGGGCATCTTTCGGTCTTGCGGGAACTACTCGATGCTGGAGCCCAGGTTGACTCTAGAGACTGTGTAAGTTAGTTATTATAATGGGTATAAAGGTTACGAGTTTCCATATTCCTTAACTTCCTGGAGGCCCATATAACAAAAGTAATCATATATTTATATATTATTTTATATTTTTATTTTAATATTATTTTGTTGTAAACCACGATTAGAGAAAATCTGTGTAATTAGGATTACATAGATTTTCTCTAATCGCGGTAGAGTTCACTACCCTTATCAGTGTTAAAACTCATCAAGTCCTTTAATTTAATTAGAGATGCAGCTATGCGACCATAAATCCTTTCTCTTTAAATCACACTACCTAAAAACTAATACATGTCATTAATTGAAATCAATCAATGTTTAATGATTAACCGAACGTAAGTGATTTTAGCGTTATCGGTATCAATGCACTAGAGTACAACATAAAAAAAATAAAAAATATTAAAAATAGATATAATTAAACTGTATGTGAAAAATATCATCCAATTTGTTATTAATATAACTTTTAATGAAAACGAAAATTGATCTAATCTGTTTGATAAGTGAAATGTACCAACACATTTTAATGTTATCACTGGATCTCAGAAATGTTTTGCATCAATTATCGAAAATTTACTTCTTCGAAAAAGCATTCCTCATAGAAATTCCATAATGTGTCCTAAATAGATAAGTAGATCGACGAATTGATAACTTGTTTATCCATGTGCCTTGTCGGTTTTAACGAACACAAACACACGTAAGAAACTAATTCTAGTTTACTATTTTGTGCTGATTTCTGAACCCTAATAAAAACGTTTGGTCCATCTTACTAGTTTGTTCATACCGTTTTTTCATGATCATAATGTCTGACTGGCTGTTCTGTTGTGATGTATTTATTTCAAACCGGATCTAACAGGATTATGCAGCTTGTACAGATATATTAAAACGCTTTCTTGTCCGCGTCCGAAGCTGGCGCCAGTCGCTTAATATGTCTACTTCGTATAGAATCTCGTTACCTCTACAGACAGATGTGATATTTTAACATCAACGAGACGTGCCTTTACATTACGCATCTCTTAAAAATTTTGTTCATTTTAAAATGTTTAATATCTCACGTTTAATGCATTTACTAAATTTCCTTTTACACACCAACCAACTGCACTTGATTCTAATGATTTCAGTTATAATAATAATCTTTACATAAATTCGTTTATAAATTTCCTACGTTATAAATATTTCATTAATGTTATTCAGTTTTTTTTGTTAATGTCTAAGAAAGTACACTAAGCAATTTTATAATTTAAAATTTAAATTGATTTTTTATAATAAAAAGAGAAATAATTGCGAAAACAACTTGATCAAATATTCTGTCTTTGTAACAATTGTATTGATCATAATCTATATAACCAATTTTTTTAATCGCTTCATCAACAAATTTCATTAGCAACAATGCACAATTGCAAAATATGACTCAAATAACTATTGTAGAGCAATGACCAACTGTATTCTGGACCGTGTACCCAAAATCTGTATATTTATACTTGATGTGGATAGCTGCCAAGAAGTCAGCGACATCCCCACATTCTTAAATCTGGTTGAATGCAAAAGTATATCGTACATGATAGTCTCCTTTAATGAATAGTATAAATAGAGCGTCTTTTCTCTGCTTCTAATTTAAAGAAGTGGAAAACGTAGTAATGAAACAGGATTGTGTGTACTGTCCTATCCGTACAAACCATATGAGAGTATGTATAACTTTATCACTATAACAACTAAACTTAATCATTAACTGAAACAATTTATTTATTATTTATTATTTATTTTATTTCATCGTATTTGTTGAGGTTACCCAATTTTATTAGGCTATCGAACACACTGAAACAATCGTGTGATGAAGCTTGCACTAAATGCAATTAATTGTCAGCTTGTGTTTATATTATCTGTATCATACGGTATATCCAGTAATATTGTTGCACCATCTGATTATTTGATTAATGACCGACAATTGTGTAACCAAAGAAATTGCTAAGCAATGCCGGCGTTTAAATTATTTGTCTGACAACTTTTTGATCTGTACACCATAATTAAATTGTAAAAATAACGGAGGGAGCTAAATAATTTTCATTGTTAAGAAGAAAGTCAGTATTTTTAAGCTCATTGGATTGCTCACGTTTAATGTTAAAGTCCTCTACGATTATACGTTTAATTGTCTTTCCACAAGGATGTTAGTCCGATATACAAGCTTAAATTGTATTAAATTTCATAAACCTTGATCAAACAGATAAGTCGTGAAAACGTAGCAGAAAGAATAAAAGAATTTCGCATTTAAAATATCAATGATGTCACCTTCTGAAGTCCCAAGCAAGTCTGCATTGTGTAGTATTAGTATTGAATTTTATAGAAATAATTATTTGCAGGGTGGATGGAGTCCTCTTATGTGGGCTTCTTACAAGGGCCATGAAGAAGTAGTTGTGTTGCTACTGGAAAAAGGCGCTGATGTACATGCCCACGGAAACTATAATATCAAGTAGGTAAAATTTATATATTAAAAAAAGGATACTTTTATATATAAACTTAATAATAATACCTAAATTAATCCTTGGGTCAAAGGGTCCTTGAAAATAATGACAATAATGGTTAACTTAAAAATATGAATATTACAATTTATTTCGTTTATCATCTATTCTTGAATGTACTAATACTAACTGAACCCGGAAATAGAAGTTTAATATGTGTTAGTGGATTGGTGTCATTGGTGTCAAGAGTTGTTTGCTCCAGTGCAAATAGTTAATAAGTGTCATCTTCATTTTGATGATAAGCTATAGCTTATTTTCTTTTAATTGATGTATAAGGCAAAACTTATGGTATTATAACTATACGTGAATACCAAAAAATAGCTTATGACGGCCTCACCATACTGTAATTCGAATCGTGAGTATAAAGTACATCAAAGACTACAGAAATGCAACGATGCATAAAAATTGCAATCTGATATTACTTTTCTTGTATTGCGGACAGCAATAGTAGTAAAGTTTAATTTGACTTAGTTTACATTATTTTTTTAATGTATTCTCTATTTCAATTCCTAGAAATCTTACTGTGTTTTACAAATATATATTGATATAGCTCTCTTATGAATAAATAACCTGTTGTAATATGGTGAAATATAACTATATTACACTGATGTATTTAAAGTAATATGATATTGATGTTTTCAAAATACAATACCTATGCAATAAATCTACAATAACTTAATATGCTATTTAACTGTAAGTTACCACAAAGTCGTTTGAATATTACCAGTATATTATATCATCCTAAAGTAATCTTTAAAACATTTTTATATGTGGTTGCTAGACTGTGTTAAGAAATCTTACAAATATTCCATGATTATATGGAATTCACGTAACTATAGCGATAAATGTTTGTCTGAAGAGTTTTTCAGATATCATTCAATTGTTTATTAACGCCGTGTGGTATCCGGCTGAATAGAATAGTACCACCCTCATTTCTTACCGAGGTGTCGTAAAAGGCGACTAAGGTAAGTCGACCCGCCGTGTGGTATCCGGCTGAGTAGAATAGACCACCCTCATTTCTTACCGAGGTGTCGTAAAAGGCGACTAAGGTAAGTTGACCCACCGTGTGGTATCCGGTTGAGTAAAATAGACCACCCTCTTTCTTACCGAGGAGTCGTAAAATACGACTAAGGTATGTTGACGTCAGGCAGGCGGCCGGTCGTAAAATACGTAGCCAAATCATATGACAATATGTTTTACTGTTAAATCTTATATGTCTAATAGATAATTGCAATATATAACACGCTTTTCGCTGTAAGAAAACATCGTGAGGAAATCCGCAGATCTAGAAAATTCTGGAGATATGAGTTACCTACGGTTCGCATTGGAGCAGCGTGGCGGAGAGAGGAATCTTATGCCCAGCTGTGGGATAGTTAAATGCGGTTACTTTATACAATATAAGTCTAGTTATATAATTTAAGAATTAGTTTAATATGTAACCATGATAAATAGTCAGAAACCTACAAATATACATGATGTTGTATAATATAATTACTCGTATTGTAAAACATTACTAAGTCAATAACTAAATGACGCTCAAAATATCACTGTAACCGAGGGCACTGCAACAAAGTAGCTGTGTAAATATACATTCCATTCAGCGATTCAGATTTAGTTGTCTGTGATGTGGACTCGTCATAACTTAAACAAAACAGCAAACTTTATTAAAGTATTGTAACAGAATCCGAAGGAAAAAGTATAAAATAACTGAGGTCTCAGAATAAAACAGCGAGCTTGTCTTATGGTCTTTCGTAGAACTTATTTTATTATACGATGTATAATATTAACCTAATCCGTGGTTTAAGATCTTAAACTGAATTCATATCGTTTTGTATGTCGATTTCTAGAAGTATATAATTTAAGTGGGTAAAAGAACGAAGAAAATAATACGTACATGTAAACGAAATAAATGTATGTTTTAATTTTTTTTTTTCTTTACTTTGGGTTGATCCTATACTCTCAAGTGCGATACATTGACATTATAGGTAAATGTTTATTTATATTGACATGATTTTCTTTAACTGACACTATTTTTTTTCTTAACGGCTCTTATAGCTTCACTGGGTGAGGTGAGCGCATTAGCATTGTCAAGATGCAAAATGCAGAGAGTAAAGTGCAAAACTAGTGTCGGGAAACACCATCCGAAACGTGCTGAGTTTCTAACACGAGTTTTGTGTTGTGGAGGGCTGTCGCTATAATCTTGACTTATTATCGCGCCGTTGTGTGCATAGTGAGAAAACCTGGGACCTTGATTTATCGGTCTGTCTTAGTCATATGGTCGTTTTGGTCACGTAACGTTTTATGTTAACAGTTCACTAGTATGGGCAGCTGGGAGAAAGCACAGCGGTGTTGTGACTAGGCTGCTGGCAGCAGGCGCACGGCCTAATTCATGCGACAAATATGCCACATCAGCGCTCACGTGGGCCGCACGTGCTGGAGACGTGACTTCGTGCTCAGCCCTTCTGCGGGCCGGGGCTGACGCTAATACCGCCGGCATGTATTGCTGGACGCCGTTGTTGCAGGCCACACACGGTAAGCGCTTATTAAGTTAAGAATGTTGCTCTACTACTACTATGCAAGACAGTGCTAATCTAACAGATCAAATCCACTAGTATCTCTGGATGCTGTTATTTCAGACTAACGTTGTAAGCTCTAATCAAAACTGTTAAAACAGCTTTACAGCTTAAAGTAGCTAATAATTGTTCTGTACGATAAAAGCGTTCTAAGAAACTTGCTAAAGCAACAGAAATCCCCCCCATTATTGAACTCTAAATAACTACTAGAAAGTGCTGTCTGACCTCGACTATCTATACTAAACAAGTGTTTTTTCAGTTATTTTTAAACATCGTAAAGCTAAACTAATCTTAAGAAAATAAAGATAACATACGCTAATGTGTGCCATGGGAAATTTAATTATATTCTCAGAAATTGTGAAACAACGCTGTCCTGTCCTGTCCTGTCTTGTGAAGTTTTGAAAATGTGTCAAACATAAAACCAATAGAATATTTATATAGAGTTACTCTTTATAATGATTACGCCGTGTGGTATCCGGCTGAATAGAATAGTACCACCCTCTTTTCTTACCGAGGTGTCGTAAAAGGCGACTAAGGTAAGACGACCCGCCGTGTGGTATCCGGCTGAGTAGAATAGACCAACCTCATTTCTTACCGAGGTGTCGTAAAAGGCGACTAAGTTAAGTTGACCCACCGTGTGGTATCCGGTTTAGTAGAATAGACCACCCTCTCTTATCGAAGTGTCGTAAAATACGACTAAGGTAAGTTGACGTCAGGCAGGCGGCCGGTTGTAAAAACGCAGCCAAATCATATCACAACATGTTTATAACATGTTGTGCCGACCCCACTTAGAGTGGGATAAGGGCAGGAGGATGATGACTCTTTATAATGATTAAAAATAATACAGCTTCAGTGTGGTATATTTGAAATGAGAGTGATGTAGCAAAAAATAGGCTAAAATATTTTTACGTGACAGCTCAGCGAAAGACGTACTCCAAACTTTTGTTATTAGGCAGATTTAAATGGAATTCTCAGTACTCCTAACTACTCTCGGAAGATATACTCGTACCACATGGTTCCACGAATTTCTTTGTGTTCATAATGATCTCAGCATGAACAAAGTTCCCTTCGTAATAACTGCTCAAAAAGACACAAATTCCCGTTAAAAAAGAATGTCTGGTTTAGAAATCTTACATTAAAGTTCTATAATATTTTTTGGCGTGTTTTAACACATATGTAATAGTTCAACAAAAGTCTGAATGAATGAATGACTGAATTAATAGACTATTGTGTATAATTTCCAAGAAAGTATTTTAAGATTAAAGTTGTGTTTGTTTAAGAATAAATAAACTTTTATGGGAAAGTGTTTATGGGCTATTTTTCTTTGCAACTTATTCATATGTTTTTTGATAGAAAGATAGTTGATGTCTGGAGCGTGACAACGGCTACTTTTTAACTTAGCAGTACTTTAGCTATGTAATTGGAAACATAAATATAAACTTCGTAAACTCTATTGGAAGTTTAGGAAAGCTACTTAGCCCCACGATCGTCCATTCAATCAGAACTAATCTGAATGTACAATTTCTAAATAGATGCCTATTTGCACAAATTACACTGACTTTTATGTATAGAAATATAGTGCATACGATTTATACATATTATATTATATTAGAAATATTTAGTTTTAATTAAACTCTTGCCCATGTTTGGTTATTTTGTATGATACTAGTAACTCTGTAGATGATATAAGAAAGTTTATATTTACAGAGCTACTAGTATCATACAAATTTTTTATTATTTTATTTTGTTTTCAGGTAACCATTTTGAGATTGTTCAAATGTTATTAGAACATAAGCCGAATGTCAATGCCTTAGATAAAGATGGATGTACAGCGCTTGCCATCGCTTGCAAGGAAGGTTTTTATGATATAGCATTAACTTTAATTAATTCGGGGGCGTATATCAACATTCAGGTAAATATGTGTTTTTATATCAATTTAGTTAATTAATTGCCCAATTTTGGCCAAATATCAAATAGGATATTCCAGTATAGTGAAAGTCTCTATTTCTCCATAATTAATCTAAATACTTTCAAATTAAAGGTAAATTAATAATTAATTCAAGTTTATTAGTTATTGGGTATAAAAAAAGATCATGTGACAACATATATAATAAGACAATACAATAAGGGCAGAAAGGATGATGGGTATGACAAAGGCTAAGTTTATATTTTTGTTAGGTAGTTTTGTATCTTGCTTTAAGTAAATTAATTTCGCCAAAATTAACTACTGATACGAATTTCAATACAGATTCTATTCATCAAAAATAAATATGTCAGTTATTATTTGTCATCGGTACTAAATATGACAGTTTTAACGGAAAATAACCTTGAGAAATAGGTTCCGTTGCCAATTTTAACACTTACAAATAATTAGCACTACAACTAACACAAATTATGCTGTAAATATCGGATGGGTTATTATTAGTTTGGCCTAATAAACATTGCCTACCTCAACCATCTTCGTCTTTCTACAGCCGATCTGTAGGGGCTCGACAAATTTAATCAATACTTAATTTAACAACTTTTATATTCATAGTATGATATATTTTTAGTAATACACTTTTGTGCATAAAGATATACATTACTGAATTTGACTTCAGAATCAATAATCTAGGGTGTTTTGTTGAGGTGTGAAGTGGCGAAACGGAATATGCCATTTTGGTTAAAATAAAAAGATAATCAATATTGCAAGTAGTCGCTGGAGTCAAGCGGCTTAAATAAATGACAAATGGAATTCTCCTGAAACGGATTGGACGTTCATCCGTTTAAAAAGAAAAAAACTGTTCCCAGAAACTTTTATTACACGGGTGTAATATTTTATTGTAATATATAGGCCCGATCAAAAATATAAATAGGGTTTAAAAGATTTTATGAATGAAACTGTTTGGCAAGCTCTCAAATGTATCATTACCGAAAATAATCATCTCCACAAAATTGGTTATTTGACAGTGATGAATTGACTGTCTTTGACAACTGCAACGCCCCATAGGTTTCTATTCTCTAAATGTGATATGATATAGTGTGTGCACAAAATGTATAGGTAATATTTAGGAGTATTAATAAACCTGCGAGATCATATCTTCTAAGATATAAGGTGTTAAAATTGGTTTGCGATATCTATCGAAATACGTATATTAAATATATATTTTTCAAAGTTTGAATCTATGTTTATTTCGTAGGATCATTCCAAAGACACGCCTCTTATATACGCAGTAAAAGGTGGATACAAGAATATAGTTGAAGCTTTACTAAAGAAGCACGTGGACGTAGATTTACCCGGTAAGGAAAAGAAGACGCCAGTGTACACTGCTGTTGAGAAAGGGCATGTGGCTATACTTAAATTGCTACTGGCATCAAACCCGGATTTGGAACACTGCACAAGTGTGAGTTTTGCTATATATTTTGTTTGTTTTACAATACATTATTTTTGTGATTGATTTATTCGTATCTAAAGAAAGATATTTTATCGTAAGGTTACATTGCATGCACGTTGGTCTTTACAAACTACAACAACAACAACAACAACAAGACATTTATTCATTTCTGCAGGCAATATACAAAATTTATCTTATAGGTTGGTACAGACACTTAAATCTATCTTATAAAAATTCATTAAAATTTAAAAACCATAACTATGCAGAAATGAATTGGCGTTCGACTCAGCATAAAAGCAGCGTGATGCAGCATGTGACGAACATCACGCGGCGCTGGTTTTCAGTCGAAACCTTAGTGACGCTTCGAATAAAACATTTATTTAAATAAACAAACATTGCATGCAACTAAAATTTAAATAAGATAAAACAAAAAAGAAAGTTACTAATAAAAAACAGGAAGTGTAGGTAAAGAAAAATTCAATGTAAAAATAAAAAATAAAGATATATAAAATGAAATAAAAATAAAAAATTAAATGTAACTAAACTACGCTCAAGTATTTGAATTTAGAGTAAAGAAATATCTGCCACATAATTTTGGAATTGTTTCTGCCGTTCAAATAATATATTCTTAAGTGCGTGTTTAAACGTGTACCTACTTTTTAAGTTACGTAACGGCGGTGGTATATTATTCCAGCATTTAGTGGCAGCATATTTAAAACTCCCCCTGAACGCAGCGGAGTGATGTCGTGGAAATCTGAGCTTATTCCGACACGCCCTTAAGTTTTGTGAGTCACCTTCATGAACCCACAAAAGTTTTTTTCTGAGGTAAGCCGGTTTACCAGTCGTGATTACCTCAGAGCAGGCTTGCAAAATGTAACTTCCACCTAGTTTTCATTTTCAATAGGCAATTACTATTCAGATAGGGAGTTACGTGACATCGGGGAGGAATATCAAAACAAAATCGCGCACAAGCATTTTGAACTCGTTGTGCGAGACGATTGGATTTAGATA
This sequence comes from Morpho achilles, assembly GCA_947086495.1. NCBI lineage: Eukaryota > Metazoa > Arthropoda > Insecta > Lepidoptera > Nymphalidae > Morpho > Morpho achilles. The sequence continues at coordinate 8,288,242 of CAMTZB010000019.1, read as the reverse complement.
GAAGACGAGGACCATATACAACATCACCGTACGCCATTTTAGATAAAATTAAAGTTTCTGACAATGTTACACGCAGTTCTTGAGAAAGATGTTTTCTAATTTTATACAAAATTTTAAGCCGATAAAAGCAATTACGGGCAACTGAAGCAATATGTTTATCAAAACGAACGAACTAGAAATCAAATACATTAATTCTCACTCGCAAACTCTGTTTATAAAAATTCTATTAATTATTTGTTATGATGTCAGCCCTAACTGCTGTTATATCGGCAATGGGTGGAACGCGCAATATTACAGCATCACTGCGAAGTTACAGCATCGTCTAGAGGAAATGCACAGAGTATTGTGAAGCTCTGCTAGTAAATCCGAACGTCACTAAGAATTGCTACCTTTGAGTCACAGCTTAACAGTGGCCTGGGTTGTTGGTATGAATGTGACATGCCGTCAGTCGTGTAACAGTCGATGTTCAATGGGAACCCGACATATTCACCGTACAATCTCCGTCGCTTGGTGTTACATCTAGAAAATCTGCTGCCCAGAGTCCTCGGACCATCTAAAGCTTTGTATGCTAATGTGTGTTTGTTGCTACAGAGTGGAGATACGGCACTTCTGCGTGCAGTACGATCTCGTAACGCGGAAGTAGTGTCGTTACTTTTGGAGCGGCGAGCCCGCGTGGCCGCCGCTGACAACCGCGGTGACACTTCTTTACACGTAGCTATGAGGGCACGTTCTAAGGTAACCTAGCAATAGTTTCTTTTATTTAATAGCTTACAATATGTATAATGAATAACAAATAATATGGCTATAGAAGTTGGAGAACATCTGACTCCTAAGGGACTTATAAATAGGATTTTGGCTTACTTTGTTATACAATATTTTTTGGATTACTCCAAAATCTGTGATCTAAAGTTAATTATAAGAAGAATAAACGTAAATAAACTTAAGATAATCAATTATAGTTTTATTATAATGTAAAAGAAAATAATTGTCCTTTTTTTGCGTCCATCGTGAGAAAAAGACCGATGTGATTTTTTGCTATCGTGCAAAAAAGGGCCGAGAATTACTGAACCATTATTATCTTTTATACAATCCTCAACCCGCCTGCTAAAGTAAAACTTTAAAATAATTAAATAAATACATTAACAGAAAGTTTACAAAAATTAATAATGGTAAAATATATTTGTATAGTTTTATATGTTTTTGTTATTTTTCAGCAAATCGTTGAAATTCTTCTTCGGAACCCGAAAAATAGCCAATTGCTATACAAGCCAAACAAGAACAACGAAACACCTTATAACATAGATATGAGCTACAACAAAACAATACTGGGCCAGATATTTGGTGCACGCAAACTGAACACAAATGAAGATAACGAAAATATGCTCGGATACGAGTTGTATAGCGCAGCTTTGGCTGATATGTTATCAGAACCTAGCCTTTCTGTCCCAATCACAGTCGGACTGTATGCGAGATGGGGTTCCGGAAAGTCCTTTTTGCTTAATAAGCTTAAAGGTAAGATGTCCTCATATTTCATCAATACCTATTTTCCATATTGCAGTATCACAGCAAAAATAGAAGGTCTGTTAGCAGCGACAAATTAGATGCAAAATTGTACAAAGTGTGAATATAGCAAAATTTTGGACTATAAATTCTTCATCTACAAATTGAATCTCTAAAGTTACGTAATGAAATACTTATTTTAGCGTAAACAACACTAATGATACGAGATCTTTTTTTAAATAAAACCTAGCTAGATCAATTTTTCTCTTCCAAAACCCCTCTACAATTTTTGTTTCCGAGATTCCTAAAATATATATACACACAAAATTAACTCATTTAAATATTAAAGATATAATTTCAACAGATCATGACATTTTCTGTATTTTAGTAACAATACTGAAAAGTCCTGTTTCTTATGGGGAATACATATATGTTGGCCCGTTTACTATTGCACTTTTAGCAAGTTTCTGTTAATATTGTTGTTACAACCTCTTTATGTTAAGAGGAGATGAAGAACTTCGCCAGGCAATGGAGGGACAGCGGCTGGGCGTGGTCCTGGGCCGTGTCTTGGGGCACGTGGCATGTGGCCCTATTCGTAGCGGCCTGTGTGGCCGTCGCTGGTGTAGCGCCGTACATAGCACTGGCTGTGCTGTTTGCTCTCTTTGCCGCTTTGTATTTAACCTTCTACCTGCTTTGGTATCTGGGCAACAAGTGAGTGACATTTCATATAGAAAGTAGTAAGTTAATAGCGGCCTGTCATTATCCACTGCTGAGAATAGGCCTCTTCTCTCTGTTTTTGGAGAAAAGATTTGGAGCTAAGACCGTTGCATATATTCACAGAATTCTCTAGAAATATGCAGGTTTCCTCACGATGTTTTCCTTTACCGAAAAGCGTGTAATAAATTGCTATTATCAATTAGTTACACAGAAAATTCATTGGTGTCTGCCCGGGTTTGTCGCACGGTGTTACCGCTGGGCTACTACATTTAGAAAGTTCGCAGTTAACACTCATTTCATACATTTGCGTTGTAATTTAAATAGAACAAAAAGTCAGTAAGATTTGTAATTTTAAACTGTGTTGAGTTTAGATTGGAAGAGAGTGAGACGTTCCTACTACTTATTATATTATTTGTATAGATATTGTTAAAAAGTGACATCCTATACTATAGAACTTCACTTTGTAACTTTCATTTGTATATTTTTACGCTACATCAATATAATTAATTTGTAAGACGAAGAAGACTCAATACTACTATTTAAATATTAAGTGACATTAATAAAGTTACTCTATAAGTTTTCAGCTCTATATCATCACTACATATTATAAAACAAAGTCCATATTTCCGTATGTACGCATAAAACTTTAAAACTACGCAACCGATTTTGATGCGGTTTTTTTTAATAGATAGAGTGATTCCAGAGGAAGGTTTGTACGTATAATAACATTCAATGCAAAGTAGAGAAATACTGTAATTTTTGAGGTTTCTGTAAATAATTACATTTTTTTCCGCTTACATTGCAAACGCAGGCTAAACCCTACGAGATTTATCAAAATTATGTACTAAGTATTTGTACACCTTAAAAAGGTCTACAGAAAAGTCCGCGATGGTATATGTCTATCTCTTATGGATAACCCACAATAGCAGTTTTTTTCATTTACTTTTTACGAAAAATGATGCCTTATGTTCAAAGCAATTTTTATACAATACAGCATTAATCCTTATCCGATTGAGTACCTTAAATAAATAGTTGATTTAATATAGATCAATATGGCCGTTTACAGCATGTAATTTAAGTGAACATTTTCGGAGATATTACAGATTTAAAATCCCGTGAGGACGCCGCGCTTCGCCCTATAGCACTTCGAATTTAGCAGCGATCAAAACATGTTTATATTGTCTTATGATAAGCAAGCTATAAATGTTGTATATAAAGACATTCTGTAATTAATTTTAAAAATAAAATACATAGTTCTCTATGTAAAAATAAATATATATTATATGAATTTAGATATTAGATATAGCAGGAAATCTTCTTGGTATAGGGAGAGGGCAATTGTTTTTCTCCAAATTTAACACGTGCGGGCCACAGGTAGGTCGACCTACGACACTTCGACTTTAGCAGCTATGTCGCTCTTTCAAGAGTTTGTTTAAAGACATTCTGTAATTAATTGTAAAAATAAAATACATAGGGAAAATGTAAAAGTAAATAAGTGAAAATGGACTATGTGAATTAAGATATTCCAAAGATAGCAGGAAATCTTCATGGTATAGGGAAAGGAAATTGTTTTTCTCCAAATTTAACGCGTGCGGGCCACGGGCAGTAATGAATAAATCAAAACTACTCGATCGATTTTAATCATTTTTTTACACTGACTGACATGGGATATATATTTTATACCCGTGCGAAGCAGGGGCAGGCCGCTAGTTGGTATATAAATTACGAACTCACAAAAACTTCTAAATATATTGTACTATATAAGTATACGATATTTTACTCCTGTGCTAATGATTTATGTCAGTATTTTACCAATTTTTCCTTATTCTATCTAAAATGCTTTTTTTATTTATTTATCACAACATAAACAACATGTATGCGTTTCTCAGTTCTAAGAATACACCAAAGTTAACTACATAATTCATTAGATGACGTGCGTATTTTTAAGTGCGCATAATTTTTAATAGCGAGTAAAATACACTTGATTAAAACAAGCGATCGGAATGTTAAGGCGCTTTTATTATCTTCAGCTCAGCCCGTAGTGATGAGGCAACCTGAATCGACCATAGTTTTTGAAGCTTTTTTATCATAATCAGATATGAGTGGTGGTGGGCAGACGGCATGGTAGCAGCTTTCGGCCGTCGGTTCAGTTCCCTTTTACTGCTGCTCCAAGTGATGTTTTGTCACCCTCCCGGTCCTGAAGACCCACGAGCGTTACCTGCCACGCCCATTAGGTTGGTATTATAATTTGTGAAATTTACACTAAAGTTATAAAAGTAACTTGATTTTTTTTTATTATTTATGTCAAAAAATTGTACTATTCAGTAAACAGGTTCTTTATTGATGATTATTTAAAGTAAACACTAATACAAAATATTATAGAAAGCCATAAACGCATAAGTGTCTATACTTTTAATATTATCTGTGTGCAAGTCTGTTTGTTTGTGATATTATCATGGTTTATTCATTTGAGCAATATTGACGAAATTGAAGATATACCGACCTCCCATCATCAATACATATAATAAAATCGTAGAGGTGTTAAAATCTGTACATTTGATATTTTTACGAAAAAATTAGTGTTGTCATCTCAAAACACGCTTCTAAACATGAAACAATAGTTTTTAAAATTTTTGTCTGTTTCTCTGTTTGTCTGTTTGTCTGTATGTCTGTGCGTTTGTTCCCGCTAATCTCAGAAACCGCTGATCCGATTTGAACGCGGTTTTCACTTATATGTAGAAAAAAGCCTCACTTAACATATAGGGTATGTTTTATTTCAATCGGTCAACAAATAAAAAAGATTTGTCAATTTTAAGTTGAAAGGTCGTATACTGCGATACTAATATTTGCATTTTTTTCCGTTTTTCGCCGTTGTTGATGCGATTTTCATACTGGATTACATATACTACCATATCTAAGAGTGGTACAAATATTTTTATGAGAACTAGGCCGGTCTGAAGCTTATTTTTTTTGAAGAATTTCATATTTTTTATTCCAGTTTTTTAGGCACTGTGCGGTTGTTCCCGCTAATCTCAGAAACCGCTGATTCGATTTGAAAACTGTTTTCACTTATATGTAGCAGAATGTCTCACTTAACATATAGGGTATAATTTATTTCAATCGGTCAGCAAATAAAAAAGATATGTCAATTTTAAGTTGAAAGGTCGAATACCATGATACTGGTACTTGAATTTCTTTCCGTTTCTCGCCGTTCCTGAAGCGATTAGCGACTGGATTACATATACTACCATATCTAAGAGTAGTACAAATATTTTTATGAGAACTAGGCCTGTCTGGAGCTGATTTTTTTTTGAAAAATTTCACATTTTTATTTGAGTTTTTTAGGCATAACAATAGTGTAACTTACACTTTTCGATAGTCATTATACATGCACGGGCTAACAAAACTGAATAGTGGGTCACACTAACAGGTAGGATGCAAAAGTAAATATTTCGTCTTTCCAAGTTGTTTGAAACTTTTTATTCATTGAAGGCATTTATTTGAAATTTTAAATGAAAAAGTAATATTATATGAAGTAACGTACAATTAAAAAAAATATTTATTATTTATGTAAGTAAAGAGTGGGAGATAGTAACATATCTCCCATTTTGGGCAAAACCTTCTCTCTCCCTTAAGAAGGCGACCTATCTACCACCAATATCTACTACCAATGCGAATTGGCAGGTTCAACATATTCCAGAAAATGTATAGGGATATGTATCCGCCGTGTGGTATCCGGCAGAATAGAATAGTACCACCCTCTTTTCTTACCGAGGTGTCGTAAAAGGCGACTAAGGTAATTCCACCCGCCGTGTGGAATCCGGCTGAGTAGAATAGACCACCCTCATGTCTTACCGAGGTTTCGTAAAGGGCGACTAAGGTAAGTTAACTCACCGTGTGGTATCCGGTTAAGTAGAATAGACCACCCTCTTACTTATCGAGGTGTCGTAAAATACGACTAAGATAAGTTGACGACAGGCAGGCGGCCGGTCGTAAAATACGTAGCCAAATCACGTGACAACATGTTTATAACATGTTGTGCCGACCAAACAAAACCGAAACATATAAAAACTTTATTAAAATAACTTTTTCGACGTAATGTAAACAGCTTAATATATAACCTATTTCTTTAATTTACAGGATATAAAGAGAAAAACCTACCCCGGAATATAGCCATTAATTGTGCTAAATTTCATCAATATTGTTTCATCGGATTGACCATGAAAACATAACAGTCAGACTTTGACATTGATAATATTAGTTATTTATTTATTTTAGTAAATATCATCCTCCCATCATCATCCTCCTGCCCTTATCCCACTCTAAGTGGAGTCGACACAACATGTTATAAACATGTTGTCATATGATTTGGCTACGTATTTTACGACCGGCCGCCTGCCTGACATCAACTTACCTTAGTCGTATTTTACCACTCCTCGGTAAGAAAGAGGGTGGTCTATTTTACTCAACCGGATACCACACGGTAGGTCAACTTACCTTAGTCGCCTTTTATGACACCTCGGTAAGAATCATTCCTTACCTAGGTGTCGTGACCAACCTCATGGTTGCTCTATTCTACTCAGCCGGAAACTACACGGCGGGTCGACTTACCTTAGTCGCCTTTTACGACCCCTCGGCAAGAATTGAGAGTGGTACTATTCTATTCAGCCGGATACCACACGGAGTTTTAGTAAATAACCCATATGACTAATATTAATTATACATTTTGATAACTCAGTTAAATTTATCCAGTAAACAGAATCCCACATATATAAAAACCTTTATTTAAATAACTATCTACGTAAGCCAAACAACTTCATATAGAACCTTTTTCAAATTACAGATTCAACTTGACTTTGACAAAAACAAAAATCGCGATTAAAAAAACTTTGATAGACTGATAATACTGGGGTTTTTCAATGTCATTCAATTCCTGTTTAATTAACAGGATTTCTACAGCCTAAATGTTACCCGTGTGGATAAGGAAGAATTGTGAAAATTTTTATTGATAATGGTTTATCGGATTCGCCGTGAAAACGTAACAAACAGACACACAGACATACTCATTTATAATATTAGTAACGATTTGGGGAGTATATAGAACCAGTAGAAACTTAGTAACAGTTATGGTCATTTTCTATAAATTTACAAAAACTTTATTAACAAAAGTAATAATAAAATTATTTTGCTATAATCCGGGATGAAATTAAACTTTTAAATCTACTTTATAAATCACTCTTCATTTCTCTTTTTTAGTTGTTAAGTTGATTGTAAGCAGACAGACGCTGCAGGGACATTGTTTCATAATATGAAGTGTAAAATTTTTTAATGACGTTTCGGTCATATATGACCATGGCTTTATTATATCAGGCATCATTCAAATTAACCCTAAGAATGACGGAGATATTTGCAGGTTTGACAGAGGGTACTTTTTATTCCGGGACTGAGGTCCCCGCGCACGAAGTCGCGGGCAAAAGCTAGTATAGAATAAAAGTAATTTTACATTACATGAATCCGTTAAGTAACTGCCCTTTTGACTTTATATCTGCGTGGTAGGTAATTTTATTACACACTCTACCATTTTGTCATTACGTTTTTTAACTTCTTACACTAGTATAGTTATAAGTTGAGTGACTACATCGCTGTATAAACAAAAGACCTAAGTGAATAAACGATGTAATGACCTATATGAAACTTAAAAGTACCAAACTTTTATCGTCTCGTTTTATGAAGTTATTGATCATACTCTTCTTCTTACTCTGTATAGAAAATTTATTATTGCGAAATCTTGTGTTTACGTCTTTTTTCTTAAAAAAAAAAACTATTTTGATAGATTCCACTTTACGGAAGGGATGAAGAACGGCGCTGGTCAGGAAGGAGAGGCTATGGTAGTACAAATGATTGGCAGTCTGGCAGAAGCGCTGGAGTGCCAATATGGGCGTGTGTGCACACGTCTTGCGAGAGCCTTCCGACCACGGCCGGTTTCATCTACCTCTGGCTGGAAGTAAGTAAACCTACGGCTTGATAATAAATAAACCCGAAACTAGGTACAATATAATTGCAATAAATTTGCATTTATTGCAATTATATTGTATCTAGTTACTACAACATATACTATACTCGTATATGGTAGAAATTTGAACATAATTTATTTTAATTTTAAATTTGAATATTATAAAGGTTTTATTGTCAAATTAAAAGTTTTCGCTAAGGCTAATAGCTAAATTTGTCTCTTTTCTCAAATATATAATATGTAAATAAAAAATCAAAAAAGAAACTGAAGTACAAGATAAGAAATATGATATAATCATGTTTAACATTCAGTGTGATTTTAGACAAGACAAATCATATTAATCTCTTCTTAATTTTGCTCCCCTGTTTTTTATACTGTAACTTTGACTGATGACCTACCTTGTACCTACCTAGGGTCTACCATCTTTTTCGGTGTGACGCACCATTTAGAATTTTACAACCCAAACGCTATTATTGTTTTCTGTTGTTCGGTAACGACATAATTTTACAAAATAAAATCCCTTGTTATTTATTTATGGTATATACACATATAAAGCTAGCACATATTAGCTGTGATATCCCAGCGGTAACACCGTGCGACTCTTTCGAGGAGGTCACGGGTTCAAACCCGGGCAGACACCAATGAGTTTTTCTGTTAATACTTATGTGTCTAATTGATAATTGCAATTTATCACAAGCTTTTCGGTAAAGGAAAACATCGTGAGGAAACCTGCATATCTCTAAAGAATTCAGGAGATATGTGTAACCTACCAATCCGCATCGGAGCGGCGTGGTAGGTCTTAGCTCCAACCCTTCTCTCCAAAAACGGAGAGAAGCGGCCTATTCCCAGCAGTGGGAGAGTAATAGGCCGCTACTTACTTAGTTACATATATATAAAAATATTTGGCTTTATTGCAGATGGCGCCGAGCTTGTTGCATTCCACACATAATTACATTCGAGTTAAGCTTCACCTGCGTGCTCATCGGTGTTTGCGTGCTCATTGTATTCCTTACTGATAAAGAAACGGATCCATCGTAAGAATTATTCTTTATTTTTATACCAATAAACATTTATTCAAATAAATTCCTGTAAATTGAATACAAATAACAAATCAAAACAATGAAGAGCAAAGTGTTTTAGCAATTTGTTCCTGCCTTTTAAAGAATTCATTTGTCCACGGTTCAAATGAAGACTAATTTTCTTATATTGTGAGAGAATGTTACTGTTATTACTGTTAGAACTTATATTAAGTCCGGCCTAAGATGAAACGCACATATTCATATATCGCCCTATGGGAAGCATTAAGTCACATGTCCCATCTATTTATTAATTTTATATTGTGGAAACAAACAGTGAAACTATAATAATAATTAAAATGGTATCCAAAAAGCCAAACATAAACCAAAAGCAGTTTCCAAATATTGAATTAAACACATAACAATTTAACATGCAAAAAGAAGCATAGGAAATGTGTTTATTTGTTTATTAATAGGGCGATATTGTCTAAATTTAGTTCTAATAAGTTGTCAATTTGCGCATGATGTTGCCATCTATAATTAATATAGCACTTCATTTCATAATTAAAAAAATATATATTCCATTGATTAATAATAATACACAATGTATCGAATAGTTAGGCTGGTATTTTTGTTTCTCGTTTTATTTAGCTAATGGTAAAATTTCATTTTCATATAACACCTTTATTTGTAAAATTAACTGATTTAGTTAATTTTCGGTTTGAGTTAAGATTTTTTTAGTATTATCCAGTCATTATTTTTTAGTATAATTCATCATCCTTCTGCCCTTATCCCACTCTAAGTGGGGTCGGCACAACATGTTATAAATATACTGTCACATGATTTGGCTGCGTTTTTACGACCGGCCGCCTGCCTGACGTCAACTTACCCAAGTTGTATTTTACGACACCTCGGTAAGAAAGAGGGTGGTCTATTCTACTAAACCGAATACCACTCGGTGCGACAACTTACCTTAGTCTCCTTTTACGACACCTCGGTGAGAAATGAGGTTGGTCTATTCTACTCAGCCGGATACCACACGGCGGGTCGACTTACCTTAGTCGCATTTTACGACACCTCGGTAAGAAATGAGGATGGTACTATTCTATTCAGTCGGATACCACACGGCAGATTGAATAATAATACACAATGTATCTAATAGTTGGGCTGGTATTTTTGTTTCTCGTTTTAGTTAGCTAATGGTAAAATTCCATTGTCATATAACACCTTTATTTGTAAAATTAACTGATTTAGTTAATTTTCGTTTTGAGTCAAAATTATCCAGTTATAAGTTATTAGTGTTATTACGATTATCACAAATCAGTAACAGACTATAAAATCAGCGTACGCTATTAAGATAATGGCTCTCGCCGTACACGACTGAGCGGTCGGTCACTCGGTCAGGCGACGTGACGTGCAACAGGGGCTGGTAGTCGGCGCGTGTGCGGCGGCCGGCGCCGTCCTCCTCGCTAATTTGTACGCCGGAGCGCGCGCTCTCGCCGCCCTTGCTCTGCCGCCACGCGCACGTCTCGCCCGACTCGCGCGTGCTATACGCAGAGACCGTGCGCACGCTCTATCGTTACGACCGGAGGTGCAAGCACTGACACATACTGTGAGTAGTTTTGACAACTTCGGAATCATCAATTTGTAAAAAACGTAATAAAACGGCCTGTCACTATCCCACTGCTGATCATAGGCATATCCTCTTTCCGTTTTTTTTTGGAGAGAAGGATTGGAGCTAAGACTGACCATGCTGCTCTTATGCGGATATATAGGTAACACGTCATCATCATCATCATTCTCCTGTGAGTGTCCGAATAAGGGCAGGCTCTTATCCCACTCTAAGTGGCGTCGGCAGAAAATGTTTTGTCGCATGATTTGGCTACGTATTTTACGATCGGCCGCCTACCCGACGTCAACTTGCCTTGGTCTTATTTTACCGACCAACCGAGGTGTCGGTAAGGAAGATGGTAGTCAATTCTATTCAAACGGATTAGTATCCGTGACACGGCTGGTCAACTTGCCTTAGTCGCCTTTTCCGACACCTCGATAAGAAATGAGAGTGGTCTATTCTACTCAGCCAGATACCACACGGCTTCGGACCCATAAAATTTTAAAAAAAGAAGACGTTAAAATGACGAAAAACGGCCTGTTATTATCCCACTTCTGGGCATAGGCCTCCTCTCTCCGTTTTTTTGGAGACACGGGTTGGACTAAGAGCGACCACGCTGCTCGAATGCGGAAGTGTAGGTTAGACATATTCCCAGAATTCTCTAAGACATATGCAGGTTTCTTCACGATTGCTTTCTTCTCCAAAAAGTGTGTGATAAATTGCAATTATCAATTAGTAATTATTAGCCTAGTTGTTACTTTTTATAAAGAACTTCTATCCATCCATAGGCCATCTTCTATCCATAGGTCGCTGGTTCAGATCCGGCTCGAAGGATCACAAAAATGTACGGGCTGCTACTATTCTGTACGCTCTTTGGTTGATAGATTGCGACGCTCTATTGATAGTTTTTTTTTATTATAATAATGATAATGTTTATATGATATATGATTATGATATGTTGAGCAGGCGCGGCGGCTAACGACGTACTGATATCCAATTGATTCGATATTAAAAATAAATCGACGTAAATGCCGATGTTGCAAATGTACGTGTTAACCCGTACACAATATAACACCTTATTCTATAAAGTAATTCCAATGTCAAAACATTGGAAATAGCAGCAAATATACAAATTTAACACAATTCCCAAGGTTTCATGCTTGGACGCGTTCACGGGGCAACAGACACGGCTAGTTCTAGTCGTGGACGCTCTGGACAGTTGCGAGCAGGAGAAAGTGTTGGCTCTGCTGAACACTGTACATGCACTTTGCTCAGATCCTAAGAGCCCTTTCATACTACTTTTGGCTATCGACCCGCACATAATTAGCAAGGTGAGATGATACATTTAAGATTGAGCTATAATCTAACAGTTCTTTTATTAACATTTTCAAATAATACCTTTAAAATAAAATTAATAGCTTATCTTGTTTTATAATCAATATGACTATTTTATATAACATAATGTTTGAACAACAAACCCATTGATGGTTTCTGTTTCTCTAACGCATTATAACTTTATGGTTCGCAACAAAACAACATATCTCTTTGTATTTTAAGCTATAGACTTCCCCTATTGGTTTCAAAAATTTATCAAGATAAACCGAGTCAAGGGATACGCCTCACGATTTTATGCCGCTTGAATTTACTGAGAGTTGCGACTCGGAGTCCATATACTAAGACCCAATATTCATCAGTTCTTAGAAATATGTACTCATTGCCACTCGGACTATACGAAGTAAATCAGTAACACTGATTTCCCTACGGCCCCTTTTCATTACTGATTTGATCTAGTATACTCGCCGATTTTGCTACCAGTCATTCAAGGACTATTACTTACGAAATCCGTAGTCTTAAAACTAGCTTTAAGTCGTTAATCATAATGGAGGTAATAAGACAATTATGTGGAACCAACTTGGCAACATATACTTAATGCAAAAATCGATAATTACGTCGACGATATTACATTTTCAATTCTTTATGTGTTAAAAGTATAATCATAAAATTCTCCTTAAAATACTTTTTATTTCAAATAATATTAAGATTAATGTTGTTTAAGAATATTTGATTAGACGACTTATATAGTTTCCGATACACAGGTTGCTTGGATGGAGGTTAGTTACGTGTTGGGTGTCCCATTGAAATGTTCGATGGTAAACAACTTCGAACGCGAAAGTCGATGCATTCCGTGTGCTTGCATGTTCGGTCCATGTGTTTTGTGTCCCGTAAATTTTATAGAATTTATTTTATTAATTGGCCTTTGATGTTGCATGCAATATATGATTTCTTGTATCAAAATTTTCTTTACATGTATATAGTTTTTGGTTAGTTCATATTTACGATGGATGAAAGTTGAAATAGAATTAAGATTTGACGTTGAAAATTGTATGGCGAATTTCGATTATAATTATTTTACTTTTGTACGTTAGTGGAATGTAAGTATTGGGATAAGAAAAACATACGGTTTTGAATTGTTCTCTAGGCAGTCGAAATGAATAGCCGAAGGGCATTCTCGGAGAGTAATATTGGAGGATGGGATTACCTCCGCAACATGGTGCAACTTCCTTTCTATCTGCAAAATTCTGCGCTACGCAGAGTTAAATTGGCCCAACAAACTGCAACAAGGCGCATCCAAGCTCTTGGTGCCGAAGACTTTAGTACTTCTCTTCAAAGATCTGTAAGTTAATATTGAATAGTATACATATGTATTTTAAATAAAATACCATTTTAAAATCTCTATTAAACGCGGATATTTTTTGAATAGTTTACACCATATGCTTTAGTACAAATTTACAGTGGCTACTCATATGATTCACTATATATCTATTTCTACAGTTTATATAGACTTTTATAATACCAATAAATCACGAACCACGAACTCCACTTATTTATACCTGTGGTAAACAGAAACACGCAAAGTAAAATTGTTGAAGTTGAAAATATATATTTTTTTAATTAAATTGGAGTCGTGAATGGATCCACTATAAGTTACATCTATTGTTACAAGGTTATCCATTCTTTACCGGACACCTGTATATGTTTACATATATATTTCAAGCTCTTGCAACGAGCGGAAGGGGGAAAGAAAATCGGTGCTCGTACCTATTTTCTTTGTCTCTCTTGCACCTATAGTAATAGAATAGATATCTTCACTAACCTTTATCTCCCTCTCAACTTCACTCACACATTCACAACTCACATGTTGCTCAGCTTACTCCTTATGTCAAGCTTTACTTAAAGGACACGATGTTTTACTTAAAAATCTGTCAGGTATCAGCCCGTCGGCTATCATCTACGTCAGAGTTGATGTCTAGTCAAGAACGCATCAAGGGAGGAGCGCGTGCGGAGGTACGGGAGCCTCGGGGCACGGAGCGTGCGCCCCGTCTGCGTCCGTCAGAGTCTGTCGCGTCTTCGGTAGCCTCGGGGCTCCACCGAGCGCCCGCGCCGGCTGGAGGGGCGGCGGACCTGGGCCGCGTGCTGCTTACCGACGACTACTTCAGTGACGTCAACCCGCGCAGTATGCGGCGGCTTATGAACGTACTGTACGTTACGGGTACGCACAATAAACTTATCTTATCTTACTGTATACAAATACAATACAAATACCGCCATGTGGTATCCGGCTGAGTAGAATAGACCAACCTTATTTCTTACCGAGGTGTCGTAAAAGGCGACTAAGGTAAGCTGACCCACCGTGTGGTATCCGGTTTAGTAGAATAGACCACCCTCTCTTACCGAGGTGTCGTAAAATACGACTAAGGTAAGTTGATGTCAGGCAGGCGGCCGGTCGTAAAAACGCAGCCAAATCATATGACAACATGTTTATAACATGTTGTGCCGACCCCACTTAGAGTGGGATAAGGGCAGGAGGATGATGATACAAATACATATTTCTATTTTTTCTATATAATATTTGAATAATTAATGACTATTCTTTTGCAGGCAATGCACTGCACATGAGTGTCACTCATATCAACGAACTATATATAAATTTGCAATTTTTTTTTATTACTTACTAACAATCGCCAGCGTCTCCGTCCGAGTGGAAAGATTAGAACCGTAATATAGTATTTTTATAACCATAAAAATGGTTAACGTGAGTTAACCTTAAAAGCTAGACATATGCTGTCGCGGACTTTTAAACATTTAGAGGAGAACAATTTTGTAATACATGATTTTTTAATAACTGTCACCGTTTACTCAGCGCACGCAAGGAAAGCTTTAAATTTTGCCGTTCTCGTAATATTTTTTTTGCTGCTCCTCTCCTACTCATCTTAGCGTGATGTTATATAGCCTATAGCCTTTCTCGATAATGGGACTATCTAACACTGAAAGACTTTTTCAAATCGGTACAGTAGTTCCTGAGCTTAGTGCGTTAAAACAATCAAACAAACTCTTCAGCTTTATATTATATATTAGTATAGATTCATCCAAATTATAAAGCAATGAAAACTTCGGTTATGATCTGTTTATATTGTCCTAATGAATGTGTGTAGTGCTTCTGTAGTGGTAGTTTGTGTGTTTAGTTTATATAAACTGCATCAACAAAGTATTCATGCTATTTGAAATATACAATTTCACCATGTCCCAAATAAAATCCACAAAATTTAAAATGATTTAGACGATATGTATCCGAATAATAGGATAATATCTAGACTATGAAGACCGATATCAATTATATGTTAATAACGAATTCTGTAATTCATTTCAAAATGGAAAAACAAATCCATAATATGTAATAAGAAAATTATTTCGTGACAGGTCGATTGCTTAAAGCTTTCCAAATCGAGTTCAACTGGTATCAGCTTGCTTCCTGGGTAAACCTGACTGAACAGTGGCCGTTTCGCACCTCCTGGATTATTTACCACCACGAGACGTATGAAGACCACATTGATGACTCGACTTCGCTCAAACATATATATGAGAAGTATGATATTCAATATATATTTTTAATACAATAAGTTATATTATTACGTAGGGGTTTGTAGATTTGGATTAAATAAACGAGTTGTTCGGAAACTTTCTTTAAGTGTTTCAATACAAAAAATTCAGACTATTACGGACACAAGTCCGTTATCCAGTAACGTGGCCGAGGTATCTTTTATTTTACTTGTTTCACTTTCGAGTTCGTTACTGTTCTCTATTCGAAAACTTAATCTCCGACGCGTACGAAACGACCGCTTTTATAGTAAACTAATCGATTGAGAAAGTTCTTTCTCTCGATTTATCCCGAGTCGCTATTTACCGTGGTAGGAACACGGAACACAACTTGTGAACAACTGAATGTTCCATATTAATTACGTCAAGCAAATTAGAACTCTATGTGTATGATCTGTTCCCGCTAATTTTAATGGCGGGAAAAGTTGTCGTCCGACCCACCACGCTAGTCCAAATACACACATCCTTAGATTCTCCAGATATGTGCAGGTTTCCTCACGATGTTTTCCATCACCAAAAAGCGTGTGATTAATTGCAAATATAAATTTGACACATAAGTGTTAATAAAAAAACTCATTGGAACACGCGTTTGAACCCCTGACCTCCAAAATAGGATCACACGGTCTTACAATCGGCTATCACAGATGTTCCAAATAATATATTTACTATTTGTAGGGTGAAGCCATTAATAGGTGGATTACGGGAAGCAAGTACACTAATGGAGCTGGACCGCGATGAACGTAAACTTGATGTCTTCCTAAGCTTCCACCGAGCCACACTCACCGCGGCTGATCTCAAGATATTCCTGCCGTTCACCATCAACCTTGACCCTTACATTAAAAAAGTTATAAAAGGTATTAAGTATTATTTTGTTAAAACTTGTAATACTGAAACCCTTTACCTTCCTGATATTTATTGTATTCAATTTGTTTGAAATTTCTATTCAATTTGTTTCAATTCAATAGAAGCCAATTTGTTAAATATGAAATGCGCCTTGTAGCCTCAATGTTAGGATAAGCTGGTAAATAACTTAACAGAGTCAAAAACTTTTCTGGAATACAGAGTTATATAGAAAGCTAGTCTTAAAATAACAAAAAATTGATACAGAGGAGCAAGTTCAAGCGGGCGCAGAAGACGATATTGGCGCAGCTGGCGCGGCTGCCGTAACTTGGGGAATTTCACCGAATACGCGTCAAACACACCCCAAACCGCTGCATAAGAAACAGATCTCACAGGTATAAATTTGTTAAAAAACTATAAAACATGTTGTTAAAACATGATCTATCCCAGCGTTTTAATTCTTAAAATATTTTTAAGAAAACACATTTATTTCCTCGCATATTATATAATTATTGTTAGTTTTGTAATGAAAAACTTGGGTGATTTTTTAAAAACAGCTTTTTTTTAATACAATGAATAAAGTTCTACTTATTTTTATTCGTAATAATAATCAGCTCTACAACGAATAATCGGTACGATATCTTACACCCATAATACAAATGAGAAAGTCTGCTTGTCACTCTGCCTGTCTGACTATTAAGTTTTCACCGCTAATCTGATGAACCATTATTGAAACAGGGTCAATTACAAATAATACAGCGGGTAACATATGGCTAAGAAATCTCGATTTTCTTTTGGGACCAGGGAATATCTATACTAATATTATAAAGAGGAAAAATTTTTAGGAATGTTTGTAATGTTTTCACACAAAAACTACTAGACTGATTTCAAAAATTCTTTCACCATTGCAGAGCTGCATCTTTACTGAGCAATATAGGCTTTATAAAAAAAATAGGGGTCCGTATTAAAAATGTAATAAAGTGTAAAAAATTAGTCATAAACATCTGTCATCGCATACGCTGCGGAAACTATTGATGATATATTTAACAAAAATAAATCTATAGTCCGACTTAGTAGACTTTCCACTGCCATGAGACCGGTATGCACGCGGGATATTACTTGTACAATTATAAAGTATTGTACTGAAACAAATGATCTAAATGTCCTCAAACATTTTATGTTACAGAAAATTCCACCCGCACCACAACCTCATAGTAACACCGCGGCACCTCAACAAACGTGGGCTGGCTGGGCCAATCCATTAGTACCAACAACTAATCCGTTCTCTCATAATATACAGTCTGAGAGTGCCCTTCCTCCACAAGTTATTCACCCCGCGATCGCTATTAACCCCATAACTATGCTACGAACTGCGTTTCCAGGAATGGTAAGCAAAGTTACAAGTCCGTTAACATATAATATTTTTTCCAATAGTATTAAATGGTTCCAAACTAAGTAATTTGCCCATAAATTATACAATAGAATATCTGATTTTATAATCTGTTCAATTATTGAGAGTTTGTAAACTGTCTGGAAGACTTCTTCCACCTGAGAGACATCTTAAAATTATAACTATGTATTGGGCGTAGAACTTAGACCTTAATTGCTACTGAAGCGTTAATTTAGGTTACATGATTACCAGTCATTAGGGATATGGTGATATTATTACTTGCCATATGCCAGTGGGTACAGTTATTTGTAAATATCAATAAATAGTTACGATTCAAGCTATTGATAGCAATGCTGGAGACATAGGCTTCCTTTTCCCGCTTTGGAGAGAAGGATTGGATCTAAGACCTACCAATGCTTAATGTGGATTAGTAAGTTACACGTATCCCCAGAATTTTCTAGAAATATGCAGGTTTCTTAACGATGTTTTTCCTCGCCGAAAAGCGCAAGATAAATTGTAATTATCAATCTCATCAAACTCATCTGTGACCTTCTCGAAAGAATTGCAAGGTCCGCTGGACGCTGGAAATTTATATTTATTAATTTGATGTGGTAAATTACATAAAAAAGTGTTTTTGAATCGTGAACTCTACTTCTGATTCTCTATTTATTTGACGCCACATTATTCCTTATTATCAATCCGCACAGGAGCAGCGTGGTAGGTCTTAGCTCCAAACCTTCTCTCCAATAAAAAAAGGGAAATAAGAGGCATATTCTCAGCAGTGGGATAGTAACAGGCCGCTACTTACTTACTTATCCCTTATAGACAGAGCTATCATCATTGAGGCTTTCGACGTTGAGTTCGGAGCGCGTGTGCAGAGTGGTACAGTCGGCATTGGGTGCCGGTGGTGCCACTGCAGCGGCTGCTCTCCTTAAGCATCGCGTCTGTGGGCTTGTCCTATCTGTCTGTCACCTTAACGACCTTAAGCCGGTACTGTATCTATAACTAACGAGTTATAATTAAGCGTGACTTTACTGAGCTTTTATGCATCAACGCCGTGTGGTATCCGGCTGAATAGAATAGTACCACCCTCATTTCTTACCGAGGTGTCGTAAAAGGCGACTAAAGTAAGTTGACCCACCGTGTGGTATCCGGTTTAGTAGAATAGACCACCCTCTTTCATACCGAGGTGTCGTAAAATACGACAGAGGTAAGTTGACGTCCGGCAGGCGGCTGGTCGTAAAAACACAGCCAAATCTTGTGACAGCATGCTTATAACATGTTGTGCCGACCCCACTTAGAGTGGGATAAGGGCAGGAAGATGATGATTCTTTTAAGCATCAGTACTACCTTTTTTTGCATATAATATTTTGATACCAGAAATTTGTCTTTAAAGTCATAATATTTCCTTTTTAAGCACACTTTACACTCTTCTTAGGATCGTTCGTGTTGTTACTAGTACAGAATGTATTTTATCGACAGGAAATAGGGATGAAACTCAATGATCGCAAGATACAGTCGAATTGTTTAATTTAATCTGCGAATTGTAGTGATTCCATTGTATTCAATTGTTTCAATTGTACATCTTTTCGTAAAACGTAATTCCACTTATAAGCACCTATACGTGGAAACATGATTTACGTACCAAAAAAAAGTTATAAGAACAAAATAAATTAATTTAATTAGTCAATCGCCTACATCACTTGTACTTAACAATATCCATCATGTATTATTTTCAGATATTGGATCTGCCATTCGGTGATTGGGAGCTATTTAAAATGCTCATATTGAATCTACGTGAACTAGAAGCCGGCATGCCTATGAATGCGCCTGCAGTTACTGGTATGTATATGATCTCTTTGCATCTGTAATCCTCTTTTAGGCAAGGTTTTTTCCTAATTTATAATTAGTTGTTTAAAATCAAGGCATACATAGAATTGTTGTCGCCATTGACTTCCGCTTTGTATTTTATAGCAACACAGTCATGAAACAAGAGTATCGCACCCTTTTTGATCAAAATGGTACCAACACTGTGACGTGTTGTTACTGGTTTAGTCTTCTTATTGACAAAACGTTTCAGTGACAGTCAGTCTTTGTTCGTCATTCAAGAGAAGAGCATCTCGGAACGGGAATTGTGGTATTCGTATTATATCGTGTTATTGTATATAGTGTGCGCTAACAGAATTAGCAAACGCGTATCAGCCGCGTCATCGTTGATCATCTGGTATGAGTGTGTTCAAATGGGTATTACCAATATATAAAAAAAAGAATATTGACTCAAATAACTTTTACTCTGCTAGAGTAAAACTATTTTTATTCTATTCTTTTTAATTTGTTCTCCAAAATTTTATAATTTATTCAGTATTTTATAATCAATTCATATCATCTATTTATTTCAATATCAAATATATTATATAGAAAATATTTTAGTGTTTATTATCGAATATTGCAAAATACATCTTCCAGTTAAAAACGTTACTAATAGTCGTGTGGTATCCGGCTGAGTAGAATAGCCCGCCCTAATTTCTTACCGAGGTGTCGTAAAAAGTGACTAAAGATAAGTTGACGTCAGGCAAGCAGCCGGTCGTAAAATACGTAGCCAAGTTATGTGACATGTTTATAGCATGTTATGCCGATCCCAATTAAAGTGTGTTAAGGGCATGAGGATGATGAGTTAAATATGTTACCAAAAATTATTATCATTTTGAAAAACAGTGTGCATTTACTTACAGTATTACCGGAAAAAACTAATGAGTTAGAAACTGATTCAATCAAACCGAGACCTGTGCTAGAACATCAACGAAGCCGACCGTCGAACGTCGAAAAACAGGTAAGTTTAAGCAATTATAACTTTTCTTTTGACACTTTAGTTTTCTTTTACACTTTTGACTACTTTTGACAAAGTAGTGTGGTAAAGTAAATAGGAAATTTGATGGTTTTGTATTTTACAAGTATATCTTTACAATGTAAATACTAATGGTGACTGTAACTAAATTAAAAACATTTCTAATTCCAGTCGTGCTTTGAATTTTCTATCAAATAAAAATTAGTCGACTTATTTCTTAAAGTTCTTTCTACCTGCGACTTCGTTTCTATAAACTTAAATATTAAAATACACACATGTACTAAGTTTTTAATTGCCTACAAATATCTTGAATTTTTTAGTCCTATTATTATCCCGTTTGACCTACTTTCTAGAATATCGGGTGTGACCCAAAATCAAATGTCAATAAAGTATGGCTGCAAGTGCCCAACAATATTATATAAGTGTAGGTAGTTTTCGTTTTGGTTTTATATAAAGACGTTTTGAGTCTAGCATTTTGAAGACGCCTATGCAGACGTGAATATTTGTCCAAACAGCTCTTCGCCAGATTGGATTCTGCAGTGCGGTTCGATCCCAATCGCTTATTGTATACCACACAATGTCACCAAGTGAAATTACGATTTAGCACGTCCTAGTATCGAAAGTACTTACCAGACTTAAGCTAAGCCTTTTCCAGCAAAGTTTTCTATTCAAAAACTATGGAATTGGACAATAAAATTCTTTTCTTTTACTATTGCAGCCTTTTACGGAATATCAGGTGATTATGTTTGGTGCAATAATACTTTTATATCCTTTGAGAAAAACTCTAATGCAACAATGGGTATCCAACGTTTGAAAAAAGCTTATCGTAATTATGTTGAAGACGCAATTTTAGTAGATCGTTTCTTTTTAGATAGATATTCTTTAAGAGGGTGTGATGTACTTTATTCAAGCAGCATTAGATCCCTAAGCGTGAAAATTCCTTAAAAACTTGCATGTCTAACGCTTGTCGTTCGTCATGTGAAAAGAATACTTGTATTATAGTCTATTCTTCTATTAAGTTGATTATTATGTAATGTATACAGACTATATTGATATTTAATCAGATATATAATTAATAGGTAGACATATCTTTAATTTTTAAACGAGTTAATCTTTTATGTATATATATATATTTTCGGAATCTCGGAAACAGCTGCAACAATTTTCCTGAAATTCAGCCTGTAGGGGGTTTCAGGGGAGAAAAATCGATCTAACGATCGAACTAGGTTTAGTGTAAAAAAAATCGTTTTATATCTGTTTTTGGGTATTAAAAAAAAATATTAAAATTTATATTAATACACTATTTTGCCATGAACTGTCAAGTCAGCGTAGCTAATTCGAGGAACGGACAATCTGGAGAATTGTAAATACTTAGGATCGATCCCAACTACCATATTATTATTTTTTCTTTTTTAAGTTCCTTTGTTTGATTTTGAAAAAATTAACGAGTAAGCCTTATTCAACCAGGCACTTTCTTAAATTTAAAAATCTCTAACGTAAAAAATCCTTCTTAATCTAGCTCATATTCGACAGGTTACACTAGAGGAGCAAATGATATGCGGCGCGCTCCAAACACTTAACGAGGAGGCAATGGAGGATGTAATGCAGTCCGATTCTGTCGCACCTTCAGGTGAGGCTCTGCGGACCATCCGCGAACATCCCTCTTCGACACAGGCACACCTCACCTCCGCCACACCACCCACACCACACACGTCTTCCTCACCTGCACTCAGCGACATATCCTCCGAGGGTAGCGACCGTCCCGATCACATTGTCGTAAACTTACCCGATGATGTATTCCTTTAAGGAACTCGGCAGTATTTACATTGATCAAGCAACAAACGTGTAACGTAATAAATAGTAATTGTTCATATCGAGCGTGCTATTAATTCTATTTCAAATCAAAACCCAGTGGCAAAATAATGTTCCTATATTGTTAAAATATTTTTTTAAATTTAATCAAAAAACCGAAACGCCTTAACTATATTCGTTGAGCTAATGTTATACTTCTATTACAAAGGGAATAAAGTTTTACTTTTAGCCTAAAGTAATAAAATAGTTTGTGTATTTACATGGAAATAACATTCTAAAACTTTATGTAACGATGTGATAAAAGTATATTTTGTCATGATTTTAGTTCAACTCCGTTCACATAATTATTCAATGACCAATTGAAATAAAAAGACAAATTGCCCTATCCGAAGAATAAAGTTACATGTCCCAAGTATAAGCATAGGAAATTTGACATTACTCTTCGGATAGGGCGAAATATAAAACTAAGTAAATAATCGGATCTCACGTTGCCAACTTATATACACGTTTGTTGATCTTATTTTATGTTGTCATTAGTTTTTTGGTTTTACTTTATTTGTAAGCTTTTTCGCAGTACTTTTAGTGTTATATCGTAGACATTATGACTTTATGAAAGGTACTTAATAATTAATTTGTAACTTATATTAATAATTTTAAACTATAAATTCCATTCTATGTGATATCAAATTGCACGCACTAGAGGCTATTGTGATGTTATTTTATTGGAAATTTAATTAGGTTAGTTGTCATACATAGCATTCCTATTATTTTGCAGTAATGTAGGATAAAATTATAAGAGTATTTTTATTTGGCTGTGGCTTTTGTTTTGGTTGTGAAGTGTTAATATGTGCGCGTTTGATAAAATTTTTAAAATATCACAAGTGCCATAACTGTTTTGAAAACTTTTCTCCACAATCTTTTACATTGTGTTTTCTATTTTTTATTGGCCGAATTAAGGTTTGTTGTTGTATCCCTAAGCCGTGATAAGAAACATTATACATGTGATTCAAAAAATTGTTATTGTAATATTAAATCGATCGTAAGTATCATTTACAATGTAGTAAATATAACAGTAGCTAGGAGAAATAAATATTTAAATTATTCAGTGAATATTATATTAATAAATCGCTATAAACGTTTCTAAGAAATGTTTAAACAACAAATTTGCGATTCATTAACTAAGTAGTGAAATTCTAGAAATAATCGCATGGTCTTTATTGTGAATCTGATTATAACGAACATATCACTAAAACGTATCGTTTATATAAACTTACGTCATGTAGAATACATATATCATTCCGTAGATAATTGAATAATGCGAATATATTAAATAAACAGATTAAGAACACACAAACGTCGTTTTATTTATTTAACCTGAGAATAATAAGCAGGGGGACGCTCGCGGGGGCGGAGCTCCCCGTCTCGCGAGCGTCCGCCCGTCGGCCTCACACGCTGCCCCTTAATATTTCAGATGAAAGCACGGAGCCTGCGCGGCCGCCCGTCGTGAGTTTCAACGTCGAGAACGAGGAGGACGACGGTCAAATCACGTTCACGGCGAGGCCGCGGGGGCGTCGCTCCGTCGCCCGTCCGCGGCCCTCCTCGCTACGTCTAGTCGACGACAAACCCGAGCCACCCGATCGACTTCCGCCGCGCTCGCTCTCCGTCGAGGACTCCACGCGTACCGGCTCACCAATACTAGACCTTAAGCTTCGAAACTTACGACGAACTGCCGACATTCTACGGAAGGTCGGTTCGGCCGAACGGCTCACGAGATTCAAGGACAAGATAATGTCACGCGGGCCTGGTTCTCGCGAGCGCAGTCCACCTCGCGACGAACCCGCTAGTGACGACGAGTCCGCACCTTTGGTTTCTTCACCTCTTACCGTTCCGTCGACCACCACGATCCGGTCTCCCCTCTCGGCATCCCCCACACGCACTCATCCAGAAACTGGCGCGCCGATCGCGAGACCGCTCGGTGTAGAGTGTGCGGATCGCAGTCCCCACGACGGGACCGCGAGCACAGACTTTTCACCACGATCCGAGTTCACAGACGCAGAGTCGCCGCGTGGAAGCGCACCGGACCTCGACTTGCTACCGGAGAGTAAAGGAGATGGACGGTCTTCGATACGTGCACATTTCGCACGAACAGCAAGCGACGTTTCGTTATCAAATATGGTAGAACCGTACAATTTAAAGTTACTAGCACACGGCACATCTGATGGCTCGCGCGGTCTATGGCGGCAAGACGCTTTAGACTCCATGGACTCAAATTCGTCTTGGTTGCCACACGAACCCGACTCAGAGGTGTGAGCCGTCGGACCACTCGAAGAAGGAACCGATTACTCGTTGTCGCGAGCTGTTGCCCGTGCGTACACGGAAAAGGTGGACAGAAGAGAGGCTAATGATGCGTTCAAAATTCATTGTAATAACGGCGTAAAATTCTAATCGTAGGTGGCCTTTTTTCTCTTTCCCATAGATACTACATGAATTCAATCCGCTTTTATGTATTTGTCATTGCAATGTGCGATGAAATTACCACATACTATACACATATTATGAGCGTAAAGTAATTATGATGTAATCAGTCTAAATGCATTTGTTCATTAATACTTTTCCAGAATTGTGATATAGGTACTTATTCTTAAGAATATGAAATATACAATTAATTCAAACAATAAAACGTTTATAAACTACAACAACCGGCCAATTATCGGCGAATAATTATTAAAAATGTACACTGAAAAAAATACAAATAGATTTTATCTTAACAGAGCTTATGACTACAAGTAGTTATATTTTAAATATAATCTTTCTTACATTAATTAATTGTACCTGAAAGATGTTTAAATATTGCAGATACTGTTTCACGAATGTACAAAGCGATAAATATCTGCGCAGGTCGCCATCATGAAATTGCTTTACTTCAGCATTTCTCTATCATTTAAAACAATAACTTAAAACATTAACGATATAGGTAATGTTAAACTTCCGTATAAAATAGGTAAGATCTCCATTGAGATGGTAAAACTTGATAACTACTTTTTATAAAACGCAGCGTTTTGAAGTGACAATTCAACAACTACTGAACTGATTATCTGAGTAGAATAGACTACCCTCATTCTGTTATCGAGGTGACGTATCGGCCGTGTGATATGCGGTTGAGTAGAATAGATTACCCTCTTCGGAAACGGCTCCAACGATTTTCCTGAAATTCAGCATTTTCAGTGTTTTGGGGGAGATTTTGCCGTTAACTGTCTAGTCAGCGTAGTTTATTCGGGGAACGGGTGGTCACGAGAAATAAAAATACCTAGGATCGAAGCCCACCTACCCTATTACTTTTTCTTTTTAATTTCCTTTTTTTAATTTATAAAAAATTACCGAGCAAGGTTCGGTTACCCAGATATATAAAAATATATATATATATGATCAATTGGCCTAGATTTGGGTGAAAAGAACTTAACAAATTAAATAAGTCCCAAATGATAAATAACTATGAATAAAAAAAGACAGAAAAACACTGACAGAGAGACCATTTTTATTCATGGGAGTGAATACGAAATTCAATAATAAAGTGGTCAAGGATAAGAGGATTCGTAAATGAAATCAAATTAATTATTTGCTATAAATTATAATATCAACATATATTAGAGATCACATGTTATATACGAATGCATTCACTTTGTAAGACTACTCTATTTAAGAAAATCAAGTATACTACTTTATACAATGAAACGAAATTAAGTGCTATTACTTAGTTACATTGATTTTGGTGTTGTACTACCGACAATGAACGCTCTGCCTCGTATACATTTTCGTCAAAGAATCTTATTTCTTGTGTCTTATTTTCAATAGGCATGTAACTTATTACGTAGGCTTAGATGCAACAATAAATTAATAGCTTCTTACTTTGAGTGTTGGAATTAATTATCAGTTTAAGATTAGAAAAATAATATTTGGGGCTTGTTTCACAAGTTACCAATAAATTATCAGTTAGCTTATTCGGAACATATCTTACACAAATCTCGGAATTTTGCGTTTCTCAGGTTTCTGATAGGCTTATTCAGGACTTAAAATCCCTAATAAGTTAACAGGTAGATCATTTGGCTGTTATTTTGTTTATCTGCTGGATAGCAAAACTATTTCAAACTGGCCGCGATTTTTTTTAAATTTTTTACTTTTAGGAGACATTTATCTGTTACTTCGTTTGTTTGTCGGTTAACTATCCGACATATTAGTAACTTGTGAAACAGGCCCTAAGAGAGAGACCAAATTTATCACGATGTTATTCTTAGATGAGTAGTACCTTTATACTACCCAGTGTAAGAAACAGGATAGGTCGGATAATTTTTAATCACTGACAATGCGTTAAACTAGTTTTTTCTATATAATTACATTAAAACAATTTGGTGAATAAGCAAAGGCAATGTTAATTGATATATTCATATAACAAGTGCATAATATAACTAAAAGCTTTGCCTTGTTGCTTGTATATTTTTGTACTGACTACTATTGAACAAGACAATACTTCTAAGCTAAGCAGGGCATTAAATAGACATTTTTATTACATTCTAATTAACTCCAACTCCCTGTATTGAGTGACACTAACAAGTAACATATTGACTGATTTATCAAACATATTATTTTTTTAATAATTTCAAAACGACTAGCCTTAAGATATACGCAAAAGTTAATTTTAATTTAAAAAAAATATATAAAAAACATAATTTCATGGCGATAATATAAGCTTAAATAATAAATAAAACAGTTATTTTGATATTCTTATATGTATCTATAATAACAGCTTAAGTACATATTGTAAGCAGTTTCATAAATAGGGCTTACGAAGAAAACGATAGAATTAAATATTATTCTAACATTTACAGTAAGAATTGATAGAAAAGTAATATTTTGAATGTCATGACATCTATAGTTCATTTACAACACTTAATTTATATTACACATTCCAAATTTTATTTAAATTTCTAACATCTTAGAAACTTGACGAACATTAAAAACAGTAATTCGTACTTGATTAAAATTGACGCTACTCACTGACTGTACAATTACTTATAATCGATTATATAGTATTAAAACAATTTACAAAGAAATATTTAAACAATCGTTCTGAACGCATTAACGAATACTAAACAGCTACCCAATGAGGAAACGGCATTTAGGCCAAATACAATATATGCTGGGTCATAAAAATCAGCTTTAACGTTTAAGTTGATTACACTATCAAGATTGAACGTGTATATATACCACACATCCTTGTATAAAATTTATAATATTCATTCTTTGAGTTTGTCTTTATCATAATCAATCTCAAAGAATACTATAACTCACAATAACATAGACAACTAATGCAGCAAAAGTTGACCAAAGTGTACAAGCAGCCGTGTGGTATCTGGCTGAATAGAATAGACCACCCTCATTTGTTACCGAGGTGACGTAAAAGTCGACTGAGGTAAGTTGACCAGTATCCGTTTGAATAGAATAGACTACCCTCTTTCTTACAGAGGTATTGTAAAATACGACTAGTAAATTAAACTTCATGCAGGCGGCAGGTCGTAAAATACGTAGCCAAATCATGTGACATGTAAAGAACATGTGCCGACCACACTTAGAGTGGAATAACGGCAGGAGGATGATGAGTGTGTGTGTGTGTGTGTGAAGCTGTCTCTTTCATTTTAGTGCAGAGGCTCCTCGATACTTGAACTCTAAATAGGACGTGTCTGTATATCTAAACGTTTCTTTTAACCTTCTATATCAACAAAGTTATTTTTTATTATTATTTAATATGGACAAAGTTTTTTTAATTTAATTATATTTGACAATATAATTTCCTGGTATATTTTTCATAAAGATTTATTACAAGTGATTTGGTGAAGGTTGCTTACAGAACATGTAAATAAGTTGGAAAACATAAAAGAATGTCAATTTTAGCAAGTTTTTTCGCTGCCCACAGAGGCGGGACATATCGCATATATCTAAAAGGCTATAAGATTTTACTAGGAAAGTATCACACTTCAAATGACTTGTATTTTGCTAACATTAGTCGTTTGGTCCTCTATAATTTTGTCGGGCGGTTCCGTAGGGTCGGTATCGGGATGCTTTCTGTTGTCCTCGTGATATTCTAGCACGTCCTCTGCGTCTGAGGGTTCAGCTGCGTCTGACATATCTAGTTTGTCATCGAGGGAGTTTTCAGATGCGGTAGACGGGGCTGAAGTTGGCGTAGGAGTGGTTAGAGCACTCCACCAGCCCGAGAGGGCGCCGCGAGCGTGCGAGAGCGCACCGCCGACAGCGCGGGAAGTGCTTGCTACGGCACGACCAGTGCTTGCGACAGCAGCGCTCACCTTACGTCCACCTTCCGTCGTGGACATCGTGCTGTTTTAATGTTTTTTTTTATTATTTAACACATTAACATAGACCAACACATTAGTATGAGAACCTATATTGCGACCGAAGCTTTCAAGCTTTAAGATATACGTTGGCAAAATACGAAATTTCTGTTGATGTATTCAATCATTTTGGAAAAACTTGAAGTAAGTACATTAAAAATCAGTTTTTTTGGTTTATACAACTTTCAATAGTCCATATAAATTACAAGAATAAGTTTAGAAATTAATAAGAAAAAGGTCTTTAAAAGGTAATATATGTAATCTCTAAATATCTTAATTAGATTAGATCTCTTAATTAGAAAAAGTATTACTTACTGAGCAAACTTTAACTTCATATCAGCTACTGATAATTGACCACTGAAAGGATGTACTGGTAGAAGATTCATAAAGGCCTCAGTATCTGCATTATTTGTCATCTTTAACCATTTCTCATATGTAGGAGTTGATTTAAAAGCGGTCATAAATTGTACATTGTATGATTCATACTCTCTGCTACCCTCTGCAATTTATAATAAAAACGGTCAAAATAATATATGAAGTCATGCAGAAATATCACATTCAACAGGAAAAGACAGTAGATGTGTATAAGCAATCAAACAAAAATTTTTGTTACCCGGCAATAGTGATGTTCTCATCAAATAAATTAAGTAACTAGCAAATTGGTCTCGTATCCATGCATCTCCCTGTGTTGACGCATGACGCACTACATGATCAGCGAAACGGAGATCCTCTGTGCCTAAAGCTAATTGCCTCCTGAGATACATATCTGCTGTTTCTATTCTCATTTCGTTAAGCTCAACCAGCACATCAAATAACTGCCTCTTCTGCTTAAAAAGAACATTAGAAGCACCAACAACAAAGCCGTGCACAGCTGAATCTGACAATAAATCTAAATATTGCAATGACAGATATGGTAAACAAATGTAACCATCTTCGAACAATGGCAGCGGAAATCCACATTCAGTTTGATCTATCTGACCAGTCAGATTGTATAATCCATCAACACTCATATCTCTAGCCAAAGTTGGACTCTGCTGTGTGTCTGGCATTAATTTCTGTGGTTTGAATTTTTCACCAATACTGTGACATTTTTCTCTTCCAGTTGATAACTCCTGTCTATCCACCACATCTGATAAGAGAGACTCATCAAAACTCTGACGGCTTACTCTATCCTTTTCCTCTACCATATTACCACTCTCTTTCGGTGACAGCTCCTCTTCCAATCTATTTGTACCATTCACAAGACCAAATTCAGCATCAACATCTATTCTTTTATCTTCCGTTGCAATTAATGGAACTGGTGATAATGGCCTCGACAAACTGAAATATTAGTAACTTAAGTATGAATGAGAATCAAACTTGCATTTTAGAATGATTTAGGAAAAAAGTGAAGTGAACAATCTCTTAAATTCAATTTATTTAACAAAAGCTTCTTGTTTTAATTGTTTATATCTGTACTGTACATGTGTATTGAATAGCAATTTAGCACAACTATATATCTAAGTGTAAATATTATGTATTATATATCTAAGTGTAAATGTACACATGTAAATAAGGGTTCAATATGATAATGCATTTTATAACTTACACTACATTAGTAGAAACTGACAATCCATATTCCAAACAGCGAGGCAAGAGGGAGACAAGTGTTAACAATGTAGTGGATAATGGACCAGCTGGAGATCCATATATAAGTATTTTTCGTTGTAACAGAAGCAGTTTAAATAGGAGTAGAACTTTATGTTTCCAATTTTCAATTAGTTTCTGTGCTGAAAGTCCTATACATACAGAAAAATTAATAAAAAAAAGAAATACAAAAAATTTTGATTTATAATTTAAAAATTGTTATATTATAAGAAACAACTTCACAAATGTATAGAATGATTCTCTACCTTCATGGATTTGATCAATTTGAACAGGGCAACTGTTTAAATGTTTAAAGGCATCTTCTAATAGCTGAGTTTGTGAAAAATCACCCTGTAGGAACCATGCTCGTACAACTAATTCCATTTTGACAGCAAGACGTCCAAAAAGTGGAGCTCGGCAAATTACACAAACACTCTTTTGTACTGAACTTCTGGTCATATCTTCTGTTTTTTGGGTCACTTGCTATAATAATGAGAAAAGTCTATTTATAACAGGTATTTATATAAAGTAATTTTAAGAAATTCTTAAACAAAATAAACGAACCTCGACGGGAATTTGACGAAAGCATGATATACCATACACAGTGTGGGCGGGTTCTGTTAATGCTGGTAAACTAAAAAAGATTGTATCAGAGAGATAGTTATGAGATCCATCAGGTAGAGCTAGAGCTGGTAAATAACGCCAAGCTGCAGGAAGCTCTGAAGGACGGCCCGGAATCAACTCCGGATAGCAATGTTCAACCTAGAAATAATAAAAATTATTTATGTACATGAATGAATCATGAATACTCTTTTCTATACGTACAAGTAACGGGTCTACTTAAAAGACTCCTAAAAATTATTGTAATACTTTAGTTACACTAATAACAAAATATTGTTTTTCTAATATTTTCATAACAAAACTATTGATTGACTAAAAGCAAAGACGCCTACCTGGCAACCTTTTTTGTGATGGAAGCCCACCACTATAATATTTAAAACCGGATCATTTATAAGCGACATGCTTTATCAACCTAATATTCTTGTTTAGAAGCACATTCATACTCCCTTATATCATTATTTATTTAACAAAAGTAAATTATTCACGTCTACCTCAACATTTTAGTTTACCACAAACCAAAGACAGTAATAATCACAGAGTAATAACAGAACTTTATTGTTACTATTATACAATATCGAAAATAGTACATATATAAAAGGTATATTTAAGATCTGACACTACTATAATTTAAAATACGCCGTGTGGTATCCGGCTGAATAGAATAGTACCACCCTCATTTCTCACCGAGGTGTCGTAAAAGGCGACTAAGGTTAGTCAACCCGCCGTGTGGTATCCGGCTGAGTAGAATAGACCAACCTCATTTCTTACCGAGATGTCGTAAAAGGCGACTAAGGTAAGTTGACCCACCGCGTGGTCTCCAGTTAAGTAGAATTGACCACCCTCTTTCTTACCGAGGTGTCGTAAAATACGACTGAGGTAAGTTGATGTCAGGCAGGTGGCTGGCCGTAAAAACGCAGCCAAATCATGTGACAGCATGTTTAGAACATGTTGTGCCGACCCCATGTGTTAGAGTGGGATAAGGGCAGGAACAGTCTATGATTTAAAAGAATTTTAAAATCTGTTAATTTTTAAACTTTAGCCATGAATTCTAGCTGAATAGAATAAACTAATAGATATGTATTTGTATAAGAAAATGTCACAGGAGAATGCATAGAGCTTAGGAGTTTGGAACAGAATCCAAGAGGAAGAAACTGCTAGAAGCTACATACATATTTGCTTTTGGCCTTCCACGAGTAAATACTTTCTTTTGAAAAAGTATACCTTATAATCTACAACAAATTAAAGTCATTTTTTTTATTATTCATATATCTATCTATTAAATACTTTATTTATTGTTAACTGTTGTTACTTTCTTTTATTATTTATTTTTATTTATGTAAACGTTAGAAAAACATTAATTATAAATTTATAAAAACTATTTTAAATTAATTGAAATATTAGTTTCATTAACGGCCTGGAATAAAGTCTTTAAAAGACTGTTCGTACCAGTTTATTTTTATCACAGACGAACAACTTTTGTTACAATTACATAGGCAATTTCACAGATAAGAAATTATGTATATATTTTCTTTTACGAAGAATTGTATAATTCGACTTTATAACTATTAATTGTCTGTGCATATAAAAATGTAACTTTTGTGTTGAATGTTGATCTTAATTCTTGTTGCAAATTTTGATTTGCAGTACATATTAAATAAGTTATTGTTAAATTAATCAGTGCCTATGTTTTGTTGTGTTTATATAGTTATTGGTTTATAAAATTATGATTGTGAACAAAAATGTTTCGCTTAAATTGAAAATATATATCTAAAGGTGATTAATTTAGGAACTCTTTAATGTTTATAAAATGTATGCGCCGCCATTTTCGCACTTATTGCAGTGACATTTTAATAGCTCATGTGAAAATACTATAAAGTGTAATTGAATATTGATAATAACATTCGATAAGTGCTTGGAATTTTCGATCATTGCTTCCAAGACAGGTTCGTATTTTTTAATATAGGTTCATTATTTAAAAATCATGAATGAAAGTTTTACTTGATATGATTGTTTTGGATATTAAATACTGAACTGTGTAAATAATAATGTCATTAAGTGAAAATACAATATGATTGTATAAAATCACTTTGAACAAGGGAGGTATCATATACATCAAATATACATTAATGAAGTCTTTATGACAACAAAACTTTCTACTAGTCACTAGATAAGATATGAGTTTTATTTTATGTTTGATATCTTATATAAATTTAGTAATCTCATATTACTGGTTTAAAGCTTTTGATTCTTAAATATGCATTCGTATTGATAAACTCAATTCATACTGTAAAGTATCACTTTCTCATCCTATTAATTAGTTATTGCCTAATTAAGTATATGATTTCTTTTAGCCAGATATAACTTAATATTATTCTTTTTTTTTTAAATATCAAATTAGAAAAAAAAAGAATAAGCTATTGATAATAATTATATTGATTGGTGTTATCTCAAGCTTTGTTATAATTATTATCCTAGAATTCTGATGTTGTAATTGATCTCTACTGAAAGAGTTTTGTAATTTGAGCTGTTAGAATACATATTAATATTTTAATACATAATGTATAGTAAATATATAGGCTCATGTTAGTAATACACATAACCAAATTAAGGACTGAGTATTTGTTTTATAATTTTAACATATACTATAAATCTGCATACACCTATTTAAAAATTTAACTAGTTTGAAGATTAGCATAAATTCTATAACTTGAGGATGATTTGGCTTTTAACTTTGTAGGATAAAAACAACCTCGTATAATAGGTCAGTAAACAATAAATAAATTCAAATCATATCATTTAGATTATGCTACCTAGAAAAGTCTCTTTTATTGTTCATCATGAAATACTTTCATGGTTAAATTTTATCAAAATTTTATACTTCATAATTTACAGAGTTTAAGTATCCCATAAATGCAGGTGCAAACTAACTCCTAATGTATTTAAGACTATTTCGTTTAGTAACTTCAGGTTTCACATAACTATTATTTCTGTTGAGTATAAAAAGTTCTCACTATATTTTGCGAAACTAAATTAATTGTTTGAGGGAAAATGAAATTTTTTATAATTAATTTTGTTGGCAGGATTCGATGGACACCGTTTTCGAATCATCGGCATGACAGAAAAGATTCTATACCCAGGTATGCTGATATATATACTTAGTACATTTAAGGATATTTTAGAAATTAAGAGTGCTTGAAAGTAATTGAAGATAGTAGTAGTAGATATATTATTTGGAGGAATAACTAACATTGTGATATAGCCGTATCCGTATCCGGTATCCAGCTGAATAGAATAGTACCACCCTCATTTCTTACCGAGGTGTCGTAAAAGGCAACTTAGGTAAGTTGACGTCAGGCAGGCGGCCGGTCGTAAAAACGCAGACGAATCATGTGACAGCATGTTTATAACATGTTTTGCAGACACCACTTAGAGTGAGATAAGGGCAGGAAGATGATGAGTAGTATATATATTATATTATATGTATATTATAATTAACATAATACTAAAGTTACGAATTTTTTATAACGTTCCACTTTTAAATGGAAAGAAATCGTAAATAGCGTTTTAATAAGACGTTTTACAATTTATAAAGCCGCGAGTAGTCAAGGTTAATGAGGAGGCGTATTGATTTTTATTCACCCCTCCTCACCCTTTGTGTTGAAATAAGTTGTTATATAAAAAACTGATAACGTTTTAGATGGATCCCTTCGACTCGACAATGCGTCACGTGATTATAGCGTCATGGGTGAGTCGTCAGCCAAATCAATACCGTTTTCTAGATTGTTCCATCCCGCTTATTGATGTAGTCTACTTATTCAGAATAATTTATTGCGAGCAGTGTCTGTATCGAGTGTATTTTCGAGTCATCAAACATTATCATAATCCATAAAAATGGTCATTCTTGTAATGTATCTGTAGAAATGCTATAGAATTACGTTATGATAATTATATATGTTTAGGACATATAATCTACGTTATAATTACCACCGTGTGGTATACGGCTGAATAGAATAGCACCACCCTCTTTCCTTACCGAGGTGTCGTAAGAGGCGACTAAGGTAAGTCGACCCGCCGGTCGCCGCCGGCTATCCGGCTGAGTAGAATAGACCACCCTTATTTCTTACCGAGGTGTCGTAAAAGGCGACTAAGGTAAGTTGACGTCAGGCATGCGGCCGGCCGTTAAATACGTAGTCATGTGACATGCCAAATCATGTGACAACATGTTATAAACATGTTGTCACATGATTTGACAACATGTTTATAACATGTTGTGCCGACCGCACTAAGAGTGGGATAAGGGCAGGAAGATGTAATCTACGTTAAAATTAGTCCCGTCTCCTTATAATAATAATTTTTCACCAACGACATACAAAGATAATGAAATATTCGATTAGAAACGGCAGCAAAGGAGAACATTTATATTGTTCTGAGCATATATATATACTTTTTTTTCTTCAGCCTCCTTGTTATTATAATTTACCATATTCGCTCGGTTTTACGTATGAAAAAAAGTGTGTTATCATAGGATCGATGCATAGTAAGTGAAGTTTCGATATTTATTGTTTGAAGCTTGCTATATTCTAGAATTTTGTTGAATTTTGTTTTATAATATCTGTAGACGATTCGAACACGTGTTCGGTAAGAGCCGAATTTTGGCAAAATAGTTAAAGTTAGCATGACTTTGTTAAATTTGCTAATATGTTATAAGTGTAATTGAAAGTCTAAGACCTAAGTCCTTTAATTATTAAGAAAATTACGTATGAATACTCATCATCTTCATCTTCCTGCCCATATCCCGCTCTAAGTGAGGTCGACACAACATGTTTTGAACATGTTCTCAAATGATTTGACTGCGTAATTTACGACCGGCCGCCTGCCTGTCTTCAACTTACCTTAGTCGTATTTTACGACACCTCGGTAAGAAAGAGGGTGCTCTATTCTACTTAACCGGATACTACACGGTAAGTCAACTTACCTTAGTCGCCTTTTACGACACCTCGATAAGAAATGAGGGTGGTACTATTCTATTCAGCCGGGATACCACACGGCGTTACGTATGAACACTCAATGATTACTAATTTATCAACATACCGCTGCGAAAAAATTCATTTAAGTTTGATAGTTATATTTAGTCGCGGAAGTGCTTACTGTATAATATTCTGTTAAGCTGTTTAATATTCATCCAAAATGGTCTGTCCTATTTTGTCTTGCACGTGCAAAAACAAGTCAAACACAGAATCCTCTTCGCGGAAGCCTTTGCAAAACGAGCTCGCTTCAAGGCTAGCACCCTTACAAGTTGATACTCGAATCTGCAGCAAAAATTGAAAACAGACGGCTGTACATGAAACAGTGCAATAAAAGTTGCACAAAATGATTTGTTCATAATTTGTTTTTAAAGACATATTATGAGCTGAGAACGCCGTGTGGTATCCGGCTGAATAGAATATTACCATCCTCATTTCTTACCGAGGTGTCGTAAAAGGCGACTAAAGTAAGTCGACCCGCCGTGTTGTATCTGGCTGAGTAGAATAGACCAACCTCATTTCTTACCGAGGTGTCGTAAAATACGACTAAAGTAAGTTGACCCACCGTGTTGTATCCGGTTTAGTAGAATAGACCACCCTCTTTCTTACCGAGGTGTCGTAAAATACGACTGAAGTAAGTTGACGTCAGGCAGGCGGCCGGTCGTAAAAACGTAGTCAAATCATGTGACAGCAAGTTTATAACATGTTGTGCCGACCCCACTTAGAGTGGGGTAAGGGCAGGAAGATGATGATGATTATGAGCTAAGATTAGGCGGAGATAATAATGAATTCTCAAGTATTTCGTAATGAAAGGAGCCATAAGATGACCGCGTATCAGTTAGGTGTATCTATATGTACATATGTCGTTTGTACGTATGAGCGCTCGAGTCTAAGGAATTTGAGCCGTGAAACAAGCGGTTATATACCGGTCTTGTTTGTTCTATGTAGTGAATGTGCATTCGTTGTCGCATCGCGGTTCATCTTTACATAGCGCGCGACTTGCGAGGGCCGAGGAAGTATGTAAAACTTGTACATAACCCGTGGATCGATGCCGAGGACCGGCACCCACAGGCTCTCATTCCCAATTCTATGTCTTATAATAGCTCGAAGCGCTTTCATAAAATCTGGAATAGAATATCAAGTAAAGCAACATATTTTATAGACATATATGTATATATATATTTAACAATTAAACTGAACGCTTATTTTTATAAACTTTCCGCCGTGTTGTATCTGCCTGAATAGAACAGACCACCCTCATTACTTACTGAGTTGTTGTAAATGGCGACTAAGGTAAGCCGACCCGTAGTGTGGTATCCGGTAATAGAATAGACCACCCTCATTTCTTACCGAGGTGTCATAATAGGTGACAAAGGTAAACTACGCAACCAGATACCACCGTTAGAATAGACCACCCTCTATCTTAACAAGGAATCGTGAAATAAGACTAAGGTAAGTTGACGTCAGGCGGGCGGCCAGTTGTAAAATACGTAGCCAAATCATGTGTTATTGTTATTTTAACAATCATTAAAGGTAATAACTCGAATAATATTATATCGACTCGACGGAGGTGATATATTATTTGTAAGCTATTCTGGCAATCACTTATATCATTTTAAGGGAGTAATAATGTAAGTAAAGTAAAAAAAACCCGCTATTTTGCATTCTGTCAGATATCCGATCATTATGTTCTTGCAATACTGACCCAAGTCAGTTACTGGTTGGGTGACCAAAATACCGACTGCGAAACATTTTGACCGTTTACGGACTGTGCCTCGGACAATACCACTAAGCCATCGGTGCCGGCCATTTTCATGATCATCTGACAGAATACACTGACAGACAGTGTAGAATACACTGTACGATCGTTCAATTTCTTTATTGTAATCATTGGATATTCATTTCACTGTAGCCGTGTGGTATCCGGCTAAATAGAATAGACCACCCTCTTTCATACCGAGGTGTCGCAAAAGGCGGCTAAGCTAAGTTGACATCAGGTAGGCGGCCAGTCGTAAAATACTTAGCCAAATCATGTGACAACGTGTTCATGACATGTTGTGCCCACCACACTTCGAGTAGGATAAGGGCAGGAGGATGATGATGAATCTTCATTCCACTGATTTATCCTTAACAGGTTGCGGAGTTTAAACAAAAATCATATGATTTAAAGTAACAGACCCTGGTTACAAATTGCGAATTCGAAAAGAACAAACTTTGTCATAACAAATTGAATCAAATAAGTCTTGAATGCAAATTATAGTCTACACGTTTTATTTCTTCTAACAAGAAAAATCTTTATTCTTTGAAATCAAGTACGGCACATGCGCACCCCTGTGACCTTGATGTTCAATGACAACTTGGGGGAAATAACTTAATATTTTATAGTTGGGACTAGCATTTGCCTGCAGCTTGGACCGTCTGGTTGTCAAAATTTAACTTAACCTGAATATCTTAGTTTATAAAGAAAGCATAATTTATTATCACGATGCCTAATTTATAATATGCTAGTCCATCCGCCACGACTTCGCACGCGTTATAAAATAGTATTGGGTGACCGAGCCTTGCTGGGTAATTTTTACTACCTAAAGATATAAATAATTAAGAAAAAAATGAAAGAAAAGAATGAAGTAAGAATACGCTGGGTGACGTTGGAATCGATCCCAGGTTTAGAAAATTTTTGGTGCGCTCGTTACCATTAGGCTATCACAGCTTTGCATTTGACATCTCAAATATCATTTGATTCTACATTTTAGCATTTTTTTTAATGGCCGAGGTATAAATTTTAATTAAACCTAGCTAGATCGATTCTTCCCCCCTAAATTCTGTATTTCATGAATTTCATAAAAATGAATTAAAGATATTAAGTCGTGAGTGAGATCCACCATTAATTTAAGTTTGTTTTATTATTCATCTTGTGCGAACTCCCAAGATATTCATTTAAATCATATGGTGGTAATTAAAATATAATTTAAGCGTGATATGCTTGATGCGGCTAACGTATTTCAATCGATAAATATTATTAAAGTATAAGTATAAATATCTTTTCAATAACCGCATTGTACGTAACAATTGCTTGAGATTAAAGATAATTATTGCGCACTTTTACCTTAGACCTAGTAGAGCTATAGAAGTTATACAATTATAGAATATGAGTAAAATACTCGAAAATGAATTGACAAATTTGTCTTAAGTATCTGTACATATTTTAAGTGAATTAAGCTTAAGAATAAAAAGACAATTAGTAACTTTACATATTTATACTAAATTATAGGCTCAACCTGTGATTTATTTGAGTACAAATAACAGAATAGTTTTAGTTTAATAATAGGGCCGCTGAACTGGGCTGGGCGGCCACTCTACAAGCACAAGTGAAACGTGGCTCGTTTGAGGTCATTGAACCACTTATTTTGCTGCATTCGTTGCAAATTTTCTTAGTCGCATCGCTGTCCAATTCTGTTAAGTGAATAAACAAGCTTTTCAATGCTCAGCGAAATGAAGTAGTCGACGCTTGTAATAAAGAAGCGTCGTCAGTAGAAAGTTCACATCTCATTATTGATGTTTAATAATCCTAACTCATAATACATTTAGCTTTTCAAACCATATGGATTAGGTAAATTAGCTCGTGTATTGTTGAAGCACATATATATAGTATTATGTGATATTTTAAGACTAATTTCTAAGAGATGCTTGTTCTTGCGATATCTTGTAAATAAATTAATGCATACGTTAAAGGTGGAATACCGACGTATAACCATTTCCCTCCATCTTTCA
Organism: Morpho achilles; assembly: GCA_947086495.1. Lineage (NCBI taxonomy): Eukaryota > Metazoa > Arthropoda > Insecta > Lepidoptera > Nymphalidae > Morpho > Morpho achilles. The sequence continues at coordinate 8,248,119 of CAMTZB010000019.1, read as the reverse complement.
ATTACAATGTAATAAATTTCTATAGTCATAATTTTTGGTGAAATGTTTACACATCCTTATCCTTATCCTTATCCTTACTAATATTATAAATGGGAAAGTCTGTCTGTCTGTCTGTCTGTCGGTTCCGTTTTCACGGCCAATCCGCTGAACCAATATCGATGAAATTTGGCATAAATATTCCTTATATACCGGGGTAACATATAGGCTATATCAATCCTGTTAATTCAACAGGAATTAAATTCAGGAGTAAATAAAAATACGATGACATTCAAAACGCCATCTATAATAAACCTGTGGAACTAATTTTTATTTACGATGTGTCAAAATCAAGTCAAATCTGTATTTACGAAGTATTTAGATTTTTCGGCTTACGTCAAAGAGTTTTCTTTAAAGAGTATTTATATTTTATTTTATTTTATTCGTTTACTGGAACTGAGAAATTTAACATTGTAATAACAATGGATTATTAATATAAGTAATACGGGTTATTTAGTAAAATAAATAAACTAATAATATATAAATGCGAATGTCTGTTTGTAACGTTTTCATGGTCAATTCGCTGAACCAATATAGATGAAATTTGGCAAAATTAATGTTTATATACCGGGGTAACGTATAAAAATCTTAAAAAAAAGTGATTATTATTATTTTTTTTAATATTTCGGTTTTTGTTTATTTCATAAACCGGATAAAAAAATTTAATAAAAAGGAGACTGTCAGAATTTCATACATCTTTTGGCCCAGTACTTACACAAATAATTTTTGTGTGGTCAAATAGAAAAATATTTGTTATCTTAGTATCAATTTTTATTTTATTTAATTTTTATTTATTATAGTTTGGGTTATGTACATGTACAATTACTAGCTAAATACCATAATAGCACGTTAAAAAGATAGGATTTGTGGTGAAAATATAACAATAAGCTATAATCATTTAAGTTCAAGTAAAATTTAATCATATATAACTTTTGTTGTCAAAAAAACAGACGTTTCCAGGAAACCGACTTTTTAAACGGTCTTTAGTTAGTAGTCTATGGCAACAAGTACGAAATAAACGACTATTAATTGACATGTATTAAAAAGTTTTATTTAATTTAATCCCATAGAAATTAAGCCATACTGCTAATGAAAAAATATTTTATTAGAAAACACCATTTTTAATATTTGAAAAGTCAATAAAGTCAAGTTTAATATATTTTCCGATACCTATTTTAAAATATTATGTTTACAAAAACATAATTTAAATTTAATTTTTCGTATTTATACTAAAAACGTTGGAATCCAGCGCCGTACGTATAGGTAATTAAAAAAAAACAATTTGACAGTTGATTCGTTACGTATAAATGTTATTATTAAATAAGTTTTCTAACACGTTTCCAAAGCTTATAATATTTATAGAGATATTTATTCCAGAAAACATTATGAATTTTACATGTTAACAAAGTTTTTGTACTCCTTTGACTGCGCTATTTTAATATATATTTCATGTATGTACCGGATATTTACTAAAATTATCATATTAAGCTCTTGATCAAACGATAAATCCCTCTGATTCATCCCGGATCGATCTAATTTTTGTGATGGAGATATTTGAAGGTTTGGATGGTGACAGAAGCTACTCCTAATTTCAAGACTACAGTCCACGCGAACGAAGTTGCGCGGGTAAAAGCTAGTCACTACATATTATAAAACAAAGTCCATATTTCCCTATGTACGCATAAAACTTTAAAACTACGCAACAGATTTTGATGCGGTTTTTTTTAATAGATAGAGTGATTCCAGAGGAAGGTTTGTACGCAAAATAACATTCAATACGGAGTACAGAAATACTGTAATTTTTGAGGTTTCTGTAAATAATTACATTTTTTTCCGCTTACATTGCAAACGCAGGCTAAACCCTACGAGATTTATCAAAATAATGTACTAAGTATTTGTACACCTTGAAAAGGTCTACAGAAAAGTCCGCGATGGTATATGTCTATCTCTTATGGATAACACACTATAGCATTTTTTGTCATTTACTTTTTGCGAAAAATAATGCCTTATTTTTGAAGCAATTTTTATACAATACAGCATTAATCCTTATCCAATTAAGTACCTTAAATAAATAGTTGATTTAATATAGATCAATATGGCCGTTTACAGCATGTTATTAAAGTGAACATTTTTGGAGATATTACAGATTTAAAATGCCGTGAGGAGGCCGCGCTTCGCCCTATAACACTTCGACTTTAGCAGCTATGTCCCTCTTTCAAGAGTTTGTTTAAAGACATTCTGTAATTAATTGTAAAAATAAAATACATGGGAAAATGTAAAAGTAAATAAGTAAAAATGTACTATATGAATTTAGATATTCCAAAGATAGCAGGAAATCTTCTTGGTATAGGGAAAGGCAATTGTTTTTCTCCAAATTACTTGCGGGCCACGGGCAGTAATGAATAAATCAAAACTGCTGGATCGATTTTAATCATTTTTTTTACACTGAATGACATGGGATATATATTTTATACCCGTGCGAAGCAGGGGCAGGCCGCTAGTTTACTATATGACAATGATTAACTTTTGTAATTTTTACCTCAAAGGAAAATACATGTGTAAAAAACTCTTTAATTTGTAATAAATTTTTAGAATGACTGAAGATAGCTTCTGTTAATTTTTTTTAGTTAAAATGAACATCTAATAGTTCGAGAGTGTAATTATGAATTACTTTAAATTCACTCTTTACATCCTATGTGAAGAGTACATTGACAAAATTAAATACAGTATTAAATATAGTTATATTAGCAATTCGCAGTTTCATTGGGACTAGAAAGTAGATGAATGAAACGTAGCCATTGTGAATATTACATACTGTTATCTGCTCTCTATACAAATGATACATTGCTTGTTCTCGTCAATGGCATCGCATCTAAGTAGTCCATCTCATGATCCAAAAAATTGAGTCATCTTTATTTCTTATATCAGGATCATTGCTGTTTGTGTTATACGAATTGATTGAGCATCCTTATTAATTTATGTATGTACATGTTTTAAATCATGCAACGCAAACTGTAGCATTTTTAAAAAAAATATTTTGGATTTCTTCTATCGTGTTTCGATTTCTGTTTCATATCTGCGATCTTTGCAGACACGATATGGCGCCTATCGACCTCAACCTGCAAATTTCAATATTACAAGTACCCTTTTATAAATTTCTTACTATTTGTACAGATTGACTTTCTTACTTTCCTTCCTGTTGTGCCTACCCCACTTATAGAGGGGATAAGGTCACATGAATTAGCTGCGTTTTTACGACCGGTCGCCTGCCTGACGTCAACTTACCTTAGTTGCATTTTACGACACCTCGGTAAGAAAAAGGGTGGTCTATTTTACAAAACCATATACCACACGGTGGGTCAACTTACCTTAGTCGCCTTTTACGACACGTCGATAAGAAATGAGGTTGGCCTATTCTACTCAGCCGAGCTGCTAGTGTGGTAATACATATTTTGCTCTAAAATTATTGTGGGCAATTTTTTTTGTTTGCAAGACATGACACAAAATGTTATCAGCCTGAAACTTACTTTTTGTAATCTATAAAAAAGTAATGTCTAATGTTTTTATATATAATATAGTATTAGTAATCGGTTCCGGAGATGTTTTTTTTTAAACTTAGACAACGCGTTTTAAAATTTTGTTACAACGGTTTAGTTTTTACTATATATCGGAAAATAAAATACTTTTGTTAGAAAACTTCTTCTCAAAGTAAGTATTACATATTATTTATACAAAGCTAATTAATGAAAAACAATTCTATATTTTAGATATAGAAATAATAAAATTATATATTACTCAAGTACTACTAACCAAGCGTTTTGTAACTTAAAATATGAATTTAATTAAATTTTTAGAGAACGAAGTACTAACTTTTCGAGAAGTGAATTTGAGAGGCTTCAATCTTCCCGTTGCAAAATATTCTTGCGAAAGTTTACAAAAATGTTTGCAACATCAAAGAAACCGAAATTTAATTTTTATTTCTTCACAAAATATTTAAAAATCATCATTCATGTCACACAAAATAGAAATAACGATATGAAAGTAAGCCCTTGAGCAATTGCTGCAGGCATATATTTTATGATACCATTTATAGGCAGACGCACCATCCAACTTAAACATAAATGTACTTCAAATACTTCCAAAAATGACACGAACTAAAAACCTCAAGAGAAATGACATAAGATATTTGATAGTAACATTAACATTAACCGTCCCATATTCAGCGGTAATGGTCAATGTTGAATAATGACGTCATTATATTTGACGAAAACCTCGTACAACTCAATTTTAGCTTGACGCTGATGATTTTACGTTAACGTTCGATATTTAACATCAGATAGTGCAATCTATCCTTAGAGTGGGATAACGACAAGAGAATGATGGTGACGACTCGCAAAGCATAAATTTAAAAATAAATATGTAAATACATACTAATTTTTTTGTGATAAGGTTGACAAGTATAGATTTTATAATAATCCTACCGATGTTTAAGTGAAAACGGAAAGAAAAATCTTTTAGTGACGACTTCGGGGAGGGGTAACAGTGGGTGTTAAGGGGTGCGGTCGATGGTAGGAGTTGTTATATAGTGACGCGATCACGTGTACATTTTGCAGCTTGTATTGATCCTGTCGTCTTTTTCTTGTTAAATGCGGTAACCCTGCGTGCTATCTGACAATTTTACACTGCGTGGAATTATTAACCTTTGATATCCTTTAAATGAATTAGTACATTCAATTCAAATTAAATTTGAAGTTTAACTATGCATGTAAATTATCATACATATGTATCGCTACATTAAAGAGTCACTGAAATACGTCATAATGTAGGTAAATGTTAGGTTTTTGCTGTTTTTAATTATCATCTTAATTGGTCTTCTGCTTTTTCAATGTTTTTGACGTCTTCATTGTAAAGTAAAGAAGTTTTTTAAGGTTGGTTAAATATTAATTATCACAATTAATCCTTTTTTTATCAATATCACCGTACGCACAACTGTAACATTATCTTGGTGGATATTATGTAATAATAGGCAGGTGTCGCAAACTCTCGACCGGTGCTGCCGTCCCAAGCGAGATGCCGTGTCGATGCTATCCAGACTCAATTTCGACACCTATGACGTCAGGGTGCGTTCCATTATTTTCTTGCTTTATTTTATGAGTCTGAAATAAATTTATATCGGTTATTAGCTGGTGAATTTAAATTTTGTGACTTGTTAATTTTTGACACCGAATTCAACTCGCATCTTATTTGTTCTCGTTAAAGCTTCGACATATAATTATTTAGTTTGGAATCTTGAACCAGGTTAACTAAATATTGTTAGTGTTAATAAAGATCGAATTTTTTTCGAGGAAATTTTACAAAAAATGTTACATATGACGTGTCATAGTTAACTAAACACGTTGATTTAGTTTGATCGATCAGAAAAGGTTAGACAAGAGATTCAAAGAGCCGTGAGAGTTTAGTAAAGTAGAACGAGATGCGAGATTTGTATGCGTTCGCTCTATTTTGGTCGCGGTGGCACACTCGACGGCTAATCGGCGCGTCACGTGGCCAGCGCCGGAAGGATGGGGGGTGAGGCCTCGCGGGACGAGGCTGGGGCGTCGGAATGCAGTCACCACCGCTCGATGCACGACCTGACGATTGATCGTTCAACTGCTTACCGCCGAGCCATTTACACTAACTGTCCACCTATTGTCACTTTAAAGAATGACTAAAAAGTGACTGGTAGTTCTTACTTTTAGTTGGGTCGTCCTTTTTGATATGTATGATCTTTCCAATCTACCTTAAATCCAAGATTATTAATCTGATGATTAGTTACGATTCGGTTCGGAACTACAATATTGATAATTAGTTTACCCAAAGAACATTTCTAAAATCAGCCGACACTGTGATAAGACTCAGGTTTTTTTACGAGCATTATTTTTTATTCGTCCATGTTAGGATAAAATTGTAGAGTACAAACAAGTAATTGCAGCGCGCGGATTGCAGGCAATCGCCCCCGCACCGCGTCCGGCGCCCCGCTCTCGAACACCGTAAGTAAACAGTCTGGTGTTTATCCGCGTCTCGCTCGCACCGACCGCGTCGCGTTATGCCTCTGAGGTGCACTCGCTGTTCCTATTATTTTCGTGACGGGTATTGCGCCGAAGCCGATTCCCGCATCCTCGCCCCGAGACGCGAGGTCCGGTCTCGCGGTGGAGACGACGGCGGCGGCCGTTCGCATCACGCGCCAGTCCACGCCCGGGGCCGACTGTCGCGCGGTTCGCGCCTTACGAAACATTCGCACTTAGGTGATCCCTCTAATCTATTCGGGCGGCGTTAAATTGGTGTCGTTAAAAGCGCGTTTCGTTCGCTACCGTCAGTTACAACGGAAACTTTGGCCTGGTGTCAGTGTTTGGATTGTGTTCTAGTGCGCTGATGATACTCGTGACTGTGAATGGGTTTCGGAGAGGAGTCGGAAGATGCATTTCAAAGAGTCGTTTGCGATGAGCGATCGTCCGAACGAGCGCGGCCGGCGCAACTCCCGCTGCAAGGGTACGTGTTTATATCAGCTGTTCGCGATGGCGGCAAGTGGCGCTGTGGGCTCCGCATGTTGCGCGCCGAGTCTTGATAACAATGTCATAATACGAGCTCTTTATCGGTTGCTCAGCTGGTTGTCTATTATTTGTTACATTTTACGTGCAATATTTATGTAAGTGTTGATTGTTGTTTGTATTCTTTTATTATTCAATGCCTGAGGCTGGAATGAGGCAAACATTCTATGAAGTAAACATACAACTGAATTCTAAATGGAATATGTGAAAAGGACCTTATTATATATCAGGAGCAGTCTAATTTTTAAAATTATTTAAATTAATATTAATTACTCATTCCCAACATACATGATCTGCATGACCTTAACCATTATATTTGCAATTTGGTGTAAACCCAAAAAAATAAATATAAAACCTCATAAAAGGAATACTTACATAAATAACAGAAAATGGGACTTTTAAAAATTATTATTTAGAAAATGGACAAAGCCTAAAAATTACTTATCCTGATTTTCTACAAAGTAACTGTGTTGTAGAATTTAGTCGTACTTACAGTTTTGCTCAACTGATTTTTGGGGTTTCCTTGTTTATAATATAATAAGGAAAATCTAAATGATAGATATCGGTATTTTTATTAAATACTTTATATATACACATTTATTTTTAAGAAAGTTATCGCCTTTGCTATAAACATATAAATAAATTTAGCATAATGGGTTGCTACGCGTTACTTAGTGCTTCTAATATATCATTTATAATTATTTGCTTCGATAGCTTCAATGTTAAATTTTCCATTCAATTTTTGTGATTTAGTTTAAAAAAAAATAGTTACCAGCAATTAAAAAATTGTACATATTTTCAACACGTCGCATATCTTTAAAAAGATTTATCAAAAATCTGTTTGGGACATAAGGATTGACTCAGATCTCCTTTGTTTTCAAATACATAATATGTTGTCTATGCTTACTTTTTGTCTCGGAGCAAGTACATTGTCTATGTTGCGTAATGTGATGGTAGAGCGCGAAGAGAGGCTCAGCTTGCGTCTAGAAATATCCTCCTAAATATTCCTTGTATATATATTGAGCCATCTGGACTGTTTTTTAGAAATAAAAAAAATATTCTTTAGAGTTCAAACTATACGTAGAGATTAATTCAGTTTAAAGACAATACAAATATTATTTAAAAAATTCTCTCTTTCAAGTATAAATCTTATCAAGAGCAAGTCACTCCAAATTTATTTATTCATCATTATCAAGCTTAATGTTATTAATCATCACTATTACTAATCATAGCTAATTATTGACGTATTTGTTTACCAAATACGGCAAAGAATCATCTCATCGTCGTTGAATAAATCAATCCTTTCGTTTGGGAGCTACGATGCCACAGATGTACAGACAGATACGTCAAACTTATAACAATAATTTGAGGGTTGTTATAGTTATAAGTTTGACGTCAAAGTGTTTGAGTTGGGCTGTAAAACTTTAAGTCCTTGAGTTCGTTTAAGAATTTGTTTTGCTTTCATATGTAACTACAACTTTTTTTCAAAACTTAATATTTACAAATAAATTTATAGAACTAGGTATTATTTTGCAGAATTCCATAGCATAAAGTAATAAGAGAATTATTTTGCTGTAATCCGTGATTTTTGAGACATCTGTGTAATGCCTAAGTCTAGGATGCGCAATCTATTCCTATACCTTATACATCCAGGATTAGTATTTGCACTTTCCACTAACCATCACAACAGAAGCACCGCACACATTCAGTAGGATAATCTTAACGATAGTTTCGTAACTGAAGCGTCAGCAGGAGATAGGCTCTACCACCGGGGCTTGAGATGTTTAGCTGATGATTGATGCAGTGCTTGTATAATACTATATAATACTGCATGTATAATGTATGAGAAAAAAGTTTAATTCCTACACTTAGCAATACTAAGATTTTCTTAAAGATGCATATTATAGCACATATGTAATATCTAAAACAGTCATATGGTAGAAAGAAATGCAGTTTAACGGATTATACACTTTGACTGTTAATATTTAAGGAGATATTGGGTAAAGTTCTTGCTACGACATTCGCCCTTTAAGTTAAATCTAAATAAGTGGTATAGACATAATGCAATTATTCATTTCGAGAAAGTTTAGGTCTATAGGATTGCAGACCAATGTAATTTGCGGATTTTTGATGTCAAATACTTTTTATAGTAGGTAGATAAAATGTAAATATACTTTTATGACACCTCGGTAAGAAAGAAGATGGTCTATTCTACTCAACCGGATACCACACGGTGGGTCGACTTACCTTAGTCGCCTATTACAACACCTAGTAAAAAATGAGTGTGGTCTATGCTACTCAACCGGATACCACACGGTGGGTCGACTTACCTTAGTCGCCTTTTACGACACCTCGATAAGAAATGAGGGTGGTCTATGCTACTCAACCGGATACCACACGGTGGGTCGACTTACCTTAGTCGCCTTTTACGACACCTCGATAAGAAATGAGGGTGGTCTATTCTACTTAGTCGGTTGTCACAGAGAGGAGAGACCATCATTAAATGGAATTGATAAACTAGCCATTTTATAAACACGTAAAAAAAAGTACATAAAAAAATTAAGCTGAATTTAGAAAAATACTTAAATCGTGCTTTCAACGCTTTTGAGTAATAAAGATTCATACGCTTACAATTATTTGCTTCTGTGGCTCTATGATGTTTTTGGACAAATAATAACACAGAACAATAATAGCGCTAAATAATATGAGCAAAATATACTTTCTATTAATTCGTATAAAATTTATAATGAATAAGTACAAGTTTTGTCATTCTTTTATACGGGCAGCTTCGTCAGTTGCTTTGCTTATAGGCTTGAGGTGTGATGCGGTAACGGTATGAGGGGCGGGAGGGGGGAGGGAGTCACAGAGGATGGAGGTGAGATCATAGTGGCGAGTGGCTCGGGGAGGCGATCAATATGTACATTGAACATACATACATACCTATATAAATAACCGTACCTAACTTCTCCCGACTCACTGTCTGCCCCAGATACTGCGCCAAAACCTTGTTACCCCCACCCCCTTGCCATTTCACTGATTGTTTCTGATAAACAATTGTATATAAGCATATAATCATTTTTTTCAATTTTTTTTGTAATCTCTATAAAAATATTTTTGTATGTAATCGTTTTTTGCACATAGGTTTCCTCGCGATATTTCCCTGTAAAGACAGTGAAGAATTGTGAAAATCAATTAATTAAGGTGAAAAGATGATATACAAGACTCATTTGTGAGGCCCGCGATCCCTTAGTAAGAAACGCACGATCTCACCGATTGACCATTGCCACAGTATATATCCTCCTGCCCTTATCCCACTGTAACTGTCGGCACAACATGTTATAAACATGCTGTAACATGATTTGGATGCGTTCTTACGACCGGCCGCCTGCCTGACGTCAACTTACCTTAGGCGTATTTTACGACACCTTGGTAAGAAGGAAGGTGGTCTATTCTACTCATTGCAGTGTAGTAATAAAACTATTACTAGACTATATTTTCAACCACAAAAAGCATAGGATGCCATACTTTACTTAGATTCACTGAAGATTGTCTTGAATATATTTTACTCGCCAGCATCTTCGCCCGCATGAAAATCGTTCTTGTCAGAATTTTTTTTCCCGAAATGAAATTTTGAACAAAAAACATGATACTTATCGTGAGTTAATTATAAGAGATTTTTGAATAACTTTCACCGTTTACTTAGTGCACGTAAGGAAAGCTTTAAATTCTACCGTATTCGCAATTTTTTTATTGCTGCGCCTCTCCTATTCATTTAAGCGTGATATTATATCAGTTAGTCTATATTCTTCCTCGATAAATTGACTATCTTACACTCAAAGAATTGTTCAAATCGGTCCAGTAGTTCCTTTGATTAGTGCGTTCAAACAATCAAACAAACAAACAAACAAACAAACAAACTTCAAGCGATTTTAGTAGTCATTTGTTGGATTACTCGACCTATCAACAATGTATAAATTTAATTAAAATAGCCAAATAGTGGAAACATATTAGGTACAATAAACGTATGTATTTCATTTCAAGACAGTTACGAGTGACAGTGGTTTTCGCAACAATCGATTCACAAACTACTTTTATTCCAAATATCACGTACGAGTATATATGAAACAATACAGTCAAGAAATACTGCCAAAATAGGTACAAGACATTCGAAAACGATTGGTACCATTTTTGGCTAACTAAAGATTCCGGTTATCAAATTCGTAACAGGTTTTTTCGTATATTGGATCTTCTGACCGAGTGACCATTACGTATGTTTATGGCAAAGTGTGGTCATAGTTTATATTTTTAACAAAAGCTCACTACAATAGAAACAAAGAAATTTGACTAGTCTGTTTACGAAGATGAGAATTGTGGGGTAGTATAATATTGGTTATATGTAATACTTTTATTAAGCCTTAATGTATAAAAGTCGGAGGAGCAGTAACTGCCTTACTTCAAGATTTTTAAGATTTAAAAATGAGTTTTAGTGGTGAGATTTTAATAGAAAAACTGTCTTGGTTTCAGTATGTGAAATAAGTAATCCTGAAAATAAGAAAATGGTAAAATGATGGTCATGATATTATTTTTCGTAGGTACCAACTTTCATATCTTAATTAATAATAAATAAATAAATTTAGGCGAATACCTTTTTTACGAATATCGTGACTAAGCAATCCTGACTAGAATACGTAGTTATATATAGAATCCGGCTATACTCACGTCTTATTCAATCGGTAATCAGTTCCCACCGTGACGACGCCGTATAAAGAGTTCATGAATAAGGACCCTGGATAGGCTCGATATTAGGCGGGCCGCTTTTTATACATAAATTTCGAATACCTTTAGTTACTTATACTTAACCTTATGAGTACTTATATTTGAATGTACATTTTCATCCATCATATTTTATTATTATTGCAATAGGGCCGAATATTCAACTTTCGTCTATTTCTGAACATCTTGAACTTTAAAGTTTAAGATGTTCAGTCATACTTATCTTAAGTGAGGGATCAAAGAGTTAAATTTTTTTACTGTGAATCAATATTATAAGTTATACATTGTCACATATTTAGCGCACAAGACGACGGGCTCAAGGTGAAACTCAATATTAATTCATAGTAGGTATAATGTTAAGCTTAACAATTATGCTAAAAATAAACTTTTCGTATCGTATTGCAAGGTCATATCTAAAAATTATCCATTCTGTGAAATACTAATAAAATTGACTTTGAATCGAGGTTCATTATAGATACGTACATATGATTGGTTGACTGCTTTATTAAATTACAATTTTGTTTCGTCATTATTCATTATTAAATTTACAGAAACATACTCCTCGCTAGTTAAAAATAAGATCCTTGGCAACAAAACGAAATTCCTTATAGGCATAGGAAGTTGTTTTGGTTAATATTTGTATGGATACCAGTAAGAAACTCGTTTTTAGCGTATTAGGTTTTTTAGAACAATAAGACACGATTATTATAGTTTTCTAGGTTCATAAAGATGTTTAAATTTTTATTATTATATTTATATTTTTACCATGTATAAGAAGGATCTACAGATATACACAAATAATATATTCATAGGATGCTTGGTATTAAAGTGACCTAATACAAAAATAGGCTTCATTGAGTTTTAGATACATTGTAATCCTTATTTCAATACAATATATGATATCATTAAGAAAGCTATGATTATTTTCAAACAAATATCAATGAATTAAATTACATTACATTAACCGTTCAGTTGCTATTGGACCCTCGATTTCACCGACAAACCAGTTTATGAATGTTAATCTATCGTAAGATTTTACGCTTCGTTCATGCCGCTTGTGCAGTTCAAGTTGTTATCTTTTGTTACTTTTCAATAACGGTAGGACCTTGAAAAAATGTAATATTAATAAATAAATAAATGGGACACTTACACACACGGTTGTCCGTCCCCAAAGTAAGTAACTTAATACTTGTGTTATGGTAAACTGACAACTGGTGAATATTTACTTATATATTTTTTAAATACATACTTAAATACAAATATACACCCAGGCTCAAAGACCAACAAATTCACTTATAGAAAATGTTGGCCCTCAGTGGGCATCGAACCCACGATCCGCGGAGCTGAAGGCGGGTCACTACCCACTGCGTCAACGAGCCAGTCAAAGAATATACTAATAAGAATATAATAATAGAAGACTTCAAAACCGATAGAGATAAATAAGGGTATGGCTTAAATTAAATAGCCAAGACATGATTGTGATGTTTACACAGTGACCCAAGTCGATACTTGAATGGGTGATAAATTGAAATCACTTTTCCATACTTATTCGGCCATTAACTTTGCCTCCACGATTTGGAAAACATGTTAAGCACTCATTCCAAGTCGTAATCATTAAATTCAGATATGAAAACTAATTACATTCTTTTTTTTACGCCACCGGTTAATCCTTAACCGGTTACGGAGATAAGGCGGCATTCGCTACATTTAAAAACTGGTAGCGTCTGGTTACAATGAAAAGCAGGCTCTGGTTCAATTACAGGAACAACTTGTGTCAATAAATATATATAAAAATACTACTATACTCGCTCTAGGAAAATGAGTAAATTAAGTAAGGTTGATTATACATGTGGTGAATGTATTATCCTTCTCCAGGTACTCCTGGTCGGATGGATATTAAACAGCTTACAAAAAAAAACCACCAACAAATTAATTGTTTGTATTGCCAATTCAGTTTACGATAAAAATATTCAACATAGCCCCTAAAACTTGCTAAGGAAACGCTGACTTTGGGCTTAATTGTAATAGGTTGCGGTGTGACTTAAAAAAGCGGAATATTTTTGTTTCAAAATATTTTATATCAGGACATTAAAAAATCTTTAAAATTACAAAGTAATCGAATATTTAAATAAAGATAACTTTATTACATGACTACATATTTTAATAAAAATTATTATATACTATATACAATGATCTTTGACAGTTTTTTATGTTTTGTTAATAAAGTAAAAGATGTTTAGAAATTGATTAATAGTTTCTTTCATCATTATTGTACTTACGCTTGTCTATGCTAAAAAATATGAAAAATCAGCTGTTTAACATAATTTACAAGAAATTTGTAACATCATTTTTACTAAATCTTTTATATAAAATTTTGAATAATAGTTAACTAAGAAAAAAAGCTATTTTCATCTTTATATCTTGGGCCCAAAATTGCGTTAAAGTTTATCAGTCCTTTATTACTTTTGACATTAGAAAAAATGATTACATGGATAAATTTAACCTTAAATCAGCTTTAAGGTTTAACGTAATATAGAATTCAATGTATTGTTGTTAGGCGCTGGCGTCAAGATGGAGCACTTCCAGGCGGCGCTGGATCCTCGCAAGCAGGAGCTTCTGGAGGCTCGCTTTCTGGGCGCCAAGGTCAGCATCCACTTTGTATCTATCCCTCGTGCACTATTTACTCAGTACTAATTTAATAGGTGCACGAAGAAAAATATTTGTCAAAAATCATTTAATCAATTATAAGAGTTATTCCATGTATTATTTATATATTACTGGTGGTACTTGCGACTTCGTTTGCGCGAACTTAAACGTTTAAGTATCTGTTCGATGTGTTTATTTTCCTAGTTCCCGTAAAAAAGGGATTTTTACTATAATTTTATGTCACCCCGGTGTATAAGCTTTAATTGTGCCAAATGTCATCAATATTAGTCCAGTGGATTAGCTGTGACAGCTTAACAGATAGACAGACAGACTTTCACATTTTATAATATTAGAATTTATATGGATATTTTGTGTTATTTGCTTCCTATTCAGATTTTTGGCTTTGCAATACGTATAGAATTACCTTGAAAAGAATTCTAATCGTATCTCCTACGTGGAAACAAACATACGTATCTACCATGTCTGGTCTAGCGATGAGATTCTATTTATAATTGTTTATTTCTGTCGAGTATGTATGCGATACTCGAGTATTGGTTGTAATTGTAGCGCTGGCAATAATAAAGAATAAAATTAAACATATTACACTCTCATCTGCTCTAGTCTATCAAGTAATATGGTCTCTAAACTAAAATCGTAGATGGCGCGAGCATTATTAACTAATGCTTGCATGAATATCGATTCTTTTGTTGTCTCGCTGTGCGGTGTGCGCTCAATTCTGTTTATTGGTAATGCAGTGAGACATTCTGCCATGCCCCATTGGGCTACGTCACCAGCTATTCACGCTCACAAGTTACGTGTTTAAAAAAAGATGGCCGCGTCGCATCGTCAGTAATCTTGTATTACGTAGTATGTCAATATATTTGGTCTTGGCTAATTTTAAATAACAATAATCTTCGCATTTGTGATAAATTTGAAGGTCAGTACAGTCATGGAATAATTTTGTGTGAGATCTTAAATATTTATTCAGTATCTTGAATTGCTGATATATAATTTTTAATAGTACAGGCTAAGGTTTTTGTTAACTTCATGAATATTTGCAATCTCTTTAGTTTATTATAAAGCCACTGATATCCAACATCAGATTTAAAAGAGTTGAGGATAAAAAACTCAGATAAACATAAGTAGTTTATTCAAATATATATTATATACAATTTATAGAGTAAAAAATGGACATGTGTTATCTGCAATGTTTAGTATGGTACAATCATATTATATTATAATTTACATATTCGCCAGTAATATTTAGCAGTAGTTAATTATTGCATGAAAACCATAAATATTTGAAAATCTAATAAAAATTATTTGAATATTAAATTATTTTCGGTGTCAAAAAAATGTAGTCAGTAGCCTTAGTAACGAACTTTAGACGTTACACAATGATTAATGTTTTCCTAGTGAGTCAGCGTGTTAAATTTTTTTTAAAGCATTGAATTTTTATTAGAGTATTGTATAATATTTGTACATTAAATTTATTAATGTATTGTTGGAACAAACGTGTAAAGTATAATAATTCTTTATTAGTAGCCGTTCATAAAAGTTATATTTAGATAGTCCAAACTTTCAGCAATGGTTGTACATAAAATCAAATCAAATATACGCTATATACAGAAGTGGTATACTATGTGCGTTAAACGTTAAACGAGTTAAAAAAATTAGATTTACAATATTGAGAAAACCTTCTTTGTTTTATCAAAAAACTAAGTCTAAAACCAAAAAAATTAATGAAATATATTTTGATTCCATAATGGGATAATATTTCTTATCACGTTACGATCGCGGTTACTAAAAAACATCTGTGGCCAACTTTGAAAGGCGGAAATATGTAGAGAATTCTTCGTGATGCTGAAAATGCAAGTTTCAATCGACCCACCTGAGCCATTGTTGCACTTACTCGCGCCGACAGATCATTGTACTGTGTCGCACTGCTTATAATACATATATAGTTTGCTTATGTAGGCATATTGTGGTCTTGGCCAAGTAAGTGATGTAGATATGTAATTCCATTATGTGTCTCGACTTCGTCCGCCCCTCTCCTCACGCCTCTCTTCTTCTCCCCTCCGTGGACTTATTGACGCGTCATTTTGCCGCGCCAGGGCATTGGTTTTATACGTTGTTTTACTTTATGGGCTATTCAAATGTTTTGATTTCCTAAACACGTTATAAATTTTGCTCATTGGAATTGAGTGAGTAGTAATTACCATATACAGTTATTTTAAAGACAGCTAGCTATTCATTTACAAGTACGTATGTGCATATCTGTTGTTATGGCTTAACGTATTCGGTCTTTAACAATAAGTGTTGTAGGTATGAGACTAACATTTCATCATTCGAAACAAAATGGCGGATAGACATAAATAGTTTGTCGGTAAATGTACGTTTGTGACTTATCAACCTACAAACGGATTGGCCCGCTCTCACTGCCTGACTGAGCGGAATCAGAGCGTCAAAATGCCTACGTAATACTTTGAGAATATTTATTTGCATGAAGTTTCAGTTTGACATAATATTGAAATTCATATTACCAAATATCGATATATGGAGGTATAGTTCTATCGTGATTTAGTAATGATAAAAATAACGGGTTATTGAGGTGTACCCTATCAATAAGTTGTGTACCTCTTAAAAGAATAAATCTATTTATACACAATTTTAATAGGGGTTTCTAGTTTCTAAACGTATAGCTTACGTAAGCACATTGATCGCGTGTTTCCAGGTGAACACAGGGGCGGTACTTGTAGAAAGACGTCGAGTCACCGAGTTCAAGACGGTGAGTTTGGCCTTATATGATTTAAAAACAAATCAACTTAAATTATCATTTTATCCCACCTATGTATCCGCGCGCTCTGATATTATTATCCGACTATCAACTGCATGATGGCATGCGCTAAATTTAGTCTTTAAAACTTCATTTACAGCGTATCGCCTATTCGTACGTTTATATGTACTAATCATTGTATGTGAATACTGTTTGTAATCGTATTCAATAGTATTATAAATAAATTTATTTCCGTAATATTTGTCCACCACACCGGCTACATTTAATTAAACAACAAATATGGAAGTTTCTTATCAAACGTTTTTACTTATGATATGATATTTTTTGTTGATTTCCTTATCACAAAAGACGACTATATAGCTCGAGTTACACATTTAGTGCAAGATCATAGCGTATTTATTAAAAAAAATGAAGTAATATTTTGTGGGTAAGAGATAGGGTTGCCACCTTTTTTTTTTTTTTAAAGATAAATAGTATTTTTCTTTTGAAATAAAATAAAATATAGTATTTTTAGGAAATTCGGGAAAAAATAGTACACATCTATTTTTCCATGATTATTTATTATTACTTATCGCTTTGGCCATCAAGGTTCTATTATTTTAGAAATAATTATAGCCATCTGAGCAAGTTAGTTTGTTCAAAAATTCCCTATGCAGCGCTGTGGGTGCGTTCCATTCACAGTTGCTTAAAAAAAGCGCGACGATTGACTTAGCGATAAAAGTATAGTATTTTTCATCCTATATTGTTTTTCTATAATATATAGTACAATTGACTAAAATATAGTACGATACTATATTAAATAGTACGGGGTGGCAACCCTAGTAAGAGAGCTAGAATGTGCCAGTGGCGGACGGCCTCGATGAGCGTAGCGAGCGGTAGAGGCGCGGGGCCGCGGGGTCACCGACACTGCACCGAGCCACGCAACTATCTATCACTAACCAACCAACAAGTCGTATAAATACACTGTATAAAATTACCATTGGCATCTAAAACAATTAACTCAGCTTTCGCCGCTATTGACACTGTTCGAACATTCCATTTTGTGAGATACGAGCGACGATATAGATATTATACACATATTAAGATGTTTAAGTATCGCAGTTAATCGTAACAATTATGCATTTTATTATAATAAACTTTCCATAATTCTGTTAAGAGAGATTTGTGGGAAAGTTTTTATAGTGAAAACGTAATACTCGAATATTAAAAAATATCTAATTACATATAAGTTTTATCTCATATTTAATCTTTTAAAGAACATTTATTGTACATTAAAATAAGGCTGGTTGGTTGCTGATTAAGTCACTTACAGATGTTTAATACACAACGATTTCCTAAAGGATGTATATTTTACAATCTATACATAGTATAAACCAAAGTCCCCAAAACTGTCTACATGTGATCGAGTTTCTAAAATCTACTGCACAGATTTTTGTTCATTCATCATAGTTCATTTTACCGAATGGCTTAACCGATTTAGATGAAACTTTCTTTTTAAGATAGAGGGGCTGTCGGGTAACAAATTTTTATCCTAGAATTCCCACGGGGTCTGGATTACCTGGGAAAACGTTTGTGACACACTGATTTCCAAGTAGGCAAAGCCGGAGCACAGCTAGTTAATTCATATTTCTCAAATATATGTTGGAATTACCGCGCATAGAATTTTTTCTGATCGTCCATTATGGACTTCGGTCGCTTTTCGTTAAAGCAAGCATGTGCATTCGTGTACAATTCTATTATTATTGAATGTATTTAATTTTTTACCTATTCTTCACCATTATAACAAAAATAATTAATACGTTTTCTGTTACATCTTCTAGTTTATTTTAATAACGAGTAATTAAAATGCTATTTAACCATCCAGCACAGATATAGAGATCATACGTTGTATTTCATGGAATGAAATGCTTTGTCTCGGGGACATATCCGGTACGAACTAGTAATTCTATTATTGTCGGAAGGCGCTAAAGTAAAACGAGAATGCGTAGCGCAGTATTTTGCCGGTCAGCGCAAAGGGAAATTATAACATGGCGCACACAGCCTCGCCCCGCCTTAGCTACAATGCGCCGTCAAACTTCATTCCATCGCTAAGCCGCTTGGTTCCGCAGTTATTTTTACACAACCCGACCTTTCGCACCGTTCTTCACCGCACTCCAGTAAAATCTAAATCGCACTCACTAATATTTCATTTCAATAGATTTCACTATTCAAATTCAGGCACAATAAATGAAATGTATACATTTAACGCCAAACTTTGCTGTCGAATGTTAAAAACAAAATATTAGTCAAACTTATATCGCGTACAATCGTGCAAAGCATACGATACGTCCGCTCTCACAAACTGCCTAGGAGGCAATGAACGCGCGCGTCGCGGGGGCTGGCGCCGGCGGGCGGCCTGTCATGCGTCAGCTGAGCGTCACGCCGCGACATTGCAAGGTCCGCCTGTACCGCCTCGCCTGACCCACTGCGCCGTACCGGCCGGCTCGCAATGCCGGTGCTTGAAACTATTTACAAATACATATTTTACAGCTTTGTATAGAGCAATATTTAAGTAGTTGGTTTAATATTAACTATTTTAACTAAAGGTGGTGTTGGTTATATCGAATGTTACTTAAATAAATGTATGGCGTACGATCCAGCCGGCTCGCCCAAGGCGACACGTCATTTGTTGTGAATGGAACACCGCGCATGCTCGCTACGCTCGTTTGGCTTGCTTGCAAAGTAGTGTTGGCTCTAGTGAGCTATCATATTATTATGAATATACGTGCAATTTTTATACTTCTTTGCTATTTTTTCGTTTTTTATATAAAACTCCGGTAGTAGGTAATTATTTTAATCGGTAGTCTAAAGATTTGACGTATTGTTTTGTCCACTTAAAGGGCCGTCTGGCGGGTTCTTAGGCCTTTCGTGACCCTTAAGATCTATCTGAACATTAATTACTCTTTCGGGTTCACTAATTACAAATGAAATATCTTATTTGTGTTTGGATTAATAGGTAAATCAATCAATTAAGTTATAATAGGTGGACCGGAAAGTAATGTCGTTTCTGTGAATGTCGATATTTGGTCGTCATTTCTCAACTTACTGTGTATTGCAAAGGGCTGCCTAAGTTATTTTAAGGTTATTATGACTTGTTTACTTCTGAATAATTCAATATTAAACTTTTTTATTTGTAATTTGAAGAAAAATGGCCAGCCTAATAGCAGAAGAACGTATCCGGCATTATATGCTTTTTGAGGTTCGCAAGGGTAGTTACGCAACAGTTGCTACTAAAAACATTTGCGATATTTATTCAAGTGCATTAGACGTTCGCAAATGTTAAAGATTTTAAGATCAATTTAAGATCTGGTAATTTCGATCTTTCTGACTCCTATCGATCAGGAAGACCAACATCATTAGTCAATGACGTGCTAAGGGCAGAAGTGGAGGCAAATCCATGTCTAACAATCGTGGAACTATCAAACACACTTAACCAACCTTGGTCAACTACTCAAGAACATTTACAGCAGATTGGGAAAATAACCAGTGCATGTGTTTGGGTCCCTCATAATCTGTCTGAATAAAAGATAGTCAACCGATCCATAACATGCAACGCATTGCTTCAACGGCACCAAACTGAACCGTTTTTTGATCGTTTGATCACTGGAGATGAAAAATGGGTCCTATATGGTAATCAAAAACGGTAAAGGCAGTGACTTTTTCGAAATGAATCACCAAGAAGTTCTGCGAAGCCGAGTTTACATACCAAAAAAGCGCTTCTGTGTGTTTGGTTGAATATTCGCGGAATTATCCACTTTGAATTGCTAAAACCTTGAAAAACTGTTAATGCAGACCTTTATTGTGGACAATTAGATCGCGTGAACCAACCTTTTTCAAAGTATCGAGCGATTGTCAACAGAATGGGAGTCATCCTGCAACAGGACAATGCAAGGCCACACTGTGTACGGTGACCACTCCAAAAAAATAATGAATTGGGGTGGGAGGTACTGCCTCACCCAGAATAATTGCCCCATATCGCACCTATGGATTTCCATTTATTCCGATCCCTGCATCATTTTCTTACTTGAAAAAAAATTGAAAATTTGGATCATGTCTAAAATGCCACCTCAAGATATTTTTCTCAAAAATCAATTAATTTTTATCAATCCGGGATTACAAAATTTGCACACTAGATAGCAAAAGGTTGTTGATAACGTGGGTGATAACATTATTGATTAGAAATAAAGACCTATCAAAATATATTATTTTGAATTTTATGTGAGAAAGCGACATTACTTTCCGGTCCCCCTAATAATATTTCCATTAAGTAGGCGCTACTTTGCGCAATACAAAATAAATTATGATAGTATTTGGTCCTTACATATGAAATTGGCGTTTTGTCGTACTGGCCACTTTGATCTCAAATATTACCTTTATGGTTAGGACTTCCAAATTCAAATTCATACAGCTATTTACTCATGCATTTGTGTTTCAAACCCCCATATTCATTTGTTTTTTCTTCTTTTGTTTTTTTCTTTGTGTCACTCTGTTTACAAAATGGAAAACATGAAATATCGCCTAATTTACGCGTATGAGTTCCACCGTGGGACCAGTGCTGCAGAAACGGCTCGAAGGATTAATGATGTGTATGGTGACGGTGTCGCAAAAGAAAACACAGTGCGTTTTTGGTTCCAACGTTTTCGCTCTGGAAATTTTGACCTGCAGAACAAGCCTCGTAGACGGCCGGAGACTAAAGTTGATAATGAAGAATTGAAGGCTATTGTGGAAGCGGATCCATCGCAAACCACGTCCGAGTTAGCTGCAGGCTCCGGTGTTAGTGATAAAACTATTCTAATCCACTTGAAGCAAATTGGGAAGGTGAAAAAGCTTGAAAGGTGGGTACCTCATGAATTGAGTGAAGCAAACCGACAAACGCGCGTCGACTGCTGCGTTACGTTACTCAACCGGCATAATAATGAAGGAATTTTAAATCGAATCATTACCTGTGATGAAAAGTGGATCCTCTACGATAATCAGAAGCGCTCATCGCAATGGCTGAACCCTGGCGAACCAGCCAAATCCTGTCCTAAGCGAAAATTGACTAAAAAAAAAGTTGCTTGTAAGTGTTTGGTGGACTAGTGCCGGTGTCGTTCACTACAGCTTTCTTAAATCTGGCCAGGCGATTACGGCAGATATCTATTGTCAGCAACTGCAAACCATGATGGAAAAGCTAGCTGCTAAACAACCGAGGCTGGTCAATCGCTCTAGGCCACTGCTGCTTCAGGACAACGCTAGACCATACACTGCACAACAGACGGCTACCAAATCAGAGGAGCTTCAACTAGAATGTCTTAGACTGAACTATGACTATAACCGTTTTTAATTTCAAAACAAGCCGCCGGATAGCTTTTACTGAAAACGTTGAATAATCCTTTTCAGATATAACAATGCAACAGTATATAGTATGAATTTTTATTATCTTAAAAAAGTACTATAAAAAGTTACTATATGAATTTCATGCTTTATCCTAACAATTAAATTAATATAAATAGAATGGATTTAGATATCGAAATATTAAGAAAGGGGAGGGCAAATCGTGTCCGGGTCTGCTTGTATTAAGTAAAATATTCGCGTGTCCAAAAAAAGTGCCACATTACTGGAAACACGTATAAGTGCTAATTTGACTACTCAAGTTATAATATTACCAGTATTTATAGTAAACAGGGGCTGTGTGAATCTATCTTATTAATGCACTTATTTGGAACTTTGAATGGATACTCCACCATATTTAAGGAAAATAGTTGAAAAATATTAAAGAAAATTGGGAGTGATTGCCTTAAATGGATGAAAAAAAAGGAATGAAGTACTGAAAGATATGAATGAAAATAAAGTTGAAAATTTTTTTGTAGCTTTCCTTCTGGAATTTTTGTTGTTCAAAGCTTTAAAGAACTCTGTCTAAATAAAAAAACAACGAGTAGAGGCTTCAATTTCTATACATCCTTTTTCTCTCATGTTACATCTTATACGGACAATGTAAGTTTCTAACTAATATCAGAAAATATAAAAACGAATGATGACATATTTTATTATTTTTAACATAATCTTTTACTATCTCAATGCGTAGGAAAGGTCCTCCTTAGAGACGGGGCGGAGCGATTGGAGTTTAGTACGTTACACATATCGCTTGTTTTTCTTCATCGTAAAGATTGATAAAGACTTTTTTAACACCAAATACAATATCTTTAATATTTAAATGAGTTAATCTTGTATGTATATAAATATTTTCGGAAACTCGAAAACGGCTCTAACGATTTTCCTGAAATTCAGCATGTAGCATTTTGGGGGAGAAAAATCGATCTAGCTAGGTTTTATTTAAAAAAAATATCGTTTGATCCCTGTTTTTGGGCATTAAAAAGTACTGAAATTTATATTGAATTGAATTTTTGCCATTAACTGTCAAGTCAGCGTAGCTTATTCGGGGAACGGGTGGTCGCGAGAAATGAATATGAGTAGGATCGAGCCTCACCTATTAGCCATTATTTTTTCTTTTTTTTTAAGTTTCTTTTTTTTTTATTACCGAGCAAGGCTCGGTCAACCTGGTTCTTAAGTTACTAAAGAGAATTTCAATATACAAAGTGGAATTTTATAGACGTTAAATTATACAAAGCCTAGCAACAAAAATAATCAATATTGCAGGTTCTGATTCGAATCTCGTGGCGCCTCGTTGGCGTTGCACACTTGTGGCTGAAATTGCGCCGAGCCCTGCCTTCTCCCGCCCCACTCTCACCTCGGGCCCTGTACACCCCTCGCACTAGAAAATTGGGTTAAACAGCACGCGGCTGAATACCGCACCGGAAGAGGGGATTTCGGGGTCCGCGGAACTGCGCTTCCACAATGAATGCGGGACAGAGATGTGACTGAGTATTGATTGTCTTCAACATTGAGACGCAGTTTCCTACGCCACATGTATGCACACGCCCCAAACATTATTTTAATTTTACATAAGGAGCTAAAACTATTTTCATCTAGATCAAAGTACAATATCTTAATTTAATTGATGATGTCATCAATAATTGTCACTGAATAAGTATATGGTGACGAGTTCGGTTTCATGAGTGGAAATTGATAAAATGATAATAGATAACCAATTTATTAACGGCGCAGTATCAAGAGTCAAATATATTCGTTATATTTTCATGAATCGTTTTAATATTTCAAGTCTGTATTTAAATAATTCTTACTTACCGGTTCAGAATATATGTAGTATATTTCAGAACTTCAGAAAAACTGTGGAGTTTATAGTCAATGTCATTGAAATCTAACGCGTATCAATTATGCGCATAGTATTAAGCAGTATATAGACACATATATTATGCATCGACGCACATAAATATTGTTGCCAGCTCGCTAACTTTCCATTCGCCTGGTGCTAGGTGTGCTAAATATAGACTCAACAATAAGTACTGCGTGGTAAATTATAAAACAGTTAAGACATAAACTGTATGGCCAGATGTAGTATCGAATCATTAGATAAAGGTAAAAAAATATTAATTAGTTGATGATTTCACTTAGAAACTTGTTATCTTTATACCATATTTACGTCAGCTAGCCTTGTTAGAATATGAGACGTTTTATATTTCTAAGTTTTATTGAAGTCACGTGAGAAAAATATTTTTCTTATCATTAATTTGAAACAGTCGTTGCATTCGCTTAAACATCGGCACCAATAGTTTTTACTTTAGTGAGGAGGTGGGTTGCTCGTGGTGGGCAGAGGCGGGGGGCAAGAGGCACAGGAGGGAGTGCAGAGCGGCAACGTTACAATGATAATACTAATATGCCGTTTGATATGTTTCATCGTTTATTTCGCCGAATAAAAAAAATTGATAGATTAGTTTTTGTCTATGTTTTCAATCAATCCATAGATAGTGAACGTATGAACATATTAGAGTTAGAGTAGGTAAAGAACATGTTTTGCACTGAATAATTCCGATTGCTATGTGAAATTGAAAATTCGACTGAATGATAAACATGTTGAATTTATCGCTGTTTAGGTCTATTATGTTATTGGTCTATTACGTTAGAATCTTTTCAAATTTAAAAATACCACTGGAGTTTAATTTCTTATACTGTCTTTTCTTTGATGGAAAATAATACTAATTCTAATGGTTTATTGTACCTATTAGGTAAAATTTTAAATTTCCAAATTTCACACAATAGTCCTAATTAAATGATTTTATAAATAAATAGTTTCAAAGTAACTATTTATTTATAAAATCATTTAAATACAGTCAAATTGGGTAACTTTGAATGACTTTCAGTTTTTTTCAGAATATAAAAAAAAAGGATGACCTTATTTAAGGTTTTGATCAATAATGAGTGTTCTTTTATACCGAGCTTTAGAATAACTAACTGTATTACTAAGTAACTAGAAAGGAAATGGAAAAAATATGCTTTTGTGCTCGTTCAAAGTTACCTTCAGTTTTGGGTAACTTTGAACCGAATTGTTTCGGAAACTAAAAATCCTTGAATTTAAAGGATTTTCGTAACATGGGTAAGATTATACTTATGTTCTGAATGAATGAAAGACAGATCTGTCAAATAAAGTCAACTTGTCATAGTTAACAGCATACCGTTTACTTAAAATATCCATTTACTAAATATTAGCAACATATGGGTAGAATTTTTTTTTGTAACGAATACATATTTATTTGTAATAGTAAATATTAATTAAAAATCAGAACTAAACAATAATTCTATAATCAATTACCATTCAAATGAGATCAAAACATTAATGGTTGGCAAGAGAATTTAAAAATTATTCACCCCATTCCATGAACAAGATGTCATCTTCAATGTATATTTTAACCTTTTTTTTGGTATTTGATGTTTTTTTTAAATAGAAACATATTTAACTAAAATGAGGGTGGTCCACAAATTCACCGGTCAATGGATATAAAACGATGCAAAATCAGGAAATTATATGAAAAAGTATCATTTCAATGTACAATTGATCATTAGAAACCGAAAATTATGTGTTTCACACACCTTTTCTGTAATAAAATCGGAAATGTAACTCACATAGTTTTCACTGCAAAAGACCGCGAACAGAAAATTTTGAGAAGTGTCAAAATTTGTTTAAAAGCTATAAATTTTAAATGACATTTGACAACTAGAATATTTAGTATTTTCATTTCACTCAGTTATCAGTTTTAAATCAGGTTACAAATATTTAAAAAAATAATAAGAATTAGTTTAGTCGTTTTATTCAATGTTACCCGAAAATTCAAAGTTACCCAATTTGACTGTAAGACTATTTCTTTATACGTATCTTTAAACTAAATGATTTTTTTAATAAATAAACAACAGAACAAAGAGTGTTTAAGCACAACGCACTCGTATCATGGCATTCAATAATTAATACCTAGGAATCAATGATCAGGAAATAAATAGGGAGATTTATTTTAATGTCACTAGATTGAAAATTTAATTTTAACTTGACGGTTCTTGAATCTAATACTAATAATAATAGATTGAATAGAGCATTTGAATTTTTAGACGATCGATGCCATTTATTTACCTTTATTTGTAAATTAGTTCGCGTTTACGAAATTTATATTTCTTTCCCAACCTTTAACAATAAAGAAATATGACTGAGCTACCTGCTTATCGCGTGGTTACCTCGGTGTTTTCTTTTTTGCAGAAACGGTTGTTAATTTTTTTGCTCTTGCTGTTAAAAACCGGTTATTAGTACATCTTAACATACCATTCAATAGCTTATTTTCAACTTAAAATATTTGCAACTGCTAGAAGAGCAGCGTGAATGCCATTTTAAGAACCTATGAAAACAATTTGTCTTTTATACACAGTTAATCTGCGCATCGAACTTAGTAGTCTAGCTACCGATATTTGAGATAGGTAGGTACCTGCGTACCTTCGTATCTGTGTTTATGTTGGTACATCGCGGCACAGACGCCTACGTAACACGTCCAGTAAGCAGTTTGTTGTGGGGCACGAGCGCCGATATCACGTACTCGTTCGCCGCAGGTCGGTGGCACTCCGCCCGCCACCCGCCGTTGCCACCGCACCTCGTTGCGGGAATAATCGGTCAAGTCGATTTCATTCCGACTACATTTATACATTCTCATTACAATATGTACCTAGTGTTCACATATTCTAGTTAAATTGAAATCTACTTTTCGTCGGGTAATATCGTTTACTTTATTTTCACAATATTCTAAACAGCATTATATTGATTGTTTATTTTCAGCAATGCAAGTTTTGCTATCTTCTACCTAATTTAAAATTTGCAAATACGGGCTATTGCCGCGCCGTTTTCTAGTCTGTACGAATGCCACTCGTACCTTTCACGAAAATCTTGCGAAACGTAATACTAATAACAAGTAGTATTTATGCACGTATCAGTGTTATGTTTTATTGGATTAACAATGCTTCTTCTGGCCTTGCATCCTTGTAAAATGGCGCCTCGCCCGTCGTTATTATTATTACATACGAAGCGAACTTCGTGACGATCTCCATTCTCCAGCCCCCCACTTCAAACCGCCCCGCGGATGCGTATCCGATTGTCGCGAGTCGCGACTTGCGTTTACTACTTGTCAAACAAGTTAGGTTATCCAGACTATTGAGGCGGAAATTTTATAGTATTTTAAAAATGGACATTTAGCTACATATTTAACTTGTGACTAGCGTAAGTTGAATGTTAAAAACAATGGAATCCGAGTGAAAACAGAAATAAACTAGGCGAGTCATATGTAAAGACGCCATCTTTCTTTACAGATGTCAGCTGGGTCACAAATTCAGATGGCACCACAAACTACTGTCAACACGGGGCAGCCACTACATAATCAGGACTCCAATATGAGCACAGGTAAAGTGTGTTTAAGTGGTACAAGTGCAGTTTAACCTTGTGATGTGATCAGTGAAGTTAAGTGTTTGTCATTACACGCTCACAAGTTCTTTGGAGGCTAACCTTATTTACAAACTGTGAAGACAAAACTTCTATGGATAACTGCCATCAAAAGAGGGATTGTGACGTCAACTTTTTGTGTATAATGCCGGATAGGAACTGTGAAAGTGTAATCTTTCTTCCTGTGATCAGAAACTATTGCGTGACACAATGCATGACTATAAAAGTGGAACTAACGTGAACCACATCGGTCTGCTCAGCTCTTTGTCGAAAAGTGAGTTAATGTTATTTTCCCAGCATACTCAGCTTGTGTCGGATGTATTTTTTGTTAATATGTTTAGATATAGATATTATACAAATAATGTACAGCCATAATAATTAAACTATAATTTACACAGCAGTTAGTTTAATTTATAGTTAAATGAAGGAATTAATACCTTCTAACGATCCTGTACCCTTTCAGGATCCTCACATAGTGATAAAGAAGTAGATGCTTTGACCCCTGAAAAGTCTGCTGCTATGCGTGGTTCAAATTCAGGTCCAGGCAGTGCTTTGGTGGCACCTAGTGGTGCCACCCCTACTATAGCCATGCCTGAAAGAAAGAGGAAACGGAAAGGTATTTTTGTTTTTGATAATTTTCATAAATTGAATGCCAAGTTTTTATAGTTAAAACGTATAAAAATATGCAGGACTATGCATATTTATATTACATTATAAAAGTATCAAAACAAATTTATTACCTATGTTATAAAATAAATTGATCCATGTGTTTTCAGGTGAAGAAGGTGTTGGAGGTGGTGGAGGGGGAGGTGGTAAACCAAGGCATAGTTTTTCCAAACACCCTTCATCAAGTCCTGTTCGCCATGCAGGCGCAAAGTCACCTTCGCCACAAGGCGCTAGCTATCCTATGGTAATTCAACCCAACTCAAAACTCAAAATTGAAAGTATATATATTTTTCATATTGTATTGTATTTAACATTACTTATTGATTACTAGCAGTATTAAATTATAATGGATGTATTTTTGATACATTTTAGTACCCACCGTCACCTTCGTCATTACTGCCTTCTGGAGCAGATTTTTTACGTTCCGCCTCTCAACAGAGACCACACACTTCTGTTAAACAGGTACCTACCTACGAATAAAAGCCATCTGTTTAAGAAATTAATTATATTATAAATTTTATAATTGTGTGCACCTTCAACAGATTCAAACAGAACTGACATGTCAGAGGATACAAGAGTTAGAAACTCAAGCTTCATCTGACTTAGAACTAAGAAATAATAGAATAGAAGAATTAACAAGAAATAATGAAGATTTAAAACACCAAGTTCAAGCACAGAGCAAGGTATTGATACTACAGTTGCTATGTATAATTTACAAAAACAATATTGAGATTTCCATTTAGACTTTCAAAGATTATACAGACAGATACACATCTGTATTAATTTTGCTAATATTTCAGGTTATAGATCAGCATAAATCACATATAAATAAATGTATAGAAGTGGTTAAGAAATTATTAAATGAAAAAAGTACTATTGAAAAAAAAGAAGCGCGACAGAGATGTATGCAAAATAGGTTAAGGCTTGGTCAGTTTGTAACTCAGCGAGTTGGTGCAACTTTCCAAGAGAATTGGACTGATGGTTATGCATTTCAAGAACTTACAAGGTAATAAATATTCCGAATATATTTTTGTTATTGATATTATTAATTTCAGTTAAAGCATTTACTAATGACTTCAGTTATATTCAAATTCAAAATGTTCTTTACTCAAATAAACTTGCAAACAAGTGTTTTTGAATCGTCAACTCTACTGCGGGTTCGGAAAGCTGTTTCCACAGAGTCTTGCCAGCAAGAAAATCGGCGGTTGCTCTTTTAAAAATACAATTAATACTAGTTACATTTAATCGTTTCTATCTTGTACAGGGTCAAACAATATCTATATCCATGCATTTTTATCGTCTAAATAATCCTCAACAGTATAGTAGGCTTTCTGTATCAGCTTCTCTTTATAATAAATTATTTATAATAAATTCGTTATAATAATTTGTTATAATAAATTCTTTCCAGTGTATTCTCTGTAAACATTAGTTGTAAATTTTCTGGTTTATGTTCATAGTGGTGTCAACAATACTGAGATAACTTTATATAAATTATGTTGTTATAGTCATCTAGAAAAACTAAAGTGTAGATGGATCTAAAGAAATAAAAAAGGGGCAATTATTTTATTGCATTCTAAACAGATTTATTAAAAGCGTTCTTTCTTAAATTGATGATGGAATACTACTCAACTACGAGTCAGATGGAAATACTAGAGAGCTTTCTATATACTTATTTTCTATATTAGCTTAGCTATCTAGTTGGTAAATCATCTGAAAAAAGTTAAAAGTTTAAAACTCTTAAGTCAAAATGTATGGGTAGACATGTTAAATTTTTTTTAGATTATATGGCATGCGTAATTTAAAAATTAAATAAGATGGCTTATGGTATATCAATGGACTGGTATCTGCGGGTCTTCTGTTCCTTATGTTTTTGGATTATAATTACATTATGTATGCAAAAGATATAAATATTCCAATATTTAAGCATAGCTGATAACAGCTGATGGTTTTCATAATTTAATTTTGACAACTTTTAGGCGGCAAGAAGAAATAACAGCAGAAAAAGAGGAGATAGACCGTCAGAAAAAATCATTGCTAAAGAAAAGGCCATCTAATAGTGAAGGGGGTGGTGGGCGAGGCAAACGCACGTCCAGTGTATCAGCGCCCACCACACCACAACCACAGCCTTTACATAATGGAACTGATGCGCCCACCTTCCTCAAACCTGATCCTCTTCCCAGTATGACGTGGCAGGAGTATTATGAGGCTGACGAAATACTAAAGGTAATTTGTTTTTTTTTTATGTATTTAATTTTTCATATTCATTGAACAGAGTTTTAATGTGTTTGCATTTTGGACATCTTTTAATAAAATATAACTTATTAAATTAAAGGTTTTTATAAAACTTATTAAATTAAAATTTCATCTAATATATTTTAATTTAAGTTTCCGCTAAATAACTGAATAAAAATAAGTTCATTTCATCAAAATTTTTATTTGCTATATAATTGTGTAATATATTTTATTGTAATTATATTTATACAATATATATGATCAGATTTAAAGGAAGAATGATCCAAGTGTTCTAACAAGTTTTAAATTACTACTATATATTTTTACTTAAGAATTTAATGGGTTTTCTATATTGGTTTTGACCATACCTAGGTTTCTTAGTTCGACCTTCCTCAAGCACCTTTTTTTTTGAGGTATGAATGTTGGCTGTAAGTTTGTTTTTACAAATGTGAGAAAAACAGTAGATGCTCAAAGTGAATTGATTATCCTTCATCTAAATTTTAACCAAGGCTATGGAGAATCACCACAATGTATATATAGTTAATTTAGTTGGCACCGCATGTATAGCATGTCCATGGACTTCTTGAAAAAAATATCTTTTGGTGTCTTAGCTTGAAAGTTTTTTTTTTGACTACTTCTACTATTTGTTACTAGCAAGTTGTGGTACTCAATTCTCACACAAATAATTGAAAAGAGCTTATGAATAGAGAATCCCACATTGGTTCGCAACTGTTTCATGAAACTTACACTAAAGATAAAGAAGTATAGACTGCAAATTTTCTCATTATATATTTATATGATTATGATCAGACATATATTAATAGAGTGTGCAATTTTTTTCAGTTGAGGCAAAGTGCCTTAAAGAAAGAAGATGCAGATTTACAATTAGAAATGGAAAAATTAGAAAGAGAGAGAAATCTTCACATTCGGGAACTAAAACGGATACATAATGAAGATCAAAGTCGGTTTTCACAACATCCTGTGCTCTCAGAGAGGTGAGATTAGATTCCAACTACTCAATGTTACACATTATAATGAGATTTTGATAGGAATAATCTGCCTCTAGTGTAACGTGTTATTATGAACTTATTTTTTCTTAGCGACGCCCGTATTTTATGCTGGTAGGTTAGTTTGTATATTTTATGCTTGCGATAACTATTCAAGATATTCATTAAAATATTAGGTATAATATATTTGTTGTGGTATGAATTACTACTGTATAAATTTAAATAGCTTTTCAAGAACATAATTAAAATCCCTTTTAGTTGTTAATCATGTACAGATTGAACTGCAGATCATCCGATCATCCTCCTGCCCTTATCCCACTCTAAGTGGGGTCGGCACAACATGTTATCAACATGTTGTCACATGATTTGGCTAGGTATTTTACGACCGCAGCCGTCTGCCTGACGTCTACTTACCTTAGTCGCCTTTTGCTACACCTCGATAAGAAAGAGGGTAGTCTATTCTACTCAGCCGGATAACACACGGCGGGTCAACTTACTTTAGTCGCCTTTTACGATACCTCGGTAAGAACTGAGGATGGTCTATTCTACTCGGCCGGATACCACACGGCGGGTCGACTTACCTTAGTCATCTTTTACGACACCTCAGTAAGAAATGAGGGTGGTACTATTCTATTCAGCCGGATACCACACGGCGTACAGACTGAACTGCAGATATAACAAATAGGTAATCCCTTTAGGCTTTCTTATAATTAACTAAGGATGGTTAAGTTTACTATCCCACTGCTGGGCATAGGCCTCCTCTCTCCATTTTTGGAGAGAAGGGTTGGAGCTAAGACCTACCACGCTGTTCCAATGCGGATTGGTAGGTTACACATATCCCCAGAATTCTCTAGAGATATGCAGATTTCCTCACGATGTTTTCCTTCACCGAAAATCGTGTGATAAATTGCAATTATCAATTAGACACATAAGTTTTAATAGAAAAACTCATTGGTGTCTGCCCGGGTTTGAACCCATGATCGTCTCTAGAGATTCACACGGTCGCACCGCTAGGCCATCACAGCTTTTTTTTTTGTTAAGTTTATTTATTTACTTAAACTATTGTTACTTAAAATGTACAGCAACTTAGAAGAGATTCTACTTCTCTGAATTATACTTCAGTATTTCTGTAGTAAGAATTCTATAGTTACTTACTGATGAGAATACTTTCACAAGTTCATAGTCTAAACATAGTCAGAATTAGTTCATTGAGAAAATTTCAGTTTCAGTGTGCTGTTTTCAGTTAGTATTTATAAAAGTGTTTTAGGGACAAAAGGAAATAATGCTATGTAAGCTAAAAGGTGGCTGCGCCCGCCGTCTTCTTGTATAATAATGTAATTTCAGTCGCAATAAAACCCACTAAGAAGTAACACGTGTTTTGATTTCCGTCATCTACAAAAGGCCTGACTTGAAGTAAAGTTAATATAATAGGGTATCATTTAATCTACTTAATTCATAATAACCCTAAAGTGTTTTTAAATTTTAATGTATATTTTGCAGGTATTTGCTGCTAATGTTGTTAGGCAAAGGTGGTTTCAGTGAAGTCCACAAAGCGTTTGATTTACGAGAGCAGCGTTACACGGCGTGTAAAGTGCACCAGCTGAACAAAGACTGGAAAGAAGACAAAAAGGCCAACTACATCAAGTGAGTCTGTATGCTGGCAACTGACTACACTGAATAATAGCAATGTTTTTGATTTCTACTACAATTTTTGTTGCCTATAATTATTATTCTTTTAATATTAAGTTTACTGTACTTACGAATTCGTTTCTACCAACTTTATTGTTAAAATACTGTACTATTATTTGACTGGCCCAGTGGAGTATTGGGCAGTGATACTGCCTTTAGCTCAACGCGTCACGGGTTCGATTCCTGCCAAGGGCCAACATTTTATATAAAAAATAAGTTGTTGGTTTTTTGAGCCTGTTTGTATATTTGTATTTATACTTAAATTTTAAAATTATATAAGTATATATTCACTAGTTGTCTCTCACCCATACCACAAGTATTAAATTACTTACTTTGGGGATGTTCAACCGTGTATGTAAGTGTCCCATATATTTATTATTTATTACATATCGACTCTTACATAAAACTAGAATTTTCCGCTCCATATGTTAGCCCTGTTTATAAGCCTCAATTGTACTAAATTTAATCCATATCGGTCTAGTGAATGAACTGCAAAAGCTGAACAGAAAGACATGTAAATATGTGTACTTATTTGAGCCCTGACATGGACAGATGACCTATAAAAGTAGCAGGGAGCTGCAGGATCCGAAAGTTTACTATTTCCGGTAGGCTGTCCATCGGTTGAATTTCTTATATTCTAAAACGATTAAATAATACTAGCTGTGCTCGCAGTTTCGCACACGTTAAGATCAGTGTGTCTCAAAGTTTATCTCACGTAAAACCCGACCCTGAGGGAATTCTAATGTAATCAATTAATCTAAACCTTCTGGAGAAATTGCACTGACGTTTAGTAATAACCGTACAATAGTCAATTCAGTAGATTGTGAGAAAATCGATCACATACACGCAGACAGCTCTTATGGACTTTATAATATATTGGTAAGATGTGGCTTGTTGAAAAATTGTTAGGGAGGTTTTATAAGGGTGTGACTAACTATTATAGGCTTGATGCTGTGTATTATGTCTTCTGTTTAGGTACTTTGCAGTAGGAAGTACACTGATAAGACAGTTTATTAGCTTTGTTCCAGTTGCTTGGATATTAGTTACTAGCTGTTTTACTTAAAGTAGTTTGTGTTCATTTATTGTTACACATTGTCATTGATACAAAGTGTATAATTTCTAAGTGTGTGAACGATGTTTAAAAGTGAGATTGTAAATAGCATAAGTTGTTACATTATTTTCATATCCTACTAATATTATAAATGCGAAAGTTTGTGAGTATGGATGTATATCTTTAACTCTTTGCGACAAATCCACTGAAGCAATATTGACGAAATTTGGCACAATTATTCCTTATACACCGGGGTAACATATAGGCTATAGTAATCCTGTTAATTGTACAGGAATAGGATGACATGCAAAAGCGCCATCTATTATCAACCTATCACGCGATAACAGCCCACGCAAACGAAGTTGCGGGTAAAAGCTAGTTTATAATATTAGTAGAATTGTCTCAAAATATCAGTAACCTTGGATAGATTATTCATAAACTTATAATGAGGGTTACCATCTTTATTATAATAAAACACATAATATATAGAAACAGGTGTTACATTATCAAATTCTATAGTGAAAAAGTAAAGTAGGTAACAATAAGAATATTTTGCCATTATTAATGATGAAAAAAATCCATATTTCTGCTATATGTAGTGTATTATCAGTTTTCATACCTTATCAATGCGAAGTCAGTAAACCGCACGTACTTCCAGCTACCACCGCCACAGCATTGCAAAGCACTAAACTAGCAATGTGTATATTCACTATGGCAATATCAACAATCGTTTTGCTCCATTACTGGATAATTATTATAAGACAAACAATTTGAGTTTACAATGATTTTTATTTATATTTGTACTTGTTTCAGACATGCACTGAGAGAGTACAACATTCACAAGGCACTGGATCATCCTAGAATTGTTAAACTTTATGATGTTTTTGAAATTGATGGAAACTCGTTTTGTACAGTTCTCGAATACTGCAATGGACATGATCTCGATTTTTATCTCAAACAAGTAAGAAAAATATTCAGTATTTACATTTACTGGCCACACCATATCTTGGCCTAGTAGGTCAATAATATGATGTTACTCAATGTTTACTTGGTGTGAAATCTGCAAACTTGATAATTTTTTTTTTATAGAAGTAGGTGCTACCTTGCGAAATTCCATAGTACAAAATTTATGATTTTGCTAGAATCCGCGATTGTTTTACGCACCAATAAGTAATTCAATCATAACTTTTTTTATAAAATGATGTGTAAATTAATGTTATATAGATAAAATAAAAGAAAGTTACTTTTTGAAAATATTTTCTGTACTTAAAAGGATCTATGTAGATTAGCTATTTTAAAAAAAATTTTAAATGGCCATGTGTTGCTGTGGCTTAGTTAGGCTTTGAAACATCTGCCATTGATGATTTAAAAAAACAATGCTCAGATCTACTATTCAATATAATGATTGAAAATATCATTAAAATCAGACAAGCTGTTTCGGAGTGTATAAGAAACATACATACTTTATCATTTATCATCTTTCATGATACATATCATTTTTGCGACCTGAAATACAGGGAATCCTTGTTCAGGTGTCAGTCTCTTTCCATAGTAATTCTAATGTAGCAACTTAAGAATCATCAACGAGTAGATATAATCAGTGTTTTAAGTGTAATTAAAATATAAATTTATTATTTTGTTAATTTAATGTAACCTGTAAAAAAATTATATATAGATTAAAAGTGGCTGTACAGTTTTTCTATAACTTTTAATGTAAATTCCAGCACAAAACAATACCTGAGCGAGAAGCACGGTCAATCGTAATGCAAGTGGTGTCTGCTTTGAAGTACCTGAATGAAATAAAGCCACCGGTCATCCATTATGATCTCAAGCCGGGCAACATTCTGCTCACAGAGGGAAATGTTTGTGGGGAGATTAAAATAACAGATTTTGGCCTTTCTAAGGTAATGGATGAGGAGAACTACAACCCCGATCATGGCATGGATCTCACCAGCCAAGGTGCTGGCACATACTGGTAAGTTTATTTTGTATTTTAGTATGCTTAGCTGTGTTTTAACGGGTGGAATAGTCCAAAAATTGGAGCTGATCACCCGTCCTACGCCGACAGGCGTCCCCGCAATTAAATGACTAGCTGTGCCAGCAGATTCGCACAAAATTTGAACATAAAAGAAGTTATTATAAATTGACCATAAGAAATAGACACACTGTGACTTTTTGTAGTATTTTTGATCTACTTTATACTACTACTTTATTTACTTTAATACATTACTTAAGTGCATTTACGATTACTTTTGCGCCAAATTGTGTGTTAACATTTGCTCAATTATATGCGATGTTTTTTCTGATTCCAAAAAAGATTGTTAAAATCTTATATCATATGTATGCCCTGTACTCAATCTTGAATTGAATTTCATCAATATTAGTCCAGCAGATTAGCTGTGGAACCTTGCTTAGACAATCTTACTTAGGAACTTAGATAGACAGACTTTCGTATTTGTAATATTAGTATGCATTTATACATTATGATTACAATAGTACTGTGAATGCTAAATGTCATTTTTTAAACTTTATGTTCATTTTAAAGGTACTTGCCACCAGAGTGTTTTGTAGTTGGTAAAAACCCACCAAAGATCAGTAGTAAGGTGGATGTGTGGAGTGTTGGTGTCATCTTCTACCAGTGCCTGTATGGCAAGAAGCCCTTTGGACATAACCAGAGTCAGGCTACCATCCTAGAAGAGAACACTATTTTAAAGGCAACTGAAGTTCAGTTTGCCAACAAACCTACAGTCAGTAATGAGGCTAAGGTGAGATAAATTTAATAAATCATAACGTTTTTTTCTTCTATCAATCTAATAGAATATACACAGAACTAGATATCTAAACCATGCAGCTCTCTTAAACTTTAGTGTAGTTTCAGGGTAAGAGACAGCTAATTTTATTTTCTACCTCTGGTCCTAAAGTAACATTGAGTGCAAAGAACTAATGTAGCATTAAATTACTCAAGCACAAAGCCAGCTCAATACAAAAACTACTACATCCATGCAAACATTTACAAGTAATTATTTCTAAAAGCTGGAATGTATTCAATGTAGATTCCCATAGGTTTCTATTAATTAAATATTTATTAGTATCAATATTTTTGTTTCGAGTTATATTAACTTCTATTATAATATTAACTTCTAGAAGTTATGTAAACCATTGCATAAAGAGATATCATTTATTGTGAGTGATTCAGACTGGAGACATCCTTTCTAAGTGGGGTTGGCAATAACATGTTATAAACATGTTGTCACATTATTTTGCTACGTGTTTTACGACCGGCCGCTTGCCGGACGTCAACTTACCTTAGACGTATTTGACGACACACTCGGTAAGAAAGAGGGTGGTCTATTCTACTTAACCAAATAGCACACAGTGGGTCAACTTACCTTAGTCGCCTTTTACGACATCTCCGTAAGAAATGAGGGTGCTCTATTCTACTCAGCCGGCTACCACATGGCGGGAGATTCAGTATTGTTCCAATATGCACATCAACCTATCCAAATGCATTGACTGGTTATTGAAGTATTTTGCAAACCAAATAATAATATAATAATATTTCTAAACTAATAAGGTATTTTTCGTATTACCGAACGCCGCAATGATAACAACTATAATTCTAAAAAATAATAATACATAAAATAATGTATAATAGCTGAATTCGTTTAGGTTAAGTTATTTATGGATATCTGTATAAGACCTGTAATAAAGACAACACACACACGCTGCGCAAAAAGACTTTAAATTTAAATAATATTGTTTAGAAGAGATTTACGGCCAATAAACCTGACATTAACTCTTAGCATGTTGATGAATCTTTGATTAAAGCGTCAAGCATATTACCATCTACATCTAACAGATACATCTTATCCCTATCTTTTCTTCAACCTATTTAATAATATTTGCCAACTTGGTTACAATTTCTTATATAGTTATCTAGTTGTCACAGAAAATTAAAAGTTTTTTATTGTTTCCAATAGATGAACAGCGCTCAGAGTCAGAGTAGTGTATGAGCTAAGAGAATATACTGTACATCTACCCTAGATTCTTAAAAATGATATCAATTTTTTTGCAATTTTCAAGCAAATTCTACTTTTAATATATAATTTATATATTTAAATATTTAAAGGAAGCTTATACAGAAAGCTAATAACTGTTATCCAAACATTCAGGATTTTATAAACGATAAAAATCTTTGATTTAACTATTCTCTAAGAATAGAACATGACATAATGTACACATGTTCCTGCAACATGTTAAGCAAAATAATCTTTGCTCTTAAAATATGGCAGAATATAAGTAATTATTTTCTGACAGATCACACTGACTTTCTCTCCCCCAGCTCCACGTGAACGTAACCGGACAGTCTAATTAAATTATGTATTAACATTCAACCCATCTGCGTATATTCTGTGAATGTGACATTTCATCATGACTGTTTCGTCGGCAGAGCTTCATCCGTGCGTGTCTAGCGTACCG
The DNA here is from genome assembly GCA_947086495.1 of Morpho achilles. Classification (NCBI taxonomy): domain Eukaryota; kingdom Metazoa; phylum Arthropoda; class Insecta; order Lepidoptera; family Nymphalidae; genus Morpho; species Morpho achilles. Next base: position 8,209,253 of record CAMTZB010000019.1, on the reverse strand, counting down.
CAAGGAGGAGCGTATCGACGTGTTCGGGCTGGCGCGGCACGAGTACCTGCAGCCGCCGATGCCGAAGCCGCGAGGCGCGGCGGGCGGCGCGGGCGCGGCGGGCGGCGCGGCGGGGGGTGCGGGCGTGGCGCCGGCTGCGTTCAGCGCGGGCCTGTTCGCGGCGGGCTCGTCGTCCTAGCCGCGCCGTGCGCGCCCGCGCCGCCCGCGCCCCCCGCGCCCCTGACGCCGAGGCGCGCCCGCCTGACCGCGTACTTCCCCCCGTTACATCGTCGAACGAACGTTCCAGACGTTACAAAATTGTAAAATGACTATATCATTTACGGATTAAATTGTTTAAGATAATGCTTACATACTACTGTTGACTGTATTTATTGAGCAGGTGATAAAATGTGATTCTCCATTTATGAATGGTTTCATCTTTTTGTCACTAGAGAAAAATCCTGGGGTGTATCCCCTGCATATTATATAAGTTATCCCTATTAAAAAAGTTAAAAATACGGGTGTAAAATTTATTTACCTCTAAACCATTCATTTCATTGATATTTGAAATTTATCACACGCTTTTCCGTGAAGGAAAACATGGTCAGGAATATCTTTCTTAATGCATATCTTTGAAGTACTCCTGGGATATGTATAATCTACCAATCCGCATTAGAGCAGCTTGGTGGGTCTCGGCTCCAACATTTCTCTCCAAATGGGAAGAGGAAGCCTATACTCGGCTGTTGAATAGTAACTTGCCGTTATTTTACTTTATACGTGTTTAACGGAATATAATAAATTTAAACAGTGTATTGTATGACACGTAAAAGACAAGAATACAAATCCTATAATTTTCGTATATCTCAAATATGAAGGTCGATTCTCCAGTAAAGTTCTCTATTTCAAAATAAATAACTACACTGCTCGATCTTTGCTTATTATATTGGTGGGTAGTAATACAAAACATTACTGCATCAATTTTGTTCGTCTACCATCGCATTCAAATGATGCGTAGACGCCCACTTGCCTGCCGGACGTTCCAAAGACGACACGTCCAAGTGAGGTGTGTGACCTTTACCAAATACTCTTGCCTCGAGAACGTTCTACGGACGATACGTTGTCGTCCCTGTGAGGTGCGTTCATTTCCAAACAGTTCTATTGTGCCTTATGAGTGAAGAGTGCTGCGCCAAGTCCACTTCCAGCTAGTGCGCCGCGCGTCTGGCAACAGGTCTCTGTCCGTTCGGGGCGAATGTGGATAGCAAGATTAGTGTGGTTTTTATTACTCACTGATTTGTGCAAAGATCTACATATCATTCACAATCATACAGTCCATTAACCAGCATACTATCGAAGTTGATGTGACGTTCACACAATTTTTTGGTACTTCGAGCCGAATTTTCTAAAATCTTAATTTCTATTTAGTATTTTAACTAATATCTACCTAAAAAATAGGTATCGGCTTCAACCTTCCTATATTACATGCAAATGATCTGAAAGCGTAAAAGACTGACGTTCAAATTAAAGTATAATTTTATTTCTTTCTCCACTCTTAAACTTGTAACAATTTGTACTCAAGGCTAAAGTAACAATGGCTTTAGTAGTAAATTTGTTCGTTAAACTTAGACATTAATTAAACTCCAAACTCCTTTTTAAAAGTAGAATGGATGAATGGAAACTAGGAAAATAGAAAGGTAATTAAGAATATGGATATTGGTCAACTTTTCTCAAGACTAATGAAAGAAGAATAATCATGGCATACGTGTCATCTTTTGGTACGACGTCGAGTGGCGGTGGCAGCGGACTAAATTCGCCCCACGTTGGGCGCCAATTTGGTACGACGTCGAGTGGCGGTGGCAGCGGACTCTCTAGGCCCGTCGGTTCGGGGGTGTATTATTGTCCACCCCCTTCACCCCGAGAGGGTGTATTCTTTAAGACGCGCGGGAAGTCGTGTGCGTCGGCGACCGTAAGCACGCGGGCCAACACGATCTTACGTCCGGTCTTACGTCCTAAGCCAAGGAAGTAAAGGTCTCACATCTAAATTTGTTCCCAGACGAGATGGGCCATACGAAATTACCAAGAAGGTTAGTCCAACAACTTATCTCATTTCGCCGGTAGGAAACCCCGAAGAATCTCTAGGGAAGTACCATTCACAGGATTTGACACCATTTGTAGACGGTGGTTCGCATGAGGGCGAAGCACCGAATCCTGTTATACCCAAGAGACGTCGCGGACGCCCGAAGCGCGAGGGCATTGAGCTAGTCCAGGAACGAGGGCGTTCTCCTTCACTAGAGGGGGAGCCTGTAACGAATCGAACTCAAAATCTACTGAACCGATGTTTGTACGACTTTTACTAAAAACTAAACTACATATAGACTACTTTTTATCATAGAAATCCCACGGGTTCGGAATTTAATCGGAATTTTTTTTTGTCGATGAGTTCCACGTGGGTAGAGTCGTGCTAGTGTACTAGGCTAGTGTACATATTAATTTTTTTTATTTAATCAATTAAACTAATACATAGTCGTAATAAAGGAACGTCAATATTAGTAATTTTTTATTTGTATTAAGAGAGTACGCGAAGATTTAAACAATCATCCAGCCCATATACGAAACAGAAGATTTTGACAATTTCTGTAAACAATTCCGATTATAACTTTTATTTTTATAATTTTTTTATTTAATTCAGGAGTAAAGACGCTTTTGCGTGTAGTTTCGTATAGTGAAAAAAGCTTGCTTTTGTTTTCTTTTTATGAATGGTCCTTGTCGGAAGCTGGCCTACGGAGCGTTGGTCCGTAACATTGTGGGTGGAACAATCACTCGCTGTGGGATAAAATTTTCGCTTAAAACGAGTGTTGCTAAAGTGGAGAGACTACACGAGCTGTGCCTTTATTCAGACAAGTTAAATAAAGACGATACCATAATGTTTTCAAGCTTTAGAAATTAATCCTATCTTTATTCTAAAACGACTACTTCAACTCTTAAATTTCTACACATTATTGTTTAAATGTGCTATAGCTGATCAACCAAGTAATAGCTCCTCCCCATACCATATTAATATAGCTTTTCGAAAAATATGCCATGTCAAAGAAAATCGTCTTGGTACTTTTATTCCACGACTTATTATTTGAAATTTCATGAGTATTTATGAAGTTACTTATGAAACTTTTAACTTAAAAGCAATAAAAATAATGTTAAAATTTCAACAAAGAAGGCAATTGTTGGAAACTAATCTTAACATAACATGTACTAATGTAGGATTTTTATTTGCAAATAAAAATTCTATTTAATGTTTACATAAAGAAATTCTATGTTATGTTTACATAAAGATTATAGATAACGGATCGGCACTTGTCTATCGCAGCTACATAAAGTTTTTTACTGTTATAATATGTGCGGTTGAAATTATTTTAATGCAATATTCTTATTATTTACCTCGTAACTTACGAAATGAAAGCTCTTTTATTATTTGTTGAATTCTTTGAGCCCCTTGTAAATTGTAGGGGACAATGAAAAACATTTCTTTTATGAAGCTTTCAATAAACACCTCCAGTTTTATCGAAGAAAGTTTGTGTCAAGAACGTTTTTCATACAAATTTTGCTTTAGAAATTGATGCCTATAGTGAAGTGTATATTATTAAAGATCGTTTTCTTTATTCTTGAAGTCATTTAATATTAAATCAAATAAACAAATTGATAAAGAATAGAAATATTTTTTTTAGATGGCGCTGTTCAATGTCCTGTAGAATTGACAGGACTTCTGTAGTCTATACGTTATCCTGGTTTATAAGAAATAATTGTGGCAAATTTCAACGATATTGATTCAGCGGATTCGTCGTGAAAGAGTAAGAATCATACATCCACACTCACAAACTTTCGCATTTTTAATATAAGTAGGATTGGCATTCAGTACTGTACGGTAAATAATTAGATTATAGAGATATACGAGTATATGTATATAATATAATATGCAAATCTACCATTGTATAATCCATTAAAACATATCAATACAATTATACTAACAATTAAAATTTATTGCTTGTTTTAACGAAAATTATTTAGTCCTTGCCCCGTCACAAAGGCCTGCGCAAACAGGAAAACATGTTTGGAATAAGTGATGACAGTCTCAGGATCAATACAGGAAAATAGACACAAATAAAGGACATCTCGTAGATGAGTTATGAATCGGAATTTATTGACAGCGACTGCGTGACATAAAAATATAGAATTTTTTAAGGCTATTAATCATGATATCAACACGATATTTTTTCCTTTGCACTTATTTAATAAATAAGAAGCAATTTTCTCGAAAGTCAACCCAATAATTCTTAGTTATATAACCGGTAGTATAGAACCGGTTATACTCACTTCTTTTTCTATCGGGTGAGCCCGACTAGTTTCGAACCCATCCGGGGCACTTATTCATGAGCTCTTTACACGACGTTATCGCGGCGGGAAACAATAATTCTTTCTTAACAACGCAATGTAACATTGACGGTTTGAATGTTTTTTATATTATTGAATAACTAATAAACTAATATAAAGGAGGGTGTATTTGAAACATGTAACATCACAATTAGTCCTGCCATTCCATAGTTGGGCATAGGCCTCCTTCATATGTAGGAAAGGGTTGGTTCCCATGCGATTTATTACGTTACAGATATATCTCAAGAATTCTCCAGAGATATATAAGTTTATCAATCATGTTTTCCTTCACCGAAATAAATTGTTAATATCAATCAGACACAAATTTTAATAGAAAAACTCATTGGTCACAGCGTCCGGCTATCGTAGAGGTTTGCTCGGTGAATACTAGTTATAATGAATTGTACTTAAAATAAAGACATAATATACAGCGGACTTTTTGTAGCCAAAATTTCAAAAATTAAGGTTATATTTCTTTATATTACTAATTTACACAAAACCTTAATAAATAAATAAACTTAAACCTTTGTCGACAATCACTCATAAAAATACCTTTACTTGTTTTTTAGTATCTCTTGAATAGGCAGAAAGAGAGACAGTATAATATGTAAGAAAGAAACTATTCAATTAAACACTTAATTGAAAACTTAAGCAAATTATTATTTTCAATTATTATTTTTATTAAAGATTAATTTTACCACAACAGAACATAGTAAAAACGATATGGGCCAAAAGGTCAAGTTTGTAGGGTAGGTTACGATGGTAGCGGCAGCAGCGGCCTCACGCTCCGCCGCATGCGAGGCCGCTGAACATCAAAGCCTTCGAATTATCCCCTCCGGCGATCACATGCAGCGGCCTTAATCAATCAACCTTATTATCTCACATAATGAGTAAGTAAAATATATGTATAAAAAAATAGTTAGCTTGAGCTTTTTTCCAATTACATCTATCACTAGCGTTCTACCCCTGCTTCGAACGGGTATGAAATATCCATGTCACTAATAGAAAAAAAATGATTAAAATCGATCCTCTAGTTTTGATTTATTCATTACTGCCCGGGGCGCGCAAGCGTTAAATTTCGAGAAAAACAATTCCCCTCTCCCTATACTAAGAATTTCCTGCTATCTTTGGAATATCTAAATTCATATACTATATATTTACTGATTTATTTTTACATTTTTCCCTATGAATTTTATTTTTACAATTAATTGCAGAATGTCTTTGTATATAACATTCCTAGTCATTAAACAAACTCTTGAAAGAGCGACATATAGCTGCTAAATTCGATGTGTTATAGGGTGAAGCGCGGCCTCCTCACGGCATTTTAAATCTGTAATATCTCCGAAAATGTTCACTTAAATTACATGCTGCAAACGGCCATATTGATCTATACTAAATCAACAATTTATTTAAGGTACGTAATTGGATAAGAATTAATGCTGTATTGTATAAAAATTGCTTTAAACTTAAGGCATTATTTTGCGTAAAAAGTAAATGACAAGAATTGCTATTGTGGGTTATCCATAAGAGATAAACATATATCATCGTGGACTTTTCTGTAGACCTTTTCAAGGTGTACCAATACTTAGTACATCATTTTGATAAACCTCGTAGGGTTTAGCCTACGTTTGCAATGTAAGCGGAAAAAAATGTAATTATTTACGACATCACATTAGAAACCTTAAAAATTACAGTATTTCTCTATTCGGTATTGAATGTTACTATGCATATAAACCTTCCTCTTGAATCACTCTATCTATTAAAAATAACCGCATCAAAATCTGTTGCGTAGTTTTAAAGATTTAAGCATACATAGGGATATATGGACAAACAAAGAATGTGACTTTGTTTTATACTATGTAGTGACTAGCAATCGCCAGCAGCTCCGCCCGCGTGGTAAGGTTTAACCCCGTAATATAGTCTTTTGATAACCATACAAATAGTTGAAGTGGGTTAATCTTACAAGCTAGACATATGCTGTCGTAGACTTTTATTAAGTACTTATTACTTACTATTGAAAAATATGTTTCTTTATTTGCGTTCTTTAGCTACTATCGAATGTTGTTAATATTACAAGGAATAGCGATTGAATATTTTTAATATACCTATGCTTTATTTGACTGTAGGCTAATCAAAGCTTATTCCACTATCATTATATCCAATCTGGCCTCGTTGCTGATCGACTTTCCGCGGCCCGGGAATAGTGGCCTCGGAAATTGACAGATCGCGTGCTTTCCACTGTATGAACTTGGTAACCTTCTTGCCTTATCCAATGTCAATGTCACAACAAAGATTAGGTATATAAAAGAAGAGCTTTAACCCGGATTTATTTTAGTCTTACAGCACTTGATCCTCCTTACATTGGAAAACAGGCCAAAGATGTGGTATCCGGCTGAGTAGAATAGATCACCCTCAATTCTTGCCGAGGTGTCGTAAAGTACGACTAAGGTAAGAAGATCGCTGTGTGGTATCCGGCTGAGTAGAATAGATCACCCTCATTTCTCACAGAGGTGTCGTAAAAGGCGGCTAATGTAAGTTGACCACTTGATTCGGAAATAAATTTGGTTTTTTTTATGTTAGTCCTATTTTTTTTTAATTTGGATTAACTAACGAATCGATAGGAGACTGATATTTTATGTAAATTACTTGTGCACTGACAACTTTATTCCGATCTGTTAAATATGTAAAATGATTGTCTTTTTTTTATTTACGTCTAAAATGTACAAATTATATCTATCTTAAGTTATTTACACGCTAGGATTATACAAATCATGCCCAAGAATGCTGGCAGCGCTGAATTGCTAAGTTGATTCTTTGTACGAAAAAGGAGCCAGCCCTCTTGTCACCTGAAGAGGCAATTAATCGAGGTGTTAAAGGGGATAAAAAAATTTGCATTTTGACTCCATGGTCCTAGGGTCCATGATTGTCTTGGTAAAATGACATTGTTACTTGAATGACTGGAATGAATGAATTGGAGGGATGACTACAATTAGTGTTCAAACCATTTCAATTCAAGTTGTAGTCATTGGGTAGCTACTTTCAGACATATTAATAAAAACAAAGTCATAAACCATTTCGTTTCCTAACAACGATAAATTCCGTTATCACTTCCCATTTGGAAGTGCTAGGACAATATTTGCCATTAATTATTTTATATGCAAAATTCAATATAACTGAATAATGATTCATATCATTGCAAATATTCTTGTAGTCGTTTTAAATGATAAGTCATAGCGCTCTCATTAAGAACGGAAAACATTTGCTCTGATTTCTTATCTCAGTAATCAGAAGAGGTTTACTGCATTTCTGCTTAACGTAACTGGAATACGTATATACCTAAAGCTAGAAATAAATATCATTTTGTATGAAATACGGTATAACAAAATCATCGGATAAACAAATAGTTTCGATCTGATATTTATTTGTGTGTAATCATCATCCTCCTGCCTTTATCCCACTCTAAGTGGGGTTGGCACAACATGCTATAAACATGTTGTTATATGATTTGGCTATGTATTTTACGACCGGCCGCCTGCCTGACGTCAACTTACCTTAGTCGCATTTTAGACTCCTCGGTTAGAAAGAGGTGGTCTATTTTACTCAACTGAATAACACACAGTGGGTCAACTTATCTTAGTCTCCTTTTACGACACCTCGGTAAGAAATGAGGGTGGTCTATTCTACTTAGCCGGATACCACACGGCTATTGTCTGAAATACGTTATAACAAAATAATCGGATAAACAAATACCTATATGTAATTTATTTATGTGTAATATAATATAACATTTCTTTGTAGGAAAGACATTGTGTAACAAATGTGATATTGGAAATACGTACAATGTAGGACCAACGGCTTATATAATAGGAATAATCCTATTCATACTCGCGTCCCACATGGTTGGGTAATTTGTACATAATACATAAGGCTATATGCTTAGTTCAATTGTTCTATATCTGTACAAATTGCTCACTTTGTTTTAATTAATGAAATAATTAATCAGGACAGATTCAGATTAGATCAGAACGCTGCCAACATTCTTGGGACCATTCCACGAGGGCATGATCTGTAAAGGCCTAGCGTGTAGGTAATTTAAGATAGTTATAACTAGTACATTTTCTCTGTAACTTAATTAACCTTGCTTATAAAAAAAAATCAGGACATACAATGATTTTGTGTACTATGTAGCTATATGTATTTATTTATCTTGTGTATCCTTCAGCGAAACCCTGTTATAGGGGTTGTCCCATGCTTCAAGCGAAACAAATTTAACTCTATAAAAGTATGAAACATTAGTTTTGATTAACACGTAGACCTTTACATAGATAATGTTTGTTTTTATTTGGCTAATGCTAGTTTTTTGTATTCACTACTGTTTTGCGAACATATGTAATGTGAAAATTGCAACGTAAATGAAAGGCGGCTGACCGTTGACTGTTTTATTGACTCAAACAACCAAACTACCTACATACAATATTATAATACCCAACACCTTTCCCGTCTTAATGATGTATATACACTTAACCTAAATATTCTTATATAATAAACAATGAAATGAAATGAAACTAAGCCTAAATTCTAGTCTGCCTTTGTGACCGCCCGATTATAAGCACGTAATGCTCGAGCTGACGTCTCAGGTGGGATTGGAGACGAAGGGAAAACTAGATATTTTTCTATATTTCTCTCTTTGCTATTAACCTGCTGGCCTACTTCCACTTCCTCCAGGGAGTCTTTTAAGGTATCATCTGTTGCCTCATCCTTGTGCTCTGGACTCGTTTCCGGTTTGCTGACACCCGCCCGAGACAATGAGTAACGAGATTTATCAGCGAGGGATATGATCTGATCTTGATGTCTCCGCCAATCGAGTCCGTTATTCATCCGAACTTTAAAAGATACAGGACCCGTTCTTTTAGTGACTGTGCCTTCCAACCACTTATCTCCTCTAACCGAGTAGTCTCTCGCGAGTACTGGGTCCCCTACCTGGACATTCCTGGGCGTGCCCCCCGCATTTAGTGCCTGTCTGTGTTGAGCGGCGCGTGCTACCTCCGCCACATCGGGACGCAATGCATCTAAGCGGTTGCGCAATCGCCGCCCTAACAACAAAACCGAAGGTGGCACCCCCGTGGTAGCATGTTCACAATTTCGATAACTAAATAAAAATTCGCTTAAAGCTTGACACACATTCTCGCCAGCATGCGCCGCCCTTTTAATAGCCTTTTTTACTGTTTTCACAGCATTTTCCGCAGCGCCATTACCCTGTGGTCTATAGGGTGCGACTAACACATGTCTTATACAATTATTGTTACAATAGTTCTTAAATTCGTATGACGAAAACGGTGGTCCGTTGTCAGTTACCAGTTGTGATGGTAAACCGAACCTACCAAATATAATCATAATCGCAGAGATAGTGGCTTCTGCTGTCGTTCGGCTCATCGGCAAAGCTTCGATCCATTTCGAGTGGGCATCTACTATAATAAGATATCGCTTACCAAAACATTCCGCGAAGTCCGCGTGTAGGCGCTGCCAAGGGTGTAGCGGGTATTCCCAAGGATGTATTTCCGCGTGCGGCGGCGAGTCGCGCACCAATCGACACCCTTCGCAGCGTTTACAAACATTTTCTAAATCACTGTCTAAACTTGGCCAATAAATATAATTGCGCGATAGATTTTTCATTTTATTTAGTCCCAAATGACCCTGATGTATTTCCTCTAATAATTGTTTTCGCAACGTAACCGGAATAATAATTCTAAACTTATAAATTAGACACCCAAAATCGACGATGATATCGTTTTTTCTAGCGAAGTACGGCTTCTCCTCATCACAACTGGTACTGGCCGGCCACCCAAACTTTACATATCCTACTATCTTACTCAATATCTTGTCTTTGCTAGTCTCCCTACTAACATCGCGGAAATTAATCGGTAACCAATCGTGTACCAAATTTACATACGTTTGCGGACGAGTGTCGCGGTGTTCCGTGGACACAGGTAACCTTGACAAGGCATCTGCGGGACCATTCTGCGTCGAAGTTACGAACTTAACCGAAAAATCATATGCTGCGAGTCGAGCCGCCCACCGCTGTAATCGGCTGGCTGCCGTTTGAGGTATACCAAACTTATCCCCAAATATATGACTCAACGGTTGGTGATCCGTACGTAATTCGAACTTTCGTCCGTATAAATATTGATGATGCCTGGTTACCCCAAAAAAAATAGCCAAAGCCTCCTTATCGAACTGACTGTAATTGACCTCGGCAGCGTTGAGCGTCCGCGACACGCAGCTGACCGGGCGCTCGCTGCCGTCCGGGTACCTGTGCGCCAGCACCGCGCCCACTCCGTACGCACTGCTGTCCACTGACAGCACTAGAGGTAGACCCTCCTCGTAATGTGCTAACACACGCTTGCTAAGCAATGACTCCTTTGCAGCCTTAAACGCCCGCTCACACTCCGTACTCCATTTCCAACTCACGTTTTTTTTTAAAAGCGCATGTAAGGGGTGTAACACGATACTTAAATTTGGAATGAATTTACCGTAATAATTTAAGAGTCCTAAAAAACTTTTCAATTGTGTCGTATCTGTGGGCCTAGGTATATCCATAATAGCTTTTACTTTTGTTTTATCCGGATGCAACCCCTCTGCGTTAATTATGAACCCCAAATATTTTACCGATTCTTGCAAAAAATTACATTTTTCTACCCGAACTGTTAACCCCATATTACGTAAACGTTCAAGCACTTGACGTAAATTACACATATGCTGAACTCTGCTAGTACCCGTAACACAGATATCATCCAAAAACACCACCGTATTAGGTACTCCCTTTAAAGTTTCCTCCATTAACTTTTGAAACTTTTCGGGTATGCATGACAAGCCGAAAGGAGTGCGGCGATAAACGAATGTCCCTAAATGTGTAGTAATCGCGGTACACGGTTGTGAATCTTCCGTTAGTAATATCTGTTGATATGCGTGCGTTAAATCGATTTTGGAAAATTCGATTCCTCCACTCAATGAAGCAAATAACTCTTCAATACGGGGCAGGGGGTACATATCGCGCTTAAGAATAGGGTTTATAGTAATTTTGTAATCCCCGCAAATTCGTATATCGCCGTTGTTTTTAATCACGGGCACAATCGGTGTGCCGTAGTCGGAGTGTTCGACGCGATAAATCGTCCCCTCTCCCTCTAGCCGCTCGAGTTCACGGCCGACCCGAGCCCGCAGCGCCAGCGGCACGGGCCGCGCGCGCACATACACCGGCGTAGAATCCGTCAGTTGCAAATGGAGCCGTTTTTTACATAAACCTAATTTATTCGTAAAAACCTCTGGAAATTCTGATATCATCCGGCTCACGGATTGATCTTCTATGATTTCATTAAGGTTAATTTGTTTTATATTTAATGCGCGAATCCATTCTCTTCCCAAAAGCGGAAGACCCCCGTTTTTAATGACATGTAATGTTAAATTATGTACTAATAGCTCTCCCAGTTTAACGTCGCCCTGAATATATCCCATGGATTCAATGCGGGAGCCGGAATAACATCGTAACATAATATTATCTTGTTTTAACATTTTGTGCGAAAAACTTTGACGATACAAATGTTCGTTAATTGCTGAAATTCTACTACCCGTATCGATCTCGCACTTTATTAGATGTCCATCAATTTTTACGCATAAAAAATAAGGCTTGTTACCTTTCGTTTCCAGTTCGATATTAAAGAAATCCTCATCACCTGAACTTTCAGTCTCCGTTACGTAATGCTGCCCGTGTATAGCACGACCACTAGCACTATTGCCTTTTTTGCACATCACTTTTAAATGGCCCCGTTGGCCACACACATCACAATTATAATTGGCGAACCGACACCGGTCCGCTCGGTGCGCCCTGCCGCACCGCCAGCAGCGCGCCGCTGCCGCCGCGTCCGGCGCGCGGCCCCTCGCCGGCCGCCGCGCGCTCGCCTGGTGCAGGCCCTCGCCCGCGTCGCCGCCCGCACCCGAGGTCGTGCCCGCCGCGCTCGTCGCAGCGCTTACCTCCGCGTGCCTCTCCGCGGCCTCCAGCGCCAGAGCCAACTCCACCGCCTCCTTGTAATTAATTTTCTTCTCGGCGAAAATTCGAGACCTCATAGCCTCGTCCGCCAGTCCCGAAACGAACTGGTCGCGAAGATTTTCTTCCAAATTCGAGCCGAAGTTGCATGTCGCCGCGAGATGCTTTAAATTTTGTAAGTATTCGGTTAAAGATTCACCAGCAAGCTGCCTTCGTAACCGAAACATGTGGCGTTCCGCTATCTCTGACCGTTGAGGTTCAAGATGTTCCGATAAAAGTGTCACCAGTTCCTCAAAAGATTTCTTTTCTGGGTGGTCGGGCGAACATAAATCGCACATTAGAGCGTATGTTGTTTCACCGACTACTGTGATTAACAATGGCACTCGTAAACTGTCTTTAATTTCGTTCAACAGTATGTACTGTTTCACACGACGCACGTATGCCGGCCACTGCTTAGAAGTTACGTCAAAAGGTTCCAACTTTCCAATAGGCATGATTATTTATCGGTAAAATCACTTAAAACTCACTAAATTTAAAAAAATATCCCGTACTCGTCGCCAGTGCAACGTAAATGAAAGGCGGCTGACCGTTGACTGTTTTATTGACTCAAACAACCAAACTACCTACATACAATATTATAATACCCAACAAATGTTCTAAATGTCAGTGAAGACTTTTATTTCATGATCGTTCGTGATATCACATACCTTGAATCGAAGGGATAATTGATTTGATTACAAAAAAATTACAAGGCCCAGTGTATTAAATCGAAAAGGTGAACTTAAACATCAAGGCCCTTTCCTGAGGGTCACAATGAATATTTCCCAAGACCTTGTTTGTATGCATTGGCTATATTATGGTGAATCACGATATCAATTGATCTGAATAGTTTTTGTTTCCGTCTTGTTAAATGATTTGATGATGTTTATTTTGGTCCAATATTAGATTTGTAAGATTAATACTTAGTATATTCTTTTTATTCGTAAATACCTGTGTAAATTTTAAAATATGCTTCAACGTTTAATCAACTTTTTTCTCTTATATATTTGATATTTTAAGCGGTTATATCGAGGCGAGATAAATCTCTCGGAAGAAATCTTCTCTTTAAATTAGTAGTTTTATCCGCTATTTTACATATTCTTTAAAATCTTTTTATATTGTTCTATATAATTGTTAACGCACACTATATACAATAACACGATATAATAGGAATACCACAATTCCCGTTCTGGAAGTCAGTGGCGACAACATAATAATGTTATGTTACCAAAAAGCTTTTGATAGGATTATTCATTTGAGATATTTGTTGGATTCTGTTGCTGCGAGCGACAATTTGGCAGATTGCAAAGATTATATTAAATTTATAAATTGTTATCTTTCACAAGTGAGTGGTCATTGTACTCGTATACAATGGATATCTATCACAAAGAGTTGTGGTGTATTGCGAATCCATTACGTGTAATCCAAGCCTCAGAAAACACAATGAGAATCATATTAAACGTTGTTACGGTTAAGTAACTTTCTAGGAATTCAGCTACTCGTTTCCCGACACCTAGGAAACCTGAATCTGACTCCTGTCTAAAAATGTTTCCATCATGAAATCACAAACAGACAGACAGGCAGATTTTTTAATTACACAAGAAAGATTATATGTATGTACTGTTTTACATAATGTACAAATGAGTTTAAGCTGTTCATTTTCCAAATAAATAACAATAATTAAAACTCTTTACATTTAGACGTAACTCTACAGGCCTTGTATTTATGATAATTTATTCTAGGTTTTAATTCTTTATTAGTATGGGTATAGCAACTAGGAATATCTAAAGGTCATGAACACAAAAAATACTCCAAAGTTACTAATGGAATCGTATATTAATACTGCCCTTTTTAAAATTTATCGTCGCTGAATACGATATCGAAGTAAAAAACTAAAGGAATATATTTTCTTATTATGGCAGTGAATTTAAAGTACTTGCTATGAATTTTTTAATCCTATTGAGGATAATAAGAATGGGGGACATCTTAAGGTAAGCAGGATAACACATTCTTTTGTCCGTGGTATTTATACGAGTATATAATTTTGGTTAATTACTTCATTTCTCTATAATGTGATAACGACCCGTTAAAAAATGAATAGTATTCATAAATTTGTATTAGAGTGGAATGAGGTAAGTTTATTAGACAGTTTTTATAAACTATATATTTAATTTATTCACAACATACAATTATCATTAAAGTTGCCCAACTCGATAATGGGGTTACATCCTTTACACAAACTTATCTTAAAATATCATCAAACCCTATTCTATAGTTGTCCGACGATAAATTTATCTAACATTTTCCAATCAGAGTACAGTGTTGCCTTTGTGGTTATTTATTTATCATATTTAAGTCCATTCAAGTTTCCATTATTTTTGAATTGTCAAATGATTTTGAATAAGCTACTACTGATGCGGAAGTTTGCTGTTAACGCGAAGAAAGGGCAAAAAAATACGGGGATACTCTTTAAAAAAAGATTCAAAATTGATCAAATTACGTGTTAATCGTTGCAGTATATTGCGTAGCTAACTGCAATTAAATACATTATTATCTCTCTAATAATCTTCAACTGTATCATCATCTTCCTGCCCTTATCCCACTCTAAGTGGTATAAACATGCTGTCACATGATTTGGCTACGTTTTTACGACCCGCCGCCTGCCTGACGTCAACTTATCTTAGTAATATTTTACGTCACCTCGATAAGAAAGAGGGTGGTCTATTCTACTTAAGCGGATACCATACGGTGAGTCACTTACCTTAGTCGCCTTTTACGACACCTCGGTAAGAAATGAGGTTGGTCTATTCTACTCAGCTGTTCTGTTTAAGCTGCTTAACATTATAAAATAATAAAACGATTCAATACACAGAAGAACATTTGCCGATAAGGTAAAATTGAGGCCCCTTATTCTTCACCTTGAATAATTTATTCCGATCACACATCTCGGTTACAGGGTCCCCTTAGTAACATATAGATGCCTCCAGCTTCATATTCAGAAAATGTCACCATTGGTCCAGTGTATACGAAAATTATGTTAGAGATATACAATTTGAAAGTCAATAAGTATTATATCGAGTCTAGAGTTACAGAATAATAAAACATTTTGGATATAATGGCTAGAGAGATTCTACTATTATTTCGGAAGACTGTTATCCACTAATGTTAAGAATCTTAGTGGATGCCAGTATCTACAAGGTAATATGTTGGTAGATTCTATACTTTAATGTGGTTAAGATACATATACAGAGGAAATCTAAATAATTTTTTTTATACCAGATCAAGTAACGCAGATCTAGTCGGGTGGTTATTGTATCATTTTGCCAAATAAATTATATCAATCATGATGGGACGCAACATGCGTCGATACGTTAGCCTCGTCCCATATCAAGGAAACAGCGTCAAGACCTGGAGCCGCGGCGGAAATAGCCGAATACAGCAAACGGCGGAAGGTGCATCTCTCATACAGAGTTATATATTTGTGCCGTTTGCAGTTGAGACCCTAGGGCTATGGAGTCAAAGTGCAAAAAAATTTTATCCGCTTAACACCTCGGTTAATTGCCTCTTCAGGTGACAAGAGGGCTGGCTCCTTTTTCGCACGAAGAATCAGCTTAGCGATTCAGCGCGGAAACGCTGCTCGCATTCTTGGTACCATTCCAAGTGGGCATTATTTATATAGTCCTAGCGTGTAAGTAGTTTAAGATAGATATAACTTGTACATTTTTATTTATCTAATAAAATAGACAATTAATTACAATTTTGATTTAGTTCATGGAAAGCAGCTATCCTACTCAATAAAACTTAACACAAAGTACCAAAGCATATATTTAGAGGTCCAACATAAAGTACATTTCAGTCCCAAAGTTGAGTAAATTAAACTCACGTGATCCTAATGTAAATAACCGTAATAACATTTATTCCAGGTCACTAGTTTGCAGGAAATTCCGATATCGGAGAAGCAAATACAGGTTATGCGTTTCCTGTGATCCGAGCGGAAGGTAATAGAGCGTTGGTAGCCTAGCATAACGTATTCCTGATATTACTTATCACAAAACATAAGCTACTTCATTAACGTTTTATCCGGATGATGTTTAAAATTGATACGCCGTGTGGTATCCGGCTGAATTGAAATAGCACTACCCTCATTACTTACCGAGGTTTCGTAAAAGGCGACTAAGGTAAGTCGACCCGCCGTGTGGTATCCGGTACAGTAAAATTGACCACCCTCTTTCTTACCGAGGTGTCGTAAAACACGACTAATATAATTTGACGTCAGGCAGGCGGCCGGTCGTAACCAAATCATGTGACATGTTTGTAACATGTTATGCCGACCCCACTTAGAGAGGGATAAGGGCAGGAGGATGATGATGTTTAAAATTGATGGCAAATCACACGAGTCTGTCGGTCTGGTATTATACACAAATTTTCTTGCAGTTTTGTCCAACGGACGGAGTGATTCACAAGGAAGATTTTAGCGAATAATTTTTAACGGCTGCTAAATTCGTTGAAATATGGCGATATATGTTGAAAGTCAAACCTCCTGAGGGCTTTCATCGAAAACGCTACCTCATTTCCAGCCTTTTCGAGATATAACAAAATAATGTATGGTGAGGATATTCCTAATTTATAGGGCTACAGAGAAAGAAAAAGGGAAGTCAGCCTAAAATATTTCCTGTTATAATATAGTAAAAGCAAATAATTTAATTAATTTCATTTTTTTTCAAAGGCTTACAAAATTACTAATAAATTTGTTAACCCCTCCAGCTAAGCTAAATGCTTATGTTTGGAGTGGGTTCACGTCGGTAGTATAATGGCCAGGATTCGAACCCACGACCTCATAAAAGCAAGTCGTCTCAAACCATACTGCTGCCGCCGTTTTTAAATTCGAGTGTATCTATCTGTCTCTTTGTTTTATGTGTGATTAGACAAAAATAAGTAAAGTACTGCATCTTCCGTGGCATTATTTATTGACACTCTCACTAACAGACCTGCCTATGGCTCCTCTACTCTAGTATAATAACTCTATGGATATACCACGGATTCCAGTCATGATTATGCAAAGTTCGATTTAGTAGCTGTAGTTATACTATAAAACTAATCAAGATCAACACATTTGGCACAGTATACCTTGTACACCGGAATAACATTTAGGCTATAGAAATCCTTTAATTCTACAGGAATAACATGACATTGAAAAGCGCCATCCAGATATAATTCATAATAAATACCAGCTAGAGATATTGTTCTATAATCTTAGTAATTAATAGTGTGTACATAATAAAGGACCTCAAACACACAATGGTAGCCGGTCAATGTGATGGTAACGAATCCTATTCCTTCCATATCCGTCCGCGGCGGTACTGCGCTTGCATGTTGATTGCCATCATTATTATTGAAACAATTGTACTCAAACTATACTAACGACCTACATATCAGATATAAAAACTTTTAAAATACAACAACCATTGGTTTTGGATTAACGTTGACGTAAATTGAGTATTATTTATTGTTTCGTTCACCATATGTATACATTGTAATACATTGCAAAGACTTCTTACGCTTTGGAGTATATCTTAAATAATTTATAGAATTAGACGGTACTTTGCGGAGGTCCATAATACAAAAGTAATGAGAATATTATTTTGCTATAATCCGCGATAAAAGAAAATATATGTAATGCTAAATGTAGAGTGTACTATTCTTTTTCATACCTGATACATGCAGAATTTCTAAGAACTCATGCACTAACCGACACCTATGGCACAACAATACACAAGCACTGCACATATTCACCACCACAATGTCAACAATTGTTTCTCCCCGTAACCGAAGCATCGTCAGGAGATAGACTACACGACAAAATCGTAACGCCTTTTGTATGTCTTAAATTGATAGGGACACCAAACTTAGGACATGAAATTAATATTACTTTTTTATTTATTATGTACCATAAAAAACGTTAGAAAAATATTTTTAATAAAAAAGTGTACAAAGGTCAACCTATCCCTAAGATAAATATTATTAAATTTGTAATTACATTTAATACATACAAAGTAAAATAAAGTTTATATAATACAGTTAATAACTAATTTACAAATGTTTAATAGTTGAATATATGTTAGATCTGTCGTTATATCTTATTTATTATTATAGTTACTTCTGTTAAAAAAAATATCGCTGAATTTTTTTATTTAATTCTACGAATTTTATTCGCGTATATACCTATATACAATTGAATACTTAATATATTGGGACTATATATATGTATGTCAAATATATTTCCATTTATTTTCAATCACGTTATCAAAAGTTGTCAGCTAATGTTTGGCAAGACAGACCCTTAAATCTGAGCTTGGTTTTGAGGCTCATAATTAGCGACTGCATTTTAGATCCGTATGTCAACACTGGCAACACTCACTTTTCAAAGACTAGTCTTCAAGTATTCTTCGGTATTTTGGACAAAATAATCTCGCGTAGCATCCCAAACTCTGCCGAAAAATATCCGAATTGGATTTGGCGACTGATCTCTTTCCTCCTCCTCTTATTCTTTATAACCATTCAAGTTGCTGTCGTTAAACCAGAGATTATTTGTATAATCGTATTATATTAAGTAATTCGTAGTTGTGAGCTATTAATTGTTAAACATTTGGGGTTGTGTATTATATATGTGTTAGGCGTCACGTACCACAAATATATTTGACGTTGTACGTGTTAAATCGCCTATGAATCAGCTTAGCAGAATTAAATTTAGTACTCTTATGCACACCAGTACCTATTAACCTTATTTCAACTACCCGCGAAGAATTGTTAAGTCTCTTCACGCCAAGTTTTTAAAATACATTAAATATTATTAATATACTGTTGTCGACATAATTTAATCTACACTAATAAGTCTTAAGAATTATATATTCATTGCACGTTAATTATTTCCTGTCACTAGATTGATCGGCTTAACAGTTACTCTACACTATTTTAATATTAAACAATTGCAATAATTCATTTTGTACCCTAATTAAAAAATGAGATTAAAAAATATATCAATGCAGTGATATATATTTTTTAAATTAAAACAATGAGATTTTATAATCGTGATGAACAAATTATAATAACTTTTTGTATGGAGGTTCAATTTTTAAATCACAAACTGTTATTTGTTGATAACAATATTAAAATTAGAGACAATATATTGTCATCAATATTTGAATTGATAAAAAAAAATAAAATAAATAAAATAAGCCTTTATTGCTAATACATAGTAAAATTATACATCTAAAAAACTATTGCCTTCCTAATTATTACTTTAATTAATTATTTGCTTTGCTATTTAGTCGGCAACCGGTGTTGCTTCTTCTATAGCTTGTCTTTCGACAAAGGCCTCCTCTAAAGATTTCCACTCCGTGCGATTTTTTGCTATTCTCGGCCACAATGGTCCTGCTGTGTCCTTAATATCGTCTTCCCATCATTTGGTCTGTCTACCTCTGCTTCTTTTAGTTTGTCTTGGGTACCATTCTGTTACTGATTTAGTCCATTTCTCGTTGTTCTCTCTCAACATATGACCTGTCCATTGCCATTTCAATACTCTGCATACCTTATCAGCTTGTCTGAATTTTGTTCTTTTCTTTATGTCTTGTAACCTTATTCTATTTATTATTTTCACTCCAATTGCGCTTCTTTCTATTGAGTTTTGACATACTCTAATTTTCTTCATCATCTGTTCTGTCAATGCCCAGGTCTGGCAGCCGTATATAAGGCACGGCAGGATGCATGTATTATACACTTTCCTTTTGTCTTGTATGGGTATCTCGTTATTTTTCATCACTTCCCTAAGCGACCAATATCTCTTCCACGTGTTGGCAATTCTCCGGTCTATTTCCACTTGCATAGTATTCCTTGGCGACAACAGCTGCCCCAAGTAAACATATTCCCTAACATACTCTATCTCTTTCTCGTTTACTTTTACAGGTGGTTTCTCGGAGGAGTTGGTCATGATTTTTGTTTTGGTTGTGTTCATTGATAACCCTGCCTTGGCGCTCTGATCAGTGAGCTGCTGTAACATTAGCTCCAGATCTTTATGATTTTCAGAGAATAAAACTAGATCATCCGCAAAGCGAAGATGATTTAAGTTTTCACCATTTATATTCAGACCATAATTTGACCAATCAAACTGTCTAAAAATTGTTTCTAGGACTGCAGAAAATATTTTCGGTGATATAGGGTCTCCCTGACGGACCCCTTTCTGTATCGGAAATTCATCTCCAGTTTGTTCGAGTCTTACTTGCGCACTGCTCTTTGAGTAAATGTTTCTTAGTATTCGTATATACTTCTCTTGAACGCCTTGATCTTGTACTGATTTCCAGATATACTGATGTTCCAAGGTGTCAAACGCCTTATTGAAATCCACAAACCCGATGTAGTAGGTTTTATTATATTCTTTATATTTTTGCATAACTTGCCTTAAAACATGGATGTGATCTATAGTAGAGAATTTACTTCGAAATCCGGCTTGTTCTTTCGGTTGATTTTCCTCTAGTGTAATGGCAATACGAGACAGAATTATTTTAGAAAATATCTTGTAGATATTAGACATAAGACTTATGGGTCTGTAGTTTCCTATTTCTCCTATGTCTCCCTTTTTATGTATCAATACAATCGTAGACTTGGTCCAATCTAATGGAATGTTTTCCGATATCAGGATTTCGTTAAAAATGTCTGTTAGTTTAGGTGCAATTACGGGTAACGTATCTTTTAGTAACTCGTTTGTTATGAGGTCTGAGCCTGGTGATTTATCTTTTTTTTGTGTTTTGATGGCTCTTACTGTTTCCTCATTTAAAATAGCAGGTACTACCGTTGTTGAATCGCACTTTACGTCTAAATTACACCCTTGTTCGTGCACAGATCTTTCGCTGTGGTATAAGTCCTTGTAGAAGTTTGTAGCTATCCTGAGGATCTCTGGTCTTTTACTAGTACGAATTCCGTCTTTGTTTTTCAGGTTTGGCATCCAGACTTTCTTTTCTGTTAAGGCTTTAAAGGCTTTTTTGGTACCCCCTGTTTTCGTGATGTAGTTTTCCAGTGTCCTCTGTCTGTTTTGTTTCCGATCACGCCTTATAAATTCATTAATTTTCTTACTAATTTCCGAAATCTTTTGACGTTGCACTTGATCTTTTTTCTTTTTTAACATTTCTTTTCTATCCGCTATTAACTGTTTTGTTTCTTGGGAAATTTTTCCTTTATTACTATTATTTACTTTTCTTGTTTCTGACTTTAAAATATTCACAATATAATCGTACCTTTCTTGTATAGGCGCGTTCCTTTTCAATTGGCTAACTGATTCTTTTATGTTATGAATAAGGGTGTCTTTGTTGCCTGTACAGACGAGAGCTGTTTGGTCTTTGTTGTGAAGCTTCCTATATTTTTTGTTGTGCATACTTGATAAAGTAGCTCTCAACATCCTATGATCTGTGTTAAAGTTTAGGTTATTTATAACTGACACATTTTTGAATGCTCTTCTGTTATTAGTCATAATATAATCTATCTCGTTCTTGTGTAGACCATTGGGTGAAATCCAAGTCCATTTCATTTTGTTTTTCTTTTTAAAAAAGCTGTTTAGAATACAGAGATTATTTTCTTGCGCAAATGTGACTAGTCTCGTACCATTTTTAGATCTATTTCTATACCCGTATGGACCTATGATGAATTCCTCTTCTAATCCACGTTTTCCGATCTGTCCATTGAAATCACCCATGATTATAATATTCTTGTGTGCACCGAGTAGTGTAGCTTGTAAATCTTCATAAAATTTCTCTATTTCCCTTACCTCCTCTTTTTTGTCTGATTCTGTTGGTGAATAAACTTGGATAATAGACCAAACTTCTTCTTTATTGTTACATAATGGTATTTTTAAATTAATAATTGCAATTCTTTCAGAGATTCCACTAATTTCTTCTATGTTTTTATACCATTTTTTCTTTATTAGAAACCCTACGCCAAAGAGGCCCGGGGTTTCTCCTTTATAGCAGAGAATATAATCTCCATAGTCTTCTATACCTTCTCCAAGTCTTCTCATTTCACTGATACCAATTATATCCCAATTAATTTTCTCAATAGCGTTTTCCAGCTCAATTAGTTTCTCTGGTGTGCGCAGTGATCTTGTATTCAAAGTTGCTATATGGATATCTATGTTATTTCTTGTCTTCTTAATGTTTTGTTTTGGTGGTTTTTCCTCTGATCCTGTTACTATTTCTTTTTCTTTTTTGTCTTTAGAGGGTAGTAGTCTTACAATCCCACGGTGACCAGCCGGCTTGGGATCGGTTTCCTTCCGGTTGCTGACGTCTAATTGTTATTGCCTCGAGTCTCCCATGGTGAAGGAGTTTGCCCTTGTCCGCATCATATCATAGACATTTTGTCTGCTTGCCTGTCTTTTATCGGTATTGTTTACAATGACATCATTTATTTGTTTTTTAGGTTGGGGGTTAGGTGGTGACGTAGACTCTTCCCTCTTTCTCTTATCCTTTAAGTCGTTTAACTTGCCCTTTATCACTATTTTGTCATATTTTAGGAACGCATAGTTGCCCTTCTGTCTTTCCTCTTTTAGTTCTTCTTGGAGCTCTTTCCTCTTCTCCACTATAGCTTTTGGCAGATCTTCTTTGACATACATTGATAAAAGCTTGCTTTAAATAAGGGATGCTAGTTATAACACAATATTCCACTTGCATAGCCGTGGACCACGGAAATGTGTTTTTTGACGAACGCAGTAGGTAGTTTCAGTTATCATACTGTAAACAAAGATTTGGCAAAGTGATATCACTAGGCTTTCACTAAAAGTTCCCTTAAGACAAAGTGTGACTTTTAAAACTTCACATTTTTGACTATGCTACCACGCTTATTTAAAAATAAGAAGTAATAGTATCTTTGATTCGATAAGTTCAAGCTATGTATAAAGTGTAAACAAAATATAAAAAATTATTGGTTTTATTACCTTTGTATGAAGCAACTTTGAAATGTTTCAATTATGTTTTCTTGTCATTTTTATGTTGCCTTTTTAAAGTACACTCACAAAGCCTGCTCTACATTTACCGAGAAATTGCAAGGTTGCCCATTCAGTAAATGAAATGTCAATACAATTACTAAATTTTTTGAACCATTTTTGGTGAATCCAATTATTTTATTTTATCATTTTATTTTCTCTGTAAAATTATGCAAAGATAAAATTTACATTAAAATATGTACCTACCTGCATAACTTATGGGCGAAATATCTAAATTATAAATAAAAATAGATTTAAGAATATAAGAAATATATCTTATGGTATTTTTCACTATGCTAATCCTTGCTATCTGCTAATCCTTATTGGAGTAGAAAGGTGGGTTTTATCTATAATTCTTTCCAAAGGAGAAAGACACGATTGCCTCTATTGATTTATTGATGTTGACAAAAAATAGACAAAGAATTTCATAAAAACTTATCTCGTAAATTATTAGGTTATTCTCTTCATTTTATTATTTAGGTTATTCTCTCATCATACAACTTAAACGGTCCAAAATTCAGAATTTTTAACCCTTTCCTTAACGAGTTATTGTGTATATTTTACGAGATATTGTGTTAGAAAACTTGAATGTTTATGCATCGATTATAGGCCGTTACTTAAAATATGATCTCGAGGTACGGCGTAGAACTTATCTACGAAACGGTAGAAAAATAACACACTAATGCATTCAGCTATTTTAGCTAAAAAGGAACAAAACAATATCCGGTCTTTATATTATTTTGATTTTAAATTATATTCTTTGCATTATAAAGAGGGCATCGTCCGTGCAGTAATGACGTGGGTGCCTGGCTATTTACGTCCGTTTAACTGGGAACTGTCAAACATAAGATTAGCGAACGGAGAATGCATGGCTTTGTATTTGATTTAACATTATTGGAACAAAACACTTGAACATTTATGCAAGTAGAATAAATTTTGCACAATCATATTCTGGTTCAAACGTAAATTCACAATGTAGGTAGGTACTGTTTTAAATTTTTCCAGCACTTATGTGCCGTAAACATTACTGGTTCCAAAAAAGCTGGTAAACCTCTAATTAAGTTCTATAAACTTCATTGTATAACTATATTTCATCTTTTCAATGTCAATTTGCTATGTATGATACGATTTCTTTTTAACTTCTTCAAATTTATGCTATAGAATTATTAGATTATAATTGATTGTGAAATTGGATTCTAGAATCGTGTAAATACACAATTCGTATATAAATTATTATTTAACTTCGTAAGTCAGGAATTCTGAGCTTATGTCTGTATCAGTTTCAAGCATTCAAAAAAAAAATGCATTCGTTACCAGGAATTAATTATGTACTCAGATTACTTATAATTATGTTCAACAACTTAAAATAAAATTGTAAACTTTTATGATTAAGTTATTTTTTACCCACAATAATTAATTTTATGATTAGAACTTATTGGTGTACGAAAATATTTCCCATCATTTCAAAGACTACAAGTTTGTGGGGTTTGTTTTGTATCTTATCATAATTTTTATCAAGCTTTTTTATTAAACGTTCGACTATCTAATCAATTACACACTAATTACAACATAAATGTTTAGTTTCCAACCTCAGATAGTTTAACAATAAACTGTTATCGGCGTGGGTAGCTTGACTGTAATCTATTAGTTTATTTTGGATAAAGTATTTTCTATAGTTATGTATACCCGTTCATTCATTTCAATGTCCGGTATAATCTTGCCATTGGAAGAAGGCCATTGTGATGTATCACCCGCTCTCTTCGCGCCGCAGCTCTCCCCGGAACGCGTATTTCGTTAGTGTTACTGTAGGTAACCCGACCGACGCAAACGGCGCGCGCTCGCCAGTCATCGAGCGGCGGCCATCTAATATACAACTGTGAAGCTTTGTGAGAAATACTTCAGTTCATGTGACATGCGCGCCCATATTATATGAAATTTGAAATAAAAACAAACTTTCGTATTGGATTTCAGTGATCAAACTAAGTGAAAGTGAAGTGTGGTTTTGACTTTTATTCTTAAAAGTTCCGTAGACTGATCTCAGTTTACGCTTGTGCTGTGTTTATGTTCGAGCGCGGCGCCCGATCCATCTGCCTCGTTGGAGGGACGTCGCCCTCGAGGATTCTGTAAAGAGGTAGGTCCCTTACATGTGTGTTTTGTATTTTATCTAAAAGAAAAACAAAATTCGGGTTAAATACATTTTACTGCCTCTAAGGATTTATGTCCAAAGCCGACTTAGTCCTCACAGGTGCTTTACAATTAAATTTTATTCGAATAGAATATCGTGGCGGCGATATCCAACTGTGTCAATTTTAATATAAAAGTTGTTATTAAAAATTAAATCTTCATTGAATTTTGTTATGAAAGTGGGTAGAGCATTTCTATGATAATTTATCTACCTAGGCTACATAAGAAATTCTATTAAATCATTCCGTCGATTTTGCTTACCCAACGAAT
Organism: Morpho achilles; assembly: GCA_947086495.1. Classification (NCBI taxonomy): domain Eukaryota; kingdom Metazoa; phylum Arthropoda; class Insecta; order Lepidoptera; family Nymphalidae; genus Morpho; species Morpho achilles. The sequence goes on along the minus strand of CAMTZB010000019.1, from coordinate 8,183,298 downwards.
GAGATGATTATATACATTTTTTTAATTCGGTCTATTGCTGAGCCTAATGACTGTCAACCAACTTAACTTTTATTTAAATTTTCATTGTGCTTTTATCTAACTTGATGTCGTTTTTTCCTGACATGAGTTTTTAATTTTGCGAATTATTACTATTAAAAATTATAATTATGTAAAGATTAATAATTTCATGAGATATTGTGATAGACTTGTTCGTGTGTATCGGGCTGTTCCCAGATTTATTTGTCTACCGTCGGTGTATCAATTATGTAACATCTTCCGATTTTTAAGTTTTCATCGAGTTTCAAATCATAAACAGATTGAATAACTTTAATCATGCTATTTAATTCTTATTTTCTTTTCTAAGGTCCAAGAAGCGTAATATATAACAACTTTTTCGTGCGGTTTTTTGACCTCATCGGTAAGGCTTTCAACGCCCACAAGGGGGGCGAGAGATTACAGAGAAATGGTTCAAGATATTTATTAGTTTTATTGGTAACAGTAACATTGGAAGTGATGGTAGGTTGCTATTTCAGAAATCAGGTAGCTCAGAATTGGTAGCGAAATGAAAGACTTCGGATAAAAATCAAACAAAATTAATGATGATATTAATTTGCTATAATCAGACAAAATAGAGCAGGAGGAAATGTAGAATTTAGTGTCCATTTTCATACATGATCCATTAAAGATTCGTAAAAACGTTTGCACCGCCCATAATACACAAGCATTACACACGCCCATAATACACAAGCATTACACAAATTCACTAAAAAATAAGTTAGTCAAAAAATACACTTGACCTTTTTTTTAAAGTTCTTATTAAAATAAAATGGTTTTAAGTACACATATAATTAAAGTTTTATCGACGAGTTTTATAACGGATAGAGGAATATGGTCACCAAATAGGTAGCTCTGGATTGAAATATAAGTGAGCTAATTATACATATATTATTATGTTTACCTAATACTGATTGAATAATGAATATGTATTAAAACATTATGATCCATCTTCCTCCTGCCCTTATCCCACTCTACGTGGGGTTGGCACAACATGCTATAAACATGTTGTCACATGATTTGGAAACGTGTTTTACGACTTGCCGCCTGTCTGAGGTCAACTTACTTTAGTCGTATTTTACGACACTTCGGACAAAAAGAGGGCGGTCTATTCTACTCAGCTGGATACCAAACGTAAGACATTATAATCCATAAAAGAATATTATTATTCATTTTTATTAGCGACGTTTACCATGTACAACAACCTAAGCTATTTTGACTGGCCCGTTGGCGCAGTGGGAAGTGATCCTGCCTTCAGCTCCGCGGGTCGCAGGTTCGATTCCTGCCGAGGGTCGACATTTTCTATAAATTAATTTGTTGGTCTTCGAGCCTGGGTGTGTATATGTATTTAAAAATTGTGTAAGTACATGCTCACCAGTTGTCTGTCTACCATAACACAAGTATTATTTTACTTACTTTGGGGACGTGAAGACTGTGTGTAAGTATCCCATATATGTATTTATATTTATTTATTAGACTGAATACTGCGTGTGTAAGTGTCCCATATATTTATTTATTAGAAGTAAGTAGTTCTTTACGACCATCACAGTTTAAATACGAAGTTGGACTTAATCAATCCGCGATGCATTGATTACGATATAGGAGAGGAATGTACTAATTATAACTATGAAACACGTTGTTTATACTATTTAAAATGCTATAAAAAATATTTGACTTATTTAGTTAATTTCGATAAACCGCCGTGTGGTATCCGGCTGAATAGAATAGTACCACCCTCTTTTCTTACCGAGGTGTCGTAAAAGGCGACTAAGGTAAGTCGACCCACCGTGTGGTATCCGGCTGAGTAGAATAGACCACTCTCATGTCTTACCGAGATGTCGTAAAAAGCGACTAAGGTAAGTTGACTCATCGTGCTGTATCCGGTTAAGTAGAATGGTCCACCCTCTTTCTTATCGAGGTGTCGCAAAATACGACTAAGATAAGTTGACGTCAGGCAGGTGGCCGGTCGTAAAATACGTAGCCACGGCTGATTTATGGCTAAATCATGTGACAACATGTTCATAACATGTTATGCCGACCCCACTTAGAGTGGGATAAGGTCAGGAAGATGATGATGAGTTAATTCCGATAAAATTCAATACCTTTATGATATGAGCGCTTATTTATTTTCTAACTCCGAAAAAAATCGAAATAAAATGTTTTTAAGATATATAAAAAATCTGTGTAAAAATATCAAGCCAATTCATGTACTACCTTTTACGTGACATACATACTGAGTCGATAAAAATAACTAACAAAATATAGAACATACGAATAAAGGCCTTCAACGAAAAACATAAGCGGCATACGTGAGCTGGGTCAAATAAAAAAAAATTAGGATGGTACGAGGCGACGGTTGGTCTGAGACGAAACGCCAACAATAAGTTTGTGTCTTTTATTATTGTGAAAAAGAGGCATTATTGCAAAGGCCTAAATCAAAAATTTTATTAACCTCGCTACACGTCATAGCTTTTCATACTCCATTTTCATGTCCATAGACACAGAAACTATACGACTCTTTGAGAATTAAATTCGCGATTTTTTAGTTTATGTTTGCATTTATTTGTTATATTGATTTAGTTTTACATTTTTTTTAATATTTTATTCCGAGACATGAAATCTAGTGAAGTAAGAAAAAAATATCCTTCATGAAGATTAAAAAAAATATGCATATACTAATCATATTGCAAATTTTGAATTAAGCCACTATGTAAAAATGTATGGGCATAAGTTAATGTTAGACAGAGACCTTTTGGTTGTTTTTTTGTGTGTTTGTTTGTTTGTTTGTAATGTCTTGCAAATGTAATAATTGCAATTGCGGGCTTATTCCGGAATCGGAAACTCTTCCAGCCAAAAAAGTCTAAAATTAAAAAATACGTAAATATGTAAAGTGAATTAAATTAAAAATGAACTTTGTTTTGTTTATCCTGGTTACAATTTGTTTTTTATACATTTACGTACCTAATAATTGATAACCAATAAAACAAATTGGGCCACAATTCACGAGGGCTACTTAATTTATAGGTGATCATAAAACACTTTTCAAGGTTGCCTTATGTCATGGTTATATCTGAGCCCTTTTTATTTAAGTCACTTGTAAGCAAACAAATAGGCCTTCTAGGCATAAATAAGTGATTAAAGTAAGTGTTCTTTCTAACGATAAAAATAGCATGGACCGTGTGTACAATAAATGTAATTTTACGAGCATCATAAGCCTTTCTTGTTACGTCGCCTTCTGATAGCAATACAATAACTTAAAATTCTGGTTTGATTTCCAGCTGCGGCTAATTAGATCTTAAACTAAATAAAAGTTACACGAATTATAAAGATAATTGTACCGATGATAACTCAACATAATCCTCCTCCCGGGTCGGCACAACATGTTATAAACATGTTGTCACATGATTTGGCTACATATTTTACGACCAGCCGCCAGCCTGAGGTCAACTTATCTTAGTCGTATTTTACGACACCTCTATAAGAAAGAGGGTGGTCTATTCTACTTAACCGGATACCACACGGTGAGTTAACTGACCTTAGTCGCCTTTTACGACACCTCAGTAAGAAATGTGGGTTGCCTAATCTACTCAGCTGGATATCACACGACATTCCGATAATAACAGATTATATTGTTTTAAATTTCTCACCAAATTCTTAAATGAATAATAATAATTCGTAAATAATTTAAAAAATAATTCTTGTATAGAATATTAATTATAATTTTGTTATAATCCTCCATATTTTTATATACAGAAAATTAAATTGCGAAATATAATATTATTTCTGAATTCTGATTAAAATTAGTTTTTAAAAAGAGAGAAAAAAATGTTTAATTTACAATGTAAGACTGTAATAAATATCGTGATACCAAAAAATAATATGGAAATTTCTGTTTTAAGTAGGCAAAAATAAATAAGTTTGAAACTAAATTTCATTTGAAATAGTAAATATTTCAAATGAAATTTAGTTTCAAACTTATTTATTTGGAAAGCTTTATCACAAAACAAAGTATGTAATCTCATACATCAAGCTAACCTTCACAACTTGGTTACCTTGAGACCACTGAATTAACAATAAAATTCGAGCTACTCAGCGAAATTGTAAGTTCTCCCCATTATGTACTGCTTGGGTGACGCAAGAATTAAGTGCTAAGGATGAGCTAATCCAGAGCGATATTTATAGCCTTTATTTGCCCAAAGGAATGCTTTAGTAAAATTGTTTTGTTGTCGTTTATGTTATTTATATAATGCGTGTAATCACTACATATTATAAAACAAAGTCCATATTTCCGTATGTACGCATTAAACTTTAAAACTACGAAACCGATTTTGATGCGGTTTTTTTTAATAGATAGAGTGATTCCAGAGGAAGGTTTGTACGTATAATAAAATTCAATACGAAGTAGAGAAATAATGTAATTTTTGAGGTTTCTGTAAATAATTACATTTTTTTCCGCTTACATTGCAAACGCAGGCTAAACCCTACGAGATTTATCAAAATGATGTACTAAGTATCTGTACACCTTAAAAAGGTCTACAGAAAAGTCCGCGATGGTATATATCTATCTCTTATGGATAACCCACAATAGCAGTTTTTTTCATTTACTTTTTACGAAAAATGATGCCTTATGTTCAAAGCAATTTTTATACAATACAGCATTAATCCCTATCCAATTGAGTACCTTAAATAAATTGTTGATTTGATATAGATCAATATTGCCGTTTACAGCATGTAATTTAAGTGAACATTTTCGGAGATATTACAGATTTAAAATCCCGCGAGGAAGCCGCGCTTAGACCTATAAGCACTTCGAATTTAGCAGCGACCGGAGGCGCAACTAAATGTCCTTCTTTCAAGTTTATATTGTCTAATGATAAGAAAGCTATGAATGTTGTATGTAAAGACATTGTCTAATCAATTGTAAAAAAAATAATATCACTACATAGTATAAAACAAAGTCGCATTCTCTGTCTGTCCCTATGTCCGTATATCCCTATGTATGCATAAAACTTTAAAACTACGCAACAGATTTTGATGCGGTTTTTTTAATAGATAGAGTGATTCCAGAAGAAGGTTTGTATGTATAATAACATTCAATGAGGAGTAGAGAAATACAGTAATTTTTGAGGTTTCTGTAAAAAATTACATTTTTTTCCGCTTACATTGCAAACGCAGGCTAAACCCTACAAGACTTATCAAAATGAAGTACTAAGTATTGGTACACCTCGAAAAGGCCTACAGAAAAGGTGTATGTCTATCTAATATAGATAACCCACAATAGCACTTCACTATCATTTACTTTTTACGAAAAATAATGCCTTATGTTCAAAGCAATTTTTATACAATACAGCATTAATCCTTATCCAATTAAGTACCTTAAATAAATTATTGATTTAATATAGATCAATATGGCCGTTTACAGCATGTAATTTAAATAAACAGTTTCGAAGATATTACAGATTTAAAATGCAGGGGCCGCGCCGCGAGCCTATAAATAGCGCGTCGGATGTCGCGGTTCGCCTCTCGGCGATGCTTCCGCGCTCGCCCGTCTTATCGGTGACGCTGTCAAAGCCATTAGGGCTAACAGCATTAGTCAAATTCGAAAAAAAAACGCGGTTCGCCCTTTAACCATTTGAATTTAGCAGCGATCGGACGCATTTATGATCGGAGCTCTCTAGCGAGGAAAATAACAATCTCTACATATTATAAAACAAAGTCCATATTTCCCTATGTATGCATAAAACTTTAAAACTACGCAACAGATTTTGATGCGGTTTTAATAATTTTTAATAGATAGAGTGATTCCAGAGGAAGGTTTGTACGTATAATAACATTCAATACGGAGTACAGAAATACTGTAATTTTTGAGGTTTCTGTAAATAATTACGTTTTTTTCCGCTTACATTGCAAACGCAGGCTAAACCCTACGAGATTTATCAAAATAATGTACCAAGTATTTGTACACATTGAAAAGGTCTACAGAAAAGTCCGCGATGGTATATGTCTATCGCTTATGGATAACCCACTAAAGCATTTTTTGTCGTTTACTTTTTACGAAAAATAATGCCTTATTTTTGAAGCAATTCTTATACAATACAACATTAATGTTGTAAGAAGCTGTGATGGCCCAGCGGTGCGACCGTGTGAATCTCTAGAGACGATCACAGGTTCGAGCCCGAGCAGACACCAATGAGTTTTTCTATTAAAACTTATGTGTCTAATTGATAATTGCAATTTATCACACGCTTTTCGGTGAAGGAAAACATCGTGAGGAAACCTGCATATCTCTAGAGAATTCTGGAGATATGTGTAACCTACCAATCCGCATTGGAGCAGCGTGGTAGGTCTTAGCTCCAATCCTTCTCTCCCAAAACGGAGAGAAGAGGCCTATTCTCAGCAGTGGGATAGTAACAGGCCGTTACTTACTTACTTTTTACTTGCAACATTAATCCTTATCCAATTAAGTACTTTAAATAAATAGTTGATTTAATATAGATCAATATGGCCGTTTACAGCATGTAATTTAAGTGAACATTTTCGGAGATATTACAGATTTAAAATGCCGTGAGGAGGCCGCGCTTCGCCCTATAACACTTCGACTTTAACAGCGATGTCGCTCTTTCAAGAGTTTGTTTAAAGACATTCTGTAATTAATTGTAAAAATAAAATACATAGGGAAAATATAAAAGTAAATAAGTAATAATGTACTATATGAATTTAGATATTCCAAAGATAGCAGAAAATTCTTCTTGGTATAGGGAAAGGAAATTGTTTTTCTCTAAATTTAACGCTACGGTCACGAGCAGTAATGAATAAATCAAAACAACTGGATCAATTTTAATCATTTTTTTTACACTGACTGACATGGGATATATATTTTATACCCGTGCGAAGCAGGGGCAGGCCGCTAGTGTTATATAATCTCTTAATAGCTAGTGTGCCATTATGGCCTCAACTCCAAAACTAGGAATTAGTTTCGTTTAGTGAAAAAGTTTTTGGCCTTTTGTTGCCTTAGTTTTAATTACCTTCTACTACCAACCTATTCGTTTCATATTTCAGACACAGTGACGTATTGATCCTTTCCGTAATTGAATGGCTGTTGTTACTAGAAAAAGTGATTTTCTCAATTACGTAATTTAAACAGAAGCTTATTAATAACCCCAAGCACCTTTTTTAACGTCTGCATCTGAGTGAAGCACCAGTTGTTCCGTTAATTAAATATATTTCCAAGTTGAAAATATAATTCATTTATTACTTACTAGCTTTTACTGACTATCTCCTTTTATATTTTTCCAACTCGGAAGAATATAATTTATGGGAGAGAGATACCACATTGCTTAACTTCTCTACGGAGTTGTTTAAGGGCTAGGTATTCAGATCAAGTGAGTGGTCTTTCTGTTAGCTTTAACATATCCTATTTAGATATCGATATTTTAGAACTTCCCATTGGGATGGTTAAAAGTACGATCAAACGATCGAGCGATCCTTCTGTTGGCTTTGGAAAGTCTTATTCTGTTTATATTGACATAATTTTACGTCCCATACTAATGGCAAACAAATGTTATAGTAAATATATAGTAAATAAATATATATGAACTAAAAGCCAATTTGATGGCTATATCTATGAAGTATTAACATAAAGGACATTCAACCTTTTGAATGTCCAGCATTTTTTGCAGATGTTGCGATATGGATATATTTGAACTTTTCCATGTAGGTATAAAAAATGTGCGTACAGAAGCTTTTAAAATAAGACTACATTGACTTGAATAATAAGTTTTCTATTTTCTATTCTAGATTAGGAACGTGTTAAAGAGATGTGTACTTTGTATTTACATATTTCGATTCTTAATTAAACATATATGACGTAATGTAAGAATAATTAATTAACGTTTTCCAATTTTCATTCCAATATTTTTAATAAATAAAAAATATTATTATAATTCATCATTAAAAAACGTAATGAAGTGACCAGATAGGTTTAGTGGAGCAATGTTTTTCGATTGTCAATGTGTCCTTGTTCCATTTTTTTTCATAATTTAGATAAATTGAATATCAATTATTCTTGCTATATTGCGTCACGAACGATAATTAGTTTAACCAATGTAAATTTTTATTTACACTTGTTTTATATTTTTATAGTAGCTGAATCGAATTTAAGATTGCTATATTGATATGCAAGAATTTAATTGAATTCGGTAATTATACTACTACGTCTTAATATAGTTGCAAGTAATAAATTTTTGAAGTGCGATAGCTATTTTTGTTCTATATTTCTATATTTAATAGCGTAACGTAAAGCATATTATAAAATAGAAGATTATTTGTATGATAAAAATGTCTGGATTTGAAAGTCCTTTCAGCTTTATACAAGACTGCGGTTTAATAATGTAATTGAAAATATTAAAAGAATTGAACGCTGAGTTTCTTGCTGGTTCTCTTCTCTGTAAGAACAACATTCCAAACTAGTTGTAGCTTCATTAATCATATTGATCCTTGACGATTCAAAAGTGAAAGAGCTTATTTGAATAAAGATTATTTTGATTGATTGATTATAATTTTAAATTTCATGTGGTTACGAAAAGCAAGTCCGGCTTATATTAATCTTAAAAATATGTACTTGTCTACATATTTGTATACATCTTCTTAGTAACGAATGTTACTAGTTATATTGGAGTATACTTGCTCTGGCTGCAAAGATATTGAAGAATTTCTTAAACCTGACCCACGTGTTTCTAATTCTGTCGAGAAACAGGGAGGATGTAATTAAATGTACGGTATTTATAAATTTTGCGATCCGATTTAAAGCATACTACTATTAGGTACTGAAAAAAAATATCGTGTAGGTGCTCAGATACTTAGTATTCTTTCGCCCACAGACATTGCAGATGACTATCGGGTGTTTCAACGCTAGTGACACCCTCCGTTATGATGATCCTACTTGATAAAAATCTCATAAAACCCGTATTTAGGCATTTTTTGACATACATATATGTATCATCTAAATCTATATAACTTTTGAAAAAAGTTTTAAGATTGATTTTGACAAAAAATGTACCTATTTGAATTTTAAGTGACCTAATACCGATACTCCTTAGGACACCTAGAAGTTCTGGGATCGCGGCCCGAATTACTGCCCCGGCAATAGAGCTTGCGAGGAGTAGTACCCCAGGTAAGGAAATTCGCCTCGAGGCCTGTACCCCGTCTATCCCCCGCCCGGGGAGTAAGTGAGATGACCCGGATCGTCAACATCCACTTTCAAAATCAAATCTACAGTTACCCTCAATGAATATAAGGGGTATGTGTAGAAATTGTTACAGATCATTAAAGATGCTTCGCTCAAGCGAGTAAGATTTAGTGTGACCGTGTACGAAATGTGGACTTTTCTTACGAATTTACAATTTACAATATTAAATCACTATTAATTACTAAATTATAAAACAAAGTCACCCGTGGGTCTCTGTTTGGCTGTTCGTAGCATTGTGTTAATTGTTCGAAATATGACTAAAAAATGTCTTATACTCGTACTTTTGTATAAATAATGTACAATACAAATGATTAAATACGTGATTTTTTTATATCTTGCTCTTAAGGGATAAACTTTTACTTGATTTACTTTGAGGTTTTAAGTAGATACTTTCAAAGTACTTAAAACTTTGTTTAAAGAATTCTAAATTACACAAAATTAAAAATCTGACTTAAAGAGTTTAGTTATTCATCTTGGGAGCTTAAATGAGTATGAAAATGAGAGTTGCAAAGTAAAATAAAGATGTTTAGTGTTTTATATATTTTCCTTTACAGACATAAGGAGACATATTACAATAAAGTGATACCATGTTTTTCACAATTTCTTTAAGCAAGGAAGTAGTAAGAAAGTAGAGTAAGTAGCGGCCTGTTACTATCCCACTGCTGAGAATAGGCCTCTTCTCTCCTTTTTTTTTTTTGGAGAGAAGGTTTGGAGCTAAGACCTACCACGCTGCTCTAGTGCGGATTGGTAGGTTACACATATCTCCAGAATTCTCTAGAGATATGCAGGTTTCCTCACGATGTTTTCCTTCACCGAAGAAAGGAAGTTTAAAAACTTTTTCTAGTATTTGTACTGTGCAAAAAAAAAATTGAATTTAAGGATATTGCATACTGAAGACACCTTAAATTCAAGATTTAAAAGGTTTTATTAAAATCACCAGCTGTGCGTGCGTTAACATAAAAGTTAACATAAAAGTGAGTTCACCATAAGAAAGCTGTCGCAGACTTTCCGTAATATTGTTTGTAGATCTACAATTCTCCCTAACCTTTCTCAAGGAATATACTGTATTTTAGTGTTAGCGTACAAAAAATCCGTTCAGTAGATTTTGAGATAATCGGTCACATACAGACAGACAGTTTTTAGGGAGTTTCTTTTATAATATGTATAAATTTGAGTTTAGTAAATAGTATTCCTATTAATAGTACTATAAATAGTATACCTTGTATATTACATTACACCAGCAATGTCTATAGTAATGTAACTGCGTAACTTACAGAACACTTTTTGATTTCAAACTACCTTCAATATCTTACGTACCACTTAGTTTTTTATTACCTGTCTGGCGTATGCCTACAAGTATTTGCACAGCGAACTCTCAGCGAATATTGAGTTCCCATTGAAATAAGAACGGAAGGTTGATTAAGGTTTATTTATTTTTTAAAAACCTTGTATTACAAGTTGTTGGAAGTAAGGCGCAAATTGAATCATTAAGACGGTAAATATTACGTAATCGCTATTGGTACAGTGTGTAAAGCGTTATCGTTAGATAAATCAAAAGATGTTTAAAGATATTAAGAGATTTTTTTGGATTTAATATATACAAATATAATGAGAATATTATTTTGGTATAATCCGCGATTAGAAAAACTATGTATAATGTTAAAAGTGAGTGAATGCTAAGAGTGAGTGAAATCCAGTAGCGTAGTTAGGGCCCTGGTGAAAAAATAAAAAGGGGCCCTAACTAGAATATTGCTACTAAAAGCTATGATACCGCGTAATACACCGTAAAGGGGCGACCGTGCGACTCCTTTGAACGGTCACAGGTTCAAACCAATTATTTTTCGTCTTAAAACTTATGTGTTTAATTGAGATTTTTAACGCGCTTTTCGGTGAAAGAAATCGTGAGGAAACTTGAATATCTTAAGAAAATTAGGAGGATATGTGTAACCTACTAATCCGCATTGGACCAGCGTGATTGGTCTTAGCTCCAAACCTTCTCTCTAATGGAGAGAAGAGGCCTTATGGCCAGCAGTGGGATGGATCATCACAGGTCGTTACTTATTATGACTTATTTAAAACCATTTGTTACGTATTTTAAGTGATCTCAATTCGACGAACTTTGGGGGCTATTTCAGAGGGATAATCAACGTTAGGGTCCGTCTGCGCCGTCTAGCCTCCTAATAAATACGTCACTTCTTTTATAGACAGGAAAAATCCCCTTCCGACGGGGACAGGCGGCGGTTATGTCGGACTCGCACCGACTAAAACAACCTGTGTACTCCACCACGCTGCTGATGGCGGGGATAGGATTGCCCCGATCCCCGCCAGCAGCAACTCTGTATCCCAGTGTGCGCCACCTCTGGGTCGAGGCCTCTCTAAAAGTGGCCCCTCCCTGCGCTGGACGATGAATCGGAATATAAATTCGTCACTGGTACTATCCGTGTTCATGACTTTTGTATCATGACCCTCCGTAAAGTAACGCCTTATTCTGTATATTATTTATTGTATACTTAGGGTCACCACTTTTATATAAATAATTGTCGTATAACTATTTCACATACTACAGTATAATATGTTAAATATATAAGAATATCTTATTAAAATAATGTCATTATTTTATACAATCATAACGAAATGTTTAAATAAGATAAGTTAATTTGTTGAATTTTTCATTGACGATTTATGGACTTAATTAAAATATTTTATATTTTAATAAAAGTAATTAATAAATATGGATATCGACGTATCGACAAGTTAATTTAATTGTCACGGTAATGTATTTAACTTGTCGATATATCAAACTGGTTATTAGGGATCGTGGGTGCAATGAATTAATTGGTCTTTTTTTACTTGTATGATGTACATGCTTCACTGAAAACTAGTTTGTATAAATTAACAAAAAAATGAAATTTTATTATTGAAGGTCATGTTTTTGAATGAGGTATATAAAGTTTTAATTAATCGTTTTGTTTCCAGTTAGACTCTTTTACAAAATAATGCTAGTTATTAAGACATTAGACAAGTATGACAACCAGTGTGTATAATTACATTTTAATTAATTAAAATATATTTTAAAGAGTTAATCTTGTATGTATATATAGGCGGTAGGGGATCCAGTATTAAATAAACACCAATCAAGATCGACATCTTTTAATGTATTCCGTTAAACTGTTCTATTGATATCACTCAATATAAGAATAACGTTGATGGCACGAGAACAAGTACACGAGGCCGTAGCCTGACCACAAGGAGAGGATCCAGCTATTTGCTCTAATGCATTTTCCCCGTTCGGTTTTCGATTGTTAGTATTGCTAGCTGTCTGTCACACCCTCTGCCTGACGTACATGTTGTTTACAAGGAGGTCGTATCGTCCACCGCCGACATATATATATTTTCTGAATCTTGGAAACGGCTCCAACGATTTTACTGAAATTCGTCATGTTTTGTGGGAGAAAAATAACTAGCTGTCAAACGTAACGTTGCGATTGCCGAGGGGTAACGGGTGGACCGAAAATATTCAAAACCCGGCTTCGAATTCCACATGTCTTCGGCGCCATCTCTCTTTTTCTTTTTTTTAGATATATTTTTTATATCTTTAAAAAAATTACCGAACAAACTCGGTCAAACAGGTACTAATATTTTAAACTTTAAAGTCTTTTATTTTGGATAGTCAGATCAATCTTTATTTAAATCTAATCAAATAATCTTTATTAAAATAAGCTTTTTCAAGCACTGTAACTATAAATACTACTTGAATTTTAGTTTCTATTTAAGAGCTGTACGTTTTTATAGAACAAACACTGTCCGAAATAATAAAGTAGAAGAACCCAACAAAAAAAGGTCAGTCCCGTCGTGTCGTTTTAATTAAGTCCTTTAAGGGTTGCAGGTCTGAGAGTACCGTAGCCTCCTTTGATTAAAATTCATAAGCGGTTCATTGTTCCTTGGAGGCTGCAAGGGATGTAGCTACCGGTTTATTTTAAATATTAGTGGAATTTGTAAATAAGGATCTTATTCGACACAAAAAGTCAACTCGGAATAACCTACCGGTTGACTTACTCCAGAAATAATAAATATTTGAGTTTGAAATATTTTATATTGATGCAATTTGGACTTTGGTTCTATCCTACTAATATTATAAATGCGAAAGTTTGTGAGTATGGATATATGTTACTCTCTTACGGTGAATCCGCTGAAACAATATCAATGAAATTTGGCACGATGATTCCCTATACATCGGGGTAACATATAGGCTATAGAAATCCTGTTAATTCAACAGGAATAGGGTGACATTGAAAGCGACATCTATTATCAATCTATTACGCGACAACAGTCCACGCGAATGAAGTTGCGGGTAAAAGCTTGTTCTTATATATGGCCAAAAAGTAAATATTAATGATTGATAAAAATTTAATTCGTCGAATGGTGAAGGCATTATAACCATATGGTTAAATGTACTCGTATATTGGATCGTTGTCGGGAATAGCCGCCCTTGGCCGCGACCGTATATCCGCGCGTTTGTCATGCTCCAAACAACGTTAGCGTGACAAGTTAGCAATGGCGCCGGGAAATTTCATGGGGTTATAAATGTTCTATCAGGTGGTAGTGATAGTTCAATGGGAAATTTTTGGCGTCATTCGAAATTAAACTAAAAAGGCCTCTACGTTAAGTGTTTGTAGCTGAGGATTCAGTTTTTCTTTTAGTTTTTTTAACGCTGTCTGAGTATTCAGATACAGACAGCTATAGGTTTATGGAGAGACAGTTGTAGTTAGAGAACTGAAAAAATTGACGGAACCAGATTCGATTTTTTCATCCCTTTGTCATACTTTCGTCATTCATAATATAGATAATGTCCCAAAAATGACAAAATGTGTCAATATTAATGGCTATTAAAACTGGCCACTGCCTGTTAAATATACACCTTGTAACAAGGACACTAAAAATCTTGTGTGAAATTCGAAGAAGAAATTTATTTAAAATAAAGACTAGTACACTCACACACCTCTATTTCAGCCAAGTTTTATACAAGTTTTACTCGCGACTTCATTTGTGTGAACCAAGTGTTTAAATACACTGAATTATGTACTATGTGTTGTTTTTATGTTCAAGAAGGATAAATTGATATTCCTATAAGTAATTTCTACAGCGGATTATGAAAGCTTGATAGACATACAGAATACTTTCGCATTTATAATATTATTGAATTTTGTTTATGTTTATCTGAAATATTCGTTTCATCAAATACAGAGACGTATGCCTCAAACGGGTCACTAAATTTATGTATTAAATAAAGTGAAATTAACTTTACATTATACAATGTTGCCTAACTTTTTGACTCAAAAAAACGTTTGCTAAAGGTGATAAAAATTAAAACGGACGTTTGAATAGAATTGTTGTAATTAGACGGCTGTTAGTGTGTTAAATAAAATAGGTCAGCAGTGCTCTGTGCGGGAATGTGATAAGCTGGCATTCACAAAGGTTGGCTTTACTTCTTTTACATTTTTTATCTACAAACAATGAAAATTAAGCGGAGTTTAACTTCCATTTTATGGAATAGTGTTGCCCATAACGAAAAAGCTTATGCTACCCTCATTGCCTAAATATAGTATGTGACATGTCAATAAAATTTAGTTAAAATATTCGGGTACCGTACAAAGGATGGAAGGGTGAACTTCTTTATTTGTAAAGAAAATAAACTAGTTTTCAATAATACAGAACATGGTTTGTCTAACCGGTTTCGAGCTTAGTTTTGGAGTATAATTTTTCTGTTCAAATATAATTAGAATTTGTCTCAGAATATATACTATACGCCACGAATTGTAATCATCTGTTTGGTAAATCTACGAAACCTGGGAATTGTTCTTGACGTTCTAACCATTATGCCTGGCATGAGGTAAATCTAATTCAGAATCAAATATCGCAAGTATGTAGAGAGAAATTGCATGTGGTAATTGATTCCGTAGCACAGCTTCTATTTTAGTATCAGTGTTGTTATAATTAGTTTGTGTGTTAAATAGTTACTATTTAATAATACTTTGAGGTGATAGTCTATTTTCGTCGCCGTCCACTAATTTCTTTACGTAACTCACTATGTTTTAATTATTAATTTGTAGATAACGTATATAATATGAAAAATACATAGAGATAAACAACTATTGTTTCTTACAACACTAAAACAACACCATGGATCAAATTAAACGATGAGATCGATGGGTACACTGTTGAAACTGAATATAATGTCTAATTTTCATCATGATCACTTTAGACTCATTATTTTTATTTCAACAGGTTCACAACCTGTTGAAAGTAATCTTGAAGTCTAAGATTATTAGTTTACTGACAATTGTTGAGGTAGGCTAAAATGGTATATTGTTGTATGATTTAGAGATAAATCAATTTTATATACACTTATATGGTACTTACGAGTATAATGATTTCATTTCACGAGCCAAACTTGAAGATTTAAAAATTCAATTTATAGGATCTGGCATTAGAAAAACACGGTCCTTTGTCTCAGTCTGCTAAAATATATATTATAATAAATATGGCATATGAAATTGATATAAACCAAGATTTAAAATTGTCTCAGATATTATTTTATTTATTAATCAAAATCTAAACATCAATTGCGTATCATTTATTTGGAGGTTTAATGGCTAATACACGTACTGTAGCCGATAAAATTTTTATGGGCCCATTCGCTACTTGACTAATTAATGGTTAATTACGCTTTACATGAGCTGCTGTTTGGGTGGCGGTATACCAAGCGATAATCTGCTGTCCGTATTGCGTAGTATAGGAATTTGCGTGGCTGTAATTTATTCTCTTAAGCTGAATAAAATTTGTATACTTATTATAAAACAAAGCCACCAAAAGCTGTCTGTCTGTATGTGATTGTTTTTCTCAAAACTTACTGAACGGATTTTTGTACGGTGTTTATCAAAAGATAGTGCAATTCCTATGGAAGGTTTAAGTTAATAGTACTTATAGTATAATAAAGTTAATAGTACTAATAGTAGTTATAGTAAAAGTTAATAGTAGATTACGGTTTTCTGTAAATTGTATTAAAAGGTCGCGCAGAAGGAGTTTAAGCGGCAAAATTTTATGAGAGACTGATTACCACACGGGCGATGCTGCAGTTACCCCTAGTATCATATAAATTGAATGGCATATAAATGAATATAGTAGCTGAATCCACACTAACATTATAAATGGGAAAGTCTGTCTGTGTATGCTACGTGGTGTTATGCTTCCTCGGCTAAACCGCTTAAGCAATATTGATGAAATTTGGTACAATTGAAGCTTATATATTGGTTAACATAAGAATAAAGGAAATTCATATTTGCGTAAGTAAAAAAGTAAATAATATAGTATATAAGTGACGGTATTTTAACTAAAATCGTCGCGGACGAAGTTGCAGGTACTATTAGAAGGTTTATAATTGTGATAGATTGATAAAAGCCTTGAGAAGAACTTGGACTAATATGATTGATCACGTACACGAACAAGCGGTCACCACGATGATGTATCGAGTTATGATGTTATTTATAAGCTATTGCAAATCGGGTCCTATATCGGACCCCTTAGAGATAAATAAGCCTTGGATTTGTAATGATGTGGCTTAGAATATGTCCTTGTTTTAAATTCGTATCAAATCAGAGTATAGGGCGTAGATTACGTAATTTTTATGCAATCACTGCGTTTCATTTCAAATATTCATACTAAATGACGTCAGCGCTGTAACTGTATTGTTCTGATTACCATTAACCATTTATTTGTTTTAAGTCTATTGCTTTTCAATTTTTAACCATGAAGCAGATAAAGAGCAACGAGATTATTATATTAGATAAACAATTCATAAAGTAATTTTAAACTTTAAAATGAAGGTTGTAACAGACATCGTGTAATAACTTCTGTTTAAAATAAAACGATGTTCTCTCTCGAGTAGGTCTTAACTCGCAGATTTCTACTCCAAAATGGAAAAGGCGGCGGATAGTCCGTGGCTTATTCCACTACCAGATAAGAAGTACATGCCTTAATGAAAAATTTCAACTCCAAAGAAGCCCTCCGTCCCCATTAAATGTCCAATCTCTGTTAGGGCACTGAAATTTTCATTTTTCATCCACTTACTAAAACTGATTTTGGATGCCTTTTTAGCTGTTTGTTTCTTTCTCGAAGAGTGGAAAGAATATTGAAGTGTAGTGAAGTATTTATTAAACTTGGAAGCCTCGCAATCTCCCAACTAACTATCGACTCATAAGGTTATTAAGCAATGTAGAAAACTTATACCAGCGAATTAATCTCGCCCGATTAAAATCCATAATTGATACCACAGGTCTTCTTCCGAACAAACAGTAAACTTAAATAGGATAAATGTACGAAATAAGGGACATATACCACACATAAATATATACACTAGCTTCTGCGTGCCTTTTCATCTCCGTGGAGTTCAGTTCTGTGAAAAGATAGTAAGGAGAGAGCCACCGAGTTATGTCCACAACAAAAATCACGTAGATTTTTTTATCTTTGTGGATGTCACTCGGTCGTAACAGAAGGACAAGGTATGGTTCTTTTCAAGTTATCTTTTCTTCAGAAGATTTCGGCAGTACAAAACTTCGGTAACTGCCGAACATAAATACAAAAATTAAGATTTTTAATGGGATTTACTTGTACGGTTGTGCCGTTTGCAATCAATCCTTTATATGACAAGAATTGATTGCATCGCTAATATGGCCGGTTGTGAATGCGAGTGTTCTATTTCCTTAGCTATATTCACACCACAAACCACATCCATATATCCTTCTGCCCTTATCCCACTTTAAGTAGGGTCGGCACAACATGTTATAAATGCTGTAACGTGATTTGGCTGCGTTTTTACGACCGGCCGACTGCCGGGTGTCAACTTACCTTAGTCGTATTTCACGACACCTCGGTAAGAAATGAGGGCGTCTATTCTACTCAGCTAGGTACCACACGGTTTTTTTTTTTTTTTTTTTTTCACAGGAAAAAACCCCTTATGGGTACCGCCGCCCGACGGGGACAGGCGACGGTTATGTCGGACTCGCACCGACTAAAATAACCTGTGTGCTCCACGCTGCTGGTGGCGGGTATAGGGTACCTATGAAGACAATACCCCCATCCCCGCCAGCAGCAACTCTGTACCCCAGAGTGCGCCACCTCTGGGTCGGGGCCTCTCTAAAAGTGGCCCCTCCCTCCGCTGGACGATGCATCGGGAGCACCAGATGCATCGAACACCTCGGGGACCTTATAGGGTGGGCGTCCGATTGAACCCCGTTCGGAACGCCCACATAGGTCCCCGTTAGGGCGGCACGCGACGGTCTTGAGCGAGTCGCCTGCGCCCGGCTCGCCTGCGGCGGATCGGATCCAAGGACTCGACTTCCCGGATCCGCCCCGCCGCCTCCTTCCGCGAGATAACGTCCTCGCAGAAGGAGGCCATCGCTGCCCACGATCGCTCCCTGTCCACCATGGCGCGAACCACAGTGGGCAGGGAGAGATCGTGCCCCACCTGTGCCACGAGTTCCGCCCGCTCAACCGCCCAAGCTGGACAGTCTGCGAGCGTATGCAGCGTCGTGTCAAAGTCAGCGCCGCACTCGTGGCACACACCAGTCGCTTCGCGCTGGGCCACCTTCCACAGATACCACCCGAAACAACCATGTCCGGAAAGCACCTGTGTCAGGCGGAAGGTGAGGACCCCATGCCTCCTGGCGACCCAACCCTGGAGAATGGGCTGGATGGCCGAAATCGTCCAGGCTCCTGCACTGGGCGATTCAAGCCGCCGCCTCCATTGGCGGAGGAGCTCTTCCTGAGCTGCCCTCCGCCAATCCACCTCTACCGCCGCTGAATCTCCCCCCGGTGAACGGGCTTCGACTCTACGGCGGTAGGCCTGAGCTAGCACCTCGGCTTCTAGGTCCCATGGAGGAGACCCGGCCAAGGTGCAGGCCGCCTCGCCGGAGATGGTCCGGTAGCCCCGCACAAGTCTGATCGCCATGACCCTCTGCGCCCTGCGCAGCAGGAGCAAGGATCTGGCGGTCAGCCGCCCCGCCCATATGGGAGCGCCGTACAGGGCCATCGACCGAACCACCCCGGCGTATAGGCGCCGGCAGCCTGCATTAGGCCCTCCCAAATTCGGGAGGAGCCAGCTCAGGGCTCCGGCGGTCGCCGTTAACTTAGGGGCGAGCCGCCGGAAGTGGGCCTCGAACGTCCATCGGCTGTCGAGAAGTAATCCCAGGTACTTTAATGTACCCGAGATTTCGATGGACGTCCCGCCCACCACCAACCGGGAGCCCACTGGGGGTGCCATCCGAGGCCTGTGGAAGCAAATGGCCTCGGATTTCTCCAAGGCCACCCCTAGTCCCAGCCGGCGAATCCGGGCCACAACGTGAGCCGTGGCCGCGGTCGCCAGCACTCGGGCTTCCCGGTGGGTGCTTGCGCGGGCAGTAACGAGAGTGTCGTCTGCATAGCAGAACAGTCGCACCCCCGGAAGCATTTGCCCACGCAACACCCAGTCGTAGCCGATGTTCCACAGGAGGGGGCCAAGAACCGACCCCTGTGGAACACCGCACGACATCCTCCGCTCCTTCCACCCACCCCCAGCCGTCGGGTACCTAACAGCGCGGTCAGCCAAATAGTTACTGACCACACGCTGCAGGTACATGGGGATGCGGTGGAAGCGTAAGGCCTCCTTAATCACTCCCCAGGGCAAGGTGTTAAATGCGTTAGCAATGTCCAACGACACCGCCAACACCACCTCGCGCTGGGTTGTTGCCTCCTCCGCCAGAAGTCTCACACCCTCGATACAGTCGAGGGTAGACTTTCCCTGGCGGAATCCGCACTGGAGGCAACTGAGGTCAGGCCCTACCTCCCGGAGGTGCTGGACTATGCGCGAAGCTATTACGCGTTCGAGCAGCTTCCCCGCTTCGTCCAGCAAGACAATGGGCCGATACGCAGAGGGTGTATCGGCCGGTCTTCCCTCCTTCCTGAGCAGGACTAGTCTCCTCGTTTTCCACCTACGGGGAAAGAGGCCCTGCTCGAGGCAGGCACTGAACGTCGCCCTGAGTCTAGACTCCAACGGACCCAGGGCAAGACACCAGGCGCGCCCAGGAATACCGTCGGGGCCGGGGGCAGTGTTTTTCGCCTTCATGCGACTCACCGCCCCGGCTAACTCCCACTCCGATACCCCCGGCGCACCCGACCCAGTGCCATCCTCCTCCTCGAGAGGTGCCATACGAGGCGGCTCCACCTCGGCTCCTTGCGGGAACAGGGCTTCCACAACAGATTCAACGAAGTCCGGCCGAAGGCTCTCGGTAAGGGGGGGAGCACGGGCACGAAGTTTCTTCCGTGCCGCTATGTACGGCGGTACCACACGGTGGGTCGACTTACCTTAGTCGCCTTTTACGACACCTCGGTAAGAAATGAGGTTGGTACTATTGTACTCAGCCGGATACCACACACAAACCACATCAATAAACAGTTAATATTGTTGATAGGAACTTTTTTATTTTTTGTATTTTACATAGTTATAAGACATGTCCTATCCCAAGAACAAAGTTACATCTTCCATGTATAATGATATATCGATCGTATAATATATTGACGTTCTTACGTAACCTTACGTACCTCTTACGGTAGACGTAGTATCTTCGGCAAAGTGTAATTGACATGTAGTTGTAGATTTTTTGAAATAGTGTCATACTTTATTTTCTCACTCAGAAATATAACTAAATAAAATATGTCATGAAATAATGAAATAATGTCTGTTGAGTACTTTAGCAGCGTATACCAAAATAAACATGAAAAGCATGGCCTAACGATAGAAAATGTTTGCGCGGTTGTTTTGAGAGGATTTTTTATTGAAGTGCAGTGGAACCTGAGCTGAGCGCCGCAGCGTTCCGTACTGGATTTTCGCGGTGCCTACTGGGTTTATTGACCCGTCGACCGTGACCCCCTCTCTTCCCCTGCGTTATGCCTGCGATTTGCAACTAAGGCCAAACTTACATTGACAGATAATAGAAACACACATCTAGCTAGTCTTTGGTCGAATGAGCTTCTTATAGATGGCATCATGCTCTGTAACGACTTGTCTGTATTCATGGAATACAATTAGCTACTACGTAAAATCTGATCTTCTGTGAATGAAGTTAGACAGCCCTACGCACGCAATGCTTTCAGAGTTTTTAGTTACAGTAGTTTCCTGTGTAAATTGCCAAAGTCATCAAAACCTACATTTTTTATAGATGGAATGAACTTGCTTAAAATTCAATTTTAGAATTGAATTTGAAGCAAGTTTGAACTGGTTGCATTTTCTTGGCAATATTAGGAAACCCTATCCGTTCTGTATAAAATAAATGCAATTCATTTTAGCCGGAGAGAGAAATAGAAACATGAAACTTGTTCTGCCTAAGTTTAACTCAACCAGAAGTTTACCACTCATACCCTCCGCCAAAGGAAGTCTTTGTGCATGCGCAGACATGACCAATATATTGATGGTACATTATTGCCGTAATCGAACTCTGTATAATTTATTAATGTATACCTACATAAAGATTGTTTATCTCTAATTTAGTTTATTATAACGTCATTTTTACAGGTGTAAATATTAACATAACAACCAATATAATAGTAAAAATCCGGGAACAAACAAGTGTTGTCAAACAAAAAAGTCCTTATGGGTAGAAATAGTGGCAGAACTCAAGAAAAGAAATCACGTTTTGATTTAAGAATAGGTGTGAATGATAAATAACACATTCTTTTCAGCAGCAATACCAGCAGAACTCATAACTCTATATGAGGCCGTTCGTTTAAGCCAACTAAAGCATTCTTTATACATTTTCCTTAGCAATGAAAACCTTAAACCCATTTATTTTATAACATGATTTTTTGACTTGTGCCCGTAATAGTTTGCATTCCATGAGCGATATACGTAAGTAAGAAAATTAATTTCATCATCATCAATCATTTTTAATAATATTTAATCTAATATGCAATACAAAAATTACATAAATATCAGGTTCCTTTTTTATTAGCGATATTTAAACCCAAATATTCATAGCAGTACAAGAGTCACAGCGTAGTTTAAAATTCACAAAGAGCAAAGGCAACATTGAAACTTTTATCGCTGTACCGACGAGAGGATATTTTTTTATTTCAGTGGTTTCAGCAAACACGACCGACTCTCGTTACTTCGCTTATATCAATTTCATTCGAAAACTAATTTGTATATAGGTATACAAACATTATGATTACATAATAATATACACTCGTATATTATAATATAAAATAATAAAAACCTGATATAAAGAAACCAGGCAGATCCATCCAGTTTGGTGATTTACACCTATTTATTAATATATTGACCGCAGACCTTGCTTCCTACACTTGATACTGTTATAAACCCCAATATGAAAAATTATATGTAAACGCCAATCTTCCTTCGCATTGTTAGCACAACTCTTTATGTCGTGTTCAATATACTATATTTTGCCTCACAATATTACTCAGTCTCGAGCGCAGTCTACTTTTATGTTATAGTCATGTTAGCTCAATTTGAATTCAGGATTGATCCCAGATAAAACCTTTTTTCGTGTTCCAGTCTCATAAGAGGCACCCTTAGGACGACGGTCCCCGACGCTCGTAGAGCTTCTACGAGAAATGAGAACAGTCGTGTAAGAACCAGTGTGATCCCAAAAGCTTCTCGTCTCACGAAGCTACAGTTGTTGGTTCAAGTGGGGAATAGCATCGCAAGTCAGAGTTGGTTGATCTTTTATTAGGTATATAAACGACACCTAAAAGGTTGAAGGTTGATACATAATAGTGCAACGTGGAAATGGAAAACAAAGTGCATCCCATACATTACTTTTCACAATTTTGGAAACAGTTTGCTATGACTATTGTTAAACTTTGCTATATGTAATCTTTTTTGTGCAAAAAGCATAAGCGCAGGTCTACTAATACTTAGTGTCGGATTAATAAAAGTTGTCTGGAGCCGAGCGACACTCTTTATGTAAATCTGTTTGTTTTTGTCCCGACAGTCGTCGCTATTTTACTATTTGTAGCAAAAGTAGAGTTTTATGTTCGTGTTGTTTGCCTACGTGGCGACGGTTACACGCTAAACATGTGGGTTGTTATATTTTGTTGGTTTATTACGACCGTTTGCCTTGGATTTTATGATTCTTGAAATGGTTAAATTTCGGTAAGATTTCTTATATCCAGTTAAATGATAAGAATCTTGTAAGCATTCTAAATGACTATTCGCGGCCAGTTCTTACAACATTCATTTGCATTTTAAGTTGTTTTGTTACCAAAAATAAATATAAATTTCTGTTACTTTCAAAACATTGTGGTTAATTTTCGATTCTTTAAATTTTACAGGGCCTCTGTTAATAAACTTAAAACCCACTATGAAAATAATTCTTCACTGAGTATTGAAAGAATAAAATGATAATGTCCTCAACAGAATGTCAAATGGAACTCAATAAGAAATTACGTAGCATTATAATAACCGGATAAGTAAGGCGACTTTTAACGATATCTCATTTGTTAAATTATGATGGGTAGTTTTAAAGATACGCGGGATCATGTGAACATACACAAATAATACAAACTATGTTTGTAAAGTCTTAATGTAATGAATGTTACACTAAATTAATTATTAATAAACGCTTAATAAGTTACAGATCATAAAAGCCAAAGATCATATAAAAAAAATTGAATTATAATAATACGTGTGTTTGGCTTCAATACCTATTTTTGCCTTTATTACCTACTAGCGGCCTTCCCCTGCTTCGCACGGGATTTTTTACAATTAATTACAGAATGCCTTTAAACAAACTCTTGAAAGTGGGACATAGCTGCTAAAGTCGAAGTGTTATATGGCGAAGCGCGGCGTCCTCACGGCATTTTAAATCTATAATATCTCCGAAAATGTTCACTTAAATTACATACTGTAAACGGCCATATTGATCTATATTAAATCAACTATTTATTTAAGGTACTTAATTGGATAAGGATTAATGCTGTATTGTATAAAAATTGCTTCAAAAATATGGCATTATTTTTCGTAAAAAGTAAATGACAAAAAATGCTATAGTGGGTTATCCATAAGAGATAGACATATACCATCGCGGACTTTCCTGTAGACCTTTTCAAGGTGTACAAATACTTAGTACATTATTTTGATAAATCTCGTAGGGTTTAGCCTACGTTTGCAATGTAAGCGGAAAAAAATGTAATTATTTACAGAAACCTCAAAAATTACAGTATTTCTCTACTCCGTATTTAATGTTATTATACGTACAAATCTTCCTCTGGAATCACTCTATCTATTAAAAAAACCGCATCAAAATCTGTAGCGGAATTTCAAAGTTTTATGCGTACATAGGAATATAGGGACTTTGTTTTATAATATGTAGTGATGATAAGCCGTTTATGAAAACATTTTTTTTACAAAGTATGTTTTAATGAGAACACTTAATTGACAAGGCTTGTACTCTTTACGTATGCCAGTAACTGATTTCTGCCTTTGTCGGAAAGTCAGATCTCTCGTAGTTTTAACGAACTCAAAGCGACTATTATTATGCCTTTGTTACAGTTTACAGCGGAGTTACTTTGTGTGCTCTGCATTGAAGTTCTCTGGCTGTAAACATCATTGCCTTCTTGTTTTCTAACCGAAAATCAAATACCCGTTGTTTAGCTTCATTATATGAATGCAAAAGTGTTACTCGGACTAGTTGTTTGCATTTAATTATCCTTCCTGTGAAAATTATATTACACATTTACATTTGACTTAGATTGGTATTACACTTATGGTGTGAAAGTTTTTTCTTATGTTATATTGATCATGTAAGTTAATGAACCTAGTCACTTTAGGGTAAAGGATTAATGGGAGGCCCTGTTCCTAGTTACTTTCGTTTTTACTAAGGATTAGCCGTGAAATAAATATTTTAAGAAGGAATTTATGTATTATCTGTTTTACAACTTTAGTATGACTACATCGTGGGTTATCAACAATAATCCAATTTTTTTTTACTGTTATTTGGTTTTATTATTGATCATACACACATCTCGTCGTACTGATTACGCCCCGTACATAGTACGCCGTTACGTACGTACCTATGGTATGAAACTCGCGATATAATCATCCTTTTTAATATCTTTACCTTTATTTTTTCCCCGTTACACGAATAAATTTGGTAATAAAGTGGACAACCTCTAGTTATTCATATTAATATTTATATAAACAACTATACATAGTGAATAGTTATTAACTTATTATAAAATTTGTACAGATGAAGCGGCAAGTACACGAGGGCGGTAAGGCGAGGTGAGGCGTGGACATGGATCACGCGGTGAAGGCGATGTCGGCGCGCGGGCCGTTCGCACGGTTACTCGCGCGCCGCCGCTTCGAATCAGCCGAGTTAGAGGAGTTGTATGCAAGATACGCTTGCAAGTTGCAACGCACATCTGTTGGCTCCGCACTAGCTCTTTGGGCTATTCTTGCAGCTGCTTTGGCCGCAGTGGACGCCACACGAGGCTGGCGCAGAGCACCCCAGGTGGGTAATTCATCTTTACAATGCTTAATAATAAAGGATTAAAACCAATGTCATATATCACTTTTATTTAGCTCATTTGTTACATTTTTAGTGCAGTATACAGCACCACTGTAGCTTGTGTTTCTTTTTTTTATTTTCGAATTGTATATATGCTGTTAATCCTAACGGCTTTAACAGCGTCACCGGGCGGGACAGGCGAGCGCAAAAACACCGTCGAATTTGCGAAGTACGGAGAGTAGAGCGCAGAAGCTCTACTAGCGTCGGAGAACGTCGTCCTTAGGGTGCCTCCTGTGAGGCCGGACCACATGGCGACGTGTAGTGGAGGGCTAATAGAATGACAATTAGTCATCATGGCGTCGGGAGTATGGTGAGACTCTACAGCCGACCGGGGTGTTTCTTAGAATTGCCTATTTTGTCGGATGTAACCTACACCTTATGTAAACTTATTTCTGAGTATTCACTTTGTTGGTTTTTCACGTTATGACAATTTTAACACAAGTATAGGAAAAGGAGGATATCTTAATACAAGAATTAAAATTCATACATATTACAATTTGCAAGAATGCACTGTACATGTTGATGAAATATAAATATAACAAAAATAACTTACATAATCGGTTGATTGAAATTAAATAATAATAAATTTATGGGACACTAACACACACCGTCGTCCGACTCCAGAGTAAGTAACTTAATACTTGTGTTATGGTAGACAGACAACTGGTGAATATATACTTATACTTAAATACGCCCAGACTCTATGACCAACAAATTCATTTATACAAATGTTGACCCTCGGCGGGAATCGAGCCCGCGACCCGAGGACCTGAAGGCAGAAGGCAGGCACTACCCACTGCGCCAACGGGCCAGTAATTTTTTATTTAATATTACGTAATCTAAGATATATATTCAGTACTTTATTTTAGGTGGGAGTGCTAAGTGCACACGCCGTTCTATGTGGCGGATTGGCCTGGTGGTGCGGACGGGCAGGAGGTGCGGCACCAGAAAGAAGACTCCCACGGGCGTGCTGGTTGGCTTTAGCTGGTGGAGGAACAGCGTTGGCTGCTACTCTGCCTGCATGGACTCCTGGTGCAGCAGTTGAAGGAGCCGCGCACGTGGTTTGGGCGGTGTTTGCTGCCTACGCGCTGCTTCCTGTCGGAGCGCCCGTTGCTGTAACTTTTGGTCTTCTGCTGCCTACAGCGCATACTATCGCTGCGGCACTTGTGGCTTATCGTTTTCCCTACCATGTCTGGCAACAGGTAAGTTATTTCAGCTTTATTTATTTTCATAAGCTTAGTTCATTTCTCGAACTCCACTCGAAGTATATCTTTTTATGGAGTTATCAGCACATAGAGGTTCTTTTGCCGTTTGAATCTATATTTTGTGAGATGATCAATTCTTCTTGTAAAAATAATCATAATAATAATCGTTTATTGCTTGAAATAAGGTACATTAGATAGACAGTGATAACAGTTTCTCTTATTTGGCAAAAAAATTGCATGCACATTAAAATATTAAAAATAATTAAAAGTTAAAAATTAAAATTCATTATTAAAATTAATACAAACAATAAAAAAATAGCCATAGTTTAAAAAAAAGATAATTAAAATGTCAGTCAGACCTAAGCATAAGTAGTGGAGAATCTACTAGCTTATTATGCTTAAGGTCGCCAATCTTACTACTTAGGAATCCGATGTCCATGAATTCTTTCATACATACTGCATCATACATCCAATTATAATATAATTTTTTAAGTGTCACATTTAATTTAATAAACAAAACTGTTGACTTTATGGTAACGAAGGTCACAACCTTGACCTCATCGCGTCATTCGAATTGCCAACGAAATAAATTAAACACCTACATAGTTCGTCAGTTGGCAGTTGTTTTGGCAGAAGTGTGACGAGAAGAAGTGAATAACAAAAACATTTGAACATAAGATTTTTCTTATTACGTATATTAACATGTTTATATTAACTTGGTAAAAAATAAATGTATTTTGAATAAAATAATTATATGTAAGTTCTAATGAATAGCTGTGTGGTATCCGGCTAAGTAGAATAGATCAACCTCATTTCTTACCGAATTGTCCAAAAAGGCGACTAAGGTAAGTTGACCTACCATGTGGTATCCGGTTTAGTAGAATAGATCACCCTCTTTCTTATCGAGGTGTTGTAAAATACGACTAAGGTAAGTTGACGTCAGGTAGGTGGCCGGTCGTAAAAACGCAGCCAAATCATGTGACCCACTTAGAGTGAGATAAGGGCAGGAAGATAATGATATATTTTCAAATCAAATCAAATTAAATCAAATTATGTATTATGTGTTTATTGCTTATTTCCAAATTAAAAACAGGAATTTCTTTATAGCCCGGTATATAATCTTTGATCGCACCAGATTCCATTAATTTTGCCTCAGTAGTTTAGGCATGAAAGAAAGTCACACAAAGACAGACAGACTTGCATTTTTAAGCGAAGAAAAATATTGTGATGTAACAAATGTGCTTATTATCCAGGGAATATTCTAGCTTTACGCAGTCTACTAAAGCTCATTTGAGAATATTCCTACCGAGAAGAACCATCCAGCAACATGGCGGAAATTCTTTTTCAAAAATAATACAAAAGTGTGTTAATTAGCGAGCTACATTCTAAATGTAAGGTTGGCTATCGTTCAGATAATGTTTAACTATATAGTAAGTTTTCCGTAGTAGCATAGTTTTAAAATACTTTTAAATTTGAACTAAAACAAGTTTAGAAATGCTTGAAGAATTTTGTCATAGAAACGTATAACTGAGACTTATAAGCGATTCGGACTAGATTATACTGTAAAGCTATATCCTTAGATTTTCGTTGTTTCGTCTAAATAAATATAATTTTTTGCAAAACGAGACTTTCTGAATATTAGTACTGTATAGAACAATGGATAAACAAATCGAAACATGAAACTTGAAAATTGAACTTTTGCTTTTATAGCATAAGAAGTAATGGTTATTTCTGGGCTTATATTGTGGAAGCTAAGAAATAACCTTTTCTTGTTTCTTTAGTCATAAATGCCAAACTTTAGCAATAGCTCACGCCCTTTTATAAATATTCACAATTATTATTTATTTATGCAACTTTTTTCTCTGTTTATGTATGATGCTTAGATAATCTGAATGTTACAAAGGGCGCTTTACATCAGGCACCAGTTAGGTGTATGACTCTTTTGTTATAGATTTAATGAAATTAAATCTATAACATAAGAGTCTCTAATCTAGTCTAAGAAAGATACTTACGCAAAATGGATATATACTTATACTTTTATATACCATATCAGCTGCATCTATATTATTATTTTCAAAGCAAAGTGAAATCAAAAATAGCTTTGTAGTTTTGTTGTGAGGTCTATCGTCTGACTATGCTTCGGTTATGGGGCGAAACAACTGTTGAGATTGTGGTGGTCAATGTGTACAGTGCTTGTGTATTGTTGTGTTATTTGTGGCGGGTAGTGAATGAGTTTTTACAAATTCTGCATGTGTTAGGTGAAAGAACGAATAATACACTACATTTAGCATTAAATATATTTTATTTTATCGTGGATTTTATTTTCATTACTTTTGTATTATGGACATCCGCAAAGTGACGCCCAATTCTAAAAAATATTTATGTAAGTCGCTGTAAGTCGCTGGGTATGCTAGTTATTAGATATAACTAGCTTTTAACCGCAAATTCGTTCGCATTGACTGTTGTTATGTGATAGGTTGATAATACATGGCGCTTTTAAATGTCCTATTCTTGTAGAATTAATAGGATTTCTATAACCTATATGTTACCCCGGTGTATAAGAAATGATTGTGCTTAATTTCATCGATATTGGTTCATCGGATTCACCGTGAGATAGTAACAAACATACATCAATAATCACAAACATTCGCATTTATAATATTAGTAGGATAATGAACACAATTAGGAACCGAAATCATCACTGTTCGAATACACCAAAATTAATGTGACCCGTTTTAAATTAATCTACCGCTTGTGCGTCAAGTTAGCAACTTTGTCTATATGAATATTATAAAATACGAATATTTTATAGCGGTAATTCGCGACATTAATTATATGAAGTCGAACACGCACAGCTACGCCCAGCGAACTCTGTTACATACTGGTAAACGTGACCTTGCCTATTAACCAACAATTGCGCTTTATAGTTACAACTATTATATAAATGTTTGATACTGAATTAATTAATTCCCGGAAAGAAGGCACAACACTGTCATACTGGGCGTGGATTGTTAGTCTAGTCGATATGTAAATGTTATATAGCATGTCTGCGAGAGCTTTTGAAACTAGTTTTTAACGACGCTTTCAATATGAGAGTTCCTCTCCGTATTCATCATCGATACGTTCTATAGATTACAAGAGAATTTTATTGAATACTTTAGCTTTTTACATCTATACTAATATTATAAAGAGAAAATTATATGTATGTTTGTAATGTTTTCACCCAAAAACTACTGGTCCGATTTGAAAAATTCTTTCACCATTGGAAAGCTGCATCTTTACTGAGCAACATAGACTAAATAAAATTTTCAAATAAAATAGGGATCCGTTATAAAAATGTAATAAGCTGTAAAAAAAATAAAATTACGCGGGTGAAACCCGTATAAAGTTACCGAAGTATTTTATATTTTTGAAATGAAAACTTAGGGTAAAATCGGCTCGAGTTGACTACCGGAGCGAGAGATTTATCGAACGCCCTAAAAAGGTTCCCGAGGCGGTCGATGAATCTGATGCTCCCGATGCCTCGATTAGAGGTTTCACTTTTAGAGAGGCCCCGACCCAGAGATGGTGCACTCTGGTGTTTAGAGTTGCTGCTGGTGGGGATAAGGGCAATGTGTACAACGATACCCTGTCCCAACCACCAGCAGCGTAGTGGAGCACTGTCAGGTGTTTAGTCGGTTAGAGTCCGACATAGCCGCCGCTCGTCCCCGTCGGGCGGCGACGACCCATAATGGGTTTCCTCACATAAAAAAACGTCTTTCCTCTCATAAAATTATATGTCTCTGCTATCCTCGCGCGGCAACTGTTTCACCCTCTGCTTTATATTATAACGATCGTTCTGGAAAAGTCGAGTTAAGGAAAACGTAAATGTAAATGAATATAGAATGAAACAAGTACAGCCAATTCTTTTAAACAAATATTTACAAGTAAAATATACAATTTATGTCTATCTTAAATTACTTATACGCTACCACCGGTGCAAACACTCGTGTTTACTTTACAAATAACATTCGACCCACATGCTATAGGAAGTGCTAGACCATTTATATATAAGTCCAAACTATACCGAATTTACATGGGACATAACTAAATTACATAATAGCACTACTTTTAATAACAAATAAATAAATAATAAATATATGTGACACTTATTCACACGGTCGTCCGTCTCCAAAGTAAGTAACTTAATACTGGTGTTATGGTTGACAACTGTTGAATATCACTACATATTATAAAACAAAGTCGCATTCTGTGTTTGTCCATATATCCCTATGTATGCATAAAACTTTAAAACTACGCAACAGATTTTGATGCGGTTTCTTTTAATAGATAGAGTCATTCCAGAGGAAGGTTTGTACGTATAATAACATTCAATACGGATTAGAGAAATACTGTAATTTTTGAGGTTTCTGTAAATAATGACATTTTTTTCCGCTTACATTGCAAACGCAGGCTAAACCCTATGAGATTTATCAAAAGAATGTACTAAGTATTTGTACACCTTGAAAAGGTCTACAGAAAAGTCCGCGATGGTATATGTCTATCTCTTATGGATAACCCACTATAGCATTTTTTGTCATTTACTTTTTACGAAAAATAATGCCATATTTTTGAAGCAATTTTTATGCAATACAGCATTAATCCTTATCCAATTAAGTACCTTAAATAAATAATTGATTTAATATAGATCAATATGGCCGTTTACAGTATGTAATTTAAGTGAACATTTTCGGAGATATTACAGATTTAAAATGCCGTGAGGACGCCGCGCTTCGCACTATAACACTTCGACTTTAGCAGCTATGTCGCTCTTTTAAGTGTTTGTTTAAAGACATTCTGTAATTAATTGTAAAAATAAAATACATAAGGAAAATGTAAAAGTAAATAAGTAAAAATGTACTATATGAATTTAGATATTCCAAAGATAGCAGGAAATCTTCTTGGTATAGGGAAAGGAAATTGTTTTTCTCAAAATTTAACGCTTGCGGGCCACGGGCAGTAATGAATAAATCAAAACTACTGGATCGATTTTAATCATTTTTTTACGCTGACCGACATGGGATATATATTTTACACCCGTGCGAAGCAGGGGCAGGCCGTTAAGTATACTAGTACTTAAAAAATTTATATATACATACTTAAATACAAATATACACCCAGGCTCGAAGAGCCACCAATTAGGAATAAGTGTCATTGGTATCATGTACTTAATTGCGGCAAATGAAAACATCTTAGAAAATTCTAGGTTTTGCGGTCAATTCGAGCTTAGAGCCTTTGCTATAATTAGAAGAAGAATAGATTTCCTGCTTTAATTAGAAGTAGAATTCTTAATTCTACATTTCTATAATTTTACATTTGTGTGTATTAATCACGAAAAATATGTAATATTCTTCTGTATTTTTGACGGGTTGGTTCTTATGCGATATATCGGAACAGGATATAGTCAAATCATAGCTATGCTAACTTTGTTAGTAGCAGAAGTGACTGTGATTGTTCTGAGTATATTCATTCGCTACTTACATAACCAAGAGTTATTGTATCATTAATTTAATTTAAGATGGCTGTGGTTAACAGATCAAATGGTTGAATATTTACTGTTAATTTGACGACTTTACACAAACAATTCAAACACATAAAATCAAATATAAAATATATGAAAAGCAGACAACGTTAAGTGTATTTGCAGTCTTCTGCGTTAATGGTGATGTTATGTTATATTGTATTTGCAATTATATTACAATGTTATATATATAATAATATAATTATAAATAAGAATAATACATAAAGTATTCTGCATTTAGAATAGCATTCATATTATTTTCAATATAACTCTACATGGAATTCAACATAGTAGGTGTTATTATTATAGTAATACTATAAATTAATCCATCACTACTTCACAGACTTGAAGCCCGACGTAAACAGTAGAGATTAACAGGGGAAATAATAAAAAACGACCTCGATACTGTGTTTCAACGGTTGTTCGTATTGTATATACCGCGAAATCAAAGTACGCTTTATCGCTCTCTTTTTATATCCACTCCTATATTTAGTTACTTCATTTGGTTAATGTTTTTAATAAATCAATGCGAATACAGCTCCTTTCAATTCAAATAATTCCGATTAACTCGCTTGTTAAATTTTAATGTATTAGCCGTCTAGTATCCGGCTGAATAGAATAGACCAAGCTCATTTCTTGCTGAGGTGTCGTAAAAGGCGACTAAGATAAATTGACCCGCCGTGTGGTATCCGGCTGAGTAGAAAAGACCACCCTCATTTCTTACCGAGGTGTCGTAAAATACGACTAGGGTAAGTTGAAGTCAGGCCGTCTTAAAATATGAAGCCAATTCATGTGACAACATGTTTATAACATGCCGACCCCACTTAGATTGAGAAAAGGGCGTGAATAGACCACCCTCATTTCTTACCGAAGTTGACGTCAGGCAGGCCGCCGGTCGTAAAAAACCTACCTAAATTATGTACAATATGTTTATAACATGTTGTGTAGACCTGCCTACGTGGCATCCCACGTGGGCAGGCGTAATATGCTAATAACGCACTATAAACATCAAACTAACTAATAACTAAAACCAAAATCTCCAGTAGATAGATAGCATCTTATATATGAAACGCAATGAGTGATGTCCTACACAATAAAATATTATCAAATGAAAGAACTTTAAGTACAGATTTATAATTAATGGGCAATTAGTCTAACACAAAACGCTAAGTGCATTAATACGGTGTACTTAAGATTAATGAGGACTGATTACAAATGAATAAATCATTATGTATTTATATAATGTAGTACTTACACATAAGATTAAATGCTTGGTTTGAATCAAGCCAACATCTGGTGTGTGTAAAATAATGCCGATCCGAATCCGAATTGGATTAAAATGATTTTTGAATGTGCTCTTTATATGATTGAGACTTATGCAACAAACCCCCTGATATTTAATTTATAGAATTAGGCTTTACTTTGCGGAGTTCCATAATACAAAAGTAATAATAAAATTATTTGCTATAATCCGCGATGAATTCATTGCGCAATGCAATTTTATTATTCTCCTGATATCTTTTGATTGTATAAGACATAGATTAACTTTAACATAGGATTTATTCTTATTTTCAGATGCTTTAATAATAAGTAGCAGTAGCACACTTCTTTAACGCACGGAATAGTTCTTCATCATTAAACATTATTAACTTAATCTTCGATACATGTAGCATGAGATTAATAAATAAATTAATTTCAAAAAATACATTAGAGTTTCTGCTAAGCTTCCGCTTAAAATTCACGGATTTCTATAAAATATATTCTTCTTTTATCTGATAAATTTGCTGTTCTTTTTTTTAAGTTCTTTTTTCAAATTATCAATAACTGTAATCTTAAGGTTAATTCAGTAAATACAGGGTACAATGTCAACCGTGAAATGAACTGATCGCAGAAAAGTGCTACGTCAACTGAACCGGTTTTCAGTTTCAGTTTATTTTCCAGTGTCTAATTACGGACGATCTCTCCTGATTGACTCCTAGCCTTCGCCCGAGAATATAAATAAATTGTTTCTGTTTTCAACATGCAATCAATATCAGAAGGCCCTGGACTTAAGTTCCCGTGAATGGATTCGCATATCGATAAATTTCAAGATGATTTTTATACCACATTATTTGATATGCACTTTGTCAGTCGGTGTTTATCTATCTCTTCATTAATTACTGTTCCGAATTCAGTACGTTTATTACAATGTTGAATCTATGCTAAAATTATAGCAGACCGATGAAAAAAATTGTTGTTGAAATCAAAACAAATATTGATTGATATCGGTGAAAGCTTCCGCTCCTAACTGATTTCGATTCACGATTTAATTTTATTATTATAGCATAGTTTATTTATTTTATAAGTCACACAAAATTTAAAAAGTTAAACGCTTTTAAAAGGGTTTTAGAGCATAGGATTATTAATGTGAATTAAAAATGATCTTTGTCAACATAAATATTATTATTAATCTTTTATTTTTTACGTTTTTATATTCGTCTCGACTATTCACAATTGTAAAAGAGCAATTCACAATTTAAAATGAAGTTTTAGTTACTCACCTTTTCTTTGAGATATGCGCTTTTTAATTATAAGAGAATTAGTTAAACAGGATTCAAATAACGATAACCTTGACAATGCGAGTAAAGTAATAAACGGAGTATTCCGTGTCCTTTAGTTAACTATTAAAGTTGAAGTTTAATCAGCATTAACAAAGACGATAAACATGTAAATTAATGTCCCTTTGTTAGTTCTCACTTTGCCAACGTTTTGTCACTCCACACGATGGTTTGTTCAAATAAACCAAGGATTGTTCATTTTTATATCGTTATATTGTTTGAAGTACAAATCTACGTTGTGTGTATAATAGATATGTATTAGATGTGATCTTAATTCTAGCGATAGCTTCCGCGTAGTAATAAGTTGTTGGGACGACAGTTGCCGATGTTAGTGAACTTCTTCGATCTACCCATGTACCCAATCATTAACTTCACCCATGCGGTGGGTATAGATGTACATTTATGTAAGTTTATTGTATACCTCATAGAGTGCACACCAAGTATTTACTTGTTACACCTTAAGTAAGAAAGCTTCTATCATTTTTTTTATCAATAACCAACCTCACCTGTCACCTTGAATTGACGGATCTTTTTAGTTTATTTTAATGGCTTCGCCTATAGCTTGGTGATACGTTATCTTAGAAATACCGCCTAAATTAAACGTCAACGGTCAATATTCTTTAAAAAATGGGAAATGTCCTTAAAAAAGAATGTGTTTTCAGTAAAAGTTTGAATCCTAATTTTAATGTTTTGAAAATATATAAACACCTAAAAATTACATTCACGCTCTACATTGGATAGACCTAGATATAGGTCGCTATCCAATATCATGACTTAAGTACCAAAATGTAATATTATTACTTATACATAACGTCCTGAGGTTATTGAGTGTATTAAACTTAATGGCACCTATATATTCAAGACGATCCTTCGGGTTTATTAATTATCATGTACGAGAACTAAAACAATTTAGGCTGAACACTTAACGGCAATTAGGCGACAGCTCGTTTAATTGGCTGTTGACATTTTCATAACTACCATTTCTTCATCGTCTGACATGCGATAAATTTGTTTTATAGTTCGCATGACTTCTAATATTTAAATACAAGTATACATATTATGCTCGCCTCATCGCGATTTTTCAAGCTAGCTTTCTCACTTAAGACTCACTTTAATTGTGAAAAATAGTCGACACATGTGAAATGTATTTTTTTATGATTAGTTAAGCACTGGGTTTATCCCAATCAGTAATTGTGGTTAGTTGATTTACAAATTATTTCATAGTGAATTTTCAGAATTGACTTATTAAAAGCGTTCATTTTAACCATTCTTTTGTTAGCTTGGCATATATGTATGTGTTTCGGTTTGTGCAATGAAAAAACTTCTAAACATACCTGCGCTCTAATTTCCTGATCAGGATTCAGTACAATAATTTTGTGTTCAATTTGGCATTCCGACCTGTGCCAAATCTGTCTGATTTTGTTTAATTATGGATAGTTTCATCAAGTAAATAGATCGTAATCAAAGAAAATGCTTGAGTACATGTGTGTCATTTTCTTGTGGTGAAATGAGTCAATATTGTAGTTTCTCCAACCTGTTTTCGCTGCTTCCGTTAATAGACTGATTAGAAATTATGTTTGTCTTCGATAGTTACTCTATATCTACGATATCGAAAAATACTTATTTATAAAAATAAATAAATTATATAAGAATACATAAATAGTTTCTTGAATTTAGCTCGGGCAAGTCATGGTAACTCTTGTCCTTCTTTCATGAGTACACAAATAAAAAAGAAGTGTTTAGAACTACAGACTCATTTTTTTGTCTGTGGCACAGACAGTTGAAATTAATAATTTTGAATTGAATTTTTTTGTAAGTTCAATATTTAATCGTTAGTACGTATAAATTGCAACAAAATCTGTTCACATTTCTAAGGACTCGATCTCGTAATTTTTAAGGATTTGTTGGGTCATTCGAATTTACTCGCTTTTCTTTTTTTGACAGCACTTTCCTAGCCATTTAACCTTCTTAATATGTGGTTTTGCTTCCGTGAGTGCTTTTGTTTTCATTGAGTGTTTCTTTTATCATTCGTTAAATGTCGTTTTATTTATATTCACAGTCATATTCCATACAAAGGATTTTGATTTGGAGACATTTTACACGCGCAAAATCAGTTCAGATTACATTTCCATAATAATGCGACCATAACATTATGTATGAAATTTATTCACTGTTGGACTGTCTCGAATTATTTACACCTCCCTGGGTTTGCAAAGGTCAAGTTATGATAATAGAAAAAAGTTTTGTGTATTAACTAAATAATTTATTCATATGACATACAGAAGTATGTCATATGAATAAATTATTTAGTTAATTTCTTGTATTAAAAATCTTCTTTTTTAGGTTCTTAATATCTAAGTTCTGTGATAATTACCATTGATCTAGGTACATGATCTTTTGGGGTAGACTTCAATTTGGAGGATATTTCACCAGATATTTGTTTATAGCGTGGTATCCGGCTGAGTAGAATGGACCACCCCCATTTCTTACTGAGTTGTCGTAAAAGACGACTCAGGTAAGTTTACCCGCCGTTTAGTATCCGGTTAAGTAGAATGGACCACCCTCATTATTCATCAAGGTGTCGTAATAGACGACTAAGGTAGGTTGACGTCGGACAGGCTGCCGGAGGTAAAATAACGAGTCAAATCATGTTGGCCAACTCCAATTAGGGTGGAATAAAGGCAAGAAAATGAATCCTGATATTTGTTTCTATGTGCTGTATTCATATTTCCTCGATAAAATATTGTAGCAAGCTTTAATGATATACGAGTATGTAAGAATAAAAAATCAGTTTATTTGATTTACGTGTTCTCAGAACTTTCCTGATTGCTGATATGGGCTTTACATCCTTTGCGATATTCGCCCGCTTCTATTCTTCGAGTAGAAGTCAATACTGAAAGATTTATATTCAGTCTTGAATATATATTGAAAAATGTATTCGCATCGGAAATTGGATGGTGAATGGCTTCAACAGAGACAGAGTAGAGCTTCTAAAATGATATCATGCATTAATATTCAGTGCATTTTGATTTATGCTAAAACTTTTTGAAATTGAGTTATTTTTTTACCTCTGTTGTATGTACGCCACGACCAATTTTCGTTATCATATTGCTGTACTATTGTACGCCGTGTGGTATCCGGCTGAATAGAATACTACCACCCTCATTACTTACCGTGGTGTCGTAAAAGGCGACTAAGGTAAGTCGACCCGCCGTGTGGTATCCGGCTGAGTAGAATAGACCACCCTGATTTTTTACCGAGATGTCGTAAAAGGCGAATAAGGTAAGTTGACCCACCGTGTGGTATCTGGTATAGTAGAATAGACCACCCTCTTTCTTACCGAGGTGTCGTAAAATACCACTCAGGTAAGTTGACGTCAGGCAGGCGGCCGGTCGTTAGAAACGTAGCACGTTTCTAACATGTGCCGACCCCACTTAGAGTGGGATAAAGGCAGGCGGTTGATGATAAATTGAAAATTTGGCTGAAAATTGAGTCAGATACTTTGTTATCCTTATTTCAATGCCGTCTATGATATCACGAACTATTAAAAATGTTAATGTTCTCTCGCTCTTCGAAGTTATGAGTTGATGTAATTTGCCACAAAACAACTTTTTTTGAATTCGGTCACTTTAATACTAATCGTGCGATTTATGTATCTTTAACATAATAATATGTCTTATATATTATGTACAAAGTAGTATTGACGTAGTCGGCCACATGGAAGCCGATTGGAATCAGTGTTGAGATTTATTTTTAGAAAGCAGCAAAAGCTTAGCAGGCATCTCGTTAAAGCCAATATATTATATGCCATACTTACAACTATAAAATATTGTTTTATAGATATAGATCGAATCCTCGGTAAGAAGGAGGGTGGACTATTTTACTCAACCGGATACCACACGGCGGGTCGACTAACCTTAGTCGCCTTTTAGGACACCTCGGTACGAAATGAGATTGGTCTATTCTACTCAGCCGGATACCACACGGCGTTAAGCTAAATTTTCAATTAAGACTTTTTAATACTAACCGTGCGAAATTACGTTTCAACATGGCATGTGTTTTCAACATAAGTACTAGATTATCAAACATAACAAGTTCTCACAAGTTAATTCTCACAAGTTATTGGTTGACGGCTCTGTTAGTCGAAAAAGGAAAAATCTTAAACGAAAAAATATATCTAAGAAATAGTAGACTCCGTAATATTAAAATTACGTTGTAAAATAAACTTTTAATTAGTTTTCAACTATGGAATTTTAATGTAACGCTTACTTAATTATGTTGTAAAATCTTAGTAGCATGTATAATTAATTATTAAACCTATTAGCTATTTATTCTTTTATATATTCTTTAAGTTTAAAATTAAAGTTTACAGTTAATATCTTCTAGGTAGGTATATTCCTTTTTTTCTAGTTTGGTTGGTTCAAAATTAGCGCGTAAATTTAACACACCACACCACACGTAAATTATCTATATTAATATATAAAGCTGAAGAGTTTGTTTTTTTGTTTGATTGTTTGAACGCGTTAATCTCAGGAATGACTGGACTTTCCTGGAGGAAGGCTATAACATCACGCTAAGATGAATAGGAGAGGAACAGCAATAAACAATATTACGGATACGGCAAAATTTATACATTTCCTTACGTGCGCAAAGTAAACGGTGGAAGTAATTAAAAAATCATGGATAACAAAATTGTAACCCTCTAAAATTTCTAAATAAAAGTCCTGGACAGCATTTGTCTAGCTTTTAAGGTTAACGCACTTTAACCATTTTTACATATTTCAACATCTTACATATTGTTTACATAATTGTACATAATATATTTTACATATTTCAACACAGCCCTGTGATATCCGACTGAATAGAATAGTACCAGGCACATTTCTTTCCGAGGTGTCGTAAAAGGCGTCTAAAGTAAGTTGACCCACCGTGTGGTATCCGGTTTTAGTAGAATAGACCACCCTCTTCCTTACCGAGGTGTCGTAAAATACGACAGAGGTAAGTTGACGTCAGGCAGACAGCCGGTCGTAAAAACGCAGCCAAATCATGTGACAGCATGACAGCATTTATAACATTTTGTGCCAACCCACTCAGAGTGGGATAAGGGCAGGAAGTTGATGATTTTACATATTTCAACAACAGCATGTTTCTGATCTACTCTAAAGATGTTTGAGCGTACTCTTAGCAGATAATTGAAATTTACTACATACAGCCGGAGAAATAATTAGTTTTGATTGCTTTTAAACATGATTTGGATGTGGGCTATCAATCAAAATAAACGATTACTCAATTATTGTACTGAAGGGGCTTCCGTTTAATAACTATTCGTATTCGGTTCTTATCAATTTCTCCATATATTCTGTATGTAAGATATATTAAGCGTATGACGTAAATCGCATCTGTTCAAATTCAAATTATTCTTAATTCTAATAAACTTTTAAACAAGGGCTTTTGAATCGTCAACTCTACTGCTGGTTCGGAAAGCTGTTTCTACCGAGAAGAGCCATCAAGAAACTCGGCGGTTGCTCTTTTAAAAATATTATTCTTATCACTAGTTACATTCCGGAATTCAAGCTCGCTAACGCTTGGTAGGACTCAGGAGCTTGCTTTAATCGTCTCACACTATGATAAATGATATTTGAACATAATATCTGCCACTTATATTTCAAAAATATATTAAACAGTAAAATGTTACATCGTTGTATATAGTAGTAATATTTCCCTATATATTAGCAAAATTAGGATACAATACGATACTGAGTTAAACCGAATTATTGACCACAGATAAACTTAAAAAAAAATTTAGAAGATAATGTAATAATAGGTGTAATGTGTAAAATTTCGCCGTGATTTTTTATATTTAGTTTTAAAAATAAAGTATATAAAACTTTATTTTTATGCGGAAACTGTCTGATAGTGTAATTAAATTTACTTACCAAAAAAATATAAGATATTACTGGCGATTTTAAAACAATACGTAACACAACATTTTTTTAAATTTATGCGTTAGATTATATCTGAGACAATAAATAATTTCGGTTAGGACAAAAACTGGAAATTAACAGTCGTCAAATCTTTCTTCTTTAATATTTTAATGGGTTAGTCCTGTATGTATATATATACATTTTCTGAATCTCTGAAAAGCTCCAACGAATTCCTGAAATTTCCTGAAACTCAGCATGTAAGGGGTTTTGGGGGACAAAAATCGATCTAGCTAGATTTTATATATAAACAAATTCGTTTTATCCCTATTTTTGGGCACTAAAAATACTAAAATATATTGAATATAAAACACTCTTTTTAGCCATAAACGGTCAAGTCAGCGTATTTTATTCGGGGAAGGGGCAGTCTCGCGAAATATAAATACCTATGGTCGATCCCCAACTACCTAATTATTTTTCTTTTTTTTCTGTAAAAAAATTACCCAGCATAGCTCGGTCAACCAGGTACTTCACAGTAATATTATAAATTCAATTGTCTATCTGTGTGCTGTTACTTTTTATGGCTAATACGCAGGCCAATATTGATGAAATTCGGTACAGCTACACAATTTGTCCGTATGGAAATCCAGTGTGTACCCCTGTGTTTGTTTTTCCTATTTCAATTTACATAAAATCGTTATGTACAAATATTAATTTACTATCTTGTATCTTTTAATGAAAACCATACAAAAAGCCGTTAAATAGAATTTGAGATTAAATACAGACAAAAAAAATTTTTGGGGAGTTTGTTTAATAATATGTGTAGAAAGCTTTTTTATCATACACGTTGCAACTGCTAGTTTACCTATTTACTACGCTGATGTAATGGTAATACGGCGCTTTCAAACCAAAATACCTATGCTTACTTACAGATGTTAGATAGAAAAAAACCGCAAAAAAAAATCTATGGCACAATATTATATTTGCACTATTTAATAAATTGTCTAAAAAACAATAAATATGCAAGCTTGTGATTATATTATTTGGTCAGATATCTTCGATGCTTATTAAAGTCTAGCTGTGCCGGCAGCTTTGCACGCTTGGAAATCTGTGTATCATAAATTCTTCCCGAATTGGAATTTTGAACACAAAAGTAGTTATCGTAAGTTAAGTATAAGAGATTTTTGAATAACTTTCACCGTTTACGCAATATTGTTTATTGCTGCTCCTC
This sequence comes from Morpho achilles, assembly GCA_947086495.1. Taxonomy (NCBI): domain Eukaryota; kingdom Metazoa; phylum Arthropoda; class Insecta; order Lepidoptera; family Nymphalidae; genus Morpho; species Morpho achilles. The sequence continues at coordinate 8,140,861 of CAMTZB010000019.1, read as the reverse complement.
TCCTATTTATCTTAGCGTGATATTATATAGCCTATAGCCTTCCTCGATAAATGGACTATCTTATACGCAAATAATTTTTAAAATCGGTCCAGTAGTTCCTGAGATTAAACAATTCAAACAAACAAACTCTTCAGCTTTATATACGAGTATTAGTATAGAAATCGCGGTGACGGAAAAACTTTTCCCAAAGTTGACAACCTTTTTTGTTTAATGGACTGATTCCGTTACCTAAATAATACTGTAAAATTTTACTTCTTCCTAAATTTGAAAAACATTCTCCTGCAATTACATTAAAGGTTTTCTTAAAGGTTATAAAAGGGTGCTTGTAAACAGACTTAGAACGTCATCTGTTGGCTCTTTGACATTACAAAGGGTGCATAACAAAAGCTTTTGGTTGACCTTTCAACATTATCGTCTTTGATAGTAATTTTATAACGATATTTTTCAGATTTTCTTTAAATAGGTCATAGATGTAAATAGAGCAGAGAAAATGTCTAAGGTCACAGTTTACGGAGCTTTCATTGTTCTATCTCATAGTGGATTGGTTCTATTTGTATATCGTAGTTTTACATATATGATCTCAATGAACACGATAATGTAAAGTTAAACAAATATTACTGACATAGTTTTCAAAATTGTATAATATACCACTGCTAAGTTATAAGGAATATGTATTTAGGAAAATGTGAGCTTGAACTTTATATATATTTATACTATACTTTCGGTTATTGCCTGTAAAGTACAATTATTTTGCTTTAATCTGCGATAAACTAAATAGAGAATATATATGTATATATCCTCCTGCCCTTATCCCACTCTAAGTGCAGTGGGCACAACATGTTACAAACATGTTGTCACTTGGTTTGACTTCGTATTTTACGACACCTCGGAAAGAAAGAAAGTGGTATTTTTTACTTAACCGGATACCACACGGCTGGTCAACTTACCTTAGTCGCCTTTTATGACACCTCGGTAAGATTTGAGGGTGGTATATTCTACTCAGCCGGATACCACACGGCGGGTCGACTTACCTTAGTCGCCTTTTACGACACCTCGGTAAAAAATGAGGGTGTTACTATTCTATTCAGCCGGATACCACACAGCGTATTCGTTTATTTTTAAATTATCATTTTAAATTGATTACATACTGCTGAATATTATTTCGGGTGAAATTAATCAATAACAAACAATTGGGTGTGTGGAGTGTAGTAAGCCGTGAACATACATTCAAAACTTTTATAGCATCTTCGATATTTGTGTCATCAAACCATGTTCTTTAACGCGACGGTCTTCCGTATAATTCAATTATATGAGTGGCCAGAGCGTTCTTTGTCAGCGTTGCTTCTATTAATAAATACAAACTAGTCTAAAATAGCGTTCATGTTTACATTAAAAAATGTAAAGTGACGGTCTCTTATTATTCAACTGTTGGGCATAGGCCTCCTTGCCCCGTTTATGGAGAGAAAGCTTTGATGCTAACACCCACCACGCTGTTACAATTCAAATTTGTAGGCAACATATATCCCTATAATACTCTAGAGATATGCAGGTTTTCTCACGATGTTTTCCTTTACTAAAAAGCGTGTGATAAATTGCAAATGGATACACTCTACGCAATTTTTTATTATTTGTATTGACTAAAAGAATTTTTGTATCAGGTAAGTGCTTCTTACACTTCATATCCGGAAATACCGGACGATAACTTGTATAATTTGATAGACACAAAATGAAAAAATGTGTACTTATATTGTTATGTGCATGTGGGTACTAGCATTTAACCGCTCCTTCAGCAGCAGGGTCTTCTCGTTTACTCCCCGGGTGGGGGTAAACGGGGTGCGGGCCTCGAGGAATACCTCTCTACCCGGGCATCTCCTCGCGGCCACTTAAGCCCGGTATGTGTTCCGGCCGTAGGCCGAGGTCACCTAGGTGACCCAAAGGTGTCGGTATTTGGGCCGTAAGCCCAGGTCACCTAGGTGACCTAATGGATGTCTTGTTCGGTGGGGAGGTTTGGGAATGGTAGCTCCCAGACCTCGGGGTCAATTTCGGTGGTGTCACGTCCGGTGGTGTCCTGATCAGGTAGGTGTGTCATGTCCGGTGTATTCGCCCTTTCGCCCATCGCGTCGTCCTCTTCGTCGCCGTCGTCATCCGCATCGGGCCGCGGAGACGGTGACCGCAGGAGCTCGCGAGGCAGGGAACGTCCATCGGGTGGTCGCGCATGGAGTGGCGCGATGCCATGGAGGTGTACGTGCGCGCTATTGTCCGCACGCGCGAACATCCGGCGTGCAAGGCGACGGACATACTCCTCCACGGTCGGCGTTCTGGTATCCCGATGCACGACGTCGTTCCGCACATACCTCGGGGCTCCTACGATCAGTCGCAGGTAGCGGTTCTGCTGGACTTGAAGTCTTCGCCTCTGGTACGCCGAACATAGCGCGTACCAGGCGGGTGCCGCATACGTCAAGCGCGAGCGGACGTAGGCACAGTAGACTCGCTGTTTGGTGTTGACAGGTAAATGTAATGTGAACAGCGTGTGGAGCTGGGACCTGGCAGCAGTAGCTTGGCCCACGGCACGATTGACCATGGGGACCATGCGCAGACTGCGGTCCAACTCACACCCCAAAAACCGCACTGTGGTCTTCCACTCTACGTCCTGGCCTCGAAGAGTCAGCTGACGTAGCGGCTTGGAGCGGCTGGTGAGCAGAGCGGCCGTCTTCCTGACGTTGACGGCCATCCTCTACTTGTCCAGCCATTCCGGCAACAAGTCCAGCATACGCTGCATGCGGTTGGTGGCGACGATCTGGTGGTAGGACGACGCGAAATACGCGCTGTCGTCGGCGAACAGCGACAACAGCACGTCCTCCTCCCCTTCCCGCAGATGGTGGCGCAGGGTGGGGCTCCTTCGTTCGCATGGACTGTTGTCTTGATAAGTCGATAATAGATGGCGCTTTTCAATGTCATCCTATTCCTGTAGGATTAACAGGATTTCTATAGCCTATATGTTGTTCCGGTGTATAAGGAATAATTGTGCCAAATTTCATCAATATTGGTTCAGCGGGTTTGCCTTAAAAGAGTAACAAACATACATCCATACTCACAAACCTTCGCATTTATTAATATTAGTAGGATGTAACTGTGCTCAAAATTTGTATTTACCACGAGTATTCACAAAAATCTAATTTAGAGTAAGATCCTCGACTTTATCGTCTTCAGGTCGTAAAATATGACTCCTATTAGGTTATTCCTTTCACACCCGTCGTGTATGTTATAAAAAATATTGAGACGGGGCTCATAGCAGTGATTTCAGAACCATCCATTCCGATTCTCGTATGAATAAACAGTTTAATGTCTATCAAAATAAAATTAGTCAATTCATTTACTATTTCTTTTTCAAATTAAAAGTCAAAATATTCTTTATTCAAGTTGACTGTTTACAGTACTTTTGAATCGTCAAATGTTTTAAAAAAGCTACCACTGATTCGGAAGTTTGCTCCTACCGCCAGCAAGAAACTCGGGGGCTAATTTTTTAAAAATTATGTTTACAATTTAATGGTTACAAGATAATCGTTGCAGATGGATGCGTAGCTGACTGCAGTTAAGATATGCTACTATCACTAGATAAGGGCAGTAGAATGATGTGCATAGAAGCAATTAAGAATCCTGTAAATTTTGGAGCGTTATTACAGTATTATAAAATATGGAATATTCCAGTGAATGATATACCTATGTCTACAATTACCTCAAAAGGCGGTAAAAGTATCGCGTTCAAACCGACAACGGAAATTCACCATTTCCTCTCATCGGAAAATTCAAAATTGCATTTAAAGGGAACACCAATTCAGGATGTCGTCTAACCACTTTAAAACATAATTTTTTTATAATAGCTAGAATCTATTTTTAAAATGACCATTAAATCGTGCTCGATAGAAGTATAATCTTTAATAGTTGGCTAATACTAAAAACGCCGTGTGGTATCCGGCTGAATAGAATAGTACCACCCTCATTTCTTACCGAGGTGTCGTAAAAGGCGACTAAGGTAAGTCGACCCGCCGTATGGTATCCGGCTGAGTAGAATAGACCAACCTCATTTCTTACCGAGGTGTTGTAAAAGGCGACTAAGGTAAGTTGACCCACCGTGTGGTATCAGGCTTAGTAGAATAGATCACCCTCATTTCTTACCGAGTCGTAAAAGGTAAGTTGATGTCAGGCAGGCGGCAGGTCGTGAAAACGCAGCCAAATCATGTGACAGCATGTTTATAACATGTTGTGCCGACCCCACTTAGAGTGGGATAAGGGCAGGAAGATGATGAGTTGGCTAATACTAAAAATAGAGTAGTACTTCTTGCTACTGTTAGAAAATACATCTTCTCTCTTGATACTAAGTGGATATAGTAAAATACGTCCAGCTTTGTATTATTCATTTTATTTAACTTTATAATACATACAATTTAATTGAATATAATATCTATTATTTTCTCGCTTTTACGTATATTCCTTTTGACAGCTCGCGCAAGCATGGCCGCCTCTCGGCTTTTTCATAGTCTCCTCTATTATTTAGGATGTAGTTATAGACAAATATACAAAGATGGGAATAGACAAATATTGGAATAGCTAACACTACATAATACCATTATCAAAAGGTACATCAATCTAACCACGCAAGATATTGTAGGCGTAATAAATGTGTGATAAATTGGTTGGGAGTTAAAGCTCAGATAGATATCATTGCGGTATTGCTATTATATGTAAATAAAGGATATCTCACTATCTGTTTAGATTGTAAATAGATGTATAACTTTATCGTTGTTCGAAGCTGTATTAACCTCGTTAATAAAATGTATCTATTTCATTGTTTGATTAATGCCTTCATCAGATAATCAAATTAATACAATCGTACATGTCAAAACATTTATATATACATGCACAGATATACATAAATGTTTGCTTCTATAAGTGAATCGATGAAGAGTTTCTTGTGAAGACTTTTGTTCGAGTTTCACCGAAACCCTTTTATTTTTTTTCTAATACGGTGGTGATTATTTATGCATATTTAATACGATATATTATGTAAATGAAGTCTTCTCTTCAGAATATACTGAAATTTCATTTTTGTCTTATGACACAGCATAATGATCTACAATCAAATATTTGTATGTTTAGGAATAATAATAATCTCATCTTCCTGCCCTTATCCAACTCTAAGTGGGGTCGGCACAACATGTTATAAACATGCTGTCACATGATTTGGCTGCGTATTTACGACCGGCCGCCTGCCTGACGTCAACTTACCTCTGTCGTATTTTACGACACCTTGGTAAGAAAGAAGGTGGTCTATTCTACTAACCGGATACCACACGGTGGGTCAACTTACCTTAGTCGCCTTTTACGACACCTCGGTAAGAAATGAGGTTGGTCTATTCTACTCAGCCGAATACCACACGGCGGGTCGACCTACCTTAGTCGCCTTTTACGACACCGCGGTAAGAAATGAGGGTGGTACTATTCTATTCTGCCGGATACCACACGGCGTTAGGAATAATAATAATCGTATGGCATTAATGTCAGTAAACTATAAGTGTCAGATAATAAAAAAATTAAAGAAAATATCTAATATAGTAGAAATGACAAATATTTTTATAAAATATTTAAATTATTAAATTTAGGAATGTTTAAGAATAACGCATACATACAAACATATGACTACATTGTAATGGTCTATTTCCAATGATACAATTTTTTCCTGAAATTTAATATTGAAATTATAAAAGCTTTGTCTACTCTATAATTGTGAGCTTATACGTGAAATTAAGATTTTACGTATAAGCTCACAATTTTATATGGAATTTATGATGAATACATAACTCCCTAAACTTACTTCGCAAATGTTCAGAGCCCCCATAAAAACTTATTGTTATGCGTACGATGTGAACAATGTTGAAAATATTATCGATATTGAATATAAACATAAATTGCGTCTGTCAGTCAATCAACTTCAAGAATCTCAGTATAAATTCGCTTAGAATTTATAGTTTATGAGAAACATATTACTTAACCTTGAGTCAAAATCACTACATACTATTAAATAACTATCTAGCCCATTGGCGCAGTGGGTAGTGAGGAGGACTTCAGCTCCGAGAGTCGCGGGTTCGATTCCCGCTGAGAGCCAACAGTTTCCATAAATCAATTTGTTGGTCTTCGTGTCTGGGTGTATATTTATATTTAATTTCATTATAATTATATATGCATATATTCACCAGTAGTCTGTCACCTATATATAACACAAGTAGTAAGTTACTTACTTTTGGGACGGACGACTGTCTAAGTGTCGCATATATTATTATATTAGTATAAATATAGTTCCCAAACGGTTCTCATATCAACGGACTCTGAAACAATTAAATGAATTTTAATGTGGTTTTCGCAAAAATACAGTGATTTTTGAGTAAAGGTATATATACTATGTTTAAATTTGTTGAAATAAAATGTTCATGTGCTATATAGATGAATTGCTATCGGAAATTTTATTTATTACGTGTTTGATATTATTTTATTTTCAGTTCGATAGAGTATTACAATTTCTTAAATCCAATAAAACTTAGAAACACATATTAAAATATAGTTCACTACGAATAAAAACGTTACAATCAAAGATTGAAATATCTCTTAAGTCCAAAAGTCAAGGATGATTGTGTAAACCACGATATCATACTCTGAGTTGGATTAACAGTCACATAAATTACTATCAGACTTCTGAATGTTTAATCAAGGGTCAAATTTTTAAACAAGCTTAAGTTAGTGTTCAATCCATAGTAAGTTAGGTAGAGTTTCCAACTCACAAAACTAGGCTTTATGATAAACCTGTTGTCACAATTGCCTATTGTTACATGTATCTCATAGTTTGTAGAAATACTAAATATTAAAGTATATTTATTACTGGCTTCGGATATATACTGAAATTATGGTAGTTCTTTTGATATTCTCTTCGCTTACTTAGATCGCTATTTCCAAATTAAGTATAATAATAATTAAGACATCATAAACTTTTGACACTACTGCTTTGGATAATGAAAAAGAGAATTATTTTTAAACCATTGGTATAATTTTATTGGCAAAGTAGAACTCCGGGTAGGCATGCTTTAGAGGAATTGTTAAAGCGAGGTTATTTTAGTTTAATATTATGTGCTTAAAAAAGTGTTAACACTCCTTATACATAAAACATATCTACATCAATTCACTATTAAAATATGAATATTTGTCGTAATCAAAAATGCATGTACGCTTAGTGCATTAAATTTGACAGCCATTTACGTGTGACATTGATTGATGTTGTTCTATTTGCCGTTACATTTTTTAAACACTTTTGTAACACCATTTGTATTGGCGATAAAACATCGTGAATTATTCATGTTTAATGACTCCAAGCGGACTAAGCCATCTACATCTATAGTCCTAATCTGAAATACAATAAATCAGGTGAACTGACTATACGCTTGACCCTGTACCGAGCCGGTAAGAGGCTTACCAATAAGTTTTTTCTCAATCTTTAGAATTTTACTATAAGGCTAAAGGTTTTGCTATATTTAAGAAGCAGACATCAAAGGGATACTACATGAATCCCTTTGATGTCTGCTCTCTGCGTCTTGACTATATGAAGTATTTGGAAAATGTCTTTGTTATTAAACCGTTATTCTTAAGTTTTTGTTTATTCTCATGTATAATGTAACGATTATAGAAGATCTTTAAACTTGTATATCACTCTCTTCAACTATTTTAAACCGTAGGGTAAATGTCTTTAAGACATTTGATTCCCATAAGCGCTTACGCCGTGTGGTATCCGGCTGAATAGAATAGTACCACCCTCTTTTCTTACCGAGGTGTCGTAAAAGGCGACTAAGGTAAGTTGACCCACCGTGATGTATCCGGTTTAGTAGAATTAGTCCACCCTCATTCTTACCGAGGTGTCGTAAAATACGACAGAGGTAAGTTGACGTCAGGCAGGCGGCCGGTCGTAAAAACGCATCCAAATCATGTAACAGCGTGTTTATAACATGTTGTGCCGACCCCATTTAGAGTGGGATAAGGGCAGGAGGATGATGAAGAACTTGTAGCGCTTGAATCCTACGGATCCTACAACTATTTTAGGTCATCAGTCACTATCTAGCTAGTGAGTGTATCAACATTTAATTTTTTTTAAGTAGGAAGTTGAGCACTAAACGACGATATCTTTATAAAAATAAATTTTAAAATTTATTAATACATATCCGAAGAATTATTTAAAGATTTTCTCACGGTGTTTTACTTCGCCGATAAATGCATTATAAATTATGAATATGAATTAGGCAAATAAATATTAACAGAAAAACTCATTGGTGGCCTCATTGGCCTGCCCAACCGCCCGGTTCGAACCAATTTTACATTATAGTGTCACAAGTCTTTAAAATCATCTATTATGACTCTTGTGTCTAGTAGGTAGTAATAATATATGTTTTGAAATCCATGAAAATAACAAGCTGTGAAAGCCCAGCGGTGCGACCTTGTGAATCTCTAGATACGATCATGGGTTCAAACACGGGCAGGCACCAATGAGTTTTTCTATCAAAACTTATGTGTTTAATTGATAATTGCAATTTATCACACGCTTTTCGGTAAAAGAAAACATCGTGAGGAAAAGGTACATCTCTAGAAAATTCTAGGGATATGTAAAACCTACCTAGGAGCAACCCACCACCTCCCATGGCCCCACCAACCTCGCGGTTATATGGGCCGAATCGTGGGAGACCGCGCTGGTACTTGCTCAAGGCGTGTTCCCGGCGCAGTTTCTTGACTCCCTACAAGTTCTTTAATCTTTTCCTTGTCCCTTACTCGCACTCTCCCCGTTCTGGGGCTGACGTACACAATTACAGCTTGCACTGCTAGCCGGAATCGCTACGAGCGGTCCGATTTTTTGCGGCTATGCCACCCATGGGCAAACTGCCTGAGGCGATTGAAATTGGCCTCTGTAGCCACGAGATCCCGGTAGTAGACCGGACCTACTTCGGCGCAGACGATACCCTCCAACATTCGCTGCCTAAGGTCCTCATACTGCTCGCATTCCCACAAGACGTGATGTCTTGTTTCTTCCACTCCGCATTCACACATACTATCATCACACAAACGCATTTCACGCAAACGCGCCCTGAAGCAGCCATGACCCGTCAAAATCTGCGACGTTTCATAGTCCGGAGACACCCATTGCTCCATGAGTCTCACGGCCACGTCCGGGAAGAATTGACTGAGGTCCCTTCCTTTTTCTTCAACGGCCCAACGTTCCTGCCAAAGATCAATGATCGACCTGTGAACTTTGCGCTTCCATCCACTATTTCCCTCATCGACCATTTTTGGTCGCGCCTCCTCAATCCTCGCAGCACGGAGCACCTCCAGGTCAGCGGGAAAGACACCCGCAAGCACCGCCAGCGCGGCCGAACTGGTAGACCGATACGCTTTTGTTAGCAGAATTAAGGAGGGCCTCTGCGCTCTAATCAGGTTCGACCTAACTACATGTAGCCTAACACGTTCCTTCCAGCATACTGCAGCATATGTTACAATTGGCACAAAGGTACCATAATATATGGTCCGTAAGGCCGGATACCGGACGCCACCAGTTGAGGTCGAGACGCGTGACATCTTGCCAAAACTACTCGACCCCCGCTCTGCAATGATCCTCGCATGCTTCGCAAAGGACAGGGACTGGTCATACCTAGGAGCAGCATGGTAGGTCTTAACTCCAATCCTTCTCTCAAAAAACGGAGAGAATGCGCCTAGGCCCAGCTTTGGAATAATAATAGTAACAGGCCGTTACTTACTACTTACTTACTTATCATAAAAATATTTTTTTCGCCAAAGGCGAATATTCTCGGCTTTTTTTAATCTTATAGTGGTTGGTGGTGTTATTCACATATATGTTATTTGAACAGATCCTTGGCAATGTGGTGGTGTTCGTCTGCGTCAACGTGGTGGGCGCGCTCATGCATTCCCTGATGGAGAACGCTCAGCGAAGAGCCTTCCTCGACACGCGCAACTGCATCGCAGCGCGTCTCGACATGGAGGATGAGAACGAGAAACTAGTAAGGAAATAATTAATTTTATACAAACTAGCTTTTACCCGCAACTTCGTTTGCGTGGACTGTTAGACGTGTTAGATTGATAATAGATGACGCTTTTCAATGTCATCCTATTTCTGTAGAATTAACGGGATTTCTATAGCATATATGTTACCCCGGTGTATAAGGAATAATTGTATGAAGTTTCAGCGATATTGGTTTAGCGGATTCTTCGTCAAAGAAACTCACAAACTTTTGCATTTATAATATTAGTAGGACGTGTACATTGTATATGAGCTTTTACCGAAAAGCTACAAATCATAGCTTTAGAGCATTGAGCGAGCTTTAGAGCGTTTCACCAATTTCACTGCTTCGTAATCCTTCTAATATTGATCGATGAAATTTGGCACAATTGTTCCTTGTAGGTATACCGGGATAACATATAGGCTATAGAAATCCTATTAATTGTACAGGAATAGTATGACACTAAAATGCCCCATCTATAATCAACTTATCACGCGACAACAAATCACGCGAACGAAGTTGCGGGTAAAAACTAGTGTTAGATAATTACGAAATAATCTAACGAAAAAAAAATCCTTTCTATTTTACTTTCACAATGATCAACATACAATAATATAGTGTGTAACAAATGAACGAATAACATTTCTATTTATTTGTTCCGGGATATCGAACCTATCAAAATAAACAAAGTCTTTGACTCGAGTTTGCTTAGTTCAAATATTTGCCCAGTCACGAACAAATTCGGCCTAAAGTAGTGAGTAAGTATACTTATCCTTATCTTCAGACTGCCCTTGAAATAATAGGAACATTTTTAAGCATCGATAAATTTATATTAGGCTTGAATATTTTATAGACTCCGAATAAGGACGCGTCTGTCTTAATTATAGATGAGAAAAGCTCTAATTCAACCTGTCGTTTTTAATGAGAAACTCTATTAATAATAAATAAGTCTTGCGGGATGAAATAAATAACGTCATCTTAGATGAGGTAATAAGTTAACATTACGACTGTAAAAGTACTATTTGGGAAAAATTCCTCTTAGAATGGCTTAAGCTTAACTTATTAAGATTTGTGATACTAAAGTTAGTTTAGCTTTTATCTGTTGCTGACGTCCGTGCGTAAAAAAATGGCGGCCACTGAAAATCGGTGTTCGGGTTTCAAATTCGAACCAAAGCCGAGTGGTTACCCATTTTATGGCGTCACACCGCGCCTTTATAAATAAATTTATCATAATTATTGCGTCCTTATATGTAAAACTTAGTGGTGTACGTTATAAATAAAGTTTTTCTTTCTTTCTTTATTTCTAAATTTAATATGATATGTAAAAATGTAATCTTTTTTAATCTGTGCGCTTTATTCTTCATATTCACGGGACCATTGGCCATTCTTGGAATTATATTGATTAATTTGTTGTGATACTGCACTGAGGATTTATGTGCGTATATAATAATTATATGTGCGAATTAAATACGTTAAAGTTTATGAAATACATACACGCACACACACACGCGCAAACACACAAGTGTGTGTATTTCATTTAAAACCCCCATTAACCCATTTTAAAGTTTGTTGAAAGAACACTAATAAATTGCTGCATGTTTTTATAAAATGACATGATATTGCCAACAGGAACGATTACTGTTATCCGTGCTGCCGCAACACGTTGCTATGGAGATGAAAAACGACATAATATCGCCTGTCGAGGGACAGTTCCACAAGATTTATATCCAAAAGCATGAACAAGTCAGGTGAGTAATAGATAGCAAATAGAAGCTTTTCCCGGTGCTAACTAACCATATTTTTCGTAACGTACATACATTAATTAAAAAAAAATTACAAATATAATGTTATTATTGTAAAACTCTAATAAATTAAGTTGAAATTTTGCATATTATTGTTATGGAAAATTTTGTGTTTATGTAAGTGTGCACGTGTGTTTACAATTTTTTTCATCCACGCAGTTTGATACGCGACTTAATTACGTAATGGTCTTTCGCGCAATTAGGCTTCGTGTATAATGTTTCTATAATTAGTTTAGTATATGAACATTCATAATACTATCTATACTTATATATATATGTACATAAATATAGATTATATATATTTAGTACAAATTAATATGTACAGCCTCACTACATTCCACAGAGAATTCCGCATCACGCCAAATAAATAATAGTATTTAACTAGTGTTCCAGACACACGTTGTAGGCTCGGTCTGATTTGACTTACTCTCCAAACAAATTTGTCATTACATTGACAGTTCAAAAAATATGTTTAGATCTTCACCAGACTTACAGAAATATCCGCTGGGTCAATCTAAAGATTGTCTAAAAATTTCATTAAAATTCGTCTAGCCGTTTCGAGGTCTATATAAATAAATATATGGGACACTTACACACACGGTCATCCGTCCCCAAAGTAGGTAACTTAATACTTGTGTTATGGTAGACGGACAACTGGTGAATATATACTTATATATTTTTTAAATACATACTTAAATACAAATATACACCCAGGCTCAAAGACCAACAAATTTTATAGAAAATGTTGGTCCTTGGCGCAAATCGAACCCGCGACCTGTGGAGCTGAAGGCAGGATCACTACCCACTGCGCCAACGGGCCAGTCAACTCAAAAAACATTAATGGGTTTAAATTTCAGTGCTAAGGAAAATGCATAAAAAACGATTTAGTTTGCTTTAACGGAAAACCTTATACTGAATTATCTGTTGTGCCGGTATGGCTAATGAAAAAATCGTGTATTTTAACATTTACACCTATTCCTAGTCCAAATCTTGTTTTTAGATTGTTCCAGTATAGCCCATTATTAGACGCTGGCGTTATAAGGTCCCCGAGATAGTCGATGCATCAGGTGCTCCCAATGCATCGTCTAGCAGGGAGGGGGAGGCAATTTTTGGGAAGGGCCCGATCAAGAGGGGGCGCACTCTGGGGTTCAGAGTTGCTGCTGGCAGGGATGGGGGCAATGTGTACAACGGTACCCTGTCCCCGTCACCAGCAGCTTAGTTTTGGTCGGTGCAAGTCTGATATAACCGTCGCCTATCACCGTCGGGCGGCGGTACCCATTAGGGGTATTTTCCTGTAAAACAAAAAGCCATTGCATATGCCCATGAGCGATATAGAATGACTGTTTCAGATGAGAGATTTCAGCCACGACTGTTTAATTGCATAGTAACAAACATGTTAGTAGCAAAGATGTAGTCAATTACACCGTCTGGAAACATAAATCATTGACTTATTATAGCTTTGAAATATTTTAATTTCAATAGGTAACATCATTTATGTCTGGAAAGACAAGATGTATTTCGTATCGGGACATTGCGGTCTTGGCCTCTCTCCAAATTCACTCACAAAAGATTCCTCTCGACTCGATAATCTGCTTTTATTGATAAAATTTTAAAGGCTCGCATTAATCATAATGATTTAGGTAATGGTTACCAAGTAAGGAAATAAATAATGATCTCATAATGTTAAACCATAATTTTTAAATTTCATTAGTCAGTCATCAGTCATTAGTTTTGCTATCCCACTAAATGCGAAAACAAAGAATAGAAAATCATTATTTTTACCTACATTTTCACACTTATTAAGAATAGATTTAGTATGATTGTATTTAGGAGCCGCTGGGTCCAAGCGGCACAAGATCGTTTGGTATTTAGATTTCATGAAGAGACCTATGTCCAGCAGTGGACGTCCATCGGTTGACAAAGAAGAAGAAGAGTCAAGTTTTAAGTTACCATATTCAGTTTTTAAAGCTTTTTATGTCAATAATGCTAAAGTTTCAAAGAACCTTACTAATATAATAAATGCGAAAGTCTGCCTTTATATGTTATGCTTTCACGGTTAATTCACTGGAGCAATATTGATAAATATAGAGCAATTGAACCGTGTTAACATATAGGGTAAAATAATCGTAAAATTTTACGATTATCCTCCGAGAACGGGTAGAGCACAGTTCATAGTTGGGCTTATTTTAAAAAAGTAATTTGTCTTATAAAATATAATTTTAAATAATACTTATACTTGAAGAGATACTTTTCAATACAGCTTATTTTGAAATATAAAACGAAATCATTTCATTCTAAGAAAGCAAGCCCGTGTATTACTTTCTTAGAAATTGCATGCGTACAAATAGATTTTGTTTTATCATTATCCTTACTAATATTATAAATGCGAAAGTCTGTCTGTCTGTCTGTCTGTCGGTTCCATTTTCACGGTCAATCCCCTGAACCAATATCGATGAAATTTGCCACAAATATTCCTTATACAGCGGGGTAACATATAGGCTATATAAATCCTGTTCATTCAACAGGAATTAAATTCAGGAGAAATAAAACAGGATGACTTTCAAAACGCCATCTATAATAAACTTATGGAACTAATTTTTATTTACGATGTATCAAAATCAAGTCAAATCTGTATTAAAGAAGTAAATAGATTCCGAGTGTTTCGGCTTACGTCAAAAGAGTTTTCTTTTGAGAGTATTTATATTTTATTATATTTTTATTCGTATACTGGAGTTTACTTTTATTAATTTACGTATTTTGGACGTTACTTTCATTTGTTTTTATTCGTGTTTTAAGGGAGTTATTACAATGGATAATTAATATAAGTAATACGGGTTAATTACTAACATAAATAAGCTAAAAATATTATAAATGCGAAAGTCTTTCTGTTACGTTTTAATGGCCAATTCGCTAAACCAATGTAGATAAAATTTGGCACAATTAATGTTTATATACCAGGGTAACATATAAAAATCTTTAAAACAGTTATTTTTATTATTTTTTTAAATATTTCGGTTTTTGTTTATTTAATAAACGAGACCACCAGAATTTCATACATCTTTTGGTCCAGACCTTACGGGGGAACTATAAAAAAAGAATTATAGTTTGAGGTTATGTACAAGTACGATTAGTAGCTAATTACCATTATAACACATCAAAAACGATAGGATTTGTGATGAAAATATATCAATAAGGTATAATCATTTAAGTTCAAGTTAAATTTAATCATATACATTTTTTGTTGTCAAAAAAACAGACGTTTCGAGAAAACATATTCTTAAACGGAACAAGACTTTAGTAAGTAGTCTGTGGCAACAAGTAAGAAATAAATGACTAATAATTGACATGTATTGGGAAGTTTTATTTAATTTAAGCCCATAGAAATTAGGTCATACGGCTAATGGAAAGAAGATTTTATTTCTAAACACTATTTTTAATATTTGAAAAGTCATTACAGTTACATAATAAAGTGAAGGTAATATATTTTCAGATACCTATTTTAAAATATTATGTTAACAAAAACATAATTTAAATTTAATTTTTCGTATTTATTCTAAAAACGCTAGAATCCAGCGCCGTACGTATAGGTAATTAAAAAGATAAAACAAGTTGACAATTGATGACTGCTGACGTTACGTATAAATGTTTTTATTAAATTAGTTTTCTAGCACGTTACCATTAAAAGTTTATAATATTTATAGAGATATTTAATATCAGAAAAACATTATGAATTTTTTGATGCATATGATGTTTTTGCACTTCTTTTACTGTGCTATTTTAATATATATTTCATGTAAGTACGGTTTATTTACTAAAATTATCAAATTATGCTCTTGATTAAAACTATAAATCCATCTGATTCTTCCCGGATCGATCTGATTTTTGTGATAGAAACACACATTTGCAGGGTTAACAACCTATCAGTCTACGCAAACGAAGTTGCCGGTAAAAGCTAGTTGTATATATGTACTAGTAACTATTCAAAATAGAAATACCGCTATTAACTCTCGTAATAAAGTTTAGATTTCGAATTACTGTACTCGACTATCCTGATTCATCGGATAACGTTTTCAAAAAGTGTAGTCCTCTGGCACATTATGAATCATCATAATGTTTTTTTTGTTTTTAATTCTTAACAAGAAATAGTAGGCTATAATTCTCAGTTATAGTTTGTTAGAGATTATTGACTCTAAGTATTTTCTGCTACTATTACGTGAAATATATGTTAATATATTCTAGAGCTATAAATTCATATTAATGTTTAATTTTAATTCTTTTACGTGTCGACCGTTTAAAGAAGTTGAGTCATCAATACCTATTACTTCAACTTTCATACATTCCTTTCAGCTAATTAGCCACGTATTATTAAGAATTTAAACTATATTATTTGTTTACATTTCTCGTCTTTAAATATATTCAAAAGTACACTATTCATTTGGCACGGCTATTCTGTTTCTTGTTTAAAGGAATTATGTAATTAGCACGTCAGTATTTGCTGCGTCTCGAGTCACTGACACATCTATAACATAACATAACATAAATATTTTCGCATTTGTTTTAAGTCCCACTATCATTATACACCTGCTGGTACGTGCTTCTAGATCACTTTCAAGTTGACTAGCGTTATCTTCGACTAATTGACTATTAAGAAAGCACTTTGTTTTACAAAGATAAAATAAATGTTTGGCTTCCTTTGGTTTCTGGAATTCTATATCTGTGTTCTAATGTCAAAATACGCCATTTGTGGTTCGGTTGCCAGGAGCATTGGAATATGTTCGAAATATTGATATAAATAGTACGTAGTTAGTAGAACCTATGGGCGTTGGGGTCCTAAAGTGCTGGAATGGCGACCTCGCACCGGAAAGCGCAGCGTCGGTGGACACCCAAAGAGGTGGACTGATGACCTCAAAAGGGTTGCGGGTAGCCGCTTCTTCAAAATCAAATCAAGCGGCACAAATGATCGTGGGGTATGAAGTTCACTTAAGGAGACCTATGTCCAGCAGTGGACGTCCATTGGTTGAGAAAGAAGAGAAGATGATATTAATTCCGTTCAGGCTTCCACAAAACAATAATATAATTAATGAATGTTGAGATACTTTTTGACGTGGAGGTTGACAATAGGGTATGGGATCCCTTAACTTTCATCGTTGTGTTGAGAATATATTCCTTGAAAAAGATCTGTCTTCGGATCATTCCTTTCAGTCGCTCGTATCCAGTGGCTCCTCAATAACCGTATAGGATCATTTCTTTTCCTAGGGAATTTCTTGAGTTTTGGTATTACACTTATAGACTCCAGCGTCCTCGGATTCATTAAAGCTAACATTGCGTCAAGATGCTTGGTCAATTAAGGTTTTACAGTTTATTTCAATTCTGTTTCTGTGTTCCGCGATAATAAGGCTGGGATGGTTAGTATTTAATTCTAAAAACATTCTCAAATTAAAACTGCCCAAAATCGTAATTCATTTAGTTGTATTCGTAATGGTAAAGTGGTTCTATAACAAACATTTGTATCAAGATTTAAAAGTGTATATGTCTTTTATACGTAGTTACCGCTGTATAATGTTATACGTTTTTATGTCCCATCATTAAAGCAGTTCTGAAAAGGCAAGCGAAAGGTGAAATTAAAGGGCGTATATTGCTATTTATAAAAAACTAGTTCTTGCTAGATGAAAACAAACATTCAAAACTATTTATAACAGATTTTAATTAATATTGGGAAAAATAATAACCAATATACGTAAAGTAGTTATTAATAATGTGTAATAACTGCGATCACATAAGAATTATATTGTAAGTACTTGATGACGACACCTAAGTGTGACCTGCGCCTCTGAGTCAGGCTGTTATCTGACTCAGTCGTCTCAATATTTTGCAGCTCTGAAGTTAAGCTGAGTACCCATTATCTTATATATATATATTTAGTCTACTCCTGAATTTCTTGCGAGCAATGGAATCTAAGGCTTCTGGTAGGTCATAGGATTTCACCACAATATTTTCACTTTAAATACTGGTATATATATATAGTAAATTACGTTTTTAGTACTATAGTGTTCTTTTGAAGTAATTTAATTTACTTTAAAAAAAACTACTTGTTTACTTTTGAAATGTTTGAGTGTATTGAGAATGTTCAACTACAACTGTTTCTATTAAAAATCAAACATTAAATACATTACATTTTATTTTGATGAAATTAAAAAAAAGACTAAGATTGTTAAGAGGAGATTAGTTAATCTCCTCTTAACAATCAACAATCAACAATCTCAAATATAATATCGATTGCATCTAGTTAGATGCAATCGATATTATATTTGAATTTAATTTAATTTTTTTCGTTCACAGTAAATATTATTTTTTTTTCTACCTATTAACGTTATTTGCTTAAAATTTGTATGTACATATAAATTGTTTTATATTTTTTGGTCCACGCCGTGACACCTTCATGAGTTAAACAAATTTTATTTTTAAGTTTATATTTTTATTTTAAGTATAGTAACAATTGGATATCCACATAAATAAATAAATTACAATGACAAGGATTTGAAGAAAAATATAGATCATATATTATTTCCAAATAACTAATATAATACCTAATACTACTGCACAAAAAATATATTTATTAAAAAAATTACACTAGGTCCTTTAACCGTTTGACGGTTATTTTAATGTGAATATAATTAGAATTAATTCAGTTCTATATTTTCAATGCAAACTGACATTTTAAACATTTATAACGAATGTTAAGTTAATTATCCGGTAGTTGATTGGCTCTGATGCATCGTTTACTATACATGATTTACTGTATGATTGACGAGGTTAATAACGAACGCTTTAACATTCATTTTTTCATTTCATTCATTCATGGACCGGCACAGTTTATACATTCATACAGCAATTCTTAAATGTAATTATATGAAATACTCGTTTATCAATTTACATTTGATCACCAATGTATTTAATTTTTTTATAATATATTCGTACGTCAATTACGCCGTGTGATATCCGGCTGAATGGAATAGTAGTACCGGAGTCAACGGGTTCTCACACAATTGTCCAGAGACCTGCAAAGTTGACGAAACTTACATATCAATAAATTTGGAAAGAAACTGCAAAAGTACCTGCTCGAGACAGACAGTTACAATCCTCTACGGAATGACGTGTTAAATAAACTTATACGTTGTATCAAATGTTTGATACCTTCTAGACTAGCCTTATCTTGGTATATTTAGTATAGTAAATCAAACGATAATATTATTTAATTGACGTACGAATAATCATCCTCCTGCCCGTATTCCACTCTAAGTGGGGTCGGCAAAACATGTTATAAACATGTTGTCACATCATATGGTTACGTATTATACAACCTACCTGACGTCAACTCACCTTAGTCGTATTTAACGACTCCTCGGCTGGAAAGAGGGTATGCTTTTCTACTTAAGCGGATACCACACGATGGGTCAACTTACCTTATTCGCCTTTTACAATACCCCGGTAACAACAGAGGGTGAACAGTGATATTAATATTTTATTACTATAATTAAATTAATGTTAATTATTATTATTTTTTTTTTAAATCTTCATTGCACTATTAAGATAAAAGTACAAAAGGCGGACTTAGCACTAAACTAAGCGTTCTCTACCAGTCAACCTTAGGG
The DNA here is from genome assembly GCA_947086495.1 of Morpho achilles. Lineage (NCBI taxonomy): Eukaryota > Metazoa > Arthropoda > Insecta > Lepidoptera > Nymphalidae > Morpho > Morpho achilles. The sequence continues at coordinate 8,121,307 of CAMTZB010000019.1, read as the reverse complement.
TCAAACGGAAAATTAAAATAGGTGCAGCATATTTTTGTTAATTATTACTAATAACTTTGGTGTTCTACATTGCTACAATGTTTAATAACTCTCGTTTGATGACTGTTTGAAAGCTAATATTAGCACAAGACAAAGTGAGTTAATATACTGAATCTCTATGTAGCCGACGATTCATCCGTTGAACTGCATCGCTCGTGATTTGCCTCGCTGATTTGACTCATACATATTCACAACAGTAACTCGTTACATGATTATAATATTTTTAATTTAATATGTGGTTTGTGCTTGACAAATATTTTATTTATAATCAAGAATTACGATATGGGTTTTGCTCTAACTAAATTCTTCTATTATATTATATTATTATACCCGCCGTGTGGTATCCGGCTGAGTAGAATAGACCAATCTCGTTTTTTACTCAGGTGTCGTAAACGGCGACTAAGGTAGGTTTACCCACCGTGTGGTATCCGGTTTAGTAGAATAGACCACCCTCTTTCTTATCGATTAAGTTGACGTCATGCAGGCGGCCCCACTTAGAGTGGGATAAGGGCAGGAGGATGATGATGATGACAATAAAGTTGTTTATATTATTTATATATGTTAGCCCTATGCATAAGCATCAATTTTTCCAAATTTAATCAATATTGGCCAAGTGGTTAAGCTGTGAAAGCGTAGTAGTATTCGAATAGACAGATGGACATATAGACTATCGCATTTATATAATGATCCATACGATCATTATATTTAGGTATTCACAACTGTAGTGGTAAACAACTCAAACACCCTTTCGTTCGACATCATTAAAGTTTTTCTACCAATTCCCTACTTGGTTGAGTTATAGTCTACAAAGTTGATTCAGACTAATTAAAACAACCGGCAGTGCTGGAACTAATTTGTTTTCGGTGCGATAAAACAGTTTTTTTGCTTCCAAAGAAATTGATAAACAGCGTAGCGTATTCAAGTATTATGTATATAAACTCGATGTCTGTTATAGAGTAAAGCCGGTTTCTATATTAACTTATCAACTTATTATCAACGCTGTCTATTTTTATAGGTATTATTTATAAACCATAATTTTAAATCTATAATATTCATCGTTAAGCCAAAATAGTCATTGGCCTCTGAGTTATTTGTTATAAAATTTATACAACACAAAAAGGTCATAACCTTATAACGATTTCGTTGGTGCAATTGGAATGTGATTATCCTATTGCGTTCTAAAATTACTTGGATTACTTATCCTTATTTAATACAGTGATTTGAAACTAAGTAATTTTTTTTACATTCTGCATCAGTGTTTCCCAATATTTTTTATGCCATGCTCCACACAGCCTTTCTAAAATGCTTATGCATATATAACATACATAACTTTTAATATAAAAAAATAATACACAACACACATATGAAGAATTGAACATTCTTAGGAAACTTAAATGATAGGTTTCAGGAATAAGATTTCTTTTTTTCCTTGAATTTTGCACCAAAATCTAGCATTGCACTAAGCTCATGTCGAGTCCATTTTCGAATTGCCATTGAATTAACAATCAAAATACGAGGGCCCCACGTTGAGAGACAGTGCTCTACAATCTGGATGCAGGAACTGTTTGGTTGCTAAAATTTGAAAAATGTTCATTAAAAAACCAAAATTGTAATCAATAAAGCTCATGATGTGAAAGTACCAATGACTACTTTCACATCATGATAAATTATCTTTAAGTATGTGTTTATTCTGAAACCCAAAGAGAAAACGAGAAAAATTAATCTAGCTAGGTTTTATTTTAAAAAAAACATCGTTTTGTCCTTGTTTTTGGGCACTAAAAAAACTACTAAAATAGGAACAGAAAGTAATATTTGAGCTGTCAAAGCAATGCAAAGTTGTGACAGCCTAATGGTAACGCGCGAACCAATAAAGTTCAAAACCTGGGATCAATTCCCACATGGCGCCCCCCGTTTATTTAATTTTTTAATTTTCTTTATTGCATTTTTTTATCTTTAAAAAAATTACTGAGCAAGGCTTGGTCACCCAGGTATGTATAAATCCTTATTTATAAATCTTTATTGCTCGAATGGATTAGCCATGCAACCGTTACAGATAGAGCTTTTCAGATTAATAATACTAGTATGGATTCATATTGACTGTCGCATAAAAAGTAGATATTACATCAACTTTTTTATAATCTCTTATCCAGTAATAGAGGTAAAAATATAAATGAATTCATAAGATTTACGAATATAAATGCAAGTGATTCGTGTTGGATAGCAAAAATGTTATTTAACATACCGCTATATCTTTAGACATCTTACGTCGTGGGAGTTGACAGGTCAGTTTGTCGCCAATAAATCAAAACCCAAAGTGCTCAAGCTCCAAAATATAATAATAGCAAATGCTATTAATAGAATTCTTACTAATAAATTGTAATATTTTAAACGTGGTATCTAAGTAGAATAGACCACCCGCCTTTCTTACCGAGGTGTGGCAAAAAAGGCGACTAAGGTAGGTTGACCTACCGTGTATCCGTTTGAGTAGAATAGACCACTCTATTTCTTAATGAGGTGTAGTAAAATACGACTACGGTAAGTTGACTTTTTTTTTTTAAGTGGATCTCTGATCAGTTTTGTTTTTCTCCACTGGCGAGAAACGCCGAACTTGTGGCTAAACTCGCTTCAGGTCAGGGGTGACGGCTTCCGCTATTGGACACGTCCACCGCCGCCCCGCCTATGCTTTGGGGATGGAAAATTTCTATGTCGCTGAAGGGGAGGTAGGTGAAAGTGGGAAGGGAGAAGGTAAGTTGACGTTAGGCAGGCGGCCGGTCGTAAAATATGTAGCCAAATCATGGGACATGTTTATAACATATTATTCCGACCCCACTTTGATTGGGATAAGGGCAGAAGAATGATGATTTTAAACGTTATGTACATACGAATATATACGGTCATATATACTAGCTATACTCAACACTGTGTAGCTGTTATGTATATACCTGTATTTATTTTATACATTGTGGTTTTGAAGCAAGGCAATGCGCTAACCTAATTTAAAACAGAAACCAGGTAATGCAATATTATCATATAATTATTATGGTAACTATGTATGCGCAAGGTGTTTATTTACGTTAACGCGATTTGCAACTGGAGGTCGGCGAAATAAGATGTTTCTACGTGGGCGGTTTTAATGAATTATAATTTAAACCTGACATAATTCACCTGTTTTCATAAACTTAGATTTTTATTTCTCCGGCGCAGTAATTATAGACCACTTTAGCACTTCACTTTTTTAACTGATATAAGAGTAATCTAATAACTAACGAAACCATTTTACTACTTGCTACGAATATGTAAAAATATACAAAAAAAATGTACAACATACAAAACAAAACTCAAATTCAAATAATTCTTTATACAAATTTGCTTTTATAAGCACTTTTGAATCGTCAAATTACAATGAAGCTACGAAGCTTCTACTGGTTCGGAGATGTGCTCTTACCGAGAAGAACCAGCAAGAAACTCGGCGGTCATTCTTTTAAAAAATAAATATTTCATTGATATATAATTATTTATAAATTAAAAACCACAATATAATCTAGTGCGTAGCTTTTCGTAATTTAAATCCAAGCTTTGTTATAATCAAAATAGTCCTCCCGGGTGAGTTGAATAGACAACCCTATTTTCTTACCGAGGTGTCGTAAAAAGCGACTAAGGTACATTGACGGCCTGAGTGATATCCGGCTGAGTAGAATAGACCAACCTCTTTCTTACTGAGTTGTCGTAAAAAGCAACTACGATAAGTTGACGTCAAGTAGGCGGCCGGTCGTAAAATACCTAGCCAAATCAAGTGACAACATGTTGTGCCGACCCCACTTCGAGTGGGATGAGGGCAGGAGAATAATGATGAGTCTTCCTTCCATTGATTTATCCTTAAAATGTTGCGGAGTTCAAACGAAAATCATTAACATTCAACAGTATATATAATAAGTTTTATGAATAAGTGTTTTTTTAATTGCTTTTTTGAACTTTAAATTTTTAAAGATAACACCAATTACATAAAATTAAAAGCTTAATACACTAATGATTAGGAAAGCGCCATATTTTTAAGTAAAATGTTATTTAAGACCCTATTCGTAACAAAAACACATTTTACATCTTAAACCAGGGTTAATTACTGAATTTTCATTCTTAAACAGTTAAGTATATAATTACAGTGTTGCGTATGAGTGATATTGTGAATGTATTTTTCAAGCCGCTTTTAAGAGTGCGTATTTCAGATAGAATAAAATTGTAATGAACGTAGTTAGTCTGCGAAGTATAATAGAAGTACCCATTTCATGGTGGAGAGTACTTTGTTTTGCAACACGTGCAATTATTTTGTAAAAGCGGAGTTATTGAATTATTCTGTGTACATAAAATTCTATGCACTAACCGTTCTCTTGTTTATGCAGCAGTAATAGGATACACGATTCCAGACAATTCCTGGTAATAACCTACACTTTTAACGCAACGTTTAATGACTAAGTCACAACGTAAGTTCATCCTACAACAGGAAAGTCTACTTACGAGTATGTACATATATAATTTTATATCTTTTTGCGCTAATATTAGTCTTATTATGACTATTGTGAGGTTAACGATTTTTAAACAAATATTTACCAATTATTTAATACGCCGTGTGGTATCCGGCTGAATAGAATAGTGCCACCCTCAATTCTTACCGAGGGTTCGTAAAAGGCGACTAAGGTAAGTCGACCCGCCGTGTGGTATCCGGCTGAGTAGAATAGACCAACCTCATTTCTTACCGAGGTGTCGTAAAAGGCGACTAAGGTAAGTTGACCCACCGTGTGGTATCCGGTTAAGTAGAATAGACCACCCTCGTTCTTACCGAGGTGTCGTAAAACACGACAGAGGTAAGTTGATGTCAGGCAGGCGGCCGGTCGTGAAAACGCAGCCAAATCATGTGACAGCATGTTTATAACATGTTGTGCCGACCCCACTTAGAGTGGGATAAGGGCAGGAAGATGATGATGATTTACCAATTATTTAATATAGCTTTTATCCGCAACTTTGTTTGCGTGGACTATTGTCGCGTGATCGGTTGATAATAGACGCTTTTCAATGTCATACTATTCCTGTAGGATTAACAGGATTTCTATAGACTTATATCTGTAGATAGAGCCGCAGAGAACGAATATCTGTATACGTTCGCCCTTATGGCAATGGTCTACACGCCACTTTTTTTTATTGAGAATAAGTTATCGTTTGTTGTTATCAGTAATAATGGACGTTTCAGTCTAAAATCTAATAGACCTTACAAGGATATATAAATAACGCGCTTTTAATGAACTTTCTACTTTTAATAGCATAGATTTACAACATGGTGACAGCGTGGTAGTTAGTCACAGTTATATCCTCCACATTGAAACTAAGACAACATAAATAGCTTAGTATCGACCTGAACATTTCACGACTATAAGATAATTAAAGCCTATTAAATTTCAAAAACCCTTTAGATATGTATTTTTGTATTATTTTTTTGAGATACGATAGTGTAAAATTCATTTAGAATTAGAAATCTTAATAGAATTTACCACCCTCTTTTCCTTCAGAGGTATCGTAAAAAGATACTAAAGTAAGTGGAGATAAGTCAGGCGGACGGCCGGTCGTAGAATACCTATCCAAATCATGTTATAACATGTTTAAAACATGTTGTGCTGACTCTTAGCGTAGAATACGGCCAGCAGGATGATGGTGAATATAAAATTCTATTGTTATGAGCTTTTAAAACTAATAAAAAAATATTAATTTAAAATTATTTGTATGTTCAGGTTTTTAATTTTGGTTCGTATTTAGTTACAAAAAAACAAGAACAACTGAGACAATTTTTTATTTTGTTTTCGAAATATATGTATTTCAATAAAGTATTTGCTGTTATTTACATTTAAATAGAAGGTAAATATACACTTATTTACTTTCTACTATATTTTATATTACGAAACAAACTCGTTTACACCCACGATGGGACGTTGTATCTTAAGATATGATCAGGCAAGGTGCCACGTTTAGTGACAACATGCCTACTTTTACGACATAAAGGAGAATTTAAATCTTCAATTTATTAATATAATTCCGTGGTAAATACAGTTTTCGCATAAATTAACTTTCAGACATAGCATATATTTGAAATGGAACTCCCTGTTCGAGATATATCCGCGTGTCATTTATTTGGCTTGCTACCAACCAACTAACCTAGAGAATTCAGTGCTAACTAACAAAACATGTAAATGAACTATGTAGATACATTACTTCAATGGCAATCATGGAAATTTTAAATAGTCTTACCATATTACATATTTTATATACATCATCTTCCTGCTCTTATCCCACTCTAAGTAGGGTCGGCACAACATGTTATAAACATGCTGTCACATGATTTTTCTACGTATTTTACGACCGGCCACCTGCCTGACGTCAACTTATCTCAGTCGTATTTTACGACACCTCGATAAGAAAGAGTTCGGTCTATTTCTACTCAGCCGGATACCACACGGCCGATCGACTTACCTTAGTCGCCTTTTACGACATCTCGGTGAGAAAAGAAGGTGGTACTATTCTATTCAGCCGGATATCACACGGCGTATTACATTTATTATATACAGTAAAATTAAATTAAAATTCCTAAAAAAGCAAGTAAAGGTTTATTTCCAGTTCTTCAATTGATGACTCTGAACTGTTCATAGAATCGTTCTGGCCTTTTTTATTTCAATTGTTTAGTTTTTGAATTGAAACTATCATGAGTAGTATTTATATTGTTTACATAAATATTTCTAATACCATTATTTCGCTATACAAATTAGACTAAGAAATTTAGGTATAACCTAGTAAATTATTAATATTCACGATAGATTTAGCTTAAATACATAGTACAGACATAGTATTCTGTTTCCAAGAACAATTCCGCATATTCTAACTTGTGATAGACATCGAAACTTATTCGTGTATTGTGTCTCGGCTAGATTCCTAATTAATAGACGTACTTTTTGTTTGGAGTTAGTTCTGAATTGTATTGCCTTTCATAAAATGTCGATCGCAATTGTCGTATTATAGCGGCGCGAGATCCTAACTGGAAAGAGGGATCGATGAGAAATACGGTGGAAATATATTTATGGAAAAGTGCACTTTATAAAAAGGTGAAAGTTCGTTGCGGAAAAGGAAAATGGCATCAAGCATTTATTTAACAAGTAAAATTATTTGTAGCATTGTTGTCGCCATTGACTTCCGCTTTGTATTTTATAGCAACACAGTCATGAAACAAGAGTATCGCGCCCTTTTTGTGGAATAGTGGTATTCCTAATATATCGTGTTATTGTATATAGTGTGCGCTTACAGCATACTTACTAATTTTTTAAAGTACGAATTGCAATATTATTTTAAATTATTAATTTAAGCATTTACACGTTTAATAAGAAATTGACATGATTAGTATAAATAATAATATTAAAACCAATTTTTGTCATTACCTATTTTTTTAAACCCATTCAAAGCTTGAGTTTCATTAAAAGTCAAAGCTTAAATATTCAGGCCTTAGTTGTACTTCGTCTACTCATTAAAAATGTTTTAATGCTGTAAACATGTAGTTCGCTTCAGTGCAGCGTGAAAAACTCTAGCACTATTTGGCCGAGGCCAAGTTCTTTTGTTTTATGCTTTTGTAATACAAATGGTGAAACCCGTCAGTTTCTACGAATTGAAAAATATGAATGGATATAATAGAATATGTATAAAATTTTGTGATATCGCGGTGTACCTGCGTTGTAATTGATATGTTAAATCTAAGATGATTAACTTTAGGTTAGGTAGAGATTCTTTTAATTAGACTATGCATCCAGAATATGTTCTACCTATAAGCGAAAATTCGAACCAATTAAACCGTTAAACCTTCAAAGCGGTGGAAACACACTCACTAATTTTTACCTTCATGATATAAGTACGATAATATTTTTTTTTCGTACTGACTGTATGCTGTTAGCTAACGGCTTACCGGATAGTTAATAAGGTATAGCGCAGAAGCATCGTAGAGGTTGCAAAATGCGGAGAGTAGAGCGCAGAAGCTGTACTAGCGTCGGCGAACGTCGTCCTAAGGTTGCCTTCTGTGAGGCTGAACCGTCGCTCACGGCGACGCGTAGTGGAGGGCTGATGGTATGACTTTGATTAGTCGTTACGACGTCTGAGGTGTGGCGAGAAGCCACGATCAATCTACGTAAAACTGGGACTGTCTTCACCAGCGAAGACGCTGTGTGTGTGTATTACGTGTTTCTGTGCTTACGATCGTTATTTGATCGTCAGGATGATATAGGACGCTTTTTGGACGCCTATGCTTTCAGTGGTCAGACCCAACTGGGATGTAGGTGGAAGCAACTGAAAAAAAAGGGTTCGGGTGTACCCCTGATTTGTCGAAATAAGACTTCGAAAAACGCTCGGGAAAAAGGGACATCGAGGTCTCTATGGAGGTCAACGAAGTAGGAAAATAGGATTCACGGGCTTCTACCGTTATTGAATGATCTTGCTCCTCTGATGTATCCCCTTGTTTAATATTTTTGAGTGTAGAATTATATTACGGAACATCCGTGTCGAGTTATATTATTACAGAAATATCGGTATCTTACTCACAGCGGTTTGATGCCTTAATATTTTCAAGTTCAATATACTTGTTCAAAATGAAATATTATAAATATTAAATTCAATTTTCAATTATTTACTTAACCTTTTTTACGAATTAAATGACTTAACGACACAACAACGTACAGACAATATATTTCTCTCCTTGATTTCAAAGAACTCCATTGATTACTTAATTACAATTTAAGGTCATCATATTTTAATATAAAGGCCGAACACAAATTCGCATGTTTATTTTCCAGGCACGTCTCTACGACTGTGATTGCACAAGCGGCAACCTACATAATAGTAAAAGAGTTCAACACACAAATAGCTCTATCCGAAGAACTTTTTCACATTTCCTTATATATATATATATATATATATATATATATATATATATATATATATATATATGTATATATATACACACACACACACACATATATAACTTTATTCTTCGGATAGGTTGAAATACACTAATATGCATTAATACAATTATACAGTAAAATGCTGCTGTGAGAGCCAAGAGTTGAGAACTTTCAATTTAATATGAAATATCATAAGCTTAATTGAATATTGAATTTATGGCTTTTTGTATGGAATAACGGACCATAACTTAACGTGAAAATATCTTAGTAAGGTTTTAGTAGGTTGAGTAAAGAAACCTAAGTTCCATTATTCAAGACCTGAACGCGTTCTTTTTGCTATCTTTTATCAAAGTCCTTAAAGTCTATTTAAAGTATCATATTTAAATGCACAAGATGGGTACGTTTACATTGTGATGCATATTATTTATTATATTAAATAAACTATAGCATACTTGTGCGAACTTTTTGAGGATTGCATGTCTTTCACCTTGAGAGTTAACATCAGCTAATTGGGTTGTCGACAGTGAACCAAATCGGTAACAGGATAGTTTCTGATTTGGGGTTCAACACCGACTGCGATGACTATATCGACAACTACTACATGATACAATTGAAATACCACAATATACTAAATAGAAGAAGTACCAAACTGGTGCAAATTTGTCCAACTTTTACTCGATAAACTACTACTATAGATACTGAACATAAACAAAATATTTTCAGAACTAGTTTAGTTTTACGGTGAACTCATTGCCTATATTTCAAAGCGTAAGTAATGACGTCATAGCAAGAGTGCGGGCGCGGAAGACAGGAAGTCTATTACCGCGCTTGATCCTTTTACGCTAAGCGGATATTCAGTTGATGGGATTGTCTGTCTACCTCCCTGTTTATTAACTACTACTCTTTCTTTCATACAATGCTATATGCTCTGCAGATATCTAATTAAATTAGTAAGCTATTTCAGTGAATATTTAATTTTTATTAAATTTTATCACAGCAAAATGTCACTGGATCGTTGGCGCAGTTGGTAGTACCCTGCCTTTAGCTCCGCGGGTGGCAGTTTCCATTCCCGCCGAAGGCCAAATTTTTCTATAAACAATTTGTTGGATTTTCTAGCCTGGGTGTATATTTATATTTAAATATGTATTTAAAATTATATATGTATATATGAACCAGTTGTCTGTCTCCCATAATACAAGTATTAAGTTACTTACTTTGGAAATGGACGACCCTGTGCGTTAGTGTCCCATATATTTATTATTATTTATCTTAATTTTAGTATGTGTATTTAACTGCTAAAAGTAGTTAGTTTCCTTTTTTATTGAGTCCAAATCAATGTGAGACTCGTCTGAGCACGCTTGTAATAAAAACTTCGCAGACCAAAAACGAAAGTACTGTGAAATCTATTTCTCGGATCCTTTCATAGGACTTAGCAAACCAGACTTTAGCATCGTAATGAGACTACTTTACAAGCAAATTGCTTGTCATTGACGGTAACGATGATTTCGTACACGAACTTTTTAATAAGAAACTGAGAAGAGGCTCTTGATAATTCGCCACTTTGAAATACCGTTTGAGAGATGACGATGTCATTTTATTTTAAAGAAACTTAATGGCTCCTTGTAATATAAGGATTTTTTTTAAACAGATGAAATGTTTAACATTATTTTTATACCAGAAACATTTGTGAGATAAAATCTTCATATGATAAACTTTGAACTTTTAAAAACAAAAAAAATATTTAGACTCCAGTAACGGAGTAACGGTTACTATACCACTGCTGGGCATAGGCCTTCTTTTTTGAAGAGAAGGATTGGAGCTAAAACCTACCAATGCGAACTGGTAGGTTACTCATATCGCTAGAATTCTCTACAGATATTCAGGTTACCTAACGATGTTTTCCATGACCGAAAAAGGTGTCATAAATTGCAATTATCAATTAGACATAAAACTTTTAACAGAAAAACTCATTGGTGCCTGCCCGGTGCTTGAACCCGTGATTCCGCAAAAGAGTCGCACGGTGTCACCGCAGGGCTATCACGACTTATACTTGAGACTCGAATTGGAATATTATTTTCCACGTGCAAAAATTTTCTGCATTAAAAAAAAACTTCAGTGAGGAGGACCAAACATATCAGTGCTCTTTGATCATAGATGCAGGAGACTTTACTCATTATAACCTGACTTCACGCCTCCCACTGAATAATGAGAGACGGCTTGCTTATTTGCATAAAGGTGTAACGCTTGACATTAAAGTATTTCTTTTTAGTAATAAATTTACCTCCATACTGGCTTAGTATTTGAGTTTCACGATCCCGTTTATATATATTTTAGTATGTGCATACTTAATGTATAGAACCGGCTATACTCTCGTCTTATTCTTTCCCTGGTGCGATAACGTTGTGTAAAGAGCTCGTGAATAAGTGCCCCGGATGGGTTCGAAACTAGTCGGGCTAACCCGATAGAAAACGACGAGTGTATAGCCGGTTCTATACATTAACTATGAATACTAATCGCGATAGTTTAAATTTAGTATGTAACTTTTTATTTAAGTCCAAACTAACTTTTAACCTACGTTCTAAACAATATATAGCATCATCATTCTCCTGCCCTTATTCCTCTCTAAGTGAGATCGGCACAAACTGTTTTTAAACATGATTTCGCTAATATTTTATAATCGGCTGCCAGCCTGACGTCAACTTAGTCGCCTTTTACGACTCGGTAAGAAATGAGGGTGATCTATTATAATAAGCCTGATACCACACGGCATCTTGAACAATATATATATTCTTATAGATAGAATACTCTTATAATAATTTGGAGATTTGGACGTAAACTGTTTTGCTATAATCCGTAATTAGAGAAAATCTACGCAATGCTAAAAGTTAACTCTACTATCCGAGTTCATATCTTTCGGGGGATTCGTAAAATTTATGCCTTGCAAAAACTTTTTTATGTTGGTATAAGACTAAAGGTTTTACTTGTGATTTATTTGTAAAAAGACACAAATACTATAATCGCGGTCATAATATTTTAACTATCTCGTTAGAACATTGCTTTTTTATCTATTTGCTAACGAGACATGCAATCATGCTATCACACGTGTATGATAAAAGTTTGGTAAAAGCGAGATGTTTTCCAAATGTTTACTTCGAAGTTTTAGTAAGGCTTTGTTGGATGCTAAGTTAATAATATGACAGCAAGATTAGTAATTTATCGATTAGCTGCAAAAGTATAATGTTTCTTTATAAATTATATTTCGAACGTCGGTCAAATTCCGAATACTTCTGAAAACGGCGACCCGTGGTCTGCTGGCAAAGATTCTATTGTCCTAATAACATGACCTAAATCTGAATGAAGTTCCTAAATCCTAGTAGATTGGAACTCATGGCCTTTTGGCGAGAATTCAAACTTCTTCATCTGGGTCGTTGCGGGTCATTTATATGGTATTTTATCTGAAACGACAACAGGCTTGCATAGACTAAGTTTGACAAGTGCAAAGTGGCACTTTAACATCTTATATCCATTTATATTTTACAAGCATTACTGACATTGCTACAAAGTCTATTGTTTTACTTGAATACCACAGGATACATATGTATTTATTAGTTGACTTGTACTTAATACATTGATTCCATTTCTACAATGGATTTATATTTGCGTACGAAACTGATTTACTCGTAATTTTTGTTTTAGGTATTATGTATGTTGTATGTATAAATTTATAAATTATAAATAAATTTATTTATTTTTATTATTACAAGTTATTTTTGATAACATGGTATGTTAGCGCACACTATATACAATACCACAATTCCCGTTCCGAGATGCACTTCTCTTGAATGAGGAACAAAGACTGAATGTCACTGAAACGTTTTATCATTAGGAAGACTCAACCGGAAACAACACGTCACAGTGTTGTCACCATTTTAATCAAAAAGGGCCCGATACTCTTGTTTCATGACTGTGTTGCTATAAAATACAAAGCGGAAGTCAATGGCGACAACAGGTATGGTATTTAGGTATGTTGTGGTTACCTCTGAACCATAACAGTGAGTCATAATTCATGACGTAATATTTTGGAATTCAACAATTGTTTTATTTTGTAACATATCATAATGTCTACTATCTTTATTTTTTATAAAATTATTTTTAAGAACATTTGTCATTGCTATCGAATAGTCGATTAATAAATTCTACAATTTTTAAAAAGTTTTCCTGCACTTAATCATATATTCCTTTTTATATTAATGACAAAATGTTCAGAACATGCTGTTTTGACCCCACTTATCGTGGGATAACGGCAGGAGAATGATGATAATGACGAAAAAAACCTATAAATGGCAAATACTTAAGTATAAATAGAAAACGTAAATCGAATTTTTCAGCCGCCATCTTGGCATCGGTCATGGAATCTTGCGTTTTTGTAAAATTAAATATATTTGTTCTGTATATAAATAAATAAATAATTTAAAATACTTTTATTTCGACCACTTTTTCTGGTCATATTTTGTTGGTAATACACACAAACTTTAAAGTTAGTAAACTTAGCCTAACCTTATTCTAAAAGCTTATCTAAGATGGGCCCGATTAGTCAGGACGTGAACCATGTGACAGTGGTTCAGGTACTGACAATCAAACCTGCCGATAAAAACCTTCAGGATGCCATATGTCATTGATCTATATGTAAGTGTTAACTAAAAGTGTTTTGTTTGTTCCAGTATCTTGTTTGCGGACATAGTGGGTTTCACAGTACTCGCGTCCCAGTGCAGTGCGCAGGAGTTGGTGCGACTGCTTAACGAGCTCTTCGGCAGATTTGATCAGCTGGCGAATGTAAACAAAATATTTATTATGTTATATCTTTAATATTTAAATGAGTTAATCTTATTTATATATTCGGAATATATTCGGAAACAGCTCAAGCAGTTTTAGGGGGAGAAAAATCGATCTAGCTAGGTTTTATGTAAAATAAAAATAGTTTTATCCGTGTTTTTGGCCATCAAAAAACACTAACATTTATATTGAATTGAATTTTTGTCATTCCAAGTCAGCGTAGCTTATTCGGAACGGGGAACGGGCAGCCTCGAGAAATGTAAATACATAGGATCGATCCCCAACTAAATAATAACTTTTCTTTTTTTTTAAATAAAAAAAAAATACCGAGTAAGGCTCGGTTACCCCAGCTATTATATAATTAGGCGTTACTTTGCGGTCGTCTATAATACAATAGTATATAAAATATTATTTTGCTACAAAATGATCCGCGATAAAGATATTCAATTTTATCCCGGATTATAGCTTATATTTATTTATAAATATTTTTTTATTACTTTTGCACTTTTGAATGCTCAAGGATCAATATGATATATGTATACAGTAAAGTTATTACTGGTTCGGAATTTAGCTTACTTTTTTACAATAGTAAATACGCAAATACCGTCGTAATATTTTACAATTGTATCATTAACTGACAATCGTTTCAACTTTATTTTCTGTAATTGATAGGAAGAATATGGATTACAAATTGCTCCACGGCCAGATGATGGCTTATTCATATTTCTTTGATTCTATTTTCATCGTCAAAGCGTATTGTTAAATCTAAAATGTATAGAATTTTCTTTGAATGAAAAATCGCAGGTGGTTAGAAGCTGCAAGCGCTTGAATCCTTGGTAAAGATTGCTGGAATGTATTGGAATATATCCATTTGTCAATTTTATTATTAAATTACTTTCCTACTTTTTACTTAACTTACTGTTATCAGTACGAATGGAGTTAACTTTATAGTTCAAGCTGAGTGAACGAAATTAAACAATATCCATACAAATATTTGTTATCTTTACATGTTATAAAACAAGGTTCCTAAAGCTGTCTGTTTGTATGTGATCGAATTCCCAAGATTTACTGAAGGGATTTTGTACGGTTTTTACTAAAACATACTGCAATTTTTGAGGATGATTTGATTAATAGAACATACTTCGGAATGACTAGACCGATTTCGATATGACTTTCACTAGAACATAGAGGAGGTTGAGGAGTAACATGTACGCTAATTTATGTACGAAAATTTCAGCGGGGCTGAGATTATTTCCACGTATTTCCACGAAGGCACAGCTAGTTTCTATATATTTGTAGATACAAATATGTATAAAAATGTAGCATACATCCAATAGTGATTTGCATAGAAACTTTTAATGTACGCAGCAGCGCGAGTAACAAATGTATGCTTTTAAAGTTTTGTCTTAATTAGTTGTAACTACTCTCGAATGGACTCAACGTGGTTTTCTAACAGAATTAAATTTTAATACTTTTTATTAAAATCGTTTAACTTTTTATTACAATAACGTTAGTAAAGGGCAAAGGTCTAATATCATAAAAGCTTTGAATTCAATATCAGTATGCCGTTTTGACAACGAACACATCGCTTATGTAAGCATTATTTTGGACCGATATACAGACAGATAAGGTATCTAAACAAATACATCCGCCTAATTGACTTCAAGCTATCTGTATTGAATCACTTAGTGGCATGGCTTTGACAATACCATATTTACAATGTTAGTGCCTAGTGCTGAACGTTCCTTGTGTCCTCCTATCTATCTGTCTGTCTGTTACGCTTTTACGGCTTAAACTACTAGAGCTAAATAATTCTGAAAAATTAAACAACACTAATGGTACATGCGACTTCGTTTGCACCGTCTTAAGCATTTAAGTATTCTTAATGCAATTTCGGTTTTTTCTTGTTCGCACAGGAATTCTTTTTTTATTTTTATTCTTTGTGTATAAAAAGCTTTAATTGTGCTTAATATCATCAAGATTCGTCCAGCTAATTTAAAATTTATTATAGTGATATTGATATAGAACAAAAATAACCGTGTGGTATCCGGCTGAGTAGAATAGACCGGCCTCATTACTAACCGAGGTGTCGTAAAAGGCGACTAAGTTAAATTGAAGTCAGGTAGGCGGCCGGTCGTAAAATACTTCCAAACATGCCAAATCATGTGAGAACGTGTTTATGACATGTTGTGCTGACCCTATTTAGATATGGGATTGAGAATTATGATAATATAGGACGAAAACACCAGTTTTTCTATCGGGAAAACGAAAAACTTAGTCGTTAATTGAGGGTATTTTCGTATTTAAGTTAATATCCACGCTGTCGCGGGTACAGCTTGTCTCTATAAACACCAGGTGTATGTTTTTGGAAAGTAAAAATTGAATCACAAACTGCACTCATATAATGCGAAGGTTACCCGAATTTAGCAGTACACACACTTCAAATAAGAATTATTTTTATCGTAGTGTCGCCGCTATAAATACCGTACAAATTTGGCTCGCGTACTAATTTTAATGTTGTTCAGATGATAAATTTTGTCTTGGTGTAATAAATTCAGTTATGTACGTAAAATAAAAGATGATAGTCTTGAAAAAACATTGGTTTTATGTTGAAATATAAAATAATAAAGTGGAGTTTAAAATCTTACTTCCTTCTAATATTATAAATGCGAAAGTTAGTGAGTATGGATGTATGTTTATAACTCTTTCACAGTGAATCCGCTGAACCAATATCGATGAAATTTAATACAATTATTCCTTGTACACCGGAATAACATATAGGCTATAGAATTCCTGTTAATTCTACAGGAATAGGATGACATTGAAAAGCGCCATCAATTATCGACCTATGACACAACAACAGTCCACGCGAACGAAGTCGCGGGTAAAAGTTAGTCTAATATACTTAAGACGTAAACGATATGTCGATCTTATTATTCGATTTTGATACCAAATAGATCATGAATCTGTGTTTTAGCTTTTATAATTAATAAACAAATTGTGATATATTTTATTTATCTTGTACGATCTACGATCTGTGTCATGTTTGGATTATTATTTTTTGAAGTATTTTATCAAATACTTTGACCTTTATTTTGAATTTATTTTATTTATTTGCTTTTGACTTTGGCGACCAGAGCACTAATTAAAAATATATATTTCCATTCAGGGAAACAGATGTAATCAGAGATATCTTTATATTCATATTAATATGAATAGAAATAAATAAATAGAACTTTGATGTTAGTGCTTAGAATTCAAAGATATATTTGATGAGTAGGTATGTCTACTCTGTACAAGACAATAATGACTTAATGTAACTAGTTATAAGAATTATATGTTGAAAAGAGAAACAATCGAGTTTCTTGCTGGCACTTCTCGGTAGAAACAACTTTCCGGCCCAGCAATAGAGTTGACGATTCAAAAGCACTTGTGTACACGTTTACTTGAATAAATTAATTGAAATTAGATTTATAATCGTATTTTTGGCATAACACTTTTTTTTTGTATAATACTCAGAGCTTATTATGAATTTCGTTGATGAAAGCTTCACAAAGCAGAGCTATGTCGCAACTATAAAAGAAGTTGTAATTTCCATCTCAATATGACTAAACTGTTTAAGGCAATAATGCGATGCTGTTTATTATCTTACATTAAAGAGATGGTTTTTAGTAAATTAGCTCTAGTTGAGTTAATAAGAAGTGTGGCTTTTTCTTTATCTAATATAATTTTAAGCTCGATTTATACCCTCTATATTGAAAATTAGATATAAAAATCTTCACTCTAAAAACGGAGAGAAGAGGCCTATTCTCAGAAGTGGGATAGTTAACAGGCCGCTACTTATTCTTTTACTTTTCATCACAGTGGTATTTAGCAAGGAAATCCTCGTTATGAAACAAAGCACCGTCACACGCTACTGTACTTGTTTGTAGTGCTTGCGATTCACTAATCCTATTGTACTATGAAAACGGACAGTGCACTCTATAGCTAAATCGTCGTGTCACTTTGTACAATAGAATTCCGCATATAGTGCTTGACACTGGCGTAAAGTACACCTCCATAGCCGCAGCACCGTGAGGGGACGCTGCATGTTGCAGGGCGCGAACCGGGATGATGAAAAATGAGGAAATGTTAATAAAATTAGTGAAAATAAAGTCCGATTTCAACACGTTGTATCACTATCATGCGATGTATATTATTGTTTTAATTATTCTCTTCGTCATCTATGCTAATATATAAAGCTGAAGAGTTTGTTTGATCGTTTAAACGCGTTAATCTCAGGAACTACCGGACCGATTTAAAAAATTCTTTGAGTTTACGATAGTCCATTTATTGACGAAGGCTATAGAACATCACGCTAAGATGAATAGGAGAGGAGCAGCAATAAAAAATATTTACTAAAACGGAAAATCTATAGCTTTCCTAAGTAAATGGTGAAAGTTATTAAAAATCGTGTATTAAAAAATGTTAAAAATCGTGTATTAAAAAATGACTGTATATGTCTAGATTTTAGAGTTAACCCACTTTAACCATTTTTATGGTTATCAAATCTTTCCACGATTGCTAATGTATATTAAAATCATTTGTTTTATTTAGGACAACCACTGTCTCCGAATAAAGATACTCGGCGATTGCTACTACTGCGTCTCCGGACTGCCCGAGCCACGGTCGGACCACGCTCGCTGCACGGTCGAGATGGGCCTTGATATGATCGACGCCATTGCGTGAGTTGTAACTGTAAAAAAATTAACTTAAATTATCTAATAATCTACTAGGAGTATAATTTGAAATATAAAATAATTTGCAAGTTGGTACCTTCCGCTTAACAACATTTTTAACACCCTGGAACTCTACGAGAGTTCAAATTATGATGGTTAATATGTACGCAAATTATTTTCTGGACGTACGGTTATTAAATTATAACGACGTAAGACGTAAATAGTAAGTTACAAGTCACAACAAGTTTGATGTTTATGCAATAATTTAAACGACGCGAATGTCAAGTGCTTACAGATTTGGCGCCAGCTCAGGAATAAATAAAATTCTAATGGAGTTAGTTTTATTATTCTGAACGAGGCAACAGCCAATTTTCTCCATCAGGTTGATATTTATTTTATAATCTGATGATAATTCAAAAGTTATTACTGTACAATATGACGATCAACATGATGGCAATCATTACTGTAAATCATCATATTCAGATTCGCTTCAGATGCATCGTCCAGCGGAGGGAGGGGCCACTTATAGAGAGGCCCCGACCCAGAGGTGGCGCACTCTGGGGTCAGAGTTGCGGCTAGCGGGGATGGGGTAATATCTCACAGGTACCCTGTCCCCGACACCAATAGCGTGGCGCACACAAGCTGTTTTAGTCGGTGCGAGTCCGAAATAACCGTCGCCTGTCCCCGTCGGGCGGCGGTACCCATAAGGGGTTTTTTCCTGTTAATGTCTTATGTATAGATATGACAGAATTGCAGTAAAATGATGTAGACAGTATATATTCTTACGGCCGACCATACCTGTATCTTATCATCCTAATGCCTTTATCCCACTCTCAATGGGGTTGGCACAACATGTTTAAACATGTTATCAAATGATTTGGCTACGTATTTAAGACCAGCTGCCTGCCTGACGTCAACTTACCTTAGTTGTATTTTACGACATCTCGGTAAGAAAGAGGGTGGTATATTCTACTCAACTGTGTATATTATACCACACAGTGGGTCAATTTACCTCAGTAAATTTACGTCTAACTGGTATTGTATTTGTATTGTATGTTATATGAGGTCTAATATACAGTTCGGTCGTTCGAACATAAAAATCGGTTTGCTGGATTTTTAATTTGTTTTTTTTTATTATGTTAACATGTAAACTGGCGGAGTTTATTATCAAACCGTTCCAAAAAAGTAATCGAATTAGTTTTTTGCACCAACTGATTAAACCATTTTGCGTTTCTAGGCAACGTCTTAATTAACGTGTAAAATAAATTTGATTTGTCTTTAAAATAGTTTCTACTATCGAGTGTATAACAAAATTTTTACAACAACTCCTAATATATTTATTGTAATGTACTGTAATTTTTCGGAGAAATTTCGTAACCAAATTATAGCGGTTAGCCGTTGTCTTTCCGCGTTTCGAAACAATCCATCAACGCTTGGAGCATTGGAGCTTGTAAATTATATTATACACCCCTTCTTTGTTCCTTTCCGGTTCGCTTATCCTGACTGACAGCTGACGCAACGGTGCCCATGCACTTGTGTGTCCGTCTGTAACGAGTGTTATCAATCCTGAGATAAAATTGTTATAAGTCGATGTCCTCAGAAACTTTATTTTCAGCCATCAAGGCCAAAGACTTCAGTTTTATAAAACTATATTAAATATAAATATAGTTTTGCGATAAATAAATCTAAGTCATAATGTTTCTGGGCATAATTAGTTTCCTTATGTTATGTATTAAATAAGTACTATCATAATTTTAAAAATTATTTAGTTAATAATAATTTGTGTTTAATTAATAATAACATGTTTTTAATACAACCTCCTTCATAGAGTTGGTCATTAATATGAAAAAGCATTGTGGCCGTCATATTTTTATGTGTCATTCATTGAGTTTTTGAGAAAGAGTAAATGGGTTGACTCTGCGAAAAATGATTTTTATTTATTGAATAAGTATAAAGGGAGAAATATCGTCGTTTATTATAAATTGTTATACATACATTTAACATAATCAGACTGGTTTAAATACATAAAAGCTCTAACTCTCTTAGCAGTAATTTACAAGAAGAGCTATCTAATCATGAGTTTTTCGCAAACATAGAAGCTAATAATATTGAGTTGCTATTTAAACAGAACAGTTGTATTAAGTCTGACACTTTTTTTCTCTGATTGTGCCATCTGGTATCCGGCTGAGTAGAATAGACCACCCTCATTTCTTACCGAGGTGTCGTAAAAGGCAACTAAAGTAAGTTGACCCACCGTGTGATATCCGGTTAAGTAGAATATACCACCCTCTTTCTTACTGAGGTGTCGTAAAATACGACAAAGGTAAGTTGACGTCAGGCAGGCGGCCGGTCTTAAAATACGTAGCCAAATCATGTTACAAAATGTTTATAACGTGTGACCCGACTTAGAGTTGAATAAGGGCAGGAGAATCATGATTTTATTTGTCTGATTGATTAATCAAGTATTCTGAGAATTAATAAAAAAAGTTTGACCGAAATTATTTTGAACTGTTATTTATTGGGGCTAGTAATAAAGCCAGAATATCTTGTTTATTTCAGTGTTATGATAGACGACTTCATCCCCAGATCCCCGCTTATAAATAATATAGTGCATAAGCCTTTCTGGGTCACCGGAGATCAGGCGAGTGGGATATCAGTTACAATGTACTGACTGATATTCGTTCGAATATCAATATATTAGATTTTGATGCTGATATTTCCGAGATCCAATGCTTATGTTTGATGTTTGATGAGACAGATGTTTTATGTCTTGTTTATAAAGTAACACTGACTCCTTTAAAGTAGACGTTTTGGAGTTCTTGCGAACTACATCATACCGGACACACCCACAACCTATCAGGCGTCAGTATGACACGACGCAAATTTTTAGCTGTAGCCCATGGACACTACCTACATTACTCGTGAACACGAGGAGTGAGTATAATTTTACCGTGTCAATTAACTCGTGATAATTTAACCCGAAAGCAAATTAAATAAATGTTCGTGAAGTTAATTATTGCAAGCTTAATTTAAAAGCGGTTCAATATAACTATGGAAATTTTATATAAATACGATCTATAGTTATTAGATAAAGTCCCCAAAAGCAGTGTAATTCTTGCGGAATTCTTGTGTAAGTTAATAGTACATGAAAGGGATTGTACTGTGTTACCAATTACCACTTTAGTAGTTTTTAGTCTGTGTTTCTGATCACCAAAAAAGTAAAGACGCGGGAAAACATTTTCTGACAGATGACGTTCCGGGCGTGGCATCACTTACTTTTTTACGTTTTGACCGTGCAAGAAGTAACAAATAACAATAAATTCGTTGTAAAAGTGAATATCAGTTTATTATTTCCGACAAGCTAACAACAGTGAATATCAGTTTATTATTTTCGACAAGCTAACACAAATAACAATAAATTCGTTGTAATAGTGAATATCAGTTTATTATTTTCGACAAGCTAACAACAGTGAATATCAGTTTATTATTACCGACAAGCTAACAAATTTCAGAAGAGGGGATATAAACACATAAACAAGGTATATAATATTGTACAAGGTTTAAGAGAAAACCCACGTTGCTAAGGGCAGCGTTGTTCTATTTCGTCGGCCTACTTGCATTCAAATGGACTTCGGAAACTAAAAGGATCAAGGTCAGTGAATAACAATTATATTTTGTGCAAGTGTTACGTGAAAAAAAAAAAAGAAAGTATTAATAATTCAGTGACGTATGTGCAAAGTTAAAAGTTACTTTAAAATTTAGTTGCAACTGTACCATGTAACGATAAGAACATTATTAACTCTTTTTTATTATATTGCAAACTCGCTGTTTAAGAAGTGTACAACTTATTCTTATTTTTTTTTATTACTTGTTCAGAGATAATTTTTATTAATTTTTTTTTTAAGTTCACCTTTATTTTATTATGAGTCCTAATAGGAAATCTCGTTCTCGTAGTAAACGCAAATCACCCCGTCGCGATCGCAGGCGTAGCATATCATATTCGTCGATATCAAATTCTGAGTCATCCACTAGTAGCGCTGAATTGTATAAACGAAATCGTAAAGGTAGAAAGAAATATAAAGATTCGCGACCGTGCCGTAGTCATAATAGACGCAAGCGATACCGTGATAGTTCAAAAAATCGATCTCGACTTAGAAAGGAAAGTGGTCAAACACATCCATCTGTCAGTATTATATCCAACATAGATAAATTACCGCGTGCCTCTTCATTAAACGCGAGTAATCAAAACATCATACCTGACCCACAAATTTTAACACCGTCATACCAGTTATATTCTTCAAATATTACAGCTAATTTTAATGTCATACCGGAATTTGATCCCTCAGATGATAGTCAAAATATAGAATGGTGGATTCATAAGGTAGGAGAGTGCGCTAAAATATATTGTTGGGATGATAGGCAAACCTGTCACTACGCGCTACCTAAATTAGTAGGGCTTGCTAAAAAATGGTATCAAGGGCTGCCATCTTTGTTATTTACTTGGGAAGAGTGGAAAATAAAACTTAAAGCAGCCTTTCCCTCAAACGAGAATTATGGTGACACGCTTACAAAAATGTTAAAATTTCGTTGTAAATTAGGACAGCCATTCGATAACTACTATTACAACAAGTTAGCTTTGTTAAACAAATGTGAAATAACAGGATCAAAAGCGGTGGCATGTTTGATTCACGGCATTGATGATAAGTTTGTTCGTATGGGAGCGGGAGCTTGTATGTTTGAAAACCCCGAAAGATTATTACACTACTTACAGACAATAACTCTAAACGAAGTACAAAGATTTAAAACTCCCTTAAATTTTCAATTACGGAATATTAAAACGAATACATCATTGACTGAAAATGTTAAGAGTCCTGAATCCTTTCGCTGTTTTAATTGCGGGGAATTTGGACATATTAGCCCTAATTGTTCAAAACCTCGAAAGAAATGCGGATTTTGTCATCGTTTTGGACATTACACAAAAGACTGTAGGAAGAAAGGGTTGTTGATGACGGAAACCGTTGGTGATAAACCTGGAACCGTAACAGGAGAACAGACTGGTAATAAAATTTTATGTATTGAAAATTCTGATGGAAACCCTAATAATAAATATTATAAAATAATAAAAATAAATGGCGTTGAAAAACGGGCTTACATTGACCTGGGCAGCAGTTGCACGCTTATAAGGGAATCTGATGCGCTAGAGTTATTACCTGAGATATCTCAAAACACGAAAATGCCTATATTACAAGGATTTGGAAATTCTGCAGTTCAGGCAGTCGGTACTGGAATAGCTTTAATAGAAGTAGGCAACGCTAGTGCTGAGATCGAAGTAGTTGTTGTGGCTGACCAATATATGAGAGTCCCAATAATCTTGGGTCAGACATTTAGCGAAAGACCTAACATTTTAGTTTACAAGACAAGTAATGATATTATATTTTTTGAAGCGCCACATATTGATTGCTGCAATGAGACAGTTAAATTAAAAATTTTTGTGAATAAAGATTCAATCATAGAAAAACAAAGTACAGCTCCGCTTTTTGTGAACTTAGAATCAGACTTTACGGGTAACTTGTTTATAACTGGGGGGCAAAGAATAATAAATGATTCAGAATGCTTACTGATGCCTGGATTGTACAGGTTTGATGTAGGCGCAGGTTATTTGATGATAGTCAATATGACTAAGAGTGATGTAAAAATTAAGAAAAATTTTATGATAGCGAGAGGATGTTCCTATGTAGAAATTAATAATAATTATGTAGGATTTACTGATGTAATGAACTGTAAACAGTATCAGCCATTACCGTTGGATGAAATAAAAATAGGCGTGAATTTAACTGCACAAGAACTAAAATACTTTCATGAGTTGTTATTAAAGTTTCGCGACTGTTTTGCTTTAAATTTATCAGAATTAGGAAAAACCACGTTAACAGAACTGGAAATAAAACTTCTCGATGAAACGCCGGTAGTTTATAATCCGTATAGAATGTCTTTTAAGGAGCGTGAACAATTATCCCATATTATTGAGGATCTACTCGGTTACGGTATCATTAGGGAAAGCACGTCATCCTACGCCAGTCCAGTTATTTTAGTTAACAAGAAAAGCGGGGAAAAAAGACTTTGTGTAGACTACCGTGCATTAAACCGAAAGACCCTCAAAGATAAATATCCGCTTCCCAGAATAGAAGACCAGTTGGATAAGTTAGGTGGTTATAGCTATTTTACTAGTCTCGATCTGGCTTCAGGTTACTACCAGGTTCCGGTTGCGGAAACTAGTAAGCATTTGACTGCGTTTGTTACTCCAGATGGACTCTTCGAATATAACAGAATGCCATTCGGGTTGGCAAATGCACCTAGTGTCTTTCAGAGAGCTATTAATTCTATGTTAAAGGGAATGGGAAAAGGTGTAGCTTTGGCCTATATGGATGACTTACTAATAGTTTCAAAAACTATACAAGAAGGAATGACCAAATTAGACATCATTTTTCAATTACTACGAAACTCAGGTCTTACTCTCAATTTACAAAAGTGTAATTTTTTTCAAGAACATATTGATTATTTGGGGTACGAAATTTCATCTCAAGGAATACGGCCTGGTAACTTAAAGATAAATGCGGTTAGACACTATCCAGAACCAAAGAATGTCCATGAGATTCGACAATTTGTCGGTCTGGCAAGTTATTTTAGACGCTTCGTTAAAAACTTTTCTGTGTTAGCCCGTCCCCTTACAAATCTTACAAAAAAAAATGTGTCCTGGAAATTTGGTGACGAAGAAAGACGTGCCTTTAATGAGTTGAAAGAAAGGTTGATTAATAGACCAATTTTAGGTCTGTACGACCCCACCGCTAGCATGGAAGTGCATACAGATGCAAGTAAAATTGGATTGGGTGCAATTTTAATGCAAAAGAAACAAGAAAAATTGCAACCTATCGCCTATTACAGCAGGCAGACGTCACCCGAAGAGCAGAAGTTTCATTCATACGAGCTTGAAACGCTCGCTTTAGTAACAGCTCTGCAGAAATTCAGAGTTTATCTGCTTGGTACGCATTTCAAAGCTGTAACGGACTGCAATGCAATTAGGAGTACTATGACAAAACGTGATCTAATACCAAGGGTAGCGAGGTGGTGGATTTCGATGCAAGAATATGATTTCTCGATTGAGTATCGTCCTGGGTCGAGAATGGCTCATGTAGACGCCTTGAGCCGAAATCCGATAAGCAAAGGTGACAAAGAAATACACGAAATAATAGATGTATTACTTATAGAAGATGATGCAGCTTGGTTACAGACAGTACAATCAGCAGATCCTGAGTTACAGCGTATTATGGAAATATTAAAAGACACGGATAGTGATCAGGTTGTTGAAGTTAAAAATAATTTCACACTTAAAAATGATCGCCTGTACAGGGTCATGAGACAGAAAGATGAAATTAATTTACTATGGGTAGTACCGAAGTCCGTAAGATGGCAAATACTGCGTATGAATCACGACAATAACGGTCACTTTGGGTTTGAAAAGACCTACGAAAGAGTAAAAAAAGTGTATTGGTTTAAAAACATGCGAAAATTTATCAAAAAATATTGTAAAGCTTGTTTAGAATGTGCTCACAATAAGATACCAGGTGGTCCTAAAGAAGGTTTTCTCCATCCTATCGAAAAAGTTAATAAGCCTTTTGATACATTACATGCAGATCATTGTGGTCCATTTCCAATTAGCAAAAGCAAGAATCAATACGTTTTGGCTATAATTGATGCCTTTACAAAATACATATTCATTAAAGCAGTTAAGAACTGTAAAAGTAAAACGAGCGTTCGCGTGTTTGAAGAGTATTTTTCGCTGTTCGGGGTTCCGCGACGACTAATAACAGATCGTGGTACTAGCTTTACGAGCAAAGAATTCAATAAATTTATCGTCGAAAAAGATATTAAACATATCCTAAATGCCGTTGCTTCACCCAGGGCAAACGGTCAAATAGAGCGATACAATAGGACGTTGGTAGAATCTCTTACATCTACCAATCACGGGTTAGCAGAAAATGAATGGGATATGTGTATTCCAAAAGTCCAATGGTCATTAAACAACACTATAAATAAAGGCACGGGTAAAACGCCAGCTGAAACGTTGTTTGGATTTGCCCCTACTGGTACTTGTGACAGTATTATGAATAGTGTAGTTTCAGAAGCGCATAATATACATAATTTAGATGACTTACGAAACGAGGTCGTAGAACATAATAGTCGTGAACAAAATAAACAAAAAATTAGGTTTGATAGGAGTAGAAAAGAGGCGAAAAAGTATAAGGTAGGTGATTTAGTAAGGATACAAAAGGATGTTATATCAGCCCCGGGGCAAAGCCGTAAGTTAGTGCCAAAGTGTTCTGGACCCTATAAAATTACTAAATGTTTCGATAACGATCGGTACGAAGTTCAAGATACAGCTATTACGCGGAAAAAGGGTAAAAGAATATATGTAGGTGTCTACTCTGTCGATAAAATATATCCCTGGTTAGTTTTTGGTAATGACCCCATCTCTAGTGAATCAGAATAATTATTTAAAAAAAAAAAAAGGAAGAGAAATTAAAGAGAAATAAGTGAAATTAAGATAATAATTAACAGTAATTGTAAAAAAAAAAAAAAGGATAATAATAAACAAATTGAAAGGTAGCAAATCAAAATTAATAGAATTAAAGATGCAAAACATTGTATTGTTCTAGATAAATATCATATCTATATTATTATTAAAGTTGATAATCTTGAATATAATTGATTTGGTTTGATTCGTATTCTGTTGTTGATATACCTGTGTAATGAATAAAATATATATATATGTATATAAGATTATAAGATTTATAAGTGTATAATTAAAAGTAAAAGTTCATTTTTGTTTAAATTTTTCAGCTGGTAAATCAATGTTTTACAAGTTGTAATGAATAAATATTCTAGCAGATAAAATTATAAGTTCTTACATGTTTTATAATTAATTTATTTCATTAATAATTCACTGTTTTGCGACATCAATTCTGAAGCGTTCATAAATTAATGATAAATTGTCAATTTATGTGAACGAAAGACTTAGATGTTATTAATATTGAATTTGATGAGATAATGTACTTCTTAATATGTGAGAGCATTGGTATTAACAGATTACACCATTGTTAATGAGTTAATTACAATTCGTGATGTTCTTACGAATGTATTTAAGAGTTTCTATTGTTGTTAATTCAAATGTTATGATGGTGATGGTATTAAAATGAGCCGATGTTTATACGTGGGCATATAATAACAATGAGCCGATGTTTATACGTGGGCATATAATAACAATGAGCCGATGTTTATACGTGGGCATATAATAACAATGAGCCGATGTTTATACGTGGGCATATAATAATAATGAGCCGAGTTTTTATCGTGGGCATATAATAACAATGAGCCGATGTTTATACGTGGGCATATAATAACAATGAGCCGATGTTTATACGTGGGCATATAATAACAATGAGCCGATGTTTATACGTGGGCATATAATAACAATGAGCCGATGTTTTATCGTGGGCATATAATAACAATGAGCCGATGTTTTATCGTGGGCATATAATAACAATGAGCCGATGTTTATACGTGGGCATATAATAACAATGAGCCGATGTTTATACGTGGGTATATAATAACAATGAGCCGATGTTTTATCGTGGGCATATAATAACAATGAGCCGATGTTTTATCGTGGGCATAAAATTAAACGAGCCGATGTTATACGTGGGCATAAAATTGAATGAGTTCAGTATACATGAGCAGCTAAAGGAGGCAAAATGATGCAAATGGAGATTATATCTAAAGAGATACTTATAAAAGATATAAATAAAAAGGAAAATTATGTAAGAGAAAGTAGTTATAATACGAAATTGGATAAGAACTATACATTTAATTTTTATTATTTTCATAATTTTTTTTTTTTTTTTGTTTATGTTAAATTGCTTATAAGAATTACGATCATGTTAACTGCGCGGGGACGCGTCATTTGTCAGAATTGGCCGAATGAAAGGGATTGTACTGTGTTACCAATTACCACTTTAGTAGTTTTTAGTCTGTGTTTCTGATCACCAAAAAAGTAAAGACGCGGGAAAACATTTTCTGACAGATGACGTTCCGGGCGTGGCATCACTTACTTTTTTACGTTTTGACCGTGCAAGAAGTAACAAATAACAATAAATTCGTTGTAAAAGTGAATATCAGTTTATTATTTCCGACAAGCTAACAACAGTGAATATCAGTTTATTATTTTCGACAAGCTAACACAAATAACAATAAATTCGTTGTAATAGTGAATATCAGTTTATTATTTTTTGACAAGCTAACAACAGTGAATATCAGTTTATTATTACCGACAAGCTAACATACAGGTACATTACATTTTTATGTCAAATGTGGTAAAGGGTCGCACAGTTATAAAAAAACTCGCCTGCCGAGAACTTTAGTCGCTTGCGACACGTAAAATGATACACTTATGTGCTAGGGAACTGTAGAACAACAAAAAAGTCAACGACAGCATGTCTCTATCTCTTATGTGTAAATCACAATAACTATTTTTATGTTCAAAATTTCAATTAAATACATTAATTTAACGCGGGCGAGGCCGCAAGTACAAGTATGGCATAAAATAAGCTTTTAAACATGATATGGAATGATAAGCTTATCACGTTTATGAATGGAGTCGCGACAGTTTCTTTGTCAGGGCTACAGTCGCCGGTGGCCCAGGGTCAAGAGTCCTTTGTATCAGTAGAAGAGACAGTAATGACATTATATCATTCATCTTAGGTACATGAATATCATTATTAAGTGCTAATATCGATGCTAATATGTTATGTATCATTGCTAAGGAATTTAATCGGAACAAATATATCGTATTGCTCATAGAGAAGTAATAAAGACATCAGGTTAGAAAAGTCGTTAAAAATCACCCACCGTGACCCATGACCCACCGTGTGTTATACGGTTTAGTAGAATAGACCACCCTCTTTCTTACCGAAGTGTCGTAAAATACGACTGAGGTAAGGTGACGTCAGGCAGGCGGTCGGTCGTAAAAACGCAGCCAAATCATGTGACAGCATGTTTGTAACATGTTGTGCCGACCCCACTTATAGTGGGATGAGGGCAGGAAGATGATGACTCATTTGTACATTGTCTGTAATAGGAAAACGTTATCAAAGGGATTAATTGAGATTATGGAATACCTCAATCGAAGTAATGACGCTAAGTACTAATAAAACACGTTTTGATCGCCCTTACCCCTTCATACAAGGAATACTTTTTACGTTGAAAAGAAAAATTTAAATGAATGTATCGCAACGTGTTTTGTTATTAGGTTTTTATTACTTTTAAATTACTAGCTGTCCGGCCACACGTTGCTGTGGCTCAGTTTCATTTCGAATTTTCCTCGAAACAGAATTCAGCAATTTAAATAATGCTCCTTTCGCGACTAAACTTTACAGGATCATCCGCTTAATTTTAAATCGGTTCAGCCGTTTCAGATAAAGGGAATACAGACAAATATTCACTTTTATGTATTAGATTTGTTATATATGAATCTGCGGAATTGATTGCAATGCTAATTTTTACTTCAAATAATATTTGTTAATAAGGTATATTAATAACCGATGTACGATGTGTGGTATCCGGCTGAATAGAATAGTACCACCCTCATTTCTTACCGAGGTGTCCTAAAAGGCGACTAAGGTAAGTCGACCCGCCGTGTGGTATCCAGCTGAGTAGAATAGACCGCCCACATTTCTTACCGAGGTGTCGTAAAAGGTGACGTCAGACAGGCGGCCGGTCGTAAAAACGCAGGCAAATCATGTGATAATATGTTATTAGAGTGGGATAAGGGCAGGACGATGATGATGATGATGATTTGTTATATATGAATATGCCGAATTGATTGCAATACTAATTTTTAATCCAAATAATATTTCTTAATAAGGTATATTAATAACCGATGTGTAATCGAATAGACTTACCGGATGTAGCAGATGTTTCATACTCACAATCTCATATATTATATATTTCTACACTACTATTCGATCTGTATTATTTAGCCAAATAATTTTGCACTGCATTAACTGTAATGTGTCTAAGATAATTTGTATCGTTACTATTCAATACAATTAGCGCATGTATTATGTCGGGTTAAATAAAGTCGCGCGATCGATCGCGCGTAAACGAGCCCGCTCACTTGATAAAGCAATTACTTATATTAATGTACTGAATACAATGGTACAGAAAAGTTGAACAGTTGAATGTTGAGTTACGAGTGACCTTACTTGTAAAAATAAAAATAACTAAAATGGTTCTAACGCCCATTTGTATATTAATATCAGTAATGTAAGAGTTCCAATTAGATTAATTAAGGTCGCGCGATATACAAATTGACTGCGATGTAACTCATTAACCTTATATAGAAGCAATTTGTCTATACTA
The DNA here is from genome assembly GCA_947086495.1 of Morpho achilles. Lineage (NCBI taxonomy): Eukaryota > Metazoa > Arthropoda > Insecta > Lepidoptera > Nymphalidae > Morpho > Morpho achilles. The sequence goes on along the minus strand of CAMTZB010000019.1, from coordinate 8,090,271 downwards.
TACACTGTCCATTATATTAACCATCTTTTGACAGATTGACGATTTACATATTTAGTGATGTCCTAAAGATTCTCGTATGCGATACCATTCCGATTATAGTACCTACTATCATTAATCGAATTACGTACCTAAGTAATTCGATTAATGATAACCTACGTAAACTAATAACAGATATAGAAATCAACATTTTGATTTAATATTGCCTTAGTTTTTTGAAAATAAATGTTAATCCGTGTGTATTTATTATAATCATAAAAAATATATTATACATCAACTGGCAACATCAACAGACCTTCCACTCGGCCGCCATTTTGACGTGATCTGTCACTCTCAACGAAACGCCCGTGATAGTCACACGCATTTACGTTCGCTGAGTGTTCTCTCGCATCTGTTACACCTTGAGTTAAGTAGCTTTATTCCTCGGAAAAACTTTTGTGAAACTTATATTAATTGATCGTGAAAATGCCGAAAGGACGTGTGTTGAAAGCACAATCGAGACAGTTAGTGTTAAAACTTCATGAGTATTTTGAGCAAGAAAATCAAAATGGCGGACCTCTTATACCTATCACGCAAGTCCGAAACCGTGTATCAGTCTATCAACTGTGACTAAAATCACTACTGATGCCTACGGCAGGAGCGGCTTGGAGCAAAACAAACCATCTACACCAAAAAGAAAGCGCCGGGCTCATAAGGTGACAGCTGTTGATGACTTTGACGCTGACGCTATTCGTCGTCATGTATATGATTACTACTTGAGAAAAGAAATTCCAACTTTGAGAAAACTTATTGTTTCTTTGAAAAGAAGTGGTCTATTTCATGGTGAAAAATCTTCTTTGGTCAAAGTTTTGAACACAATTGGCTTTTCATATAAAAAGTTAAATAAAAGAAAATTATTAATGGAACGCACAGATATAGCTATAGCACGTTGTGATTTTTTAAGAGAGGCAAAGAAAATACAAGATTGGGCAAATATTGTTTTCACGGATGAAACATAGCTCAACGCTAACCACACACTATCTCGTTTCTGGACTGATGATACTGCTGATTCCACTTCCTCAGTACCAATGGGAAAAGGTGAGCGCCTAATCATTTGCCATGCAGGTACAGCAAAAGGATTCGTACAAGACGCACTGTTGGCATTTAAATCGAAGAAATCAAATGACTACCACGAAGAGATGAATGCAAATGTGTATGAAGAGTGGTTCAAAAAAATGCTCATTTCATTGGAAGAACCATCAATAATTTTTATTGATAATGCGCCCTACCACTCCCGTCAAATTGACAAAATGCCAACACAGGCTAATAAAAAGCATGAAATAATTAATTGGCTTCGGCTGTTAAAATTTGAATTAATAAAAATATTAAAAACCAAAAAGAGAGCAAACGCTATGTAATCAATGAAATGGCAGCAGAATATGGCCATACTGTTCTTCGGATTCCTCCATACCACTGCCAGTACAACGCAATAGAACTTATATGGGCACAAGTAAAAGGGCATGCTGCGAGATGCAATACAAGCCCCCCATTCACAGCGAATAAAATGTTGCAATTGCTAAAAAATGCTTGCACCCACGTAACGGCCGAGAACTGGGCAAGTGTGGTGGAAAGAACTAAAAGAGTAATATTCTCTGATTGGGAACGTGATATTGCGTTTGATAATATATTATCTACACAAGAGCTAATAATAACTGCTACTGAAGACTCCTCATCGGAGGAGTCTAGTGTTGATTATCATTCCGACGACTCGTGCTAATAAAATAAATTAAAATATCCTGATTGTTTTATTTGTATTCATGTATTAACTAAGAAGAAAGTAAAACTTTCTATAATGTTATTAAATCTTTTAATACTCGTAACATCGATTTCTACCGATTATTTTTAATCTGTGGCATAATCGTAGTAACCATTATGTGTGACATCACTAAGTGGGCGGTACCCATCCATAAAGTACAAATATTATTCGTATGATATTTGTACGTAAGCAATACAAAACTTAATGAGCGTGAGCTGTCAAAAGACTGATAATATGATGGACGCAGTATAATATATAAAGCTGAAGAGTTTGTTTGTTTGTTTCATTGTTTGAACGCGCTAATCTCAGGAACTACTGGACCGCTTGGAAAAATTATTTGAGTGTAAGATATATCGAAGAAAACTATAGACTATAACATCACGCTAAAATAAGTAGGAGAGGACCGGCAAGAAAAATCTTGTGAAAACGGCAAAATTTAAAGCTTTCCTTGCGTGAGCTGTATGAGTATTACAAAATTGTTCCCCTCTAAAGATTCTAAATAAAAGTCTGCGACAGCACATGTCTAGCCTTTAAGGTTAACCCACTTTTACCATTTTTATGTTATCAAAATACTTTATTACGGTTTTAATCCTTCTACGCGGGCGGAGCCGCTGGCGATTGCTAGTTTTTTTATATTACTAACTATCCGTGCAGTTTCATCTGCAAAAAATAATGGAATAACGTATTAATTATTATTAATTAACGAGAAAATTATTATTAATTAATAAATTAATAATAATTTTCTCCGATACTATAGGTTATTCCGAAATGACCTATGTTAGTTTCGACCTAATTTTTTGCAAAACCAAACACGCTTATATTTAGTAAGTAATAATTAATATACCGCTTTAATTAATTAAATTTGTTTCAACACTCAATTGTGTATTAATGTATGATTAGTTTAGGGATTCCTTGCGATTATCTGTCTATGACGTCAACGTCGTGTAAACTTATATGCTAATTGAAGGTTAACGCTGTAACGAAATACTTTGTATACTGCTATAACAACCATTTTGTATAGCTACATTTTCGCTTGTTTATTCGTCTCGACCGATTACCTAACATTTTTTCTTTGAACTGCTTATATACTAATAAGCCTAACTTTTTACCAAAAGCTTCGTTGAGGGTACGTAATGCCGAAAGTAGTGCTGTGAGGCTTAGAAATGTTTGGAAATACCTTTAGCGTAGTGACGTCATATGAACAAATTTCTAAAAATAACATATATTATTCCTAAATAAATAAATCTATATTTAATTGGCAATTAAGATGCTAATATGTAATTTCTTATTTGTGATTGCTTTATATCTATATATATAAAAGAACCTGGTTGACCGGTAATTTTTTTTACAAAATAAAAAAGACATTTCAAAAAAAAAATTATTTGGTAGGTGGGGCTCGATCCCAGGTATTTTCATTTCCCACTACCACCCGTTCGCGGAATAAGCTACGCTGACTTGACATTTAACGAAAAAAATGTTTTATATATTCGGTGTAAATTTTAATATTTTTTTAATGTGATAACGGACACACCTAACTTTTTTTTCAATTTTCTTTTTTTCTATAATGTACACTACAAATTCCCTAAACATAATTTATATGGCAAAACAAAGTTTCCCCGGTCAGCTACTATGACTAAAAATTGTGAAAAGGAGTTTACGCGCGCTCTTTAGTAAAAATTTTATTAGTTATTAGTTTTTGCTAGTATTAGACGTCAGCTTTGCCAATGTGATTTTATGAATCATAAAAACGTTCATCTTAGTATTATCTCCGGTATCTATTATATAATTTATTAGCCGGTGCTGTCTATCAAGGCCCTCGACATTAATAGACGGATATTAATGGATTCTTTTATTGTCCTACAATAACCACTATTGTAACGGTCAAGCATTTTAAAGCTTACTGTTCGATCGTTATATTTTATTGAATTGTTATTTTAATGTTACCATGTAAACACTCTAATATTTATCTAATTTACGAGCTAATAATAAAAGTATTTTTCTTTTGAAATGATATAATTTAATAATATTAATTATTATATACATATTTGCAAAAATTGGCGGCACACTTTTGAAATTTGGCGGCACACAAAAGTGGCACAGTGGTTGAGAATCACTGAGATAGGAAATAGGATTAGTAGGATAGGATATAACAAAATAAAATATTATTTAACTATACAAAAAATTACGCTAAGCAAAACAATAGCTAACTTTTCTTAACGTCTTTTTCAGTGCAATGTATCCAGATTTAAAAAAATATTCATTACATTCCTGTTAGTTAACCGTTAGAGGCACCTCATTGTCATCTCAAACGACTGGCAGGCGACGTGTGGTGAGGTTCAAGTAACCGCAAATCGCTAACCTCAACACCACAATATTGTTACGCCAACTGGCAGATGATTTCGCGAACGTCTTGCAATAAAATCAAGATAATGTTCCTCCTTTCACAATCGTGTTTCGTGTTCATTTTTAGTAGTTCTACTTTTTATTTTTGAAATGTTTATTTTTTTTATAAATGCTTGTATTATATCGTCAGTTCTTTTTTTAAATGAAAGTAAGTATTACTTCAATTCCAAGTTAACTATTTATTTTTTCACGGTTTGCTTACATTCAGTTAAGCAGTTTAGTTATAAAGCAATTCTAAAGTCTAAAGGACTAAGGATCTATGGACATATTAAAGGTTACATACATAAATAATATGTACATATTAAGGTACATAGGTAAGGTAACCCTCTTTTTATAAAATAATATTGCATGTTATATTTGAAGATACTGTCTCTGTTTAAAAACATAATAATAACATTATCAAGTAATTTTCTATAAACTAATTATATATAATTCTAAATACAATAATTTTTGTGTCAGTTCTCTGATACAAAAATTAGAAGACTGAAAGACAGAAGGCTGTTCATAATTATGTCGGCTTTCGCTTTATATAGGTTTTCTTAATATCGAAGAAAAATCAAATTTAAATAGAAAGATCTAGAGAGGTTACACGCAAAGAAAAGTTGTTAACAAAAGCGCATTTAGTAACTTTTGCACGAAACAATTTTCATGTAAACAGCGGTTGTGACCCCGATTTCCATTACATACATCTATCTCTCTTATGTCGCATTAAAATGAGATATTGTGTTTCTCTTCCGATATAAAATGAATGTAATATTTACAATTGTTATTTTATCTTGGTGCCTAAATTACATTTCATCATCTTCCTGCCCTTATCCCACTCCCAAGTGGGGTTGGCGCAACATGTTATAAACATGTTACATGATTTGGCTACGTATTTTACGACCGGCCGCCTGCCTGACGTCAACTTACCTTACTCGCCTTTTTACGACAACTCGGTAAGAAATGAGGATGGTCGATTCTATTCAGCCGGATACCACAGCGCGTCGACTTTTCACGAGAATGATGGTAAAAATATTGTCTACATATTGCATCTGTAAATAACTTTAATAGAAAAGATACCTTGTATATTCCGATAAACTCGCCGTAAACCGACGATTCTCAATAAATATTGCTATTTAAAATATAGAATGAATAAAATATATGATAGTAATGTTTAACATCAAATAGACTGTAAAGTTGTAACATTATTTTAGATTTTGATTAGATTTTGTCTTAATTATATCATTATAAATTTATTGATTTCAGCAGATAACAAATATATTTCAATGTTTACAACTTTTTCGGAAATGCCAAATTCCAACTTTTGAAGAATATTGGTAAAAAATATTAGTTAAATAGTAATATTTTATGATTATATATTGCATACCTAAACATTTAAATTTATTACCCTTGTGAGCGTTGGCGAATAAATCTATAGTATCGTAACATTTATTCAAAGTATTTTTGAAAGCTAAAACTAAAATGTGACGTTCCGCGCGTTTACAATCGAACTTATTATGAGCGTATATTAATATTCTTAATTTAGAATTGTTAGCTGTGTGAAACTTTGTTTGTTTTTTACCAACTGTCTTTATGTACACTCTCAACAGAATTCCTTACATTTTGGGCACTAAATCATCTCTAAATATTGAGAGATAAATTTAACAATATCATAAAAATGAATTGTAAAACAATATTTTTAGGATATAGTTAGCTCAAATTTAAATACAAGTGGAACACGTTGAACCGGACAAACGGACGGGGGAAGAATACGTACAGTTTACAAATGAAAGGATAGTTACTTTACTGTCACTTAAAACAGAGACTAACGCGGACGGGTCTTTCACAATATTCTAAATGAGGATGTACTAGATAATAGAGATGAGGATGTATAGATAAACTAGAGGAACTTATGGCGGGTAGAGTCGAATATACTCGATTTTTATATTTATCGATTATTTTATCACAATAATGGATTTTAAATAATTGATTATACAAACATTATAAATCGATTTTAAAAACCCGGTGAAGATTCTGTGCTCGTCCGTCCTTCCGGTGACGCTGTCAAAGCCATAGGGCTAACAGCATTACTCAATACAAGAAAAAGATGGCAAAAGAAATCAATTATATTATTTACCCCTTTTATTTTTTTTTACCTTTCTTTTCTTGTCTTTTAAGATAAGATATGCGTTGTTGGATGAAATCAATGTAGCCAAAAAACACATTTTAATCGAATTTCGCAAACAGCTCACCTTTTATTTTGTCTTCGTAAATGTCCACTTTAATTAGTCTCAATTCTAGTTAATTATTTAAATAAAAGAACAATTTTTTAAATAATCAGAAAAAAACGATTGTTAAATAACCAATTTTTTGTTTCGGGATAATCGATTTTTTATAAATCGATTTATTTTGAAGAGAATAACTATTTTAACGACTTTTATTTATCGATTTTTTCCACTCCAAGTGCCAAGCGGGATCTGAGAACTTTGTATGGGGACTTCTTATATGGATAATTATAAAGCACCATAGCGCGACGTAAAGTAGGTGGCGCCACCTGATATGTAAATAACGCCGCTTGCGTAGACTGTGTTACGTTACACAAGTGTTTATGATAAGCATGCTTGAAAAAATTTCAAACGATTATTTTGGCATAAAACTTTTATAACAACTAATTATACGAACACGATCTTAGTATAGCTTACGGTCAGAAGATTTATGTTAATAAACACTGCAACACTCGTAAACTATTGAGTGAGCTAGTTGGCGAGGTAAATTACGGTAATATTATACAAATTACGACTGTTCCTTAGTTTACTACTTTGACGTATGTACACTATTTTTTATTGCCTTCATTTATATTATTTGATTTATCACTAGCGCACAGAACAAATTCAAGAGATGTATTCATATTCTAAATTTGCTGTGATATTATTAACCTCTTAGTTGATGTGTGTGTATAATAATAATGTGTTCTTTGTATTAAATAAAATTTATTTTATAGCACAACTGCATTTGTTTGAGGATTTTTAAATACAGATGAAAAAAAGTTACCTGTTACTGTCCCACTGCTGGGCATAGGTCTCTTCTCTCCGTTTTGGGGAGAAGGATTGGACCTAAGACCTACCACACTGCTCTATGCAGATTCTTAGATTACACAAATCCCTAGAATTCTTTACAGATACACAGGTTTCCTCACGGTGTTTTCCTTCAACGAAAAGCGGGTGATAAATTGCAAATTAGACACATAACTTTTAACAGAAAAACTTGTTAGTGCCTGCCCGGGGTTTGAACCCGTGATCTTAGCGAAATAGTCGCACGGTCACCGCTGGGCTGTCGCAGCAGATCTAGAATAATCATCTAAAATTAGCTTTATTAAATTATTCTGCACGGAAGACTGTGTCACGATGTTATGCTGTTAAACAGGTTTAAAATCTTTATTTAGATACTTCTCAAAAATTCGTATCTAGCTAGATATCTAGATGTCTGGTTTATAATTAAGTCGACAAGCATCAATTAACACAGTGGCCTAAATTGCGATGCTCGTCAAATTATGTTTAAAAATAGACACAATCTGACTCGTTCATACTCGAATAGGTCGTACCTTTTGACACTGACGCACTACAGTAACATAAGTCACAATTTTATCATTCACATATATTATTTATTTCCTATGTGTTGTAATATAGTAAATTATTAAATTATCGTATTAGATGTGGTTATCCGGTTGAGTAGAATAGACCACCCTCATCTCTTACCGAGGTATAAAATACCTAGATTTTTAGTGATCTAATTGAAAGCAATAGTTTGAATGATATATTTCATTCGTAATAATTGATACTATTAGGTCCTTACATATGAAATTGGCGTTTTGTCGTACTGGCCACTTTGACCTCAAATATTACCTTTATGGTTAGGAATTCGAAATTCAAATTCATACAGCTATTTACTCATGCATTTGTGTTTCAAACCCCCTTATTCATTTGTTTTTTCTTCTTTTGTTTTTTTCTTTGTGTCACTCTGTTTACAAAATGGAAAACTTGAAATATCGCCTTATTTACGAGTGTGAGTTCCACCGTGGCACCAGTGCTGCAGAAACGGCTCGAAGGATTAATGATGTGTATGGTGACGGTGTCGCAAAAGAAAACACAGTGCGTTTTTGATTCCAACGTTTTCGTTCTGGAAATTTCGACCTGCAGAACAAGCCTCGTGGACGGCCGGGGACCAAAGTTGATAATGAAGAATTGAAGGCTATTGTAGAAGCGGATCCATCGCAAACCACGTCCAAGGTGTTAGTGATAAAACTATTTTAATCCACTTGAAGCAAATTGGGAAGGTGAAAAGGCTTGAAAGGTGGGTACCCCATGAATTGAGTGAAGCAAACCGACAAACGCGCGTCGACTGCTGCGTTACGTTGCTCAACCAGCACAGTAATGAAGAAATTTTAATCGAATCATTACCTGTGATGAAAAGTGGATCCTCTACGATAATCGGAAGCGCTCATCGCAATGGCTGAACCCTGGCGAACCAGCCAAATCCTGCCCTAAGCGAAAATTGACTAAAAAAAAAGTTGCTTGTAAGTGTTAGGTGGACTAGTGCCGGTGTCGTTCACTACAGCTTTCTCAAATCTGGCCAGACGATTATGGCAGATATCTATTGTCAGCAACTGTAAACCATGATGGAAAAGCTAGCTACTAAACAACCAAGGCTGGTCAATCGCTCTAGGCCACTGCTGCTTCAGGACAAAGCTAGACCACACACTGCACAACAGACGGCTACCAAATCAGAGGAGCTTCAATTAGAATGTCTTAGACATCCACCGTACTCTCTGGACCTTGCTCCAACAGATTACAATTTTTTTCGCAATATGGATAACTACTTGCAAGGAAAAAGGGCAGTCCAAACCGCCTTCAAAGATTTTATTGATTCCCGCCCGAATGATTTTTTTAGTAAGGGGATCAATGAACTACCTTTGAGATGGCAAAAGTGCATACATAGCAATGGTACATACTTTGATTAATTAAATATATTTCATTAAAAAAAACCGACTTTATATTCCTCCCATAGAAAACGCCAATTTCATATGTAAGGACCTAATATATCGCTACACTGTTGCTTAAATAGAACTTAATTTTTCATGAACATAAGTGAATAGCCTGGAAGAAGGAAGTAGAAAGCTCTATACTAAGTAAATTTTAAGGTAGTTGTAGTCAAGCACGCTTTATCTTAGGCTATATTAAACATATGTATACACACATTATTGTTTCGAATGTCAAACTTTAAAATAAATAATCTGTAACTTTCTGCATGCAAATGTATTTCGTAGAAGCAAACTTTCGTTGATTTTAAACTTTCGCTGTTTATTTAAGCATTCAGACCACATTGCGATCTAAAATGGAAAGCAATTTGACATTTTGATTAAATTGCATCTGTCGCGTAATCAGCTGACCTCAACTGGAAACCCTTGTTCCCACCTGCAGTTAGCTATTCTTTGTATATCGTGTAGTAACGAGAATCCATATTAATACTACAAATGCAAAAATCTGTATGTCTTCCTGTGACGTTTCCATGGTTAACTCTAGTGACCAATATATTATCTAATTTGGCACAATTCAAACCTGTAAATAGGATTAATAAATCCAGTTCAGAAAAACACATATTCTTTCGTTGAGGATACTTAAATGCTGAAGTTGCGGATACGATTACTTGTTTATAATTTTATAATAATGCGCTATAAGATCAGAATAGGTAATTTATAATGTCCAAACTCACTTGTCACCAAGGTTGGATGGTTGTTGTATTTAACCTCCTAGTATCTTAAATATAATTTACCATTAGACGTAAGTCTAAAAAATAATTCGAATGAAATGCTAAAAAGAATGAAAATTATTTCTTATTTTTGTTCTACTGTAATAAAGATTGGTCCTTTTAGATATGTTATATGGAAAATTTAGCTACCTATAGTTTTGATAAGACATTCGATTTTAGAGATCCCATTTTTTACATGGCAAAGAAACCCTTAAAACAACGAAAACAAACAAATTTTGTTATTTCTAACACAAAAATTAATATTAAATTATTATTGCGAAGCTGAATCATTTGAAAAACTATTTAATATAAACATTTATATTTTTCTTGATTAATCTTGCAGCTACTCTTATTGAGAAATATCTATTTTTAAACATTGAAAGGAAAAAATATTGATTATTAATATTATGAAATTATTGATTATTGACGTAATATAATTGAATGTAACAAATATTTGTTGTTGAATTAGTTATAGTATGATGTATGCTACCCAGAAAAGGTAACTTAAGCACATAATGAATCTTTCTTCAAAACAGACTAAATCAGCGCAGATAATATTTAAAGAACAGCAAAACAACGACAAGCTTTATTGCAATAGCGCACAGCTGTTCACAGATAGACGCACAAACACTATAGACACTACTTTAGATTTGTATTCAATCAAATCCCTCTGTATTGATAGCACAATACAAGAAATACAATTTGAATAAAACTGGCTTTCCGCGCACTATTTACAGACAACATTCTAATATTTTTTGTAACTCTTGGTTTAAAATAAGCTATGATAGCCAGATGCGATAGCCAGGTTCGAACCCGGACAGGCACTGATGAGTTTATCGGTTAAAACTTACTAAGTGCAGGTTTTCGGTGCAGGAAAATATCGTGAGAAAACTTTATATACAATTCAAATCTCTACACAATTCTGGGGATATGTGTAACCTACCAATCCGCATAGAAGCAGTGTGTTGTATTTAAACTCCAACCTCTCCAGAAAGGAGAGTCGAAGCCTATGCCCAACCATGAGATAGTAATAGGCGTTTACTTTTTTTTAACTCGTGTCCATAGAGTTTATTTACTTTCCTGAGTACTTACTGGTATTGTATGTAGTTCGTCTCCGTGACGTTTATTGTTTCTTCCATCTGCTCTTTTACCGCCGTTTTCAAAGTTATATAAACACTGTTTGCGACTATGTAATAAAGATGAAAATTGTTTATTTGAATTCTAAATGCCGACGGTATAATTTGATGTTTTAGAATCGAAAATGTTTTGTTTTGTTTCTATTAACCTAACAAAACGTTCACAGTATTAAAAGACACCTGCGTGAATTTATTAATTCCTTTTTCGTTTTATTTATTTTTCTTTAGGAAATAATGCATAATGTTCTTTCTTCTATAGATTAAACACAACATACACAGTATTATGAGACACCTGCGTGAATGTTTTATTATTTCCTTTTTTCTTTTATTTTCTTAAACAAATAGTAGTCTTAAATAAAAAAAACAAACACCTGCGTTGTTTACTTAATTTATTTTTCGTTTTATTTATTTACTTTTTCTTAAAGTAATTATCTTTTTGCCCTTATCGTACTCTAAGTGGGGTCACAACATGTTATAAACATGTTGTACACATGATTTGGCTACGTATTTTTTGACCGGCCGCCTGCCTGACATCAACTTACCTTAAAATTTTGAAGCAGCAAAGCGTAATTTTGTGCAAAGCTTATTTGGTACAATTATTTTTCGTACCTACTTCCGTCCAATACTACTAATATTGTAAATGCGAAAGTTTGTGAGCTAGGATGTATGTTTGATATTCTTACACGGTGACTCCGCTGAACCAATATCGATGAAATTTGGCGCAATTATTCTTTATACACCGGGAAAACATACAGGCTATAGAATTCCTGTCAATATTCAACAGGAATAGGATGACATAGAAAAGGGCTATCTATTATCAATCTATCACGCGACAACAGTCCTCGCGAACGAAGTTGCGGATGAAAGCTAGTATATACATAAAAAGACCACCAGACCAGATTCAACATACCTTTTTATCTTTTTATTATTTAGTCCCATGTCTACCTCATTTGCATACTTTTAACCTCCTGATTCGTTTCAATGTATATTATTCATAACACCTCGCTGAATTTAAAACATAGCTATCAGGTACTTCAGGATTTTTCTTGTATTTAGAATAGCTCGTGCGTAAATTATAAGAGTGCATTCGAAATGATTTTATGTATCTAGAGAAATACTAACTAAAGCTTATTTACACTTTGAAAATGTTTCATACCACTTAGGGTTATTAAAATGTTAATGTTTAGAAAATATTTAAATGTTAAATCTAGAGTCTCAACGCCAATACACATACACGAACGTGCATTTGTGGCATCGCCAAGTACCTAATGATTTATTAAAGCACTTACTAAATTATAGTAACGAATTGTTTCCCTACATAAGTATATCTACAATATATTGGGAATTTTTCTTTGAAGTTTCTGATTAAAAAATATTGCTGCATAAAACAAGTTAGAAATAAGCAATCGGAAATAACGGCTTGTATATCTGGTTTCTATTTTACATTTGAGCTTACGAGTTTACTTGTTACGACAATAACACTACTAAATACTAACAAAATAATTTTCTACTATTCAGACTAACGTGAAAGTCCTGTTACGCTGTTACGCTTTCATAACTTATCTGCTGTAGTAAAAATTGGGACAATATATGGTATAAACATATAGTAAAACTCTTTGGGATGACAAATAAAAACTAAAGTTGACACGAACGAAGTCACGGGTATTACTAGTTTTCAATATACCCAAAGGACTTATATCTGTTTCTGTCGAGTTTATGCCAGCAAAATAGTGAACTTATGTTTGCTCGTGTCAATTCTGTCTGCCCCCGCATGTCTGAAATTCGCAAACGTTTATTTATATTTGAGCGCCAATTTATGACGCTTATACGTAAATAGTGTAAAAATTAGTTGGTCACGGGTAAACATAGACTGTGCTGTTTAATGATTTCAAGCTTTAATATTTGTAGCTTATGAAGTATTGTTTATAGAGACATATAAATAGTATTTGCTTTAGATATTGTTTCTTAACTGCTATTTTGATAAGGTCGGATCCATTTGTTGCTATTGTGTTGAAGAAGTGTTTATACAAATACAAACATGGTATACTTGTGAAACATTAGAACGAGAAACATTGTGTCTAAACTGTTTTATATAGCTAACTACATAAAATTGGATTAGTTTTTTTTTTAAATATACTGACCTTGGCCTTTTTTTTTGTATGTTGAAAATATACAGATTATGTGTGCACAAAACTGTAGAAATACCTGGTGGTGTAAAATTATTGAATAATGTACCTCATTTATATGTTAATTTTTGGTGCAAAAAGTATCTCAGAATAATGAATAAACATAATGGGAGTAATTCGGTAAACAGAATCTTGGCGCTATTCCTTTTTTTATTATGCACAAAACCATTAAGTACAGCTTATCAGTATCGGTTTCTTAATATGCCGTTAATTTTTATATAATGAATATATTACAATAATTTGATTGAATCGTAATTCAATTCCCGGTGTATGTTCCAAAAAGTTTCTTTACATATAACCTTTTTCAAAAAAAAATAAACAGGACAAAAAGGTATCCGAATCGGCCCGATCGTTCTCAAGTGAAGATTTTCTTATATGGGGAAATTAATTATTTTGCTTTCTATTTTCAAAATACTTTTCCTGAAAACTACAAAGAGACAGAGGTTGAAATGTTAAATGTATACGAAATTATAACATATTATGTGCGCAAAGGGTAGGGTGCTTTAAACATTAACGCTTAACATTGGTGTTTGAAGTTGATTTGTGATGACTGACATGGTTTTTAATATTATTCTGAAGTTAATACCAAAAAATTACACTTTATAATTTGACGAAAGTAGATCGGTATTTTACACAACTTGAGTACCTTTTATCTCCCAAAGCCACGATGATCCAAATTTTATAATTTACCATCGTTCTTACCTGTGTTGGGAGCAAGTGCTGACGAACTTTTAGCTTTTATAAAATGACGAAGGCTTGAAATTCACGGGCTCTTAGTCCATTAGTGTTTAAATACAAAAACGAAAATAGATTTTGTGGAACTGTTTAAGAACTCAAGTGTGAAGATATAAAGCTACCAGTGTACACCATAAACTTCGGCAGTTATTATGTAGTTTTTTCTTCGCGTAGACTATAAAATGGTATCAATCTGTTATAGACTTCAACACCTGATCTTATGTAACAGGTTATAAACGAGTGCGTAAATTTCATCTAAAAAGCTTCAGCCATTTTTGTTAATTTTTCATTAGGTAACGAAAATCCAATCATATTACATTTCTGGTAGACCCGGTTATACGCTGTTGTGGCGCAGTCTATTTTTATTTTTTCCTCACTTTATAGCACGCGTTGCTTGATTTTGCAATAAGATAATCATTGAAATAATAAGCACTAATCCTATTTCCGAACATTTTTATCATTGATAGGGGGTTTTAAGTTATACTTAAAAGATCAATGTATATTATAATGGAATACTATTCAACTACAATTATTACCAGCCTACATTGTTTTGTTATTCGTCCGCCGTGTGGTATCCGGCTGAGTAGAATAGTACCACCCTCATTTCTTACCGAGGTGTCGTAAAAGGCAACTAAGGTAAGTTGACCCACCGTGTGGTATCCGGTTTAGTAGAATAGACCACCCTCGTTCTTACTGAGGTGTCGTAAAACACGACAGAGGTAAGTTGATGTCAGGCAGGCGGCCGGTCGTGAAAACGCAGCCAAATCATGTGACAGCATGTTTATAACATGTTGTGCCGACCCCACTTAGAGTGGGATAAGGGTAGGAAGATTTTTATTGTTTTGTTACTCGTATATTTGAAACGGATTAGACAGCGTTTTCGATGAAAGTTCCCAGACAAATTATTTTGTTAATTTTCAACAATTATTGCCTTGTTTTATTCGGTATTATTATTTGTGTGCGTATATTTATGAGGTGTACCTCATAGCTATCGATCAAACGACACTATGAAATGAAGTTTCATGACTAACCACACAACCATGATGTAATGGGTGCATTTAAACTCCTTTATTCATAAATGTCACGAATACGGTGTCATGATGCGTATATACATGTAATAGTGTATCCTATCTTGTTACATTTTGGTTGAAAATAGATCGATAGACTTGCTTCCCCTTTGTATGTTTAGAATATTATATAACGTGTTTTATTCGCCGTCCGTATCCGGGTGAGTACAATAAACAACACTCATTTCTTAGCGAGGAGTCGTAAAAGGCGACTAAGGCAAGTTGACCCACTGTGTGGTATCCGGTTGAGTAGAATAGACTATCATCTTTCTTACCGAGTATAGTAAATCACGTCTTAGAAGAGTTGACGTCAGGCAGGAGGTCGGTACTAAAATACGTAGCCATATCATGTGACGACATGTTTATAACATGTTTTGCCGCCCCCACTTAGAGTGGGATAGGGGCAGGAGAATGATAAGAAAATAATATCTATATAATAATCTTTTGTCTTATTAATCTACGCAAAGTAACGTTTAATTCTATAAAATATTATAAACCTACAGAAGTAATAACTGTATATGTATGCTTTCGGATTAATATCTCATTTGTCTGCTGATATTAATCCCTGGCTGAAAGCATAATTGAATTTCGCGCTTAGCATTAACAATTTAGTACTTCGTAACATCGTTTTATTTATTTTTTAACATGTATATGGGTAGTATGAATGAATGCTATAGTATATCACACTGGAAAACATAAATACATTATATTGTACTCCAGTATGGTTAGTGCGAATTTTTTTCACCTAATCAATCCCGTTAGCATAGTAGTTTGTGTGACGCTGCAACAGCGATATCTAGTGACCACCGTTCCAGCGACATACAAATTGGCGTTACGCTAACGCAATCGATTAAGTTTTATAAACTAGTTCTAAGCACACAGAAGTGTTCAATATAACAGCTAGAGGCTTGAGCAATACTAGATAACATGTGGGTAGATTGTGAAAGCGTTAATAGGTAAATTAAGTTATTATTTGCTTTGATATTTAGTAATGTTGTCATTTCCTCGCGGTGAGACCGAGTGAATGTTTGAAAAGGATCTCGGTTTCAAACCCTGAGCAGCGCTAATGAGTTTTCTATTAAAACTTTTTTGTCTTTTTGATAATAGAAATTTATCAGTCGCTCTCAGATGAATGAAAACAGCTGAAACGACTGTGCATATATCTAGAGAATTCTGGGGATATGTGCAAACTACGAATCCGGTGTTGGTGGAATCCTTCAAACTTCCTCTCTTTAAATGTAGTGAGGTCTATGCCCAGCTGTGGGATAGTAGCAGTACGTTACTTAGTTGTAGTTAAGACATTTAAAAGATATCGTTGTGAATAAAAAGATATAAGAATTAAGGATCTGGTTATTCTATCTAAAAGATGATTTTGTGAAGTCTCATATACAATCGTGGACATATTATGTGAAGATCAAATACTATTATGGTTTACTTTAAGTTTGTTAGTTTTAACAAATGCTGATCTTAAGGGGTGTAAGGGGGAAACTCGTCCCAGTCAGTTTCCTCAAATGTCAACCTCACCTGCACGTGGTACACCCTGCAATTAAACCGACGAGGCTCTGGCGACCGACCAATGGCGGTATAACCATTCTCAAGCTGACTTAAATCTAACAGACCGACAGCGGGCAGCAGCGTTGTCGGTGCGAAAGGGTCAGCACTGCGATCACCAACCCGCATGCCAAGCGTGGTGATTATTGGCAAAACCCTTAATGGATAGACACATAAAGCCACAGCCCCTAGTTCCCGGCAGCCCCGCTATTCCTGGCTCTGGCAGCGGTTTGGGTAACGGCGGGGCAGGGGGTGTTAAGAATCTCCGGCAGAGATTCCGCTGCCAACCCCGACGACTAGACCTGGCAACGTACAACGCACGCACTTTGAGGGAAGACGAAAAGATTCTCGAGCTGGAAGAAACAGTAAGCAAGTTGCGCTGGGATGTGATAGGATTATCTGAAGTCCGAAGAGAGGGGGAGGACACGATGATTCTGAACTCCGGCAACTTGCTATACTACCGGGAGGGTGAACAACAGTCCCAGGGTGGTGTCGGGTTTCTCGTCCACAAGTCCCTTGTCAACAACATTGTTCAAGTCGAGAGTGTGTCGAGCAGGGTCGCGTTCCTTATACTCAGAATTACCAAACGGTATTCGCTGAAGGTCATACAGGTTTACGCACCGACATCGGCACATCCGGACGAGGAGGTAGAGGCCTTGTATGAGGATTTGTCTAGAGCCATACATGCCTCTAAAACCTTCTACACTGTTGTGATGGGGGATTTCAACGCAAAGCTGGGCAAGCGAAGTGGCACAGAAGTAAGAGTAGGGCAATTTGGATATGGGCAACGGAACCACAGGGGCCAGATGTTGGCGGATTTCTTGGAGAGAGAGGACCTCTACATGATGAATTCTTTCTTCAAGAAACCGCCACATCGAAAATGGACCTGGGTAAGTCCCGACGGTTCCACGAGAAACGAGATCGACTTCATCATGTCCAGCAGGCGTCATATATTCAATGATGTCTCTGTGATCAACACCGTAAAGACGGGGAGTGATCACCGTATGGTAAGAGGCACATTGAATATATGCGTACAGCTGGAAAGATCCAGACTGGTGAAGTCCACGCTCCGACCAACTCGAGCTCATATCCAAAACCCCGAAAACTTTCAACTCGAGCTGCTGAACCACTTTGATTGTCTAGCTGACTGCGCATCTGTGGACGACTTAAACAACAGGCTGGTGGAAACTGTCCATACGGTGGGGTCCAAATTTTATAAGACACACCGTAAAAGGACTAATAAATTCTCGACCCAAACTCTCAAGCTCATGGATGAGAGGAATGAAATGAGACTACAGTCTTCAGTAGACGCCACGCGCTACCGTCTGATCAATAGACAAATTTCGAAGGCGCAGAAATGCGACCTGCGACGCTTTAACACCGAATGTATTCGTGATACTATTGAGCGTAACAGGGGCTCAAAAGTGTTCGCAAGAGATTTGTCTATTGGGCAGAGGCAGTTGACGTGATTGAAGGCCGATACTGGTAGTATCATTTCGTCTCGACCTGAGATTTTGAGAGAGGTTGAGAGGTTCTATGGGCAGTTATACACCTCAACACAACAGCCTGTTGTCACCTTGGCAAAAGATCCTAGAGCCAAGCTAACCCGACACTATACTGAGGACATCCCGGACGTCAGCCTATACGAGATTAGTATGGC
Organism: Morpho achilles; assembly: GCA_947086495.1. NCBI lineage: Eukaryota > Metazoa > Arthropoda > Insecta > Lepidoptera > Nymphalidae > Morpho > Morpho achilles. The sequence continues at coordinate 8,071,954 of CAMTZB010000019.1, read as the reverse complement.
TCTCAAACAACTTAAGAACAACAAGGCACCAGGTGATGACGGAATCACTACAGAACTCCTGAAGGCGGGTGGAAAACCCGTACTTATAGTCCTTCAGCGATTGTTCAATTCCGTCATTCACGAAGGAACTACGCCGGAAGCATGGCACAGGAGCGTGGTGATTCTGTTCTTCAAGAAAGGTGATAATACCTTATTGAAGAATTACAGACCCATCGCGCTGCTGAATCATGTTTATAAGTTGTTCTCGAGAGTCATAACGAACCGTCTCGCGCGTAGGTTTGACGACTTCCAGCCTCCCGAACAAGCCGGTTTCCGAAAAGGCTACAGTACCATAGACCACATATTCACGCTGCGGCAGGTTATACAGAAGACCGAGGAGTATAACCAGCCACTTTGCTTGGCGTTTGTGGACTATGAGAAGGCCTTCGATTCGGTGGAAACATGGGCTGTGTTAAGGTCGCTCCAGAGATGCCGCATCGACTATCGGTATGTCCAAGCGCTGAAGTGTTTGTATGAAAACGCCACAATGTCTATCCGTGTCCAAGACAGAACTACGAGACCAATCCAAACGCGGCGAGGTGTGCGACAGGGAGATGTTATCTCCCCGAAGCTGTTTACCGCTGCATTGGAGGATGTCTTTAAGCTTCTGGATTGGCACGGATACGGCATCAACATTAACGGCGAGTACATCACTCACCTTAGATTTGCCGACGACATAGTCGTTATGGCAGAGTCTCTGGAGGACCTTAACACAATGCTCGATGACCTCAGCAGAGTATCTCAACAGGTGGGCCTTAAAATGAACATGAGTAAGACGAAGATTATGTCAAACTCCCATGTTCCGCTCCACCCGGTCATCGTTGAGAACTCTGCACTCGAAATTGTAGACGAATATATATACCTGGGACATACGGTCCAGCTAGGTAGGTCCAATTTCGAGAAAGAGGTTAGCCGCCGAATCCAACTCGGATGGGCAGCGTTTGGGAAGCTACGCGAGATCTTTTCGTCCAAAATACCTCAGTGCTTGAAGACCAAGGTCTTCGAACAGTGCGTGTTGCCAGTGATGACTTACGGATCGGAAACGTGGTCGCTGACTATGGGCCTCATAAGAAAGCTCAGAGTCACTCAGCGGGCGATGGAACGGGCTATGCTCGGAGTATCTCTACGTGATCAAATCAGAAATGAGGAGATCCGTAGACGAACCAGAGTCACCGACATAGCTCATCGTATCGCGAATCTGAAGTGGCAATGGGCGGGGCACGTAGTACGTAGAACCGATGGGCGTTGGGGTCCTAAGGTGCTGGAATGGCGACCTCGCACTGGAAAGCGCAGCGTCGGCCCCCAACGAGGTGGACTGACGACCTCAAAAAGGTCGCGGGGAGCCGCTGGATCCAAGCGGCACAAAATCGTGGATTGTGGCGATCCCTTAAGGAGACCTATGTTCAGCAGTGGACGTCCATCGGTTGAGAAAGAAGAAGAAGAAGAAGAAGATCTTAAGCTTCGCTGAGGGTGCGAATTGCTTGCAGCATTATAACAATAATAAATTATTTCTAACACTCCATATTTCTAATACTTCCTAATAATCCAGCGGTTTATTTAATTTGGGCCTATGATATTTTTAAGAAGAATAATGCTTTTCCTTGTTAAATTATGCGTAATATGATAAAAAATTAACTCATGTAATTAAATTAATTACGAAAGTAATTTAAGACATTAAGTATAATTATCTTTTGCACTTAACATTTCAGTATCAATTAAATTGAAATGTTAAATGTGTACGAAATTATTATATACTATGTGCGCAAAGGGTAGGGTGCTTTAAACATTAATGGTTATTCGCTATAATTGTTTATTAGCACGAGTTGACGGATACCCTTTAAGACTTCCTTTCACTATTTTTCTATTTGGTTGGTCTGGCCCTAATATGCATTTATTTTATGGTTACAGTTACACTTTCTTAAAACTAGATAGCTTAACAGCTCTTCAAAATTAAAATAATCAAAATAATGTATCTGTTTAAATGTGTGGAATCTGTGGCATCTTTAGATAAGATTAACGATAATTTTTTTGGAACTGTCTCAAGCATTTGTATTGTTCTTTGCTGTAATAAAGTATACGGATTAAATAAAAGACAAGCATATTTTGTTATTAAATATATGTATTGTAAGAGATTTTTCACTAATGATTTTGATATTTATATCAAGAAAGGTTTTGATATTTATATCAAGAAATATATTGTTTGTTACAGCACTATGTCTACGGACACATGATTTATCATTGAATTGTTATTCATATAAAAATCATATGCTATTTATATTTCTATCATGCGCTATTTATTTATATTCTACTTTGATATGTTATTCTGATTTATATGTTATTTATATTTGACTTTAATTTAGGGCTTTCGTGTCGCAGCTTTTGACTTATCTTTGATAAATGGTCATACTTTAAAATAAGTCAAATATATTTTAACAATATAGGATTAATAGAAAAAACGGGGAACAAAATCTTCTGTATTATTAATTTTTTCTATTAAATTTATTGGTAAAAGAAAAGGTTTAAATTATTTAAAACGGAATATCATTTAATTAGTATTTACATTCTTAATAATTTTAGTGTATCGAAAACGTAGATGATTAACTTAATTTATCTGTTATAGTTTTGTACAATACGTACTGTCACTACACACCACATACAATTGATTTTTTTATTAAGCAAGCTTAACTTCACAAACTGATCAAATATGTGCAAAACTGCAAAAAGTTGTTCAACACTTGAGAAATACACTTTGTACGTTTTTTATCAGTTCATCATTGTTCACAAAGCCTAAAAATTCCTAAATAAATTATAATTTAGTCTCTTATCAGAATTTCACTTACAAAATTACGTCATTCTATTTTCCGAGTTAATCTCAAATCTACAGAGAAGTGAACGGTGCCAACTTTTTTCTCATTCATCTTACAGTTGTTTTATCAACTCGTTGGCCAGATACAGGTAAATGTTGGTTATCTTAGAAAAATAAATACCAGCCACCAATAAAATTCGATTGTTTTTCTAAATTTTCGACTTGTTTATTTGTTTGAGAGCCGTAAGGCGTATAAGTATATCACCTGTTTCTATTTTAATAACAGATGATACAAAATTGTAAGAATACTGATGATGTTGTATATTGTTTGAGTTTTACGAAGTTCAATATATATTGAAAAAAATTATTTATATAAAACTATTATTTATCACGAAGCCTCAATTTATGTAAATCCGATGAGTGTTACGATCTTTAGATGTTTGAGAAAACTACCATCGAATTAAAATTTAAACTAAGTCATGATTAGATAATATATACACCGTCACTACAAAAAGCTTAAATAGCTATAAGTCTCATATATGTGTACACGTAAAAATTTTGACTTCGTTGATTGAACGCTTTGATAATATGTATAGATTAAGCTTATATAAGACTATTTTAAAATTAGTAATTTTTATTGTTGTTGTAGTATTTAAGCCTACTCGGAAGGTAAACTTGCGGCACATTCAATTTGATTTCATAATTTGTATTCAAAAGCTCCAATCTGGTTTATTTGCGAATGAATCTTAAAAGTATATCTTACAATTAAGCACTTTGGCGATATTAATTTATGGTATGCAAAGTTAATACTAGTTATTACTCGTTACTTTGAATTTTTAATTGCATAGATAAATATTTTGAAAAGAGAAAGTTGATTGGTAGAGAATCTCAACAAACAATGCATGAGTTATGTCGTTGCTGGGTTGTATCTGTCATCTCTCGCTCAAATTCTAACGGAAAACATTTAGTGAATCTGTGTAATTCTGGGAACTCTTTGAAATATACCTGAAAGCTAAAAATCAGACTTCGATTTTTACACGATATTCTTATAGGATACTAAAGCATGGTTTTCACTGAATATCGTCGACTGATTATAATAATCTGGATTTGTATTTATATAAATAAATATATGGGACACTTCCACACACGGTCTAAAGTAACTTAATACTTGTGTTATGGGTGACAGACAACTGGTGACTATATACATATTTTATTATTTAAATGAGTTAATCTTGTATGTATATATACATTTTCGCAATCTCGGAAACGACTCCAACGATTTTCCTGAAATTCGGCATTTAGGGGAAAAAATCGTTCTAGATAAGTTTTATTTTAAAAAAATGTCGTTTTATCCCTGTTTTCAGACACTAATATTTTTTTTTTAATTTACGTTGAATACAATCACAATTTTTCGCTGTTAAAACGTAAAGTCATGGTAGTTCATTTGGGAAACGGGCGGTCCAGAGACGTGAAAATACCTAGGATCGAGCTCCACCTGCCCTAATTTTTTTCATTTTTCTTTTAATTTTTTTTTTATTTTTTTTTTTTTTTACATCATTTAAAAAAATACCGAACAAGTCTCGTTCACCCAGGTACTACATATATAATTTTAAATACATACTTAAATACAAAGAACCAACAAATTGTTTATAGAAAATGTTGGCCCTCGGACCCGCGGAGCTTAGGATTTATCCAGTCAATTTATTAGTTTACTTTTTTTTCTAGATCCGTAGTAGAAGCGACCGACGTACAGTTGAACATGCGGGTAGGAATTCACACTGGACGAGTCCTCTGCGGCGTGTTAGGTCTTCGGAAGTGGCAATATGACGTCTGGTCCAACGATGTAACTCTCGCCAACAACATGGAAGCTGGAGGCGAACCAGGGTAAGACAATACTACTGGACTTGGGACTTATTTTGAGTTTATAAATAAAAACTATTTATTAATTTGAAAACGGTAATATGTGAAATAAATATATGCACATTTTCATTATTATCCATTATAAGTGTGCCCTACATGGAAATATATTCTTTATTAGATGCATTTGAGATGTCGTATGTGACAGTAATTATTGGTCTGTGACTTGTTCGAAACTTTCAATAATATCACTACTCAAAGACACTCAGAGGATATTTAAAGAAAATCTATCCACACTGTTTTTATTATTATATATAAAATATTATATTTTTCGCTTAAAACTTTCTTAACTAATTCAACTAACATTCTAAATTATCCGCCTAATATAAATGACTGGTTTCTTTCTTTTTTTAAACACAAACTAATATCAAATGTACATGTACATTATTTGTAGAATATATATATTTTTTTATCATTTTTCCAGCCGCGTTCACATAACTCAAGCAACTCTGGAATGTCTCGGCGGTGCCTACGAGGTGGAGCCTGGACATGGTGCTAGTCGAAACGCCTACTTGCGTGATCATTCCATACAGACGTATTTTATCATCCCTCCACCGAGGCGGCGAAAAGTTTGTTTCTTTTCTGATATTTAATATACCTTTTCGGTCTGGGCCACATTTGGAGTACAATCCAGTAATATATACACGATTAGCTAAACAGACAGACGTCTTATCTTGACTATTGAAGTAAGATAGTTGTCTAAAATTTTCTTTATGTTCCACTAACTTACGAAATTTCATCTATCGTAACAACCTTCACCTGACAATAATTAAAACAAAAACAAAAAAAGTGTCAGCTTAATTTGTACCTTAATTTAACGTCAAAGCTATACAATAATAAATAACTTATCGGACATAGACAACTAAGTTGACTCAAAATTCGAAAAACTTGACCTGTAGATAATAGAACAACATTTTAAATGTATTTTGAATAAATATATATAATGAATAGTTGACTATTGAATAAAAATCATTATCATTAAAAAAAAAACAAATATGTGGTCACTTTTGAGGAGATCACGTAAGAAAAGCAAAGCAAAATATAATAAAATCGTAGTACGATGTACATATAAAGCGATTTTATTTTGAATAACATAATAACGAAATTAAATGTTAATTTTCAGATGTGCCTATCAGCAGGGCTTGGAATGAGTTCAGGTTCCCGAAGAAAGCTCTCTTTCAAGAACGTATCCAACGTAGTGGTTCAACTCTTACACTCCATAAAATTCAATGTAGACGTGCCTTTTTCCAATATGGCTGCCTCACCACAGGAGCTAAAGGCAAACGCTGCTAGAAAGGTACCTCCAACCTTTTAACATTTTTTGTAAATATTTCGCGACGGTAGTGTTGCCATATTAAAATATTTTATATTATGTTATGATCTTTTAAATGAAATCGAAATTTTTCTTTCATTGCCTTTTCACATTCCAAATACAGTCTCGCACTTTATCGGACAGGCTAAACAATACGAGGTCGTTGTCCATTTATTCTTTCTCCAGATGTTTTCAATCGAGTGATATTTATTCTTTTTTCGGTGAACTGCACTTATATACTTCAAAGGTAAGTCTGTTTCTTGTACTCGAATGATGTAATGTTCTGTGTATTTACGGTATTGTTACTTTGTTCTCCTGAATGGTTTATATCGATAACACTTAATATTCAATATTATTTATGATACCTTAACTGTTATAGACGTTCAGTTAGCCTAACTTTTAATTAATAAACATCTTTGTAGTAACTATAGTTTTAAAACGATGCTTCATCATAGTTGTAAATGTATGAAATAGCTGTAGTTATGCCCCTTAAAAAATTGTACCATGGTGTACGTTTAAAGTTATATTGAGCAGCCATCGAGGTTAAGACGTAGTGTCAAGTGGCAGCATCGAGCAGTGTATCGATTATCGAACATCGAGTTCGTTGAGTGTCGCACAGTAAATGTCTCGCTAGCGGCGTGTGGAACGCATTGGCAGGTGCAGGACCTGAAGCGCGCGCTGCACGCCGAGCCGGGGTCGACGGAGGCGCTGCGGCTGGCGGCGCTGCGCGGCGAGCACGTGAGCGGGCCCGACCCCGCACCCGCCGCCTCCGCCCCCTCCGCCGCCCCACACCACCACACCTTCGACGCAGTCATGCAGCACCACGCCCTCCGCACACACGCAACGGTCCATCGACATACCGCCGTTCTCTGTGCAATGCCTCCCGCAGTTCTAACCACTCTGTCCCTGGCTGTACATATCAGCCCTCCATTCAGTCATCTTTACGTATGAAAGAGAAACTATGTATGTTCTTAATAGACTGCGGAACCGATTTTAATGAAATTTTCCAAACAATCTCTAGATTGACGTAGTGGATAGTCCTGATAAGTTTCAGGGGATCGTATTATTTTGTTCGTTTAATTGTCAATAACAGGTTAATCGGGGGGAATTCGAGACCAGACTGAGTCATAGAAATGTGTGGCCGAAAGTAGATGATGATGAATGACTGTTGATTGTAACATCTACAAAAGAGTAATAACTCAGTTTTATACATAGTACCTATCCATAAATTTGAACGTTGATTAATAAATAAAAATCGTGTTTTGAGGAAATATTTTCATACGTTTTTTATCTAGCAAACACATAAAGTTGCTTACTTGTGATTCGAACTCTACAATAATTAGAAGTTTATAACTACTTTCACACCTTTCACGTACTGTAAAATTAAAACTTGCAATGGCTAGTAGTAGTATATTGTTTTTAACAAAAAGACATTTCTAGCAACAAAACCGAACAATTACACTGATAAATATAATATCATATATAATGTACAGCCAGGGTCAGATTTCATACCACTCAACATGGCAGGTCATAGTTAAAGTTTTGTTAATTTTTAAAAATGAAAGAAATGGATCCATAGTTCCGTGAGTTTCGTGGAGATAATCCTTGCCTGTTGAGAGTGATATTTAAGTGTGAAGTGAAGATTAGCACAATCAAAGACCGCATAATTAAAGTATCATTCATGAGGCGTACACACATTTCATAAAACAAAATTAAAATGTGTATACGACCTTTACGTTAAGGCGGGATTTAAATATGGTTTTAATGACGTTATAAAAAAATTTAAAACAAGTTACTTTGAATCCCATCTTTTTATAAAATCTGCCTAAAACTTGTACATGAAATGCATTAGTTTAATGTATTTCATATGCCCGACGGTTGATAACCTCGCTTAATGTTTTCTTTAGTAGATAGTATGATTTTGAGTGTGATTTTCAAACTAAATTTGCTGCTTTTTCTGAATTTTCAAATTACGCTCTAAAGCTTTCTTACAGCACCCGAAATATTTAGCGAGGATTTTTCGCTTCGCACTAAATTTTTATTTGACAAATAGATGTATATCGGACACACCTGTCATTATCGAATCTTCATGAGAAATGGTAAAAACCAAAGCTCGTGCGCAATATATTTGATCCCTATTTGTATTGCAACATTTTTATAATACTATTATTTGACGCTATATACGGGAAAAATCATATTAATCTTTTTTCTATAAAAAAAACAAAAATTATTTGACAAATTTAAATTCTAATTTAAACATTTAAAATATGTCAGTAATGCTATAAGATGAGTATCTTACTAATAATTATCAATAATAACCACGCTAAAATTTTTCTTTAATATTTAAAAAAAAAGTAGGGCTAGGGATTATTTGGGGGATCAATCCCAATAATTAATATGGAACGTCTGCTCGTTATTTTTCAGATGTTCCCTTCTTGGACATTAGTTCTACCACAAATACCCGCTGAAACAGTAAGCGCAGAAAGTGTTGTTCTTGTGTATTTTGTTTTCCACCAACCACCAGGTGACACTAAACATCCCGTACAAAGAAAATTAGGATTTTTTTAATGTACCGTGAATCGCACCTTGCGAATGAATTCGTTCGCACCTTTGTTTTCTAACTCAAATCGTTCAGGTGAATTGAAGGCGCCAACGGCAAGGCGAGCACACAAAACCTACACTGCCACTCTCTTATTGGGGACTTGTTTTCTCTCACAATTGTAAATTTGTACTTGAAACTGTTTTTATTAAATTTTGTTTGAGAATAAAGTCAAACGCACCAAAATGTGTTTCACTCGCTATCCCGATTATAGCTACGAAAGCATGGCATGGCATGACCCACTACCTAACCTGCATGTCCATTCTAACAATTTAGATCTATTATAATCTTAATAGTTTTTTTTTAATTTAATGAGGTCTGTACGTGTACTAAAGATGAACACCTTTAAGGTTCAGCTAAAGATTTAAGTTACATCTTTTGCAAACCTTTTGAAGTTATCACTTCTTTCTTATATATGTCTAAAATTTTATTCTACTTATACTGCTATTTTAATAATGTGATGCTGCTTCGGATTCCGGAAGTTTTATTTCTAAGGTCAGTTCGAACTATAAGTGGAGCATGGAGTCAGCATGCCGTGGGTCCTGACCTCATAAATGTTACCAGCCCCTCACTTTTTATCTCGATGTGTAACGTAATAACTCACCTTACCCCTCCACGAATATACCCAGCAAGAAATTTTAATTATCACAAGTCGGAGTAATTGAACATTGATTATCTCTGTACAGAATAAAGTGACGGAGAAATCGAAGCGGCACCTGAAAAAGCGTCATTCTTCTGTGTATCATCAGCCTTCGAACCGCGTGAATAAATACCTGGCGCAAGCGATCGACGCGCGGTCAGTTCACCGCGAAAAAGCGACACACGTCCATCTCCTGACGCTTTGTTTTAAAGATGTCGATAAAGAAGCGCAGGTAAATTATTTCATACTCTTGGCATATTGTTAATATCTACAATGTATATGTTTGTAAAAGTTTCGACGGTTCGACATATAAAAAACAACTTAGTTAGATGGTAACTTCCACAAATCAAATCAAGTTAAAAAAGCTTTTAATAAAATTTCTTGTCCCTACTGTTAACCGTTGAGGAGTTCCTTGTCTGGAGCCAATCCTGCAGCAGTATCAGCCCATGCTTATCATAAACATATATTATCATCGGGACTGTACCAGTATATAAAATTTCAGCTCACGCCGGGAAGTGGGTTAAATTTAAATTGCAAGATTCCACCATTACATATATATTGAAAGTTGAATCAAAGCTTAAGAAAAGGTATTTAGATTTAAGCGCTGAGGATGAATATTGTCGTATAGATAAGCCCATTCCACAATCCAGGTTCTCGTTACGGCAAGGATAATATTTATAAAATTTTCTTTGTTTTGAATGCTTAAAAATAAATAAATGTAAAAAAAATTGTTGCGTGCCGTGTATGGGTCCGAATGATAACCGAACTTATTTAGATAGGTACCGAGGATATACTCTGCATAAATTATGGAAATTATCATGAAAACAACAAGGAATGTGTTACCCAATTTTCATACTTTATTGTTACTGTTACCAATATTTAAAAAATCTACTAAATCTATACTAATTATTAAAAATTTGAAACGTGATACGATGTGAACATTGTCAAACTGCAAAACTGTTGTGGTTTAATTATGCTAATTGCATATCACGGGTTAAAATCTTGCGTTGAATTAATTTTTCATCACTGCCTTTATTGTAAATAAAAAAAAACTGAAAGAAATCCGCATAAGTTAAAGGAATTCCTTGGCTATTTGTAGCCTGCTAAAACATTGGAATATCATCTGTTTGTTCTCTCCAAAGTTAAGACACGAACCAATATTCAACTGATTTAGAAAAGTAGTTCTACAACGCCATTATTCCAATAAAGGTTTTTTCCCACAGTATAGAGCATCAACGGACGGTGGATGGGCTGGATCAATAAGCGCCGCCTTAGGAGCACTGGTTGCCGCAGGAGCCCTACAAGCTGCAATACTGCCTCGAACAACGATCCTTTTGCTTTTATTCGTCACAGCATTCGCGTGGTCTGCAGCCGTACTTGCGCTAACACTCGCAGCCCGTCTCCGGTTGATTCCCTGCGACGTATCAAGACCGTTCGCACTGAGAAATGCCATTACAACGTTCACTATTGTGTTGGGATATGCTGTGGGACAAGTAAATGTTGTAAGTAAATTATTAGAATGATGCTCGTAGTAAAATAAGATTAATTCTTACTTATGTTTGTCGTAGGAAATATTATTTTTATGACTAAATCCATATCAATTTCGGTGCATAATATTTACGTTTATTTAATACTCGCCCATTGGTTTGCATATCTACGTCTTGGAAACGTGAATTTTAATGACTAAAACAATACCAGAACATTATTGATACTAAGATACGTGACATGGAAATAATGGTTAAAATAGAAATCGTCAAATTTTACAGGATGTATTAAATTATAAAATTAATAATTATAGACCTTGGTTTATATAAAAACAGAAAAAAGTAACTTGAGTTTTGACTAGAAAGATTAATTTCAAGACGTATTACCGTATTAATAGGAGAAGTTTTCTCGATTTCAGATAACGTGTCACGAAGTGAACGTATGTGCGAATCTCACTGACAACATAACAATGGACACCATACGATCGACGTCCGGGGAACTAGCCCTGAATCTATGGAGTAGTTCAGACCACCTAGCTTGCCCGATACCGTTATACATAACCCTTGGATGCTGCCTTAGTATGTTGGCTGTGGCCGTATTCTTGCGACTTCCGATATTAGTCAAGGGTATTTTGTTGACGGTTATGACCACTGGATACGTAGCTGTTATATTAATATACCATAAGCACCTGTTTGATTGCTACGATCTTATGACTGAGTAAGTATGAAACGTCCAAACTCTTAACTAGTTTCTTAACGTACCATCAATATGCGCAAATTAAACAAAAGCCCTGCTGGATCTTGTCTCCCTAGAAATTAAATTCCCTTAAATAGAGCTTATCAATGATAAAGATTTCTTAAATTTCGGCTTATATTTAAATTGCGCTTACAAATACTGACCCTGACATTCAAGCTAGGATAAACCTGTGTTCTGAAAGTCAATGGATTAGCTCATAAATGAAAAAGATGGCAAAAGCATTCCTCACAAAATTAGACATTACAAATGAGACTTGCATGCTATATGTTTCTGTGTGTCAATATGAGTAGATGTGTGAACGAGATAAAGTCTAAGTGATACATTTCAGTCTCAGAATAGTTGAGTGACGACAGCCAGGACTTTAGCGAATTTTTTGTAATTAATTTCGTCATACATTGCGGAATCTGATCATGCTTACGTCGTTCAACAGCTTGTGTAGAATCCAATGGATCTTTGCTAATTTTTGAGTAATTTCTTTTTCTGCAAATTACTATGAACTGTTATTAGAGTTATTTTCCTAGACTACTATCATATTTTCAGACCCTCGGCAATAGGATCAGCTTACGTATCATCGGCCTGGACATTAGCACTAGCGTTAGCAGTTTTGTTACACGCGCGGCAAACAGAATGGACAGCCCGTTTGGATTTCCTCTGGCAGGTGCAGGCTCGCGATGAAAAAAGAGATATGGACTCTTTACAGGTTACTAATAAGTAGAAACTTATAGTTGCATTTATATCTATTCGAATTTAAAGATTGGCAAAATAATTTTATAAATATACAAAACATATTATTTCCACCATTCATTAATAGAATCAATTGTTATTTTTAGGCATCGAATAGAAGAATATTGTTCAATTTGCTCCCAGCACATGTCGCAATACATTTCCTTGATCAATTCAGGACGAACATGGTACGTGTAGGTTAAATTTATTTAAAATACGTAATTTATAGGATTAGGCGTTACTTTGCGGAGATCCAAACTCTTTGCGATTTTGGTCGTGGAGTCTATCTCCTGATGATGCTTCAGTTGCGGGGCGAAACGATTGTTGAGTTTGTGATAGTGAACGTATATAGTGCTTGTGTATTGTGGTGGCGGTGGTGGAGGTTTGTGCATGTGTTTTTACGAATCCTGCATGTATCAGGTATGATAACCGATTGTCCACTTACATTTAGCATTATATATATTTTCTATTTTACTTCATCGCGGATTATTGCAAAATAATTTTATTATTACTTTTGTATTAAAATACGTAATCAAAATGGCTTCATTGAAAGATTTTTTTATCAGAGAAAAATTGTCGGATGCTGTAATTTAAGAAGTAAACCTATATGAAACTTAAAATAATTTATAGAAGTAGTGCGTTGATTAGAAAAAATCCATAGGACAATAGTAATGATACAATACTTTTGTAATACATATTAAATAATCTAATTCAATGTTATTAAAATTATATTAGGATTATTATCCCATGCACAAAAATATTTCACTACAGCTTAAAAAATTCTCTAAAAAGTTCTCAATCAAGAGAAAAATGTGGTGTAAGGAATTATCTAAATAGCTTTTCGCTAGTGTAGGCCACATAAATCAACAACAAGCTAACAATCCTAAATCAAACACTAAAGTCTTAAGTTATTAAGTAGTGCAAGGACTTTAAGAGATTATTAATTTAGATTAAAATTTAAAAACATATATTGAAGTCTTTTTTTTTAGACTGGATTGTAACTTACCTTAAGTACTTTATAGCCTTTTATGCAAACACTTTATACAAGATATAAGTTATTCATCTTTATATGTGTGTATTGTTTTACAAATATAAACTTTTTGTACAGGAACTGTACCACCAATCATACCAACGTGTAGGCGTGCTGTTCGCTTCGATAACTAATTACCATGAGTTTTACATGGAACTGGATGGCAACAACCAGGGCATGGAATGTCTCCGATTATTAAACGAGATCATTGCCGATTTTGATGAGGTGACGTCACCAATACAATATTTTTATAGAATATGTGGTTAAGGCAAGGTTATCTATAGATCCCTCGAGGTGTCCTGATCGGAGGTTGCGGGTACAAATGCGCACCGCACCAGTTGACGGTTAACAAATGGCCGGGGAGAAGCATTCGAGAGCTCGACACGGGTATATAACCCCATACGAAGAATAAAGTCATATCTCCTATGCTACACATGGAACATGTAACATGTAACTTTCTTCGGATAGGGCGATATATACTTTTAACTTTACCGTATAATTCTGATTACAATAAATAAACATTATTACAATCCACTTTAATTTCATACCCCCATTGATATATTATCTGAAGGATACATATATGTGCCCTAACATATGGTCCTTCGAGCCAGATTTTATCCAAACCTTGCTTTTTAAAATAGACAAAAGAAATAAAAATATGAAACACCAATTTATAATTTGAATTTCTTTACAGCTATTGGGGGAAGATCGTTTTAGTGCAATTGATAAAATTAAAACTGTTGGATCTACATACATGGCTGCTGTTGGGCTCATCCCCGATAAGAAGTTGTCCGATGACCCGAGCACCAAAAAACATATGGCCACACTAGTTGAATTCGTTTTTGCGATGAGAGACAAACTTAAAGACATCAATGACAACTCTTACAATAATTTTATGTTGCGAGTTGGTGAGTCATTACTAGTAAAAAAAAGTTTTTATTTGTATGTACATATTGTTCATTATTTTGTTTTTCCTATACAGGTATTAATGTCGGACCTGTAGTGGCTGGTGTGATAGGGGCAAGAAAACCTCAGTATGACATTTGGGGTAATACAGTTAACGTAGCATCGCGTATGGACTCAACAGGATTGCCAAATCACACTCAAGTGACGGAGGAGGTTTATCAGGTGTTAAACGACATGCCCTACCAGTTCGTATGCCGAGGAAAAGTGAAAGTAAAAGGTAAAGGCGAGATGACCACCTACTTTTTAACGGACAGGTTAACATCGAATGGGACCACCCAAACTACGTCTAACAATCAACCACAAAATCCACCGACAGCATATGGTGGTGTCGCAACGCCGCTGGCAATGCTACAAAATTCAGCACGAAGAGCAGCTGCCCAACCATCAAGGCTACCACCTGTTAGAGAGACTTCCGTTACTGGAGAGAATGAGCCACTCCTTCCTTCAAACGGTCATCAGAGCAATGGTAACAATCACAAAGGGTGGAGAAACAAGGAGCCTGAAGATACACCACCACCTCCGCCTCCGCATGGAATTAATGGAAACCCTAGGTGGCCTCCACCAAGAGCACTGGTCCCACCGTGGCCACGGCCCCAGGAACCTCGTCCTCCAGCTGGTCATAAAAGAAGACCGCCCACTAGGCTACCGAGACCAAGATCAAGTGAAAGTTTACCACTAGCAAGAAGCCCAAGAGTACATTCTTCTGCAGATGAATTAAGTTCTTTAACCCGCTCACCTAGTCTCAGCTCGTCTGATGAAAGCTATTCTCGGACTACTGATGCATCTCCTTCTCCCCCGAGACCCACTCCTTGGTTACCTCCGTCCCGCCCACAAAGAAATGAAAATAACCCAGCATATGACTATCCCCCTATTCGCCTTAACAAACCCACCCCTAACATAATTAATGAAATCTATGCAAAACATAAGAATAACAAAAAGTCTGTTCTTGATGAAAAAATTATCGATGGAAGTATAAATTTTCAAAAAGAAGAGGAAAAATTGCAAAGAAGTATCATAAATATGATACAAGCCTCCGTCAAACGAGATGGATGCAGCCAAACAGACAAGAAAGATATGCCGCATCGCATTGGCCAAAGAACGAGTTCGTTCTCGAGCTCGGGGAGTCGGCCGAATAACTTGAAGCATCTAAATCATGATAATAGAGAAGTGTTCAATAAACGGAGTCCGTCGGACGTAGCGTGCGTACCGCCCTTCGAAAGGGAGATTCAAAGGCTGCTAGATGATAAAAATCTTATTAAAATTAATTCACCTAAAGCTGAAAGGAAGGATTTGAAGTTAGAATTAAGGTAGATATTACAGATATGTAATAATATCAATTATTTTAATTAAAATATTACTAAGATAAATGGCTGGATTCCTTTTTTTCAGGGCACCAAACTCATCCCTCGAAGCAGTTCGCAACTGTAATAACAATAACAGTAGTCCATTGCACGCAGTTGGGCTAGCGGCTATCACGCAACTGGCCAGGCAGGAACCATCTAGTCCACGCCCACGTCCCGCCGCATCTCCCCTTAAGCCCACCACGGACTTCCCTGGCGTTTTGCCTACCGATGTGGTCGTAGAACTGCCCTCTCCTTCACATTCGACTGAACAGAATTCCAGGCAAGAAACTTTTTTATTTTGGAGACTGTTACTTTATTTTAACTTTACTTTTAAACCATTTCTTCCAAACAAACAAAATGAAATAATGTCTTTATTATTTCATTTTGTTTGTTTGGAAAACTGTTAACCTTAAAACTTCTAAGATAATGTTGCGTTTGTATATAAAAGTATTTTCACATACTAGCTACATACAGCTAAAGTAAAGGGGTTCAGCTTATTATTAATATGTAAAAAGGCTAATCGAGCGATGGTGCTTTATATTCTTTATCTCTATTAAGTATTGAAATATAAAGTTTGTATTTTATATAATTCTACTATTGTGTTCATATTTTGCAGTGTGCCAAGTGTAAGAAAATCAGAAACGGCGCTAGCAAAAGAAAAACAGGAGAAAGCGTTACATGATAGACTACAAAATCGGGTAATGCGAATCATTAGCCAATATAAAATGATAAACTTGATATCTTTACCGTATTTATTACACAATTTTAATTAAATTCAATCGATTATGTTATTAATAAATATTTAAAATTAAGACCTAGACTATTTTTGTTTGTTTTGTTATGTTATATAACATAACTAGTTTATTATTCTAACGTTAATGATTATATCGTAGGTTACAACTTCAAATCATAGAGAAATGGGTCTCTATGGGGAGAGTCAGTCTGAATGGAGTTCGTCGTGTTCAGAGGGAGAGGGAGATGGAGATGGCGGACAGCCTGAGAGTACCGGCTACACAACGGACGATCCAGCCTTAGAAAACGTTTCAATGTTAAATGAAGCAGGTCTTACTGATGCAGAAGCGGCACTTAGTGACGTAAATTCATGTTACTTTGATAGAGATGATGATGTTTCCTCCCGCGCATCTTCTCGCCTTCTAGACTCTGAAGCGCTTGTTTCGCTTGAATCCCTCAGCGCTATTTACGACTCCGACGAGCCTGCGCATAGGTACTTAGCGAATATCCGTACGGTAAGCGAATCCATTACCAGAAACTTTGGGCAGCCCGCACACGTCACCGATGGCGAAAGCGACGTTTAGCAATGCATGATATGATAGGATCACAAATTGCTAGAGTAGTTAAGCATGACAGAATTTCCAAAGAATATATTTCCAAGAATAAGTCTGAATGGTCGAAATATGGTGGTTAATTATCGAGCTCTCTATAAAAAAAATAATACTCAGTCTTTTGTTTTCTGTTACGATTGTGGGTGTTAACTGTTTAAAATGCTATCAATGGTTCGTTAAAAAAAATCATTTTCATTGGTCATTGCTATAGAACTGCTAATGTGCCTGTTATTTAAAACTTGTGTGTTCTTTATATGTAAATTGTCAATATGTACCTATTTATGACATTGTATAATATTTATTGTACATTTGCGAATGCCATGTGATGGTGCTGCGAATCAGCTAGGAGTATGCGGTGATCTCTACAATTATAGGGTGCTCTGATTTAGAATTATTAATTACTTGTCTTGTGATAATGAGGTAGGGATTTCACTATGATCGACCAATAACTATAAACATCCGTGCTTAGGGTAAGGGCTGGTTCCTCTACTGTAATATCTTATAGGAATATCCCAAGAACCTCGTGTTCGTAAGAATCGGTTAGTGTGGTTCGTTAATAATGTATTAATCTTGCATTTTGATTCATATATAGAGTTAAATTAATTGTTACCACAATGTATTGCTACTAACAATAAGATACTGTGAATCCTTTGTTCGTACTATACTTCTGAAATTTCATGTCTGTAATTCTAGTCACACTTTATTTTTTCCTGCAACTACCTATATGTATGTTCTTTTATTAATTTAACTAATTATTTGTGCCATCCCATATCGGTACAATAATAAATACCACTTTATAGTAGTAGTTGGAAGGATTTATAAGTACAAACTATAATTACTTTTATTCAATTAATTTGTGGTATTAAAATTGTTGTTTTCCAATGTAGTGTTAATATTCATAATTAGAAAGTGTTTACGCATTATAGGAAATTTGGAAAGCAAAAACTTACATCTACTATGCATCAGTCATTTGACTTGACTGTTTAATTTATTCATTTCCAACTGACATTGTAGTTTTTAGATCAATACTGAGAGTACAATCAATACATAAAGCACCAGTATCGAATATTTGTTGTAGAATATTCCTCGTTATATTAATAGTTAGAAGGAATCTTATTTTTATTGTAACATAGGTTTGTGTCAATTTCGTGTATTTTAACTATAAGTGTAATATATAGTTCAGAACAACTCGTTTGAAATTAATATTGAATGTGATCTCGTACTTTCAATGTTTGACGAGTTATACGAGTTGCTTAAAGGGTTATTTGACAAGTGCGTACTTAAATACATGTTGTGAGCAAGAATTGCGGGTGAGTCGTTTTTTATTAGATGTGGAAGTTATTTAAATTTAATGAAAGTTCATTTCTGTGTTACTAACAAATGTGATAACGTTTACGATTATTAAAACCAGTAATTGTTTTAACTATTATATTATTTTCTATTAATTCTACAATACATGCTAAATAATTATACGTTACTCATGCGTGTAGCATTTGTCGGTGTCCAAAGATACTTGTCATAGTAAATACTCTTTTGTAAACATGAGTTACTTAGAACAGAGAATCTATGTCACGATGTTGAAATTGTGGCCTTAGGCTTTTTATTTATAAAAAAAAGATACATTTTCTTGTGAATAATAAAAAAAGAAACTTATTGATCCGTGTGAGCCAGACAAGAAAAAATAAACAGTTAACGTATTCCTTGATTTTGATGAAATAAAAATACACTTTGTAAAGTAAAATAAAATAAATTTAAAAAAGTGTATTTTTACCTTTAATGAAACATAGACAATATTTTTAGTCTGGTTAATATTGTTAATCACCTGTCTAATGCTATGATCTAATGTTTTTCATGTGAAGATAAATCTTATTTCTGGAAGAGATCTCTTATTTGCATTCAGTCTTCTCAGTATGTCAATTGAAAGATCTTAAAAATGTTTAGGTGTAGTGCCAAATACTTTGCTTATATAATTGTATTTATTTAGGATTATGATTATCTTTTCGTATAATTATAGGTTAACAATAAAAATTGAATTGAATATAATTCAGAACTTCCATGTAAACAAATAGTTTAAAATTGACTTTAATATTTAGATATTTCCAAAATGTTTGGTCGTTTAAATTTAATATGTATTTTTTATCATTGAGCTGATTTAGCCACAGTGAAGGTGTTTATTAACTTTTTAAAGGTTTTTAAGACACATTAAATTTTTAAACGCAATAAAATATCAATTTGAATGTTTTTGTTATCTGTATTATTTATAATATTAATAGTTATATATTATGCTTACTATGTTTTTTGTTATAAATGGCATTGCCATTTTTGAAAATTGGCAATGCCATCTTTACTAAAAATAACTAAAATAACAATTTATTGTTCCTAAATCAGCTACCAAACAGAATAATAACCAAATATCAATGTATTAATATTTTTTAAAGATTTATTATTTAACTGGTATATCTGAGTGTTATTTATTTATTTCAATTCAATGAAGCAATATTAATTACATATGATTAAAGAAGTTCAAATTACAGAAAATTTAGTTTCATTTTTTATAACTGACTTCTTAAAAACTTCACTCAACTGATAAATAAATAAATACGTTTTTTTAAGTTTTCATCTATACTATTAATACTAAAAGTAAAGTAACGGCCTGTTATTATCCCACCATTGGGCATTAGTTTTCTCTCTTTTCTCAGAAGACGCTCCATTCTGCTCGTTGCAATGCAGATTGGTAAGTTACACAAATCTCCAGAATTAGAAAGATTTCACCCCTGAATTCTCTAGAGATATGCAGGTTTCTAACAATGTTTTCCTCCACCAAAAATCGTGTGACAAACATATCAATTAGATACAAATTATTATAGAAAATCTCATTGATGCCTGCCAAAGGTTTGAATTCAAGAAGCCCTGGAAAGAAAGTTTATCTGTCTGTTACGCTATCGCGACTTATTCGCTGGACCAATATTGATAAAATTTGATACAATTAGACACTGAGGTGTCTAAACTTAATTAAGTAACATATAGTAATTACGCTTCTCTTGCAGGAATAGGAAAAAACAAATGTGATATTAATATAAAAAACTTAAACAGAGATGGATAGTGTGAAGTACGGACATTCATATAAAAAAAGTAGCGCAAGAGTTGACGAATGTTAGAAGAGAATGGAAGATATAAACATGTTGATCCGAAGAAAATTATAATGAGGCTAAACGCTCGAGCTGGCGCGAACGAAGTCACTTGCACTATTAGTATATATATACGGTAAGATAGATTGATATAGATTTACGATATTATATATATTGTTTCATAGGTTCTCGTATCAAGTACGAGGCGCCCCACGTCGTCGCCCAACACGTTACGGTGTTGTTTGCCGCATACTAATGTCCATAGCCTTGAAAATGAACGTTATATTACATACTGAGCTTTTGTGGAGTTACAGCTTTGTTGAAACAAAACTTTATGATATCTTCAAAAACAATGCCGATCAATAGGCCACCTACGTTTTTTTTTCGTTGTTTTTTTCAAACTTTTCTGTATTTGGTGTATTTCGTTTTAAAAGCAAAAGTAGTTTTAAAAGATTTTAGCATAACTTCATGTCTCTTCTGTTGAACGTTGAGGAGTTCCCTCGTCTGGAGCCAATCCTGGCAGCAGCACCAGGTCAGATCGGATCAGTAGATATGTAAAGTTTTAGCTCAATCGCACACCGTGAAGTAGTCCATATTTAACTTGCAAGATTCAACCTTCACATACACGGAATTCGTTTCATGGGAAAAATGAGGCAATAAACAATTTTGTAGATATCCAAAATTTGTGTGCCGGTATTCTCACAATTCAAAATTCTAAATATTAATAAATCCTGTACATTTTACAAGTATAAAACAAAAATATACATATTTTAGTATACATGAGATGCCCTAGATTATGAATTGTGTCTAATAATTAGTAATTAACCTTTTCGCGTTTTTCGGTTATGAAATATGATTCGCTTTAACTGTTCAAATGGTTATATTTAATTTCGTGTGCAACTTGATTTCATTTCATCCTTGCGATTTCGCCGATTACATCGCTCGATTATCGCAATTATCGAATTCAGTTAATCACTACATATTATAAAACAAAGTCCATATTTCCGTATGTACGCATAAAACTTTAAAACTACGCAACAGATTTTGATGCAGTTTTTTTTAATAGATAGAGTGATTCCAGAGGAAGGTTTGTACGTATAATTACATTCAATACGGAGTAGAGAAATACTGTAATTTTTGAGGTTTCTGTATATAATTACATTTTTTTCCGCTTACATTGCAAACGCAGGCTAAACCCTACGAGATTTATTAAAATGATGTACTAAGTATTTGTACACCTTAAAAAGGTCTACAGAAAAGTCCGCGATGGTATATATCTATCTCTTATGGATAACCCACAATAGCAGTTTTTTTCATTTACTTTTTACGAAAAATGATGCCTTATGTTCAAAGCAATTTTTATACAATACAGCATTAATCCTTATCCAATTGAGTACCTTAAATAAATTGTTGATTTAATATAGATCAATATGGCCGTTTACAGCATGTAATTTAAGTGAACATTTTCGGAGATATTACAGATTTAAAATGCCATGAGGGCGCCGCGCTTCACCCTATAGCACTTCAAATCTTTTAGAGTTTGTTTAAAGACATTCTGTAATTAATTGTAAAAATAAAATACATATTCCAAAGATAGCAGGAAATCGTCTTGGTATAGGGAGAGGAAATTGTTTTTCTCCAAATTTAACGCGTGCGGGCCACGGGCAGTGATGAGTAAATCAAAACTACTGGATCGATTTTAATCATTTCTTTTACAGTGACTGACATGGGATATATATTTTATACCCGTGCGAAGCAAGGGCAGGCCGCTAGTTATTAATATTTTGATATTGCTTCCAACAGTCTCAGAAAAATTATATTAGCCGTATTATATTATAATAGACCATCCTCATTTCTTAGCGAGGTGTAAAAGGCGACTAGGGTAAGTTGACCCGCCGTGTGGTATCCGGCTGAGAAAAATAGACCACCCTCATTTCTTATTGAAGTGTTGTAAAAGGTGAATAAGATAAGTTGACTCGCCGTGTGGTATCCGGCTGAGTAGAATAGGCCACCCTCTTTCATACCGAGGTGTCGGAGAAGGCGACTTAGGTAAGCTGACGTCAGGTAGGCGGCCGGTCGTAAAATACGTAACCAAATCATGTGTCAACAATATTTATGACATGTCTTACCGATCCCACTTAAAGTAAGATAAGGGCGAGAGAATGATGAGTTTCAAAAAATTATGCTGACTTGTCGAGTCACGAATAATTAGGTATGTCACTTTCTATATTATCGATACATTTTGTGCCTCGAACGATTTTGGAAGTTAACTTAGGTATGACGGCTTTGAGGCCGTTGATGCGTTAGGTATTTTAAAGCCGCGTTTATAGTGGAAGGGCTCTTGAGTTGACAAGCGCCAAACACAGAAACTGCTCTGGATGCTTGGTGAGGCGTGTAGTTTGGGCAAAAAATAGAATATCATACCAATATTTCGTTTACCGCAATGTTTGGTAAACTATAGGTTCGGCAGTGGTCAACTTTCTACGGCAGAGCAATATTTCCAAACATTCTCGATATGATGCTGTGCAGAAAACGTTAACATGTATTGTTATCCTCTCTTTATAATTGTTGTCTTTAACTTTGTGTTACCTTATCTGTTATTGTAAAAAAAAGTCTAATTTGTATTTATTACATTTTTATTGTATTCAATTTTATTTAAACTACTAGAGAAATATTCTTATTCAAAACTAAATTAGTTTCTATCATTCTTGCGAACAAATAAACAATAATTCAAATAAATATTTCTCTTCATGTTCCAAGATATGCACTGTAAATTAAAACTTAATGAGGTAATTTATGTGCTTATACGAATATTTTTGCATTGAATATACATATCTATATACTGATATATCGTTGCTACTGGTTGTTAAATATAATCTGCAAGTCATATCCTCTGTTCTGAAAACTAGTGACTCAATTATTGGCGCACTGGCAAAGGCAGTTTTATTCAAAAATTCGAAGTTATAGTTGGTAACTTGGTATGCGAGTGTATACGGCATCGGGTAGCGATGACGCGAGCGCGACACATAGTCGGCCACCTCCGCCCGAGTCGCGACAGGCGCACAGCTGCCCGTCATGACGCGGCTGCCGATTGGTTGCGCGCGGGAACCGGTCGCACACCGTACCCCCGCTGCCCTACCCCCCGCCACAAACGTCCAAACGAATTCTTATTCATACTCCTCGCTATGAACGTTGTTGTCGCTGATCGCGCGCCCGAACTCGTATTTTGCGTAATCTTATCGAAATGTACTCAATGTTGAATGTCAATACCTATACTCCACTTTTATTGATATAGATAAAAAAATACGATCAAATTCAAGTACGACTCGCCGTTGTACTCAGCACTATGAAAACATATAACCAAATCTTTGGTTTTTTCCTTTTTGTTTCAACGGTGCTTTGTGAACAGCCACGGCATAGGGCTACTATTGCCATGTGCGTCAGATAGTGTTGTGCTCCTATTAGTTTTTGGACAAACTAATATGATTGTGTAGTCTTAGTGCTATAAGCGCTGTGTTTGGTGTATCACAAGTGTATGGTGTCAATATGAAGGTTACGGTGTGTTTTGGTTCTGTGCGTGTGTTGGTACCTTGCGGTGCTGGAGACCTTTTGGTCAGGGACCTCGTACGGGAAGCGACACTACGATACAAGAAAGCTACCGGACAGGTGTGTATTGTCTTTCTCGGCTCTATGACATTTACTTGAATTTCGCGGTTATTCTGTGCAAATCCATTGGTGGATTCAAGTATACGTTCATTGGGTAATCCTACTTTATTTACTATTAACGTTTTTTTTAAAGAGTTAATTTATATGCATTTATATCTTTTCTATTTATATTAAAACGGTTTTACAGCGTGTCTTAAATGAATATTTATTGCGCACCTGAGAATGCTACAAGTCTATAACAGTCATAAGTTATTGGACCTAGTGGCACGATTACTAATGGTGGCCACATCTCGTTTTTGCGTATCTAATGATCATTTCGCTATGGAATGCACAATCTTGGTGGAGCGAAAACCACTTTCGCGGGAAATATACTCACTATCAAAATTAAGCATAGCGCCAGTAGTGTTTAAATAGAATTAGCAGGGTCTTACAAAATACATACTATTACTTCTTAGATTTTATATTCGGAGCGACACACTTAATCAAATGCAGTATATCAAGCGGTAGACGTCAATATATCATAAGGTCAACGACTTTGACTCACGACGAGTGTGTATTTTTCTGGGTTATACCCTCAAATAAAAAAGAAGATTTAGTGCATGGAAATACAAAATGAAGCATCTATGTGATACTAAGCTGATTATCTCTATACAAACACGAAACGCATACATTGACATGCAAAACTAAGCCGTTTACCATCTTAAGCGTTATGACGTATTAAAGGACCTTCATTAATTAGTTTATAAATATCGTTATGCCATTTTGAGTTTTTAAATTATTGCATATACAAACATACATTTTTACAGTTACATAAAAAGCCGTAAGTACTTTTCTCGTGTAAGGCACTTTTATTACCATTAATTCGATAAATGGGATATTTAAAAAAAAAGTTAAAATAAACACATCAGTAGAATATGAATTTTCCCCGAAAGTGGGTGATTTATTTTGTTTTATTGGTTTTGAAAAACTACTGTTTTTTCACATCACATTAAATTTATTACAACTTACTCTTTTCAATATCCTATAGATAGGCATTTAAAATAGTTTTTTTTTGCCGACAGTAAATTTTATGTTCGGCTGACGACACGTGGTTGTTAATGAGACATGGTTCCAATGCAATGACAATTTACAGGACTAATATTCGAGTTATCTAAATGGCAATTATTGTGCGTTCCCCCGCAGAAACACTTGTAGTGCAGCCCACTGACTATGGGTACTCGTAGGAAGCAGGCGACCTCACTCAATTTGTTAGATGCTTGTAAATGTTATTGAACATGTAGAAGAAAGAATTGACTTATATTTTACTAATTTATTATCATTTTTTGTTAACTTTCAGAAAGTTATTATTTTATTTATTACGAAAATATACAAGTCATTCGTATCTTTAGTTACTTACACGCTAGTACTATACAAACCATCTCTAACTTAATAATACCTTTTTAGGTAATTAAAAATAAGTAGATTATTTAAATAAAAAGTAGAAGCGAGTTGCCACCAACAGAACGACAAAATTTGGTAACTAGACGTAAGTTGAATACAAGCAAATTCACTTTATTTTATGTTAGTAATGTATCATGGAAACAACTTGAAAGTTTATTTCAAATTAGCTTTGCCCTGCGACTTCCTGTGCTTCATTTCTGTGCAGAGGCGGCAGGCCTCTGAACTTCAATAGGGAGATGAAAAGTTGCCTATGTTAATCGGGTTCCAAAATCACATAAATCCTTTGCTTCGTACAAATATATAAACAACAAATAATACAAAAATATTAAAAACCCACTTCCAAATTTATAATATAATAAAAGCTTCCATATATTTATTTATTGCCATTAGCCATGAACTACAATCCTATACCTCCAAGAACACTTATAGTCGGCATTATCATTAGGTTCTATAATACTAATCGCTTGATACCACTGAGTAGAGGGTTAGAAAGCATAATACCAGTATAATTTGTAGTATGTACCTATTCATTTTAAACTAATGTTTACGTAATGATTTCCATGAAATATGATTTTATGAGAAATGGCCTAGATTACAAAATATATTTATAAATATGGTTCTTGGGCCATTAGACATTTCGCCCTATCCCAACATTATATATATATTATACACGGGACGTAACTTTATTCTTCGGATAGGGCGATTTGTTTACCTACGCCCAAAGAGAAATTACAACATTCAGTACCATTATAAAGTTCAGTTTTACACACATATAGTGCGTTGTTTTGGCGAAATTTCTGCATGATTGCCTACTTGCGAAACAGAAAGGTCACAAGCAACAGTTAATAACCGACAAAGTGGTGCTTGCCGCTCTACTGGCTACACGATATTTATGTTATTGAAAATCAGCTATTAAATTCTTGATTACTATTACTTCCTGTATATAATCAAATAATAATGACGAATAATGTACAATCTTGATTTTTTTTAAATATGGTTTATAATAAATTGGGCTATTTGGTGTCCTCCAAAACTGCCGTAACAAAGTTTTGGAGCACAAGTAAAGAAGAGGAGAAGTTGTATTGATGTAACTACCATCATCCTGTTTCAAGCTTCTGCCTTAATGTCATAGAAAATTCTGGAAATAAATAATTCATTTTAAAATGAAAAGTTTGAATTCTGTTGCGATTGATTGTTTGTCTTATAAGCCCTTTGAATCCATTGTATTCTCGTTTAAGCTTATGTTTTGGATGAGTTTGGATTAGTATCGGAGAGCTGCCCGGATCTAAGATCTTCGTTGAGTGAAGGCTAGTGAATAGCCATTTCCCAATTTACTATACTTTATCAAAATTAACTAACACATTGATATATTCTAGATAAAGGCTTTGAGAACTAATATAGAACCAATGAGAACTAATATAGAACATATAATCTGTTTCAATCTCAAACACATATATGTTGTCTACAAAAACTTAACGAATGTAAAATGAGACTAAAATTTAGAAAAAATTATGTTAAACAATGGGTTTCTGTGACGATCACGTCCACAGGTAGGTGGTTGTAGCATTGAAAGATCTATTGTGGTTGTGCGTGCTATACGACCAGAACTTTGAGCGGTTCCGAGAAAAGTAAGACATTCTGTGGTGCTAAGCTTTATTATACATACTAATAACCGGTACAATTGATTCATTGTTATGTATTTTGCATATGAGGTAGTATATTAAACGGTTCAATGTACTATTCATTATCAAAGATAGATATGTGACTATAGGAAGGCCGAAAAAGACATGGTTAGATCTCGCGAAGTATGTCAAACATATAAAAGGAGTGCGTAGCGGCAGAGTTGACGAATGGTAGGAGGAAAATGGAAGCGAAATATACTGTGCAGATCCCACTTCAGATCAGAATAATGATGTAATATTAACTATACATATTGACACTAATAGGGATTGAAGGAAATAAATCGTCGCTCATCGTCTATGAATCTGTAACTTCTTTGTGAAGAAATTTGTCTTCCAGTACCATCCAAATATGTTATTCAATACTATTGTACGTTACTCCAAAACTATATACATAAATACATATAGTCTACATGTTTGCAATGAGGCTATTTTTTTTAAACAATTATAACACACTTAAATACAAAGGCTACAATTGCATTATAGAAGATTGTATACAAATATGAATACGATTATGAAAAATTACTTAAAAAGATTAGTGTAATCGTTACTTCTGACAAGTGTATCAGAAAAAGAGCTATCTGTAAATTTAATCATGACGCTGTATGTTTGTGCATCCAGTGATTTAAAAAATGTAAGCCCGTCTCACATAACAACACCACATGTCAGGTTTCTTGTCAAGTGGACAAACACTGGCGCGTTATAAGAATTCCATAATTTTTTCACTAATTGTGAGATTGCTACCACATGTTAGATTAGGTATAAGGACATGAAATTCTGTTCTACTTGGAATTTAGTTTTGTCCAGGTTTACGTTCTATATCGTATATTAAAATTTTACTAAAATATCCAGATATTTGTGAGATATTTTTGTCGTATTTTTCGAGATTATAACTCAGTCAGTCATTGGGGTTAAAATTACTTTCTTTAAATTCTATTAAAATTGTTTTAGGAATTTAATGAAATTAATATGATATTTCTAATTTTTTTAATGATTGAATTTAAAACTGAATATGACTATTATATGGATTCCAAATAACATAGCTACTGCTTACACTACCAAATTTATCAAGTTACTTAATTAGGTAAGTGGAACAAATGACAACATAGAACTAAATGTATACTTATGCCTTTTTAGGCACGAACGCGCTATAAAATTCTTAATTTCTTTAAATAATAGGATATAATATAGGTATAAGTCCTATTTTATTTTATCAGTAAGTCATTAATTTTCGCTTAAGACTGGTAGAATAATGATAATTGTATTATAATTTAACAGAAATACAAACAAAATGCGTAATATTTTTTAAGTAGATGTGTGATATTTTTATTGTATGATAGGATTATGTTAATTTTATAATATTAATTTATTTAATCTATGAGCGTTAAAGTATTTGTATAATATTCTTGGATATGAAGTATGCTGACATCAAAGTGTAATTTCATTTGAGAATTAGTGTTTTGTTTGGTTAAAATAAAATAAATGAAATTATAATAATCTTTATAAATTACAAACAAAGTCAAAACGACAGAAGAAGCTGTAAAGTTGAAGAGTCTTCAAATCCTCTTGAGCAATTTTTATTTCGTTCTTAATTATAAAATAAAATATTTCTCCGTATTATAGTCGTTGTACGCATACGTCCACGAAAAATTATTATAACATTTGCAAGTCTTAAACAAATTGTTGACATTATATTTTTTTGAATGAATTATCATCCATTATTCTGCTAATTTCTTTTAGGTACGTACGTAGATAAAGAACATACGTATGGTTTTAATACCGTTAACCAAACCTGTTTCACTAGAGACTTGGAAGAGGACATCCTATTACATTTAATTTTGAAATACAGTATTTACATATTTTCCTCTTTAATAAGTGTATCCTGATAAATGTATTGAGCATAATACAACATGCATTATGCAGTGGAATGTCTGATGGCTAAAGACAATGCTTCATACGCTATGGTTAAAGTTAAAATATTCTTCGAAGAATTTGAACCGCATGTTAATTTGTATCGCTCTTAAATAATCGCAATGATTTCATTATTATGTGGGTATAAATCGGCTTTTAGCGATCGGCAATGTATCCCTGACAAGAAAAGAGTGATTTATATATTTTCGATCTTGGGATATCACTTTTTTATATCTTTAATATATTTAGCTACGTACGGCTCAGATAGAGAATAAGCAGCTAAGACTAAAATATATATTTTATCTTTGGCTCTTTTAATATACACATGTAATAGCTATCCTTCTCCCTTTTACGTGTAAATTGATATATAAGCCCATCCCTTTCTCTCTAACTCTGTACCAGCCTTAACTCATCACGATAATTGACTCTTATACACTGTCCATTATATTAACCATCTTTTGACAGATTGACGATTTACATATTTAGTGATGTCCTAAAGATTCTCGTATGCGATACCATTCCGATTATAGTACCTACTATCATTAATCGAATTACGTACCTAAGTAATTCGATTAATGATAACCTACGTAAACTAATAACAGATATAGAAATCAACATTTTGATTTAATATTGCCTTAGTTTTTTGAAAATAAATGTTAATCCGTGTGTATTTATTGTAATCATAAAAAATATATTATACATCAACTGGCAACATCAACAGACCTTCCGCTCGGCCGCCATTTTGACGTGATCTGTCACTCTCAACGAAACGCCCGTGATAGTCACACGCATTTACGTTCGCTGAGTGTTCTCTCGCATCTGTTACACCTTGAGTTAAGTAGCTTTATTCCTCGGAAAAACTTTTGTGAAACTTATATTAATTGATCGTGAAAATGCCGAAAGGACGTGTGTTGAAAGCACAATCGAGACAGTTAGTGTTAAAACTTCATGAGTATTTTGAGCAAGAAAATCAAAATGGCGGACCTCTTATACCTATCACGCAAGTCCGAAACCGTGTTGCAGCCGCGTTGGGGATCAGTCTATCAACTGTGACTAAAATCACTACTGATGCCTACGGCAGGAGCGGCTTGGAGCAAAACAAACCATCTACACCAAAAAGAAAGCGCCGGGCTCATAAGGTGGCAGCTGTTGATGACTTTGACGCTGACGCTATTCGTCGTCATGTATATGATTACTACTTGAGAAAAGAAATTCCAACTTTGAGAAAACTTATTGTTTCTTTGAAAAGAAGTGGTCTATTTCATGGTGAAAAATCTTCTTTGGTCAAAGTTTTGAACACAATTGGCTTTTCATATAAAAAGTTAAATAAAAGAAAATTATTAATGGAACGCACAGATATAGCTATAGCACGTTGTGATTTTTTAAGAGAGGCAAAGAAAATACAAGATTGGACAAATATTGTTTTCACGGATGAAACATGGCTCAACGCTAACCACACACTATCTCGTTTCTGGACTGATGATACTGCTGATTCCACTTCCTCAGTACCAATGGGAAAAGGTGAGCGCCTAATCATTTGCCATGCAGGTACAGCAAAAGGATTTGTACAAGACGCACTGTTGGCATTTAAATCGAAGAAATCAAATGACTACCACGAAGAGATGAATGCAAATGTGTATGAAGAGTGGTTCAAAAAAATGCTCATTTCATTGGAAGAACCATCAATAATTTTTATTGATAATGCCCCTACCACTCCCGTCAAATTGACAAAATGCCAACACAGGCTAATAAATAGCATGAAATAATTAATTGGCTTCGGGACAATGGAGAAAATGTGGACGACTCAATGTTAAAAGTTGAATTAATAAAAATATTAAAAACCAAAAAGAGAGCAAAACGCTATGTAATCAATGAAATGGCAGCAGAATATGGCCATACTGTTCTTCGGATTCCTCCATACCACTGCCAGTACAACGCAATAGAACTTATATGGGCACAAGTAAAAGGGCATGCTGCGAGATGCAATACAAGCCCCCCATTCACAGCGAATAAAATGTTGCAATTGCTAAAAAATGCTTGCACCCACGTAACGGCCGAGAACTGGGCAAGTGTGGTGGAAAGAACTAAAAGAGTAATATTCTCTGATTGGGAACGTGATATTGCGTTTGATAATATATTATCTACACAAGAGCTAATAATAACTGCTACTGAAGACTCCTCATCGGAGGAGTCTAGTGTTGATTATCATTCCGACGACTCGTGCTAATAAAATAAATTAAAATATCCTGATTGTTTTATTTGTATTCATGTATTAACTAAGAAGAAAGTTAAACTTTATATAATGTTATTAAATGTCTTTTAATACTCGTAATATCGATTTCTACCGATTATTTTTAATCTGTGGCATAATCGTAGTAACCATTATGTGTGACATCACTAAGTGGGCGGTACCCATCCATAAAGTACAAATATTATTTGTATGATATTTGTACGTAAGCAATACAAAACTTAATGAGCGTGAGCTGTCAAAAGACTGATAATATGATGGACGCAGTATAAGTATAAAGATATAATTGAAACACATGCGAGCTAGAGAGTGATTATATCTTTTGCCAAGATATCTTTCTTGCCTTTAGCTCGCAAGCTACCCATCTCTATCGGTCTTACTCATGCAACACGTGCATCGTTGGTCACGTCGCATGTCCAATTAAGTGACAATTCGCCATTGCAATCGGTATGCCTCGCGGCCACTCCAAGCTATTTATCACACGAAATTTGATCTGTGTTGTTTAAACGAGTTAGTGATTCTCGTCGGCTTATCAGTCTGTGTAATACGTCAACGGTTACCGCAGTCCTTTTGTATCAAATGATTCAAGCATTATATTACAACAATTTAGCTTTAAATGTGTAGGTTTTAAGGAAAATTATGACACGACAATTTTGTGTCGTATTGTGGTGTTATGTAGGTTAATGTAAGGTTAGTTTTTTCAACTAATTTTTAGGTAGCTATATAAAATACGAAAGATAATAATAAAGATAATATAATTAAGATTAGTTTACTGCTTCTTTCAACAGCCTCATCGTGATCGTTTTTGTAGCGACTTGAAGTATTCCAGATATCTTGTTACCCGATATTCTTCTTATTTCCTCCTGCAGAGGGTTAAAGTTAACCTCTATTAGAAGTGGACATTAATGAAAATCTCAGCTGACTTACATTTTAAGTTTATACATGGTTTGTCACAAAAAATTTGTCCTTAATGTGTTAAGTGCTCCAACCCAATGAAAATATTTCTTTCTTCTAAATTGATTTTTAACCGGCAGCTAATAAAAAATAAATTGATCCTATTTACAGTTTTTATGTGCTGGATTCCGATTCGTATTGGCCATATTGGCATCGTCAATGTTAATTCGCGGTAGAAACATTTGATTGCTAGTACTGCCAGTGAGTCACTATCGTGGATACCGTAAACATCACAATTAACCACGCCTTAACGGAATTACATAATACTAGTTTGCTTTTGCGTATTTCTCAGACACGAACAAACAAAAATTTAGCGAAGACGCAATGAATTAAGATAGTATCACCTTGCTACCAGACATCCAATAACATTTTGTATACAAAACAATAGCTTTGGAGATAAAACTGTCACTTATCTTTGAGATTATGTTTGAGAAGAATATGAATACATTATTGATTTCCGAAAGATAGAAATACTAGTTAGCTTTTACACGTAATTTCGTTTGCGTAGACTGTATTACTTATATTTATTATATGTTGTAATAACTCATAGTAATCAGAAACCTAAATATATAAAAACTCTCTAAAGAATACTCTTTTGACGAAAGCCGAACAACTTGAAATATAATCTACTTCTATAAATACAGATTTGACTTGACTTTGGCACATTGTGAATAAAAACTTCCATAGATGGTATTTTTGAATATCATCCTAAAACTGTTGAATTAACAGGATTTCCATCGATATTAGTTCAGCGGATTGGCCGTGAAAACGTAACAGATAGACAGACAGACTTTCGCATCAATAATATTAGTAAAGATATTGTCATTTGACTTGTTAGGATCTTGGACATACGATTAAGTATAGCTACATTGTAAGATAACATTTTGAAAAATGTAAAATCATATAAACAAATATCACCGTTTTGTGAATTAAGTTGAGATTATTTTACTTTACAAAATACAATATAAGTTTTATATAACAACTAGCAAGTAGCTGGTTGAAAAAATAATAGATTCACACTACTGACCTCGTGACTTTAATATTGGAGTTACATAAAAAAACCCGACTTTAAATTTGAAAACATGTTTGATTGCCGTGAATACACCAATTGTTCTCATACAATGAACTTTTTGCAGTAAATTATATACCTCAGTGTACCTACTTCCTGAAATCAGTTAAATTGTTTTGTTAAAACATGTGTTTTTTTTGCAGAACCTCAGTATTAGATGCGTCCATTGCTATAAAATCTCAAATACTATTTAGTGAATACAAAAAGTAATCCGAGAAAATAACTGTAATTCAGTACAAAACTAATAAAAATATTATCTTGCTATGGTCCACGATAAAAGAAAATATATGCAATTTTTAATGTACAGTGTACTAGTTGTTCTCATAGCTGATACATGCAGAATTTGTAAAAACTCATGCACTACCCGCCACCAATAACACAATACACAAGCGATACTTTGCGATTTTGTCTTGGAGTCTATCTCCTGGTGGTGGTGAATGTGTGCTGTACTTGTTTATTGTTGCGTTATTGTGACGGGTAGTGGATGAGTTTTTACAAATTTTGTATGTATCAGGTATGAGAACGAATAGGCACAATAATGAAGTGTACACTTCATTATTGTTATATTAATCGGAAGCGCTCATCGCAATGTCTGAACCCTGGCGAACCAGCCAAATCCTGCCCTAAGCGAAAATTGACTAAAAAAAAAGTTGCTTGTAAGTGTTTGGTGGACTAGTGCCGGTGTCGTTCACTACAGCTTTCTTAAATCTGGCCAGACGATTACGGCAGATATCTATTGTCAGCAACTGCAAACCATGATAGAAAAGCTAGCTGCTAAACAACCGAGGCTGGTCAATCGCTCTAGGCCACTGCTGCTTCAGGACAACGCTAGACCACACACTGCACAACAGACGGCTACCAAATCAGAGGAGCTTCAATTAGAATGTCTTAGACATCCACCGTACTCTCCGGACCTTGCTCCAACAGATTACCATTTTTTTCGCAATTTGGATAACTACTTGCAAGGAAAAAAATTCAACTCCGATGGGGCAGTCCAAACCGCCTTCAAAAATTTTATTGATTCCCGCCCGAATGGTTTTTTTAGTAAGGGGATCAATGAACTACCTATGAGATGGCAAAAGTGCATACATAGCAATGGTACATACTTTGATTAATTAAATTTATTTCATAAAAAAAAACACCGTTTTAATGTTCCTCCCATAGACAACGCCAATTTCATGTAAGGACCTAATAATTATCATTTACAGGCGTATTCAGCATTTTTTTTATTTTTTTTTAGTTAACTATTCTATTTTATTTATATCAACAATTATATACTTGCCAGAGACAAAAAATCAGAGTGTAGGGGGATCTATAAACATGGGTAAATAGTTAAAGATTCTTTCTGACCATGTTTTCTTTCCTCTAAGAAAAAAAGGTTTATAAGCATCAGCATAATGCTGGTTGCCTTACCTAATTGCCTTAGACCTACTTAATGCAATACCGCTAATTAGTTATGTAATACGACTTTGCTAATAGAAAATACTAACCAATTAGTTGTATCCCACTAATATCTATGTTTACAAATAAACACGAAAGACGTTGTAGAACTTGCGAGCTTACTTTTAATTCATTTACTACTTTAAAACAGTCCTTACAACTAGTCATCATCGTCCTGCCCATATCCCACTCTAAGTGGGGTCGGCAGAACATTTACAAACATGTGGTCACATGATTGGCTACTTATTTTACGACCGGCCGACTGCCTGACGTTAACTTATTATAGTCGTATTTTACGACATCTCAGTAAGAAAGAGGGTGGTCTATTTTACTCAACCGGATACCATACGGTGGGTCAACTTACCTTAGTCGCCTTTTACGACACCTTAGTAAGAAATGAGGGTGGTCTATTTTACTCAACCGGATACCATACGGGTCAACTTACCTTAGTCGCCTTTTACGACACCTCGGTAAGAAATGAGGGTGGTCTATTTTACTCAACCGGATACCACACGGGTCAACTTACCTTAGTCGCCTTTTACGACACCTCGGTAAGAAATGAGGGTGGTACTATTCTACTCAACCGGACACCACACGGCGTTATCTTTAAAACTAGTATGTAAATAAAAGGGAAAGGCTAGGACCACATTATTTTCGGCCGTGAAAAAGTAATGCTGAGGTCTGTTTATTTTTCTTAATAAAAATGCTTGATATAGAAGTTTTTAGTAATCTTCTTTGCGTTTTTTAAAACTACTTTTCAATATATAAGATGAAATGAGAGAGACATACAAACTTTGTTTAATGAAAGCCCAAAAAAGTTCTACATCGAAAAAAAACAAAACTACCTGCCATATAGTATGCGCATACAAATACAACCAATGGAAAAAACGCTCACCTGTTGTTCTCAGGTAGTTTAAGAAACTATCCCATAGACGCCTTACACCCATTACCGAGAATTTAATCCCTCCTTTCTCTGTAGAGCAGTCTTTTGTGTA
This sequence comes from Morpho achilles, assembly GCA_947086495.1. Classification (NCBI taxonomy): domain Eukaryota; kingdom Metazoa; phylum Arthropoda; class Insecta; order Lepidoptera; family Nymphalidae; genus Morpho; species Morpho achilles. The sequence continues at coordinate 8,036,465 of CAMTZB010000019.1, read as the reverse complement.
ATGAGAAAGGCCCACAGCCATTAATTGTTGATTATTATTATTGAAATATTAATTGAATAACTTATTAAGCACAATTTAACTTATCTATAATATTTAAATAGGTTAATCTTGTACATATATTTTTTTGAATTTTAGTAACAATTGTAGTCTATATATAGTAGCTGTATTCTGAACGGAGAAAAAAACTAATATTGGACTTAGGATCTCATCGTTGAATATTTTTCTTATTCACGAATCCAGTAATTGTAAATTTTATTAATGTCATGTAACTTCACATATAGTAAAGTAAATGACAACACTTTTCTACAATACCTAGTCTAGATCTTTTTCTCTTTGAAATCGAGATCCGTATTTCAAAATGGCTTCACTGTTGGAGCTTCAATTAAAACTGTAAGCTTTTGTAGAGCGACTTATACTTTCTGATTCGTCACTTTAAAGCCCAACGAAATATACATACTTTTTTAATATACTTTCCCTAGCTGAACCAGGCATGAAAAACCTTATAATAAAATTTAGTAGATATTTTTTATAATAACTGAAGTAAAACTTTATAACAGAGTTATAAGTATTTGCAAGTTATGAACAAAATTTAAATTTTAACATACTTTATACGTTGTATAAAATCAGGTTCTAAACTGTATAGGTTGTAAATAACTCATTTTAGACGTCATTTATTGTAAGATACCAAACATGATGTTTCCGGCTTTTTTTGAGTTTTATATTCTAAGACATTGCTGACTAATTTATGAGTGACAACGATAGGTCAAGGTTTACTACAGGTTAAAGTTTACTACAGGGACAGGTAAGTTACCTACCAATCCGCATTGGAGCAGCATAGTAGGTCTTACATCGTTATGAGTGAGACACGGAGGCGTTCATACGAACTAACGATCAAGAGTTCATATTTCTGCGTCTCACGGCGATGTTCAAGTTTTTTTTTTAATCTTGTATGTTCTGGTTTTTAAGTTATGAACAAGTTTGTCATGTGAGAAAGTTAACCACTATCGTTTCGATGGAGTGGTTTATATCCGCTCGCTAGTAATTGCGCCTGCGCCACCGGACGGATCACGGGTAGGTAAGGCGGGATATTAGGGAGACAACGATATATATACTTGATATAGGACAAAGTTTTTATTAACATCCTAATAATATTATAAATGCGAATATGGATGTATGTTTGTTAATCCTTTACGGAGAATCCGCTGAACCAATGTCGATGAAATTTGGCCAATTATTCCTTGTACTCTGTAAATAACATATAGGCTAAAGAAATCATGTTAATTCTACAGGAATAGGATGACATTCAAAAGCGCCATTTATTATCGACCTATCACACGACAACAGTCCACGCGAACGAAGTCGCGAGTAAAAGCTAGTTATTGTAACAATTAACTCACACTCCTTTTTTTTCAAACAACTATTGTTTTAATAATCAGTCTCATACAATAAAAGACTAAGTGGTATACGTAAAGGTAAAGGTAAAAAGTAAAGGTAAGTCTCATACAACAAAAGAGAAGTGGTAGCCCTACAACTATGGAATGCTGTCTTACCTGCAAGCCTTTTAGAGAATCATTGTAGATTCTCGTCTAGTACCGATCAATTCTCGTATTTTTTACACCATAGTTGACCACGCCACTATCGCGTAGTGTCTCAGACGCTTTTAACAGGTCTATAATAAACGTACAATAAATATGTTAAACCTGAATAAAGTATATTGACTAGGAAATCTATGACAATTTTAGAGTAATACTGTGAGTATATTAGAATAGGTAGATTTTTTTACATCATTTTAAACCTAGGTTTAAAATGATGTAAAAATATAAAAATAAAAATAAAAATTTAAAAGAAAAATGAAAAAGTAATATGGCAAGTGGGGATCAATCCTAGGTATTTTCACCTCTCTAGACCGCTCGTACCCCGAATGAACTACCATGACTTTACGTTTGACAGCGAAAAATTGTGATTGTATTCAACATTCAAAAAAATTTTAGAGCCCGAAATCAGGGATAAAACAATATTTTTTTGAAATAAAACTTATCTAGATCGATTTTTCTCCCGCAAAACCCTCTACATGCTGAATTTCAGTAAAATCGTTGGAAACGTTTCCGAGATTACGAAAAAAAAATTATATATATATATATATATATATATATATATACATACAAGATTAACTCATTTCAATATTAAAGATAATTTAACCATTGAATGTTTTTGTTATTTGATGCCACACGAAGTTGATTTTCATTGTGTGAAAGATGTTTGTCAACGGTATTATATTTTCCAACTTATTAACGTCAACTGTTGGATATTTGCCTCTTTAAGGGATTTCCACGCGACGCGTTATCATGCCTTTTGTTTATAGCCGCTAGTTGTGAGAATACGAGATGACGGTCACCAGTTTTGGAAGATTAGAGTGTGGATTACATAACAACCACTGAACAAACCAGAAAGAACTAAGATTATAATTGCCTGGATCTTAATTATATCAATTAATTTATTTAATAGTCGCTAGTGTTGTGCGACGGGCGTATGGTAACCGTAACTGGCCGCAGTCTACAGCTTAAAAATGAATTAATGAATCTTCATCGAAATGCCCCGACATTTGTTAGGTGTCTGTTATAACTATAAGGAAAAAATATTATATATCTGTACGACATAATATAATTAAATAAAAAGTCCGAATAGTTTTTACTTCAATTAAACAGATAAAAGAGGTCATCATGTTGTGATCATAATTTATTAAAATTGATAACGTCCAAGTTGGTCAGCATGGCCTTGATATCTTATGCTGGTAATTAACATTTTACCAAGCGCCGTACCGAACAAGTATTTTGTTCTAGAAAATTAGTAAACGATTAGAGTAATGTGTATATGGTATAATTGTTTAGGTGTCGTAAAAGGCGAATAAGGCAAGTCGACTCGCCGTGTGGTATCCGGTTGAGTAGAATAGACCACCCTTTTTTACCGTGGTGTCGTAAAATACGACGGTAAGTTAACGTCAGGCAGGCGGCCAATCCTAAAATACGTAGGCAAATCATGTGTCAACATGTTTATAACATGATGTTCCGACCCCACTATGTATTCGTTTAATTTATCAGTATGAAGAATACTATTTAAAATCACAATAGACTCACGTAGCCTTCACTACTCACAAAATACCCTCTCGAAGGAAAATCCGGAATTCATTTTTGGCTTGGTATATAACATTTTATTGTACATAAATATTTGATGCATAAGCCTTCACAATAGACGGACTGACAGACTTTTGCCTTTATATATTAGTATAAATAAGTACGCAATTGTACCTACTGTTATCGGACAAAAAATTGTGCTACATTCTGTGTAAATATTAGATAAGAGCAATAATAATAATCAATAATGTTTGAATACGGGTTTGATAAAATTGCATACATAGACTGTACCAATATTTACCTACATGAATAAAATCAAATAGGCGCTTTCATGTTATTAATTTATCTATTTACATTTCCTGAGTAGACTAGACCACCTTCAGTTCTTTCCAAGGTGTCGTAAAAGACGACTAATGTAAGTCGACCCGCCCTGTAGTATCTGGCTGAGTAACCTAGACAACCCACTTTATTACCGATGTGTCGTAAAATACGACTAAGGTAAGTTGGTAAGGTAAGCGGCCGGTCGTTAAATACGTACATACGTGTGACAACATGTTTATAAGATGTTGTACCGACTCCAATTAGAGTGGGTTATGGGCAGGAGGATGACGATGATTTGAATTTGGCATATATGAACTTTGGGATATCGCTTGTATTCGCAATCTGCAAGTTACTTCAGAAATATAATTTCTTTTCTAAAGCAGGTTTATTAACATAATACGGACAGATTAGACATATATAGACCGGAAAATCATAACAATTTAAAACATCGGAATTTATACTTTAATTATAAATCATGTTAATCGTTAGAACATTTTATTTCATGCGGTTTCAGTTAATAAAGACTTTTGTTATTCGTTCTCTGTGACGAATATAATATTTCTGAGGTTAAATCCATAGCAATAACTTAATATACATATTCCGAGTCAACTCCTAAAAGTCGTGAAGTATATGAACAATAGGTGCGTGTTTGAACCTACCTGAATATGTACGCGCTGTTTCACAATGTTTTAAAATACATACCTGCTTTGTTCCCGCACCATGCTTTTGAAACACGATATCGTATTTAATTAAAGGTATATGTAATTGAAACAACCAGACAAAACAAGGAAATGTAGGTATAAATATATGGATAACTATTGTTACTGCCACATTGTTGATTGTGGTTAAAATACTTACTAACATCGGACATCTTTGGAAATAAAATATCTGATACGTAATGTTCCTCGGATAATACAAAACTCATATCATCATCCTCCTGCCCTCATCCCACTCTAAGTGGGGTCGGCACAACATGTTACAACATGTTGTCATATGATTTGGCTACGTATTTTACGACCGGCTACGATTTTTTTATTTGACGTCAACTTACCTTAGTCGTATTTTACGACTCCTGGGTGAGAAATGAGGGTGGTCTATTCTACTCAGCAGGATACCACAAGATGGATCGACTTAACTTAGTCGCCTCTTACGACACCTCTGTAAGAAAAGAGGGTGGTACTATTCTATTCAGCCGGATACCACACGGCGGAACAAAAATGCCTTATATGGGTGTGGTTTTAAAACCAAAGGCAGAATGCATAATTGTGCATTCTACACCTGTTTTAAAAATAACTTTATGAGAATCAACTACATAGTTTAATATTTATTTGTATATCGTCAAGAACTTTATTTTCTTCATATAAATCAGATCATCAAAAACACTTATCACTCCCATTTTTTCCCACGACCCCTTCCGTCACTCTCCACTGGCTACCCCTCGGGTTCACTCAGTGGAATGAGACATGTGAACCAAACAAAAATTATACCAAATTTCCGCCCCTGATGCAAGTGGTTACTATGGTATGTTTAGACAGGCAACCTAAGGATATCTAGTATAAACTTATATATTTTACTTTAAGAAAATATATCGGCAGACATTGGTATTTACGAATATTACCACGTTGACTACATTTATTAGAACATGCGAAATAGTGAGTATGCATATCCATTGTCTATATTAGCAGGCAACTTACTGTTACAGCGAAAAAATTGTGAATTGTTATCAAAACAGAATTTTATTACATTAGTTTCAAACTCGTTCAACCGTAATTACACATTATGTTACTTATGTTATATGTTATCATCATATCATATAAAGTAATGGCCTGTTTACAATCCCACTCCTGGGCATAGCCGTCCTCTCTTCGTTCTTTGAGATAAAGGTTGAAACTAAGACCAACCACGCTGCTCCAATGCGGATTGGTAGTTTACACATATCCCTACCATTCTCTAGAGATATGTAGGTTTCCTCACGATGTTTTCCTTTACAGAAAAGCGTGTAATAAACTGCAATTATCAATGAAACATAAGTTTTACCAGAAAAACTTATTGGAGTCTTCCCGGAGTTTGTATCCGTGACTCTCTCTAGAGTCGCACAGTCTCACCGCTGGGATATCACAGCTTCCAAAACCAGATAATTCTGCCAACATCTTGACTTTTAAAATATAAAATAACGGATCGGCTAATTTATCAGTTGATTGTCATGTAAAACGCAAAGTTATATATTCTATTGAATAATTCATGACACTGTTTTAGTTCAGGTCTTAATATAGCTCGATATTTTGCTTACTACTTATAGTCATTTGGTGACTTTTAATAAGATCGTTAACCTTGCAAAATGCCATTTTTAGTATATGTGGTGGTGAAACACAAAACTATTGGTTTATATTTTGTTTCTACAAAAGCAATATTTTAGCATTGTTTTTTTTTTCCAATCTAGATTCAAATTAAGTGAAATTTTACTTGTTTATATTTAAACATATGACGCTACTTGTTTGTCTGTCTTTTTTATGTACGATTGGACAAAGATAAATATGAGTCTCTCCTCTTACCTCACTTATTATTTATTGAACACTTTCATAACCTTAACCTACTCTATGTATTAACGAAAGATTCTTCTTTACTTCTTGTCCTTTTCCTTCTGTTACTCAAAGTTTGACTGGAAGAGATCCCTTTTAAGGATAAGTCCCCCTTATACATGTGCTTTTTTACTTTTTCTTTCTCATTTCTAACTATATGTATAAAAAGAAATAAATAAGATTACATGTTTATTATATTATTTCGATCACACTTTTAATATTACTGTAAAATGGCGACCACTAAAAATGTTAGGGCCTCCCGACACAGACAATAATTGATTGATCTGCCAATTTGTGTGTCCGAACATAATCTCGCTGGATTTGTTGGTGATGTTATATGAAAAAAAGCCTTTAGAATTTGTTAATTTTAAGTAGATATTATATCCTCCTGCCCTTATCCCACTCTAAGTGGGGTCGGCACAACATGTTATAAACATGCTGTAACATGATTTGGCTGCGTTTCTACGACCGGCCGCCTGCCTGACGTCAGCTTACCTTAGTCGTATTTTACGACACCTCGGTAAGAAGGAGGGTGGTCTATTCTACTAAACCGGATAACACACGGTGGGTCAACCTACCTTAGTCGCTTTTTACGACACCTCGGTAAGAAATGAGGGTGGCCTATTTTACTCATCCGGATACCACACGGCGGGTCGACTTACCTTAGTTGCCTTTTACGACACCTCGGTAAGAAATGAGGGTGGCCTATTTTACTCATCCGGATACCACACGGCGGGTCGACTTACCTTAGTTGCCTTTTACGACACCTCGGTAAGAAATGAGGGTGGCCTATTCTACTCATCCGAAAACCACACGGTGGGTCGACTTACCTTAGTTGCCTTTTACGACAACTCGATAAGAAATGAGGGTGGTACTATTCAACTTAGTCGGATACCACACGGCTAATTTTAAGTAGATATACTCTTTTTATTATGCATATGTGTTTATTTTTTATTGTGTTGTATATATACACTCTATGTGCTGTTATGAGACACATAAATAAAGCCATTCCTATTCTTAAGCAGTTTTGAAAAAATCGTGTTTATAGTTAACTAGCTTTTACCCGCAACTTCGTTTGCGTGGACTGTTATTGCGTGATAGATTTAAAATAGATGGCGCTATTCAATGCCATCTTATTCCTTTAGAAATTACAGGATTTCTATAGCATATATGTTATCTCGGTGTATAAGGAATGATTGTGTCAAATTTCATCGATATTAGTTCAGTTGATTCGCCGTGAAAAAGTAACGAACATACATTAATACTCACAATCTTTCGCATTTATAATATTCGTTGAATAGGATGTGTAATGCAGTTTTTGTTGACACATGTATAATATCGAACTTTGCGTTTTAGTACAGGTAAAGCAATATTATTTAGAGCCAAATATTTATTATTAAAAGCCAAACTTTTTATTGGGTACCTATGGATTCTGTTTAAAAAATAACAACATATAGTCAATAGGTATGCCGTTTTCCTTTCAGTTACGTCATATGGTAATGGTAATGACGATGGTTTTTATCGAAGCTATTAACATCGCATCGGTTATTAAACCAGAGCGTGGTAAACTCGTGTGCGAAGGTAGGCTTCTTTGATCTTTACTCACATTGTCTCCACTAGAATATGAAAGCTAGATCATAAAGCATGGTCATGGTAATATTAATATCATGTATATTTTCACAACTCTCCATCGAGTATTGTTTCGTTGGGAAACATAAGTTTCTGATATCGTTAATGATAAAGAACAAACGATATTTCTTCCACGTGAGTTATTGACTTGCATTATAATATTCAGTAGCTTCTTCGTTAGCATTGATAAATTCCTTGTACTGCTGAGAAAAGTTTAGAAAAAAGTAACTTACTCTCGAGCACTTCGACTGTGTCTATACAAATTACCATCCTTTTTTTACAGAGGGTTGGATCTTTCCGTTGAAAGAATAAGAAAACAAAAAACTTTATAAAATTATATGACAATTAATAACATATATAAGGTATAGTTTATTATATTGTAGTAAAGTATTTATAGTGATCAAATGTAGTATATCAAAAATATTAATGATCTGTTATATGATAATAAATGTCCCCGTTAAATTGCATTTTAAATACAATTTTATCTCTTATTTCTACTTAGGCAAATGAGGCTTTAATCATTTTATTAAGTTATTTTAACATAAAAGCAAAAAGAAAGTTTTAAACAAATTTTCTACAAATTTAAAAACCGTAAATAAGTTCAAAATAAATAAACTCAAACAATAAAAGAATTTAATAGTATTTACAAGTTATCGCCTTAGCTGTGTGCTATCCGGCTGAGTAGAATGGACAGCCCTCATTTCTTACCAAGATGTCGTATAAGGCAACTAAGGTTAGTCGACCCGCCGTGTGGTATCCGGCTGAGTAGCATAGACCAACCTCATTTCTTATTGAGGTGTCGTAAAAGGCGACTAAGGTAAGTTGACCCACCGTGTGGTATCCGGTTTAGTAGAATAGACCACCCTCTTTCTTACTGAGGTGTCGTAAAATATGACTAAGATAAGTTGACGTCAAGCAGGCAGCCAGTCGTAAAAATGCAGTCACAACATGTGGCAGCATGTTTATAACATGTTGTGCCGAGACTTCTTTAAGTGGGATAGGGGCAGGAGGATGATAACAAGTTATCGCTTGACAAACCTTAAGTCACTTGACTTATTACCGATAGAAAGAAAAAAAAATTCCCCCTTTCAATATACCCTTTATTCAGAAACTGCTAGATGTTGTGCAGATTCTGTATATAGTAGCTACTTTCCAGTGAACTCTACCTTCAATATAACCAGAGAACTTTACATTTAATGGAGCCAATATGTCTGCCAAAAAATCTATGTATGCGAAACAGGTCACGCAAAACTATGAATGCGGCTAAAAGGTACCTACGCTGTAATCAAAATTCCCTTATTGATTACCATCCATAGCAACCGAGGCATTGCCGTTCTATCGATTTACCTACACAGACATTTTACGTTTGCATGTTATTTACATAAATTGCTATGCAAACCTTTTAGACTAGATATTACAAATGTGTAACAAAGTGTATTGACCTACAATTAATTAGCAACAGTATTTTTGCAAACGCCTCGTTTACGTGTGTAACAGTAACGGAATTTTCTTTTGTTATGTTTTTTCAAATTTAACTTTTATGAACTCTTTAATCTACAATTCCATAACAAGCTATTTGAACTCTAGAAAATTCTTAAAGGTTTTCTAAATCTCTGATATTACTAGAGCACTATTATAAAAAAGCCACCGCTATTCATCAAATGGACCTTCATTATTTCCAATTGCGATAATTTGGTTTTGATATACAACATCTTTGATTAATAGTAAAATATTACGGCTGCGGAACAATTGGCTAAGAATCTTTCTTAGTCAAAACGATATAAGGTAAAGCTATTTCCCCCTAAACGAAGAATAAAGTCACATTTCCTATGGCTTTACATGGGACATGTAACCTTATTCTTCGGATAGAGTGACTTTAAAGTTAATTCATATTTTCAACACGCTGCATGTTTTATGAGGTATGTATTTTCGAAAATATATCCTTTTTTCTTATTTCTAGAATTCGACTATACAAACATACATTAAATACACACATAAACCCACAATACTTGCAACGATCTCTTCGTATTATGTAACCTTAATTAAATTTAAATACACATTCTATGGTCTAGGTAACATAATCCTGTAAAAATGTAGCTGATTGAATAGAAAAACATTTATACGGTTTCTCAGGATTGACTTTCCGATAAAGTTAGTTGGCTGCCCATTTTATTAGTTATTTAAAGTATTAGATAAATTATTAATTAAGGGAAGCAATTAATAATTTCATTATGAGTTTAAATAATTCATTGAATAATGACCTTTAACAACATTGTAGCAAAACAAGCAAACCGACAAAAACCGCGAGATGGGAGGAGACAATTATGCCTAATTTGTTTAACTTGGACGGAGTAAGGTTTAAAGTTCCTTTCTTTCTGAGCGGCAAATATAAGGGTTAAAAACGGAACAAGCGTCTGATGTCGTTGTTGCTCTTTGAGTTCGCTTCTTCTAGAAGTTTGAGAGAGCAACGATAGCGTGGTGTTTTAGTTAAGGGTGTATAATGATACCCAATGTGCGCATATCACCCCAGAAATAATATGGGATTATATTAGGTGTAATCCTGAGAAAAAGCATCTGTACTTTTCGCGGCAGTATAATAATGGTTAAGAGTTTTTTATTTTGTTGTGTGGTATTTTTGATTCGTAGAGAAAGCTTTTTTCCCATTTAAGGATGACCCTCCAAGAATGAACACGTCAGGGAGTTAAATAGTTTTGAAAAATAACTAACGATATTATGATGAGCAAACTTGAAGATCAACCATAAAACTAATTTTGACAATAAAACGTATTGATTGCATTACTAACTTAACACCAAATCTCTAATAATCGATGTATAGTTATATCTATACTAATATATAAAGCTGAAGAGTTTGATTGTTTGTACGCGCTAATCTTAGGGCCTATTTTTTCTATTGGACCGATTTGAAAAAATTCTTTGAGTGTAAGATAGACCATTTATCGAGGAAGGTTATATTTTAATTTAACGCATTCGTAGAAAGTTTGGATAACTTTTAGAAAGTAGTTGTGAAAATTCTAAATTGCTCTCTGGAAAATCGGGCCTGGACCCAGACCTCACTTCCAATTAGATATGGAGGTTTGTGAGTACGTAGAGACCTTAGGTCCATGGGGCCTGGATGCTCATACCTTCTTAAATGAGCTATCTAGAAGGCTTGTAAAGCGTACTGAGGATCCGAGAGCTGGCAGCTACCTTGGCCATTAAATAAGTACGCCCATACAAGGTGTAATGCTGCCAGTATTTTAGGAACTTTACCCCGTTTGTAATGGAATCGATGATTTCGATTTAGTGTAAAAGTATATTTTTTTTATTTTTTAGTTAGTATTTAATTAGTTGTAAGTTTTATTAAATGCTTGTTTTTGTAAAATATATAGGTAATTAATATTTTTATGTATTTGACGAAGGTAGCTTTTATGGCAGTTAGTTCAAGATTCTGCGTGTGAATTATATTGTACACACACGGAAAATGATTCTAGTCTACCATTTACCTAAAATGAATAATATCTATTAGTCATCATTATACCATACCTACATAACATATTTACAATCGACTTAACCTGTTTATATTTACTTGTGATCGTCCAGTTCTCATTTTCGTCATATATAATCATCTAAGCATAAAAAGTTCAGAAAAAAATAATTTCCCAGAATACCCTGGAATATATCGTTCAAAATAAATTCAATATTCACAATCTTATTCCTTCTCATTTATCCAACGCGTTAATATATTGCAAAGATTTCTTATAACAGTGACTGGACAAACGTAAACAATGAATATATTATTTTATTTCATTTAAGATATTCATAACACCTATTACTATACTAAAACTACATTCGACTATGCGCGCAATTTGTTGTAATAGAGATTTTAGCATTTCAGAGAAGTTTTGGATTCTCTGCTCTAAGAGCCATCTAGTGTTAATTAAGTAAAACATGTGCTATCTTAGTTTAGTAGAAGTGCAGTGTAAATAATTAACAATTATAATTTGTAATTAATTATCAAATACGTTTTATTACTTTTTATCATTTATAATATTTTACATAAATTGAATGGCCGGGTGGCTGGTATATTCTATAAGGTTTGCGTAACGTATGTTACGTTCTAGTTTACAGAATTTGGAATAGATGGCGTTAAAAGTAATATTCAAATAACTTAAACGTAACTTGTGTAATTCCTAGTGATAATTTATGTGTAGTAATAAAATTCAATATACAGACTTAATTCAAATTATTCTTTATTCAAGTTGAGGTTTACAAGCTCTTTCAAATCGTCGATTTTAATGAAGCTAGTAGCTACCATATATCTATATCTTTGACTTGGTGACTCGGTGGTTCAGGACTTGGAATGACTTATCCGACTTTCACAAAGCTTTTACTAATATATGAAGGGGAATAAATATAGGGTCGGTTATATATGTTTATATATGTTAATAAATATGTTTTCATCATACTCGTATATTCCAAGCGTTTTGATAGAACATATAGTACACATTGAAGCGAGGCCAGATTTAGCTAATATACACTAAAATATATGTATATTAAACAACAAAGTAGCCGGAAGTTCGCTGTTCAACGGAAGTAGTAAGCAATGCCGGAAGTTTACAAAATAATGAGACCGTTATATTTTAAAGGTAACGTAAAACATGAAAAAGTAAAATATCAACAGATTTTATTATCACAATCTAGGTAGGTATTACATAATTACGAATGATGTATTTTATAATTTTATTTATTATCTCACATTAATCTTTCCTAACAAAAGTAAAAACACATCATCTTCCTGCCCTTATCCTACTTTTAGTGGGGTCGGCACAGCATGTTATAAATATGTTGTCACATGATTTGGCTACGTATTTTACGACTGGCTGCTGCCTGGCGTCGTCGACTTACCTTAGTCGTATTTAACGACAGCTTGGTAAGAAAGAGGGTGGTCCATTCTACTTAACCGAAACCCACACGGCGGGTCAACTTACCATAGTCGTCTTTTCCGACACCTCGGTTAAAAATGAGGTTGGTCCATTCTACTCAGCCGGATACCACACGGCATTGGTTTAGATTTTTTTATGCAAACATCATTATATAGTAAAATGAATAATTAAATTATATGATTGTAAAACTACATAAAATGTAAAATTGTACGTAGACACGGTTGTTGCATTGCAAGGGGTATACTTATTAAAACGTTTCCTCTGGGAAAGTGGCCATTGTCCTTGAAACAACTGGATCAGGTCGGTGAACACCCCCGTTCTATCGTGCCCGTTCGTCACGCCTCGCTTGGCACACAATACACACAGTTCAGATACACGAGCAGGTTGTGTATCCTGTAGGATGTATACACATTTCAATTCCGATAACGTTAAATTATTAAACGGTTATGCATATTTATATACTAGCTTTTGCCCGTGACTTCGTTCCCGTGGACTGCTGTAGTGTGAATGGTTGATATGTTATTCTGGCGTATAAGGAATAATTGTGCCATATTTATATCGACATTGGTTCCACAGATTCGCCATGAAATTGTAACAAACATACATCTAACTCACAATTTTTTGCATTTATAGTATTAGTAGGATTAACGTAGACTCACGGAATTCGTGAATGCTTATACTTATGATATTTATATTCTTTTACTAATAACAGATCCTTAACTTCAGTGTAGGTAATATATAGTATAAACAATTATTTGTTCATCATCATCATCCTCCTGCCCTCATCCCACTCGGTAAGTGGGGTCGGCACAACATGTTATAAACATGTCACATGGTTTGGCTACGTATTTTACGACCGGCCGCCTATCTGACGTCTACTGACTTTAGTCGCCATTTACGACATGTCGGTAAGTCGGTTGAGGGTTGTCTATTCTACTCAGCTTGATACCACACGTCATCAATTTCTCTATAATATATACCTAATATAAAAAAAAATATAAATTTATCATGGACGTCAATTACACGTATACATTAAAACTGGAAAGAAACTATAAAAATATAAATCTGACAAAGAGTTCCAACTGTACACTACTAAAGATGTTATAACTGCTCAAACAGTTTAATACGATAAGTACCTACGTAGTTTTGGGGAACATATTTGATCTCATCTGAGTTTCTTAATAAACTGTACTAAGTTCTCGTGATAGTAATTTAAGTTTACTCAAAGTGAAAAATATTAATCAATGAAAGTGCTTATACAATTTTTACCTGAGTATTATATACTTTTCACTTATTTACCGAGGTGTTGTATATGAATTGTATGCTATGTACACGGGGCTCAATGGCTCGAGCCTCGACTACCTCCGAGGGGAGCGGAGGCGACTTACCAACTGGCGCCCCTCGCCCCGCGTTCCAACACGACCGGCGCACGCGCAGAAAACTGAGCCAGTTGCCCGCCGTCGCCGCGCAGCCTCTTGTTTGTTTACATCCGTTATAATAAGTGACGTTCACCTCTAAAAACTTATCAGACATTCATATCGCTATACTAGAGACAACAGTGAAGTGAGGTTCCATTACCTGTGAAGTGATGGCCGCGGACGTGGCAGTAATTGAAGGCAATGTAACTTTGCACCGTTCGACTATTTAGGTATTTGTTTGCACAAAAGTTGCACAGTTATCGGTTCTTTATAATGCAGCGGGTATTGTAACGCAACCGATGGTGAAGGCTGAGATTGTTAAAGGAAAAAACGTGATAAAATTATCTGTAGGTCTGTAATAGTTTGTTATATGAAAAACGCTGGAGATCTCGTCTGATATCTATTGATTTTTTAATAATTTCCTCTGATTCAATTCAAAACTTGTTGAAGGGAAGAATCGCAAGTAAAATTCGGTATAAAAAAAACTAGTGAACTTGCTTTTGGCATCAGTTTTTGTTGAATATCCAGTGTGGCGTGACTGCACGCAAGTCCGACCACAGCACGTTATACGAGATCGACGCCCCTCTTCCGATGGTAATAGATAATGCAATAATATGTAATTATAAACCTGCAAGCACGTACCTAATGATAATATATCTTTAGAATGCGTTTCTGTTACATTTGATATGTATATTATATGTATATATTTGTTTTCCAGCATACTTTAATTAGCACATCACCATACTACAATACCGGTTACTTTAATTAAAGTAAATTAATAAATTACGAATATATTATTTCAATTTTTGTTCTGTAGACAATTAATATATACCAATTAGAATTTAAGGTATATCTCATATGAGATTTATATTTCACTGACACTTTTATCCCATTATTCTAATGACTGGCAATCATAACCGCGGTACGGTAATGAGAAAAATATCTACTGCTACAAATCCTACGTGCGCTAAATATAAAATACACTCTTTATTCAAATTTAAAGTACTAGGTACTACTAAACAGGAGGCAACTATCATAATGAAGTTTAGAGTTTACTTCATAAGCTTGAGGCTTTCATTAAATATCAACATGGTACTTACCCAAATGGCCTAATGAAATCATCTAAGTTTCTTATTTATTTATCGATTTTTTTAACATAACAAAACTATTTTGATTTATTGAAATTCCAAAATAATTCCATTGATTTTATACCTATTATTCAATAGTTCTAAAAATTAGTTTCATGTTTAGTTAGTATATGACGTAAGAACTTAAAGTACAAGTAGACAAATTCTTTTTTGACATTTTTTTTCCTGAGTAGTAGTACTTATCAAATAATCACATATCATATATCATCATCAAATAATAATCTCTGTAAAGTTAAAATACAATTTTATATTACATTTTAAAGATATATGTTTTAAGGTATCTTTATTAAATCAAAAAATAATAAAATAATCAAATTTGTAACAGTATTTCAGTGATCCGCTCTCAAAATGTAGGCGAGTCGGTAATTGCAAATACAGTTGTGGGACTAGCGTTACTTTTCAATAGCTTGTAATAGGCGTCATTGTCACGGTGTGCTGTTGTTTTGTTATTTAGGCCTAGTAATATAATAGCTGTTGGCACTGATCTAAATACCCAGATCTCATCCAACAAACCTTTTACATTATTATCCCAGGCAGCTCCACCTGTTTTTACAAAATTTAATAATACAGCAATTTCTCTCCAATGACTTGACTCCAATTTCTTGTCTTTTAAATGCATCAAAGTCATGAGGGTAATGTAAGTTTTGTCTAATTTTAAGCTCATCGCAAAAAGTAAGGCAATTGTTGGCAAAAATGAGATTTTCAAATTGCAATAGTCTAGATCTTTAATAATCTTACTCCCACGTTAGAATAACCTCGCCTTTGACAACAATGGATCCACTTGAATTGTATTTGGTAACCAAGTTGTACAACCTTATAGACAATTGTTTAAACATAATGATAGAAGGTCTATACGTCACCAGAACTAGCGAGATACTACGATATTTGAGCAATATCAGAATGAAGAAAATAACTTTTACTATGACCGTTTACATAAGTTCTTTTAATTTTCTAAGCAAGTACACAATTAAATTTTATAATAGTACATATGATAACTTAAACAATGGGTACTGAATCTTTTTAAAGCGTTTATATTTTTTTCATTTCATTGTATATTTGATATGCCTGCATCATAAGAGTGCGAATTATATTCACACAGCAATAACAGGGAGGGCCCGTCAACACAGAGGCTAGTCTGAAAATATGCACGTGTCAGGCGTTAATATCATCTCTGATTCGTGAAAAAAGCCCCACTCTGCAATAACAAGTAGAAAAAAACAGAAAGCCTGTTAACTAAACCACCTTAACTTTACAATTTTACATCGGCTTTAGGTAAATGAGGCCACAGAAATGTGTATCAAGTCAATATTGACAAAAATGCGATATCGCTTTGTTAAACGAAAAGTATGTCTAGTAAATATACCTAATGAATGAAAATTTGGCAGAAGGTGCTTAATTAGTTAACTTTCTCTTATATACGCAAGTTAGGACATAAGCAAAACTTTTTAGTATGTATTTTAATTTAAGATAGAACCTTCAGAGGCTGTTCGGCTTGTTATTGACCAATAGGAGGGGCGTCGATAGAAGATAACGATGAGCGATAATCAGCGAGGCCAAATAGAATGTGCTTGTTGTTTAGCCGTGTCACCCGATATTTTTTGCACAGCGTCTATTTAATCACGCTAATTAGTATTCCAACTAAATGAATAATTATTTATCGATACTTTGAGCAGTAAATATATTTGAATGTGTGTAGATAATGCCTTCAATACATAAAGTGGTTTAAAAAGTGAAATAAAAACGATGAAGGACCCCCCTCGGTGTGAAGATGTTGCGGATAAGCTCGTACGCTTGTTTGGATGGAGGCAAACATATCCAGTGCAAAAGCTGCAAAAAAACTTGGTGCCAAAAGTAAAGGAATCGGTAAGTTATTATAACAATAGTTTAATAAACTGTTTTCAGACGCAATCCTTCTTGTAACAACGATTATGTCTCGATTATACAAAAATGAACCAAGTGTCATATAAAACAAGTTTTAAGACCAATAAATGATATTGTAAAGTGATAATATATATTTATCCAATAATTGGTGTCATAAAAATAAAAAGTTATCAACTGATCAATGATGTGAGAGTGAAATTTGATGTTCTATAATTAGTCAATTTAAAACAAAATGGCGTCTTTGACTGACTCTGTTCATTTCTTTTTTAAATAATTTAGAATCTATTCCCTATTTCAATAATGACTTATGAGGCAAAACACGTCTGTTAGTGTTATTGCACCAAATAGAAACGGTTAGTAAAAAACCTTACAGTGCATTTCATAATATCTTACCTTGCGTGATTGTAATACACAAATTACGACTATAAAGAAATATTTATGTCATATCTTATGGAGTAAGGTTATAGGGTTCATGATTGAATTTCTTTTCCTTTACATTAATGTCCATAATTCATGGGTCTTATTTCTTCTGGCTTCTGGCGTATGGCTTCGCCCGTGTGGAAAGATTAAAACCGTAATATAGTCTTTTGATAACCATAAAAATGGTTACAGTGGGTTAACATTAAAAGCTATACATATGCTGTCGTGCACTTTTTTTACAACTTTTAGAGGGGAACAATTTTGTAATAAATGATTTTTAAATAACTATTACCGCTAACTCAACGCACGCAAGGAAAATTTTTAAATATGCCGTTTTCGTAATATTTTTATTGCTGTTTCTCTCCTATTCATCTTAGCGTGATGTTAGCCTATAACCTTCCGTAATAAATTGACTATCTTACACTGAAAGAATTTTTCAAATCGGTCCACTAGTTCCTGAGATAAGCGCGTTCCAACAATCAATCAAACAAACAAACAAACTCTTCAGCTTTATATATTAGTATAGATTTTAGAATTTATAATTGTACTACGGTGTAATCTATTTGGTATTTGATCACCGCAATGGAAAATAAATTCATAAAGTATTTATTTTATCATAACAAAGATAAAACGAAAATTAATATGTCAATCTCTAATCATTTGCCGCCTTATGCTGTATTAAGATTCTTTATTTTGTGTGCATCGCTTGTGCCGTGATAGTTCATCACAAATTCCAAAGATCCCTTTAAAACCCTGGGTTGTATAAAGAAATATTTATTTAATTGATATTGATATTGATGCTATATGATGAAAGAAAATTTTGTGAAGAAACAATAATGTACTTTTAATTACAACGATAAGTGTTAACAATCGTAATAAAAACTAAACAATAATTTTCCAATAGAAAATTGATATGCTCTACGTTATTGTTACTTTCACAGTTCCTATTGTGCTAGCGTTCGTATTGTTGGAAAGTACTTCATTAAGCCGTGGCAGTCAAGGTACAATTATGTTGTCGATGCCATACAGCTTGATAAATCATACACGCAATACGGCCATTGAACTAGCTGCGTCTAAGTTTAATGTTCTCCCTAACAATATTTCCCCATCGTTCTACAGCTTTGGGCTAACTAACTCACCAATCCCCAGAATAACAAAAGTTTATCATCATCTTCCTGCCCTTATCCCACTCTAAGTGGGGTCGGCACAACATGCTTCTAACATGTTGTCATATGATTTGGCTACGTATTTTATGACCGGCCGCCTGCCTGACGTCAACTTATCTTAGTCGTATTTTACGACATCTCTATAAGAAAGAGGGTGGTCTATTCTACTTAACCGGATACCACACGGTGAGTCAACTTACCTTAGTCGCCTTTTACGACACCTCGGTAAGAAATGAGGGTGGTCTATTCTACTCAGTCGGATACCACACGGCGGGTCGACTTACCTTAGTCGCCTTTTACGACACCTCGGTAAGAAAAGAGGGTGGTACTATTCTATTCAGCCGGATACCACACGGCGTAATAACAAAAGTTTATAACCATATTAATTCCCCTGATATATTCCATGTATCCCTCCATCATTTTAGAAAAAAAATCCAAAAAAATCTTAGTGTATTTACTTAGCTTAGTTTTAATTCTAAATTTCAGTTTCATAATTATTATTGTATTGTTTTGAGTTACATTTTCATGTGGTGTTTACCTTTAAGTAGTTTTACATTTAGACTTAGTGTAATAGTATAATAGAATATGTGTTTGAATTAAGCGTTAAAGCTCTTGGTAAACCTAATAATTAAAAAAAAAAAGAATTAAAAATTTTAATGTTATTATTTACTATAAAGTACATAAAGGAAATTAAACTACGAACGGACTACTAAACCTTGAAAAAGTGGATAGTTTTATTTATGTGGGCTCCAGCATTTTTAGTACAACTAAACGAGCCATGGACCAGCTAAAGGGAATATGGAAGCGTAGAAATATCAGAAATGCCACTAAACAAAAACTCATGCGGACATTGATATTCTCCATATTTCTCTACGGAGTTAAAACATGGACACTCCGAGCAAGTGACCGTAGGTGCGTAGATGCCTTCGAGATGTGGTGTTGGAGGAGAATGTTGCGTATTCCCTGGACTGCCAAACGAACCAATTTGTCAATTCTCAAGGAACTCAATGTTTCAACTAGGCTTTCAACCATCTGCCTGCAACGAGTCCTTGAGTATTTTGGCCATATTGCGCGTAAAAGTGGTGATAATCTTGAAAAGATGGTCATCGCCGGCTAAATCCAGGGGAAGAGACCACGAGTCGAAGTCCACTGCGCGGGACAGACCAAATCCGCATTACTCTCGACAGTAGGTTGTATGAGGCCGTTTAAGCTGCGAACAACAGACCCCGTTGCCTCAACATAATTCGCACCAAAGGGGTCACGACCCTCAGCATTGAAGAAGACGACTCGAGGAGGACATAAAGGAAAGACCAACAAATTCATTTATAGAAAATGTTGGCCCTCGGCGGTAATCGAACCCGCTACCCGAGGAGCTGAAGGCAGGGTCACTACCCACTGCACCAACGGGCCAGCCAAAGTCAAAGTTAAAAGAGTAAAGTAAATCTTCAATAGCCCTGTCTGTTACCTAAACGGAAGGCAAAATCATAATAAGAACTCTCCTGTTATTCAAACAGTAATACTGATTGTTACCAACATATATTAGTCTCAACTTTATATTTGATCGATATTGTAAAACCCTTAATTGACAATAGTTTAAGTTAAAATTAACAACTTCTCCTTTAAACTAGGATAATTGATTGCTTTTTTTATTGTGATTATTATTATATATACACAATAAGTAATTGCTTAATGACTTATTAAGGCCAGTTTTGTGTTGGACCTAATCTGTGACATTCCAGAGATAGCGCCATACGTTGACTAATGTTTGTAATAGATAGATAACAAAGATTATATACCACACTTTTACGTTTGGAATAAAAAATCATTAGAAATAAATACGAATATATTTTTTACACTTTGTAAATCTTTGGCATTCAATTTAAGTAATTTAGCCAATGTTAGGCACCAACAGGTCTTTCAAATCTGAACGACAATTATATTCGACGCCAAAAAAAACTCCGCAATTCCGCAAAGTAATGCAAACTTTTATAAATTATTGAAACATTTTGTACATCTGAAGCATCGTTAACGTATGTTCATCATGTTCTCGGATAATCATGTGTTTAAAATAAAAAGAAATTGTTTCATTGTCATAGGTTACTAAACTATAATAGAAAATCCATTATTTATTGTGACGCTCTCACTTCCAGGCTTGCACTATGGCTCCCTTAATCTAGCTACTATAATAATTCTATGTTCATTACACATAATAAATTAAACAACGCCTGAAAATATTTTGAGAGCAATAACCTAATTCAAATATTTGTCTATTATATTTTATAGGAGTCATATAGATGTAGACGTATGTAATAACATTAACTATCTACAAGTGAATAAGATATAAGAGAAATGTTCTTTGTAATGAAATATGATGTGTTAATGCCTCCTATTGAAACTGGAGCAGCGTTTTTAATTTAAACTGGCGTACGTCTCTCATTATAAATCATATATGAAATATGATGGTAATAACCCAGTAGCAGACCTGATTCTAAGCAGGTTTCTACTTAAAAATTTAGGCGCAATAAATTAAAGCATTAATATCGAGAGTAACAACGTTTATGTAAATAAAACATTCAGGATTAGAACCTGCTCTTCTTAAACAAAACAGTTACACACCGTCGTACGGTCATCACAATCTACAATTATCATCTTTCTGACCTTATCCCACTCTAAGTGAGGTCGGCACAACATGTTATAAACATGTTTTTACATGATTTGGTTACATGATGCGTTTTTACGAGCGGCCGTCTGCCTGACATCAACTTACCTTAGTCGTATTTTACGACACCTCGGTAAGAAAGAGGGTGGTCTATTCTACTAAACTGGATACTATGCGGTGGGTCAACTTACCTTAGTCGCCTTTTACGACACCTCGGAAAGAAATGAGGGTGGTCTATTCTACTCAGCCGGATACCAAAAGACGGGTCAACTTACCTTAGTCGCCTTTTACGACGCCTCGGTAAGAGTATCGGTACTATTCTATTCAGCCGGATAACACACGGCGTAATCTACAATCCTTTGATTTAATAAAAAAATTCACTCTAACAATCGTTACATGTAATCAAATAAGAATACATAGATACTTATATCTAACGTAGTATAGTAGTTCAGCGACCTTTATTTTGTTCTACGTTAAAGTCCGCGACTTAAAGGCAGCTTTAAGTTTTTACACGCTTTTTAATCTGTGTCTACGTTGCATGTAATTCTTTATAATTTTTGAATATGATGACAGGTTTTGTTCACGTTTGTCACCTCTGTCTGATCGTGATACGTATTCGTAACATAAAAATAAGTACGTTTGACAGTTTGTTGAAGGATAAATGCTCTTAACGTTAGCAGTCTTTTTTTTATAACCTTATTCAATATTATAAAAGCAAAGCCTTGGGATCTTTGCTTGCCTCCTAAATGTATGCCTACATACATACTTAATGTTGAATTGTTAAAAACTGATGCGTGATATATGACACTTTATGGATCACGGGTACAAAGAAATTATGCATAAAACAGTATTTTGAGTGGCTTGCTGTAAATTTTAATAACTGCTTATCAATGATTGTCTACTGTATAATATTTGTTCAAAAAATGTACAATTTATGTACAAGCCTTAATTACGCTTGCAGTATTAATTAATATGGGTCTTCTATCTTCAAAACTTGCAAAAAAAAATGAACTAGCTCCACTTAACATTGAGCTGAAATTTCAAATAAATATTCAACTTCGATGACAATGCATTATAATATCTTTGAGCTGATCTGGTCATAGACCCGGATACTTGCTTGGCAACAGGTCAACAAAATAAAATACCCGGCTTCTTTGGACTTATTACAAGTTGCTTTGGTAAAAAACTATAGACTAAAATATACCAACATTGATATTAACAAATTACTGATGAATATTAATCATTTACCTCACCCTTCTCTCCAAAAATGGAGAGAGGAGGCCTATGCCCAGCAGTGGGATAGTAACAGGCCGTTACTTTTATTAATCATTTCTATTTAAATGTTAATAAAAAAAATATTCAAAATTTATTTATATAATACTGGAGGTATTCGAGAAGAATTAGGTATTTGGTATTGTAAGGTAAAAAGGTAAGAATTGGTTGCTATTTTAATGGAAGTAAGTTCCATTAAAATAGCAACTACTCTTCCTTATATCAATGTTTTAATTGAAGGAACATCATAGTTATTAAGAAACATTCTTTGTTAGCTCCGCAAGATTTAATTTCTTTTTTATTAACACGGTTATCCGTCCCCAAAATAAGTAACTTAACACTCGTGTTATGGTAAACAAACAACTGGTGAATATATAGTTATATATTTTTGAAAGACATACTTAAATACAAATAAACACCCAGGCTCAGAGACCAACAAATTCATTTATAGAAAATATTGGCCCTTGGCGGGAATCGAACCCGCGACCCGCGGAGCTGAAGGCAGGGTCACTACCCACTGTCCATTGACCAGTCAATATTTACTCTTCATAAATCTTACGTAGGACCGGACAATTCGACAGGAAAATCAAAAAATTGAGGTTTCTGCTTGTGTCAAGCGGCCGTAGCCCTCTGCCGAGGTCGCCGTGATGCAGATTTCTTGAAAGTCAATGGTCACATATAGTCTTCTAAAACGCGCTGCTTTAAGTCTAGGTTCGGTCTCTCAGGAAAAAGTCTCAAGGCGACGCTACCAGGGAGTTGCAAGTGCGTCAATTCACTCGCTCTGTCCAATTATACTAAGCGAAGCTTCTTCTCTGGCCTTGTGTCGAATGGTGTCGAAGCCTTTAGGGCTAAACGCATATTCGAACCTTTGATAGCCCAGCGGCAGCACCGTGCGACTCTTTCGAGGAGGTCACGGCTTCAAACCCAGGCAGACACCAATGAGTTTTTCTGTTAAAACTTGTGTCTAATTGATAATTGCAATTTATCACACGCTTTTAGGTGAAGAAAAACATCGTGAGGAAACCTGCATATTTCTAGAGAATTCTGGAGATATGTGTAATCTACCAATCCGTATTGGACCAGCCTGGTAGGTCTTAGCTCCAATCCCTCTCTCCAAAAACGGAGAGAAGAGGCCTATTCTCATCATCTTTGGAAAAAAAAAACAATCGGGAAAGCTGCTTACATAAAATAGTCATTTTATAATTTCATACAACCTTGTACGAGTTGTTTGCATGATTGAATGTAACGAGTTTAATGAGCGTTTTACTTAGAACACTGTATAAAAGCATAACCGTAACGCCTTTTATGTTTCGTGCAAATGCTGTAGAGACTACAATTAGCGAGAACTTGCTCAAGTATTGTTATCTTTTAATATTCGATATACCTTGTAACTATGAAAACACTGTCCACCTAATACACATTGAGGAAGGCGATTTTACAACGATTTTATTTAGATTAAATTAAAAAAGAATTACTCATAAAAAATACAAAATCAAAATTAAGTATGAAACTCACTTTGCAAAAAGTTTGAACAATAATAAATGAGATTATTTGATAAATAAAACAGAACTATAATTTTTACAAATGTATAAATTAATAAAATTAGCCGTGTGGTATCCGGCTCAATAGAATAGTACCACCCTCTTTTCTTACCGAGGTGTCGTAAAAGGCGACTAAGGTAAGTCGACCCGCCGTGTGGTATCCGGCTGAGTAGAATTGACCAACCTCATTTCTTACCGAGGTGTCGTAAAAGGCGACTAAGGTAAGTTGACCCACCGTGTGGTATCCGGTTGAGTAAAATAGACCACCCTCTTTCTTACCGAGGTGTCGCAAAATACGACTTAGGTAAGTTGACGTCAGGCAGGCGGCCGGTCGTAAAAACGCAGCCAAATCATGTTACAGCATGTTTATAACATGTTGTGCCGACCCCACTTAGGGTGGGATAAGGGCAGGAGGATGATGTATAAATTAATAAAATATTATATTTATATATATATATATATACAGGGTGTTTGGAAGGTCGACGCAAAGCTGCAAACAGGAGCTAGTATAGACTATTTAGAACCATTTAAACTAAACTTATGTTAGGCGAAGTGCGACTATTTTTTTTTTATAAAATTTTAAAGATTTTTGAAGAAAAATCCGAAGTTATGTCATTATTTGCTAATAATCGGCCATTTTGAAGCCAAAGTCAATTATTTTTTATTTTATTTTATTAAACTAATGTGTAAACAGTGTAATAAAACATGATTAAGGTATCTGTGTTAAGAGATATTTTTTTTACAGATATTTGAAGTCAATCATTTCTTCTAAGATCAGAGAGAGCTGATTTTTGATGGCATTTAAAAAAAAAATAGATTGTGCTTTTTTAGTTCAAACATTTTATTAAATATGCCTGGTCATTGTTCTTTATTTTGAGGTATCAACTATGCGGATAGCCCGCAAATTATTGAAATTAAGATCTACAAACTAAATTGCGAGAGAAAATTAAAATTTATAGGCGAAGTAATTAAAACAAAATTTTAATGAAAATCATTTATTTTTCGTGTTCAAAATGTCCGCCGCGGTTTCTAACACAAGCACGGGCCCGACTTCTCACTTCTGTTGTCGTTATCTTTAACTTCATTTCCACTTTCATCGTCGCGAACGCTGAATTAATTCTGTCAATTAATTCTTCTTTTGTGTTTATTTCCACATTTGTGTATACTAGCTCCTTAGCCCGGCCTTAAAATCAGCTTTCTCTGATCTTAAAAGAAATGATTGACTTCAAATATCTGTAAAAAAAATATCTCTTAACACAGATACCTTAATCATGTTTTATTACACTGTTTACACATTAGTTTAATAAAATAAAATAAAAAATAATTGAATTGGCTTCAAAATGGCCGATTATTAGCAAATAATGACATAACTTCGGATTTTTCTTCAAAAATCTTTAAAATTTTATAAAAAAAAAATAGTCGCACTTCGCCTAACATAAGTTCAGTTTAAATGGTTCTAAATAGTCTATACTAGCTCCTGTTTGCAGCTTTGCGTCGACCTTCCAAACACCCTGTATATATATATATATATATATATATATATATATATATATATATATATATATATATATATAAATAAACATATATTTACTTACAGTTTATAAATATAAAAACAATCCATAACTTTCCTTTAAAATTACTAATCAAACAATTCTATGATTAGTCATAGTACCTAATATTTATCATCAGTATTTGATATCATTACCTATTATGATATCAAAGCCGTGTGTTATCCGGCTGAGTAGAATAGACCACTCTCATTTCTTACCGAGGTGTCGTAAATAGCTACTAAGGTAAGTTGAATTACCATGTGGTATCCGACTCAGTAGAATAGAACACCCGCTTTCTTACCGATGTTTCGTAAAGGCGCGAAAGTTAAGACCTATCGTGTGGTATGCGACTGAGTAGAAAGTCCACCCTCATTTCTTACCGAGGTGTCGTAAATGGCGACTAAGTTAAGTTGACGTCAGGCAGACGGCCAGTCCTAAAATACCTAGCCAAATCAATTGACAACATGTTTATAACACGTGCCGACCCAACTTAGACGGAATGGAATGGAATGGAATAAGGGCGGCAGAATAATGATGATGCCTACTATAATATCAAGTCCTGCGGGGATATTTTAAAACGATACCCTTAACATAGACCTTTATTATAAAGATTAGCTTTTACCCGCCACTTCGTTCGCGTGGACTGTTGTCGCGTAATAGATTGGCACTTTTTAATGTTATCCTATTCCTGCAGAATTAACAGGATTTCGATAGCCTAACATATAGGCTATACCCGGTAAGGCCCCTGTACGTAAGGAACAATTATGCCAAGTTTCATCAATATTGGTTCAGCGGACTCGCCGTGACAGAGTAACAAACATTCATCCATACTCGCAAACTTTTGCATTTATAAAATTAATAGGATAGGATATTATGATGTTATACACAACCTTTAACTAGGACAAAAACTCCTTTATTATTATTTGTATACATTATTTTATAATACATTTTTCTTGTAATCGAGCTATAGCAGTTTCTTTCTCAAGTTTATTTGTGGTTAATGTTTGTGCATTGTGATTTTTATTAACTAAGTTGCCTTCACTCTTCAGTTGTGTTTACGCCGCGGCACCGCACGACTGTGCGACACGCTCTATTGCGTTTGCTTCTTAGTCACGGCCTAAATTATTAAATTATTATAAGTAATTTAATTAACTGTTATTTGTAGCCGTTAAATACGAGAAAGTTGCGTGATTGTTTCTTAAAAATGAATTATTTCGAAGTATCCGTAAAAAGTGGTGCAATTAGTTTTTAAATCTTGTGTGCAAGGATTAGGAAAGTTAATCAGTTGTAGTCTAGATATAAGAGAGAAGATATTAAACGATGCAAAATCGATGCATGTATTAGTTTAAACACCTTGAATTGCAATGTAATAAAGTTCTAATCTGTGATGAGAGTACTCATCTAAAATTCGTTTACACAATAATTTCGCGAGTCAGAAACCTTGAGATATGTTTAATTCTCTTCAAAACGAACGTACGAATTGAGAAAATACAACTGCATAGAGATATTTCTGAACAATTGACAGTGATAGATTGCGGCATTTGAAAACAAAAATTATCTATTTATTTATGTCGTTAATGTTTGGATTTGTCAGTGTCAAATATAGATTCCAAAAATAATAAAATTTGGTTGTCTTTTGACTGTTGTTTATCTTAACAATTTTAGTGTAATGTTGTAATTCTTATTCGCCTTATACTATTATTTTTCTTTTACCTATCGTTTATTTTATTTTAATAGGTCGAGTTATTTGGTCTGTTTTTATGTATTTATTTGAGTGAACTCATCACTAATATTATAAATGGAAAAGTCTGTCTGGTACGCTTTATGGCTTAGTTGCTGGACCAATATTAATGAAATTTAGCGGAATTAAAACTTATACACCAGCCTAACATAAAGGATTAAAATGAGAGAAAATTTCCCATTTTTACAGACATATTGCATTGTTGAGGGCACTTTAACGCTTAAGTTAGTGCTAACGTGTTCGCAGGTACCAACAGTTACAAATAAAATACCTCGAATGATTTATACGACCGGAGATATGGTTGTTAAACAAAATATAAATAGGCAAAGAAATACTCTGTGTCAAGGCGCCTTATTTTAATATAATACACTAAGCTTTGTCATGATATACTTATATTAATAAAGTAATTGTTCTGCAGATACATACTGCATTATATAACTGAATCTCCTTGACGTAAATATAATAACTTATCATTCGGGGTGTGTTCGTCGAACCATAGTTGACTGCGTTTCCGTTGTTTCTGTGGAAGGCCTTCGACAAATTTGTCGTACAGATAATAATCAGTTATCGTAACAAGAAACTATGTATTGCATTTATTAGTTACGTATTTGCTATTGTTTCTGCACATAATAGCTACTTATATAAGTTTTTGTTATTTTCATTGACTACATAAGTAATATTTTAAAGATGCGAAAGTACTGGAATTAAATGGTTTAACCTAATTATTACGTATAAATATAAAAAAAAAATATGTACACACTTCCTTGTAACAGAATTTAGTGGCAATATATTTTTCTATATTTATAAAAAGATCCCTTATAGACTCCGAAACGGTTGGAGCGATTTTAATGAAATTTTTAGACAATCTTTTGATTGACATAACAGATAATCCTGTGAAGTTTGGTGACGAAAAAATGTTCCAACATATTTTTTTAATATGTTGATGACAATTTTTGCTTCGAGTAGACGTCGAAACCAGTCTGAAGCCACAGCAACGTGTCGCTGGGCCGCTAGCAAATAATAATAAAAAAACAATATAAAATTCATTATTTATTTATTTAATACATTTGCTTGGAACATGGTTATGAGGTTAACCCGCCGTGTGGTATCCGGCTGAATAGAATAGTACCACCCTCATTTCTTACCGAGGTGTCGTAAAAGGCGACTAAGGTAAGTCGACCCGCTGTGTGGTATCCGGCTGAGTAGAATAGTCCACCCTCATTTCTTACCGAGGTGTCGTAAAAGGCGACTAAGGTAAGTTGACCCACCGTGTGGTATCCGGTTTAGTAGAATAGACCACCCTCTTTCTTATCGAGGTGTCGTTCAATACGACTGAGGCAAGTTGACGTCAGGCAGGCGGCCGGTCGTAAAAACGCAGCCAAATCATGTGACAGCATGCTTATAACATGTTGTGCCGACCCCACTTAGAGTGGGATAAGGGCAGGAAGATGATGATGGTTATGAGGTTAACAAATTTAAAAAACAAAAGTATTCTCATGCTCTACCAATACTCTGGCATGCAAAGCTTATGCTAAGTTGTACAATAATTAAATATATTACAAGACAGCGCGAAAATTCATTAGGGTCTAAAAAGATCATGGTTAATTTGAGTAGGTGTCTTAGGCATTGAGATATTTACTTTCTATATTTATACAAAAACGCCATGACCTCTTGTCTATTAAAACACCATCAGTTGGATATCTCTAAATATCTTATCTTAAATTATATTAAATATTAATTATGTTTCACAGTAGGTATACAAACTTACTGGTTGGCTGGAAGAGATTTCAATTCGGGAATAAGCCCGCCTTTGCAAATTGTTGTTTTTTTATTTTTTTTTAAATTAATGCAATAAAAAGATTACATACAAACAAACAAACAAACAAACAAACAAACAAACAAACAAACAAACAAACAAACAAACAAACAAACAAACAAACAAACAAACAAACAAACAAACAAACAAACAAACAAACAAACAAACTTCTAAATAACATTCATACAAACAAATTAATAATCTACGAGTAGAATGCTTCAAATAATATATTGATACGAGCACATAATGGATTAATATTATATTTTTAAATATTTTATATTTTTATTTTTAAAGTGGTTTTATTAATAGTAAAATAGTATGTCAAACATACCTAATACAAGTATGTATGTGACTTTGTTAATTGCATTAATCCAACAATGTAATGCAAACAGCATAAATTGTGCCTTAGGTAGTATTCAACCTTGTCCATCCATAGGATAATTTTCTTATTGAGAACGTTGTGGGGAATGCAATAATTTGCCAAACATATTTATCATCATTTTCCTGCCCTTATCCCACTCTAAATGGGGTCGGCACAACATGTTGTTACATGTTTTAGACAGTTATTTTACGAGCAGCCGCCTGCCTGACGTCAACTTACCTTAGTCGCCTTTTATGAAACCTTCATAAGATATGAAGGTGGTCTATTTTACTTAACCAGATACCACTCGGCGGGTCAATTTACCTTAGCCGTCTTTTATGACACCTCGGTAAGAAATGAAGTTGGTCTTACTCAGCCGGATACCACAGGGCAGTTGCCAAACATTTACTCGTATATAAGAAAAAAATGTAGACGGAAACAATCTAAGTATACCTACTTTCACATGGTGGATTGATGACTGTAAATGATATAGGTATATAACATGATGAAGTTACAAAATTCAAGTGGCATAAGAAGATCCCCAGGGAGTTAAGTTGGACTATGACGAAATTTTCGTTGTCGGATCAGTTAGTTCTGATTGCATTTATGTGCAAATACCGCTCACCATCTAGAAAATCGTGCCGTGTGCTTACGTTTTGCGATATACGGAATCTCTCTCGCATGATATTATCATTTCTTCACATGCTATTTACCTTCTATCTATAATTTGCACTGTTTTTATTCGCTTGAATGTAATTAGTTCGTTCCGTGGAAGTTTTTTTTAAAATTTAATATATAAAGAAGATTTCAATAATAGGAATATATAATACATAATAATAATACAATTTAAATTAAATATTAAAATCTTTAGGACATAAAATAATTCAATTTTTTTTTAATGTATAATAATATTTGCATGTCAGCTAAATGACTAAACATGTTGTTAATATTACTATATTATTAAACCTTTGTTACCATGTTTTTTACAAATAAATTAATTTGAATGTCGAATTCGAGATTTGTTTGTATTTACACTATGGAACATAGTAACAGTAGACTTTTTAGGCAATGTTCATTTTTACCTAATGATAATTGAACTAAATCCATATAACTCACAATTTTCGAAATGGATAATTCTGTCTGTCCGTAAAACAGCTAATCCGCTGGAGCAATATCGATGAAATTTGGTATAATTATACCTTACTAGTATCCCGCGGTTTCACCTGTGTAATTTTTTTTTAAACCATATTTTTAAATTTTTTATAAAGGATTATATATCCTATATTGCTCAGTAAAGATGCAGCTTCCAATGGTAAAATAATTTTTCAAATCGGTCCAGTAGTTTTTGTATGAAAATATTACAAACATACATACAAATTTTTCCCTTTTATAGTATTAGTATAGATATACTGGACTCATATATAGGATGTCAAAAATACCGTTTTTTCTCCAGGAATAGAAAAAACAGTAAATTACCTAATTGACGGTATTTTAACAGTAAAGTCACTAACGAAAATAAAATGCGAATGAAGTCGCGGGTATCAAAAACGATAAGCGTGCCTTTCATATGACATTAAATTATAGCAGTAACGTGATTATTTTAAGGTTTTTATTCACGCTTCGTGAGTTTTAGTATTTTATAATTAGATAGTAAAAAGCTTCAGATAAGCGGATTTCCAATGAATCATGCGGTCCTTAATGGGATATAGCATCTGGTGCATGTAGACTGCGAGGCCGTATTTAGTTAGCGGTGCGCGAAGGTCAAGGCTTCATCCGCACCAATGACCTGGTACAATTAGCTGGTTGATCATTAAACTATACAATCTAGTCTATATTATAAAGAGGAAAATTTTGTATGTATATTTGTTATGTTTTTACACAAAGACTACTGAACCATTATCTTCCTGCCCTTATCCCACTCTTAGTGGGGTAGGCACAATATGAAGGCACAACATGCTGTCACCTGATTTGGCTGAGTTTTTACGGTCGGCCGCCTGCCTGACGTCAACTTACGTATCGAACTTTGTCGTATCGAACGACACCTCGGTAAGAAAGAGGGTGGTCTATTCTACTAAACCGGATACCACACGGTGGGTCAACTTACCTTAGTCGCCTTTTACGACACCTCGGTAAGAAATGGGGTTGGTCTATGCTACTCAGCCGGATACCACACGGCGGGTCGACTTACCTTAGTCGCCTTTTACGACACCTCGGTAAGAAATGAGAGTGGTACTAGTCTATTCAGCCGGATACCACACGGCGTACGAAGACTACTGAACCAATTTCAAAAACCACCATTGGAAAGCTGCATCTTTACTTAGCAACATAGGCTATTACATTTTCAAAAAAATAGGGATCCGTAATAAAAATATAATAAACTGTAAAAATTAGTCATAAAAATGTATCTCGCGTGCACTGCGAAAACTATTTATGATAGAACAAAAATTTTTTTACAGTATTTTAGTAAGTCCGCGATATCATATATCCAAGTACTATAGTTATGCCAATATAACTACTTTTAGTGGACTTTCCACTGCCATGAGATCGGTATGTTCACTGGTGAAACCGCGGGATATTACTAGTTGTATATAAAGATGTAAATGACAACATACCTGAAAGGAATACATCGTTGCTTAGATATTAATAACGAAGATTTAAATCTATAAAATGACATAGGGGCTTTAATATTCCAATATTTATAAAGTTGTCTCTACAGGAAATGTCGTGCGTGGAGTTTTGTTTATAGATCTTTTTGGGGACTAAAGCTTAGGTTAGGTTGCAGTCGAAAGACTATATATGAATTAAAGGATATTACGCTTATAAGGCTCTTAAGTATGAGCTATTAATTTACGCCGATATCATCACAATCTGATATGAATTAGATATTGCTAGAAATAAGTTGATATTTTATTAATTATAACGGTAATAAATGCAACTTTGCAATGTGCAATTAAAATGCTCGTCGTTTTACGAATAAAAACCAAGTATTTATAATTATAAATAAACATTCTACAAGGAACGAATGAGCATTCTATCCATTTGTTTTATTATACGTCTTCTCATAAAAAATCTCATATTTAAGCATTTAATGAAATCTACTAGAATATGTACCTACTATTAATAAATGTTTATTTAGTGCTTACTACGATGTGTGAAGTGCGCGTTCGTTTCATCGCTTTTTATTTAGAAGCTAGTGAAATCGAAATGATGAAACAAGTGTTAGTGAAATGTAAAAATGTGTAAGTGTACATAATATGGATGAGTGGGAAGAAACGCCGATACCTCCACCGCGACTAAAGAAACGGGCACGGTTGACGTGCAAGGAACGGGAAAAGAGGACTGTTACTTGGGTACGCTATTTAAATCGTCTGTACATTATTTCATACTAGGTTTTACCCGCAAGTTCGTTCGCGTGGAGTGTTGTCGCGTAGTAGGTTGATAATAGATTGCGCGTTCTATTCCAGTAGAATTAACAAGATTTAGCCTATATGTTACCCCGGTGTATAAGGAATAATTGTGCCAAATGTCATCGATATTGGTTCAGCGGATTTGCCGTGAGAGAGTAAAAAATATACATCCATAGTCACAAACTTTCGCATTTATAATACTAGCTTTTATGTTATTTATTTTTATTTATTTATTTATTTATTTATGTACCACAAGTAAACATAAATTATTTAAATAGAAAAACGTGTACAAAGGAAATTATGATTTTTGAAAATATTCACGTTTATATAATAATGATTTAAAATTCTCACTGGTGCTCCTAACTGTAATACCGTATCTACAAGAAATTTAAGTATCAAATCGTAAATACCATGTTGCGCTAAATCTGTCTGGTACAATCTTTCCATCTGTTTTGGGTTACTACGTTTCTATCTCTGAGTTTAACTCTATCACCATCTTGTGAGACAGCGTGCGACTCCAATGTTGAATAATGATAACCTCCAATATTTGCGCGCTTTGGTATTAAAATTTAATATATATTTAAGCGCGAAGATCTATCTTTAAAATCGATGTGACAGTGTCCAAAAATAAATATATTTTGTTATTTACAAAATATATTTTTTTTATTTACATATAATTACTAATTGAGAATGTGTTAGTATGAAAAGGGCAATCTCGACATTTTGAGATTTATCGAACCTTAGTTGGCTATACCACGAAATACACAAATATGCCAGTATCATTAAGAAATAATATCGTATTGTTTATAGTATAATTAACATTTGTCTCTATAGAGCATCCTGATTTTATTATGAACTATACACATTTGGTATAGAAAAGTACATCTACTACGTACTTAGTTGGAAATCTAGACAAAAAAATTACAATCATTATACACAGTTCGCATTTTTTTACCGTCCAAGATAATCAGTTCACTTGTGCTTCACCATTGTGACTATTCGATAGCGGAGCACAAGGCTGACAGTCACACAAAGGCTCGCGAACAAACAGACAAAACACTGTAGATACCAGCATACATAATATGAAGCCGAGTGTTCACGAAGCGTTCACTTGAGTGAATAGATTGAAAGGCGCAAACACAGCGTGGGAACGTTCATGGAACGGTCTGAAGTACTTTGATAAATTCCATTACAAGAGCATCAAAATTTCGTTAAACCAACGAACAATAACAATATTCGCACGTTTTATTAGTCACAGTTATACAAGGATTAGTAAAATTGGTTAATATTTCAGTACTGTCATCACTCTGATAAAAGGCTGTGATGCAAAAGTTATGATAAAATTATTTGGTCAATTAACAGCTACGAAAAAATCAGACTATTGTTTGTGGTAATCATAGTTAGTGTATAGAAAGTGTATGCTCACGTCTTATTACATCGGAGCTAGAGTTCTTACTAGTTAGAAAGAGTTCTTGCTGCGATAATGCCGCAAAAATGGCTCATGAATAAGGGCCCCTATGGGCTTGAAATTAATCGGGCTCACCCGATAGAATAATACATGACTAGAGCTGTATATACTAGCTGCAAAAATCTTTATGTTTCTATTGCGCATGACAAGCATAAGCAGAACGTTTTAGTTAAATGGAATACACTTCAGTTCGATATGTTTTTGTCTTCTGACAAAAATAGGTCTCTGTTTCTCACATATGTGATATCGCGATGCTAATCCTAGTTATACTATTAACAGCTATGTACTACAATAATTATCAAGTTGTGTAACGTCTTCTTAAAAGATACCCTTACGCTTTACCTGCTTCAATTCGCACCACGCTTTTGCGCTACCCCATTTTATTGGGTAACGCTGTAAAAGTCGTTATCTTCATTGCTGAAGGTTGTGTCTCTTAAAGTCCTTGTAGTTCCTGAAAGGCTATTAAGGTATTGTAAATTAAAAAAAACATATTCCTCGCACTCAACGGCCTTGACGGTGTGACGATGTCCCGTCCCGTCTTGAGACTTGGTAAGGCTATAAGCTTATTATCAGTTTTCCCCAACTTACTATATACTGTTAGCACTCAAGGCCTTTACAGCGTTGGACGGGATTAGCTCAACGGGCGAGACAGATGTTGTAATATATTATTATACTCGTAGTTCTAAATGTGATTGAGGTCAATTCTCTTATAAAAGGTTGTGCACAACTAATTTCAGTACAATATTTAAACGATGCACTCTCTGTACTTGAAAATCTCAACCTCTTTGGAGGAAGAAAGGATTTAGTGGAATTTTTACCTACCCATATCCGTGTAGTTGGTATTTGGGCAAGCAGCATTAATTTAACATCATCGCTTCTTCAATAACATACGCGCAGATTTGGTTGATAATCCAAAAAATTTGATAGTTATATAATTTTAAAATGTTTACGCGTTAATTTGTAATTTGATATACAAACGAATTGTATTTATTTAAAAAAAATCTTTATAAATTGAGAATCAGAGATGATAATATAGTCTCACAACAGTTTAAATCATAAAGTTTAGACGTTTATGTTAACATAACGCTTTTATTTGGATTCCTAGATTTTTTTATGTCGCAACAATTATTGGCGACGGTTCTTAAAAGTATGTTATCGCTATGGAACAAAACGACTGGTTTTTTATACGAAAACTGGTATTAGTTGCTTATATCGGTCCAATTCATTTCATTAACCGTTTCTTTACCTACGTGCGTACAAGTGTTCTTATCATTGACTTCATAATGTGTGCTTGAGTTACTGTTTCTGTTAAGCACACCTGTTAAAGAATAACTATTATCAACATCAAACTGTTTGAAATACTATTTTACATTAAAGCAAAACGAATATTATACATAAAATGAGTTTTAAACATCATCATCTTCCTCCCCTTATCCAACTTTAAGTGGGGACGGCACAACATGTTATAAACGTGTTGTCACATGATTTGGCTACGTATTTTACGACCGGCTGCCTGACATCAACTTACCTTAGTCGTATTTAACGACACCTCGGTAAGATAGATGTTAGTCTATTCTACTCAGCCAGATACCACACGGCGGGTCTTCTTACCTTAGTCGCCTTTTACGACACCTCGGTAAAAAATGAGAAGGGTACTATTCTATTCGTTGGATACCACACGGCGTAAAATGTGTAATATATATAAAAATATAAATACACGCCAATATATAAAAAGCTATGATTTTCAATAACTTGATTAAAATTAATGTTTAAATATTTAATCGTGATTAAAAAATATAAGTATAATATTTCAGACACCCAGCCAATATAAGGATTTTCGTAAAGTCAATCTTTTTAATATCTTCATTTTATTAACAAATAATTCAAAATATTAAACTACAATAGATATACAATTCTAATTAACATTCACGTTCTTAATATGGAAGCCATGTCCAAGTGAAACGTTCCAAGACGTAGACGTAGACGTAGACGTAGTTCCCTGTTTCTTTATGCGTGAAAGCCACCTCTCTCCGTATTTCAAATTTACGCTCCTGTACCATACCGATCAAAAAACGCGGCATCCAATAACCAGCACGTCTTAAATACACTTAAGGCACACAAAGCCTTCATTTTAAATTTTTTTTTGTTGGAACGTCTCAATTTTTTCACGCCAGTCGTTCAAATCGATATTACAATTAAAATGTAATTAAGATATGAGAATGTGTGGGTTTATGTAAACATGTGTATAAGACTTGGATGAGTGTGAATTTGTAGATTAACTCTAAATGAACGTTGGCAGATTATGTGGCTTTTACTACTTAATTTTACTCTAATGTGATTTCTGATTATATTTACCGTTCCATTAAAATATTAGTTTGGTTTCTGCACGGAGTAGAATCCGTGACCCCGGCATCAATAGTAATAAAACCTGCATATATTGACATAATTCCTGTAATATGTCTAACTTATGCACTGAAGCGCCGTGATGTATCCTGGTCTAAACTCCAAATTTTCTTCCACTCCTCGGAGAGAATAGACCTTTGATTTTCTGACTAGCTGTGGGATAGTAGAAAGGCGTTACTATACATTACTAATACGACTTCGTTCGCATCGGATTCGGTGTTAAATTATCCTCAATTAAGTACTATAGTATTATTATATATTCTTGTAGGAAAAACAGTATTACTTTCCTACATATATGTTAGCCTAGAATATCAGCTTTAATCTTACCAAACTTTATCAATATTTCTCCATCGGATAATCCTTGAAATAACAAATGATAATACAAGTATTAATATTGTCCGCCGTGTGGTATTCGGCTGAGTAGAAAAGACCACCCTCTTTCTTACCGAGGTGTCGTAAAAAGCAACTAAGGTAAATTGACCCACTGTGTGGTATTCGGTTGAGTACAATAGACCACCCTCATTTCTTACTGAGGTGTCTTAAAAGACGACTAAAAGGGCGACGTCAAGCTGGCGGCCGATCGTAAAATATGTAGCTAAATCATGTAACAACGCTACTGAGCCCGATCCTGGGCATCTGCTTCCATCTACCAGGTTCGGGCAATTCAGGTATAATTGGAGAGCCCTTTATGTCCAGCAGTGGACTAAAGTGGGCTGATAATGCATGTAACATGTTTAAAACATGTCGTACCAACTCCTCTTAAAGTGGGATAAGGGAAGGAGAATGTTGATGATGAATACAAGTATAGATATTGTATTGTATATATCATTGTGACTCTATTAAAATACGCCGTGTGGTGTCCGGCTGAATATAATAGTTCCATTCTCATCTCTTACTGAGATGTTGTGAAAGGCGACTAAGGTAAGTCGACCCGCCGTGTGGTATCCGGTTTTTAAAATAGACTTTTTCTTACGGAGATGTCGTATAATACGACTAAGGTAAATTTACGTCAAGCTGGCGGCCGGTCGTAAAATATGTAGCTAAATCATGTAACAACGCTACTGAGCCCGATTCTGGGCTTTCTGCTTCCATCCACCAGATTCGGACTAAGTGGACTAAAGTGGGCTGATAATGCATGTAACAACATGTTTAAAACATGTCGTGCCGACGTCTCTTAGAGTGGGATAAGAGCAGAAAAATGATGATGATGAATACAAGTATAGATATTGTATTGTATATATAATTGTGACTATTAAAATAATAACATTTCCAGGGGCCGGAAACATGGGTCGGCGTGCGGGCACTTCGCGCCAGCTCTGGCGGTATCCTGGATCCAGATGACCGCGTGAGGGACGTCGCTGACGACCGGGAAACCCTTACCGCGGAGTGTACGAATCAAGCACCTGCAAGACCCGCACCAGCAGATGGCGCCAGTGGATCTTCAGCCGGTACCGCCTCGCCCGATATGTTTCGGGTAAGTCTTAAAAGCCTTCCATGTTATTCAGTTCTAACTTTAACGATGCGATGGGGCTGATTGTGTTCCACATTTATAATTCGAATTGGAACGAATATGAATAATTTTTTCCATTTTTTTTAGTTGACTATATACTGTATACTATATACTCATTTCTTACCGAGGTGCCGTAAAAGACGACTAAGGTAAGTCGATTCGCCGTGTGTTATCCGGCTGAGTAGAATAGACCAACCCCATTACTTACTGAGGTGTCGTAAAGGCGACTAAGGTAAGTTGACTTCAGGCAGGCGGCGGTCGTAAAAACGCAGCCAAATCATGTGTCAGTATGTTTATAACATGTTGTGGCGACCCCACTTAAAGTGGGATATGGGCAGGAAGATGATGATACTGTTAGCCCTAACCGCTATTACAGCGTCACCGGGCGGGACGGGCGAGCGCAGAAGCATCGTCGAAGTTGCGAAATGGGGAGAGTAGAGCGCAGAAGCTCTAATAACGTCGGGGAACGTCGTCCTAAGGGTGCCTCCTGTGAGGCCGGACCACGGCTTAGGGCGACGTGTAGTGGAGGGCTAATACTATGACGATTAGTCATCATGGCGTCGGGAGTATGGCGACAAAGCACAGAAAAATAAAAAAAACACATTTGACATAAAGATACATAAGATATACTATACAGCCCTTGCTTCAAATTTTAGCTGATTACCCTTTTAAAAATAAATTAAAAAATTATAAATCCTATTTTAAAGTTACCTACCTATATAATTTCATCTTGTGTCATGATGACTATTCACGAGCTTTCTTAAAAGATTTAAATGATAATAAAAACCACATTACGCGATTAAAGATCATGATTCAAAATTGTATTAAAGATGAAAAGGTATTTACAAATCTATTATCATACCTTACTCAGTAAACTCTTATAATAAATACTTTACTCAGTAATTGTGTACAAAAGAGACAAAAATATAGAAAAAAAGTATTGATAAAATTCATTTCATCCCTGATATTTAATATTTGAAAAGGGCTTACTTGATATATTCAAACAGCTAGTAAATAATAAAATAATATACTAATTAATGATTATGATTTTTATGTCTTTGAATAATAAGATGCACGACGCACTCTAAAATGTCCCTTAAATGCCTATTTTTCACCAATTTGGTTAATTTATTTAAAACAACAATATATTACTTAGGTATAGAAGTTATATCAATGCTAAATTATTTACTATTTTAATAGTTACTATATTAAATTACGCTATTGCTATACAAATCATACGCTCTTAAACGCTGGCTGTGTTTTTGAAGGAAAATCCCTAAGATGCGCGACAATTGAGCCAAACCTAGGGTTGCCACCTGTACTATATTATATAGTATCGTACTATATTTCAGTTAATTGTACTATATATTATAGAAAAACAATATAGGACAAAAAATACTATATTTTTATCGCTAATTCATTTGTCACGCTTTTTTTTAATCATTTGTGTGTGGAACAAAAATATTTTTAAAATCATTTCCTTTCTTCTCTCTATTCCTGCAACTTCCGCTTTTACCGAAAGAATTATTTCCGTCATGAATGTGAAATGGAGAGAAGAAAGAAATAGAGCATCTATTAATTTAATCAAAAATGGGTTGTTAATTTTCTTTAATATAGACTTGCTCAGATGGCTATAATTATTTCAAAAATAATAGAACCTTGATGGTTTGATGAATAAATAATCATGAAAAATAAATAATGATTGCAATTAGATGTGAACTATTTTTTTCCTGAATTTCCTAAGAGTATTATATTTTGGTTTAAAAAGAAAAATACCAATTTTTTTTCTTCAAAAAAAAGGTGGCAACCCTAGCCAAACCTCTGCTCACCCGAGGCAATCTGTGATTTAATTTTTTTTACAATTTCACGTAAATTCGTAGTAAATCTATTTTTGTTCACTATTTAAACAATATTATAATGAAAAATATTACCTAATTATGGATTAGGCTGAATAATTGAAAACCATCGTGTAGTATTTTGTTTAAAAAGAAAAAAAAATCGCGCGGGAATATAAAATCCATTATTTGTTGCGACTTGTCGAGACATGATATCGTGATTTGTACTAACCGCATTCTAATTCTTCTAAATAAATAAATCATTTCGTAATATGAGGTCAAAAAGGAAACATATAGATGTATTATTTTGTAATTACAAAATGGGTCAGTGTTTTTCGAGTTGTTTATGTGTCAAAAAACTGGAGAAGGTAAATATTTAAAACTTATCATATTAGAAGTTAGACATATTTAGAAACTATAGGTTGTATGATTTAAACTTATTATGAATGATAACTTTTATAATGCTCTAATATTTGGCAAGATTAACTAAAAAATTATAATCAAGGGACGTAATCGCGTATAATATTTTAAACATGTAACTACTACTATGTACTTGTATACATTATTTAGGAGTGTTATTTTTAAAGATTTCATTCAATTTCTTTATTTTTATTGAATTATGAATTTTCTTTATTGAGTACAACTATTAAATATATTAATAACATACCTAACAAAACTTTACGTTAGTTTTTTTTTTTATTTTATTTAAGTAGTTACATAAAATCTTAAATGATATTGTAATATTCGCCATAGCATAAACTTAAAACAACTTAGTTTTCTTACATACATATTTTTGATTTTCGAATTACGAATTTCGACTATCATTTTAATTTAGGTATATAGTTACTCCAAAACAAAATTTTGGGTTAGATTACCGAGGGGCAGAACTAAACCAATAGAAACCAAACATTAATTGATTATCAAAATCGTTTTTTGAAGATTCCTTTTTTCTTTTGTATTCTTTTATAGTTAGTTACCTTAACGCCGTGTGGTATCCGGCGGAATAGAATAGTACCACCCTCATTTCCATTTCGATACCGAGGTGTCGTAAAAGGCGACGAAGGTAAGTTGACCCACCGTGTGGTATCCGGATAAGTAGAATAGACCACCCTCTTTCTTACCGAGGTGTCGTAAAATTAAAACTTAGGTAAGTACTAAGTTGATGTTAGGAAGGCGGGTGGTCGTAAAATAAGTAGCCAAATCATGTGACAACATGTTTATAACATGCTGTGCCGACCCCACTTAGAGTGGGATAAGGGCAGTAAGGGCAGAAATGATGAAGATGCGTTACTTACCCTACCTTACCTAAAGATTTGACAATTCAAAAACACTTGTTTACAAGTTTGCATGAATAAAGAATATTTTGAATTTGAATTTGGACACTACAGAAAAGACTTAGTTCTAAACCTAAATTTTGGTAAATAAGTAATTTAAAAAGTTATTTTGTTTCTGGCTAACCTATAAGGTTTCAGGGCTAGCTAACATTTTTTAAGCAGTTTAAAAAAAATGTTTCGCAGTCGTAATTTTTTTTAAATATTAACTCAGTAACTAGTATCTCGTATCAATAGTAACTCATTAGCCGTGTGGTATCCGGCTAAGTAGAATATTACCACCCTTATTTCTTACCGAAGTGTCGTTAAAGGCGACTAAGGTAAGTCGACCCGCCGTGTGGTATCCGGCTGAGTAGAATAGACCACCCTCATTTCTTACCGAGGTGTCGTAAAATACGACTAAGGTAAGTTGACGTCAGGCAGGCGGCCAGTCGTAAAACGCAGCCAAATCATGTGACAGCATGTTAATAAAATGTTGTGCCGACCCCACTTAGAGTGCGATAAGGGCAGGAGGATATATATATATATATATATATATATATATATATATATATATATATATATATATATATATATATATATATATATATATATATATGTATATTAAAATCGTAACTCATCAGTCTTTCAATAGTATCAAAATCTGCTTTGGATATTAACGGTTTGTGGTTTTCAAATACTTTCAGAGATAATTTTACGGATGATGAATCCAATCAAAAGTATAGCGAAAAAAGATAGAAAAAGTAATCTTTTCCACTGATTGTTCTATTGATTGTTTATTTGAATATTTTTTCAACTTCAAATAAACGTTCTCTATTCAGCTGATTGTAAAAATGAATGCTTGTCTGTCCTTTATAGACTCCGAAACGGGCTAGACCGATTTTAATAAAATTTTCAGACAATCTTTAGAATTACCCAGAATTATCCTGTAAAGTTTGGTGTTGGATCAGAGCATTTTTTTAACAACGCGTGGCCGTACAGCGAGTTATCTTTAAAATTTGTATTTAATTTTATTAGTAAATTTTCTGTTATACTTATAGAAGCAGAAAAAGGTGAATTAATAAATTAAAAACTTACATATTAAATGCA
The DNA here is from genome assembly GCA_947086495.1 of Morpho achilles. Taxonomy (NCBI): domain Eukaryota; kingdom Metazoa; phylum Arthropoda; class Insecta; order Lepidoptera; family Nymphalidae; genus Morpho; species Morpho achilles. The sequence continues at coordinate 7,993,846 of CAMTZB010000019.1, read as the reverse complement.
GATCATTTCCTAATTACTTTAATTTTATGAAGGGCTTTTTTACACAATAACAGTTATGAAACAATATCGTTACCTAAACAGTAATGCAATGTAAACATGTAACGTTGGTTAGGGCGAACATTGAACAAAATAACTTGATAAAATTATTTAATCTGCTTTTAATTTACCTCTTTACCTATATCGCTACAGTTATATTTCATAAATTAAAAGTTTCGTAACATCACATTATTGGCAAATAATTTATGACCAATGTCTTATATCCTATTCTTCGTTTGAATCCTATTACCGAACAGTAAACATTTTAAAGGTAACCACTAGTTATAATATTTAATTTTGGCCTACAACGCGTCAAGGACATGCCACTGTTGCGTGTAAATATAAAAGATTTGAAAAAATGATAAGAGATTATCCGACGGATAGTGACCGATGGAACCTAAAGAATGTTTACTTTTGCAATTTAAGTACTATGATTTTTCGGAAGTGACTGTGAAGAAGCCAGTCTCTAAAGATTTCGCGGCATATTTGTTAATATGGTGGGTTAAGCTCAAATCCCTTTTGCAAGGAAAAAAGAGATCATTCTAAGCAAAGTCTTAAAAAATAGTCGGTACTTTTAACACTTAATTAAATTCAAACGACAAATTATTCTTTATTCAAATCAAATACAAACCTTAAATAAGACAAAATACTGCCAAAGTCATTGCTCAATTAAAATAGGACGATGGATAAATTTTATGCCAATATTTATAACGATTTTTTTTGGACACTTACACACTCGGTCGTCCGTCCTCAAAGAAATTTAATACTTGTGTTACGGGTGAGAGACAACTGGTGAATATATACATATATACTTTTAAATACATACTTAAATATACACCCAGGCTCAAAGAACCAACAAATTCTTTTTATAGAACACTAGCTTTTACCCGCGCAACTTCGTTCGCGTGGACTGTAGTCTTGAAATTAGGAGAAGCTTTTGTCACCATCCAAACCTTCAAATATCTCCATCACAAAAATCAGATCGATCCAGGAAGAATTAGAGGGATTTATCGTTTGATCAAGAGCTTAATATGATAATTTTACTAAATAACCCGTACTTACATGAAATATATATTAAAATAGCTCAGTAAAAGGAGTAAAAAAATTTCATATACATCAAAAAATTCATAATGTTTTTCTGATATTGTAATATCTCTAACAATATTATAAACTTTTAATGGGAACGTGCTAAAAAACTTATTTAATAATAACATTTATACGTAACGAATCAACTGTCAAATTGTTTTTTTTTAATTACCTATACGTACGGCGCTGGATTCCAACGTTTTTAGTATAAATACGAAAAATTAAATTTAAATTATATTTTGTTAACATAATATTTTAAAATAGGTATCGGAAAAAATATTAAACTTGACTTTATTAACTGTAATGACTTTTCAAATATTAAAAATGGTGTTTAGAAATAAAATATTTTTTATTAGCCGTATGGCCTAATTTCTATGGGATTCAATAAAATAAAACTTCCCAATACATGTCAATTAATAGCTATTTATTTTGTACTTGTTGCCATAGACTACTAACTAAAGACCCTTTAAGAATGCGTTTTCTTGAAACGTCTGTTTTTTTGACAACAAAAATTATATATGATTAAATTTTACTTGAACTTAAATGATTATAGCTTATTGTTATATTTTTACCAGAAATCCTATCGTTTTAATGTGTTATTATGGTATTTAGCTAGTAATTGTACTTGTACATAACCTCAAACTATAATAAATAAATATTAGATAAAATAATAATTGATACTACGATAACAAATATTTTTCTATTTAACAACACTAAAATTATTACTCTTGTCTGGGCCAAAAGATGTTACATACATCATTCTGGCGGTCTCTTTTTTTTAAATATTTTTCTCCGGTTTATGAAATAAACAAAACCGAAATATTAAAAAAAATATATAATAACTTTTTTGAAGATTTTTATACATCACCCCGATATATAAACATTAATTTTGCCAAATTTCATCTATATTGGTTAAGCGAATTGACCATGAAAGCGTTACAAACAGACGTTCGCATTTATAATATTATTAGTTTATTTATTTTACTGAATAACCCGTATTATTTATATTAATAATTCATTGTTATTACAATGTTAAATTTTCTCAGTTAAATTTGTCCAGTAAACGAATAAAATAAAATAAAATATAAATACTCTTTAAAGATAACTCTTTTGACGTAAGCCGAAAAACTTGGAATCTAAATACTTCGTAAATACAGATTTGACTTGATTTTGACACATCGTAAATAAAAATTAGTTCCATAGGTTTATTATAGATGGCGTTTTGAATGTCATTCTATTTAATTCCTCCTGAATTTAATTCCTGTTGAATTAACAGGATTTATATAGCCTATATGTTACCCCGGTATATAAGGAATATTTATGCCAAATTTCATCGATATTGGTTCAGCGGATTGGCCGTGAAAACGGAACCGACAGACAGACAGACAGACAGACTTTTCCATTTATAATATTAGTAAGGATAAGGATGTAGGCCCATAGTTGAAGACAAGATCACTACCGACTCCGCCAACGAGTCAGTCGGTTATTCACAAGTATAAAAATAAAACTTTAAGTTCTTAAACCAATACATGTGTTTGTTACACCAATAAAAATGTATAGTATATACTTGTACCTATACCTTGACAACCTTGACTTAGTAACATAACCTTTTGATAGGGGGGCGGTGGTGTTGGCGGCAGTATGCGAGTGCCAAACACTGATTCGTGCGTCGAGGTCGGCGCTGCTGACCTGGAGGATGGTGCTAACGGGTTACAAGTGCGACGAGGAAGTGAGCCAACGTTGCATCAGGACACACTACCTCCGCAGAGACAGGTAATAAATGTTGCTTTGTTAATCACTTGGCGCCATTATTTTTCTCACGTACATCTTCAAAGCAAGTATGTCCAGATAGGTAAGTTACTTAAGTGTGCTTGGCTTGCTTGGCTCCAACGATTTTCATGAAATTCAGCATGTAGAGGGTCTTGGAGGAAAAAAATCTATCTAGCTAGGTTTCATTTAAAAAAAAATGCTAAAATTTTGAAAAGAATGTAAATGATATTTTAGCTGTCATTTGTTAAGTTGTGATAGCTCAGTGGGTGGCTTACCGAGCATGACTCGGTCACCCGGGTACTATTAGTATATATGAGGCTATGGGATATATATACTTCGCTTATCTATATTTTCGGCTATATCTATATATCGGCTGTGGTGGTAGCCCAGCGGTAACACCGTGCGACTCTTTCGATTAAGTCATGGGTTCAAACCTAAGCAGACTACCTCTAGAGATATGTGTAATCTAACAATCCGCATTGGAGCAGCGTGGTAGGTATTAGCCTTAGCTGAATAGGCCTCTTCTCTCAAAAAATGGAGAGAGAAGCTTATTCAGCAGTGGGATAGTAATAGCTACTTACCTATATTTTTTTTTATTTTTTATCTATCTTTATCTATATTTTTATTCCAGGTTACAGACCAGACGAAACGTTGGTCGGCCGCAGTAGTCTGCCGGGACGACAGTAGCCGAGTGACGCACAAAGTGCATCCTTTGGACGGCCGCCCGCCCGACCCGGCACCCGACCGCCATGGACAACATTTCCAGAGGCAGTCCAACCGCCTGTCTATGCAGTTCTCTGGACAGGGGTGAATATATAACATTCTCGTAACAGACTAATTCAATACATCACAGCAGTTTAAAAACACTATTAAGGAGAGGGTGATACAGAAAGCCTACTATACTGTTGAGGATTTTTTGGACGATCAGAATGCGTGGATGTAGATATTGTTCCTGTACAAGATAGAAACGATTAAAAATAACTAGTATTAACAAAAAAATTTTTAAAAGAGCAACCGCCGAGTTTTCTGCTAACTCTTCTCGGTAGGAACAGCTTTCCGAACCAGCAGATTACTGCTGTGATTTTGAATTGTCAACTCTAGTTGACGATTCAAATCACTTGTTTACAAGTTTATTTGAATAAAGAATATGTTGAATTTGAATGTTGAATGGTCTATCGTGTCGTTTAGATGACACCAGCTTTAAAAAAAATATATTTTCGGTCGGGCGCAAAGCTCGGAAATGAGGTCGACAATGAAATCCTTCGTCTTCATTCATAAATATAAACAAAATTCTAATTTCTAATTAAGATCTGAGATTGTTAACCTATAAAAACCTTCGTTATGAAATTATTTTGTATTTTGTAATAGTATCTCATAATGGAAATATAAATATTACAGAAGCGGCGTATGGTTAGATGCGGCTGAAAAAGTTCAAATATATGGCAGCAAGAGTCTTCCAAGAGATGCAAGGAAAGAACCCTTGGGTCAGGACACGCCAAACAACGACCAGAACCATAGGTAAATTAAAATTGTTTGTAAAACTGGACTGAACTGTTCTTGTAACAAACTGGAGACAGTATAACAGAGAGATCTAGAATAGTGATACGCTTATAAATATCTTCTTCTTCTTGAACCGAAAGACGTCTACTGCTGGACATACTCGTAGTTCACTTCATTAGTAATCCACAAAACACAATCTTGTGCCGCTTATATTTAGCGGGTCCTTGCGACCCTTTTGAGGTTGTCACTTCACCTCGTCTACCCTGCGAATTCCCTGCGTCTTATAAATATGAATTTTTCGTATCAAATATAAATGTTTACGGGAGCTATTTGTTTCGTGCACATTTAGATTGACGAATTCTTTAGTCCGCCCAAGGAGTCTAATATAGGTCAACAAGGAACAAAAAAAAACCAAATCGGAAGCTAATCGCCATTTCACAGAGGATTTCACAAAACCGATCAATTTTGTAAAATTCTCTTATAGATCTCTACATATTTCTTAACTTACTCCTATGCGATAAATAAGGAAATAAAATAAGGACCTTATTCATGATGGTGGTATAAGGTTGTCTTTTAATTAATGCCCTTGTTCATGACAGTGTTATAAGTTTGTGTTTGGTTAAGGTTAATTTGTTACCCGTCAAACCTAAACCCTTAATATTATGACTTTGTTATTAGGGTGGAAGACATGCTTCGATGGGTTTCTGGAGTTAACAATGTGGCAAACGTTCATCCAGTACAAGAGAGACCGCTAGATCTTTTACCGGAAGGTATATTAATTACTATTTTGTGTGTATATATGTGTGTAATTCACTTTATATTCATATTTACGATTCAATTTTAGTATCTGTTAAGACTCAATGATATGATGAATATTTGTAATTATTTTACATTAATTACGATGGTAAGAAAGAACCCCTTTAAATTTGTCGAAATGTTTTTTCTTTGTGCAAACAGACAGACCTAAAATAGACATAAACTTATGATACCTATGTTGTGTCTCCAGAAATTGTTTAAATCATTTCCGAGTCGAGTTTACGTTGCTATAAATCTCACATGAATTTCAGGATAGGTTTCGAATATACTTTGAATTTAAAATGTGTAATTCCATTCTAATAATAAATACAATCCAATATAAAAACCTTGTATTGTTTTAATGCTCTGAGTTCGTATTCTTAGTTTTCAATATAAATTACATCTCAATCAATCTCAGTTCAATCTGTTCCTAAATGTTTGTGTTAGTAAAACATTCGAGGTTAAATCACGTATATTAATCCTTTCTACATATAAAAACACCTTATTAAATTTATTTGTTCGTCTTATAGGTAATAGCGAGCGGGCGATATCAGGTATGGAAGTTCCTGTCAGTCCGAGCAGTAAGCCCATAACGGGCGCCACACAAACCGTCTCAGTCACCCTCGTGAAGGGGGAAAAGGGGCTCGGCTTCACTATCACCACAAGAGACAATCCCACCGGAGGACACTGCCCTATTTATATTAAGAATATTTTGCCAAAGGTGAGTTTTTTAATACTGATTTATATAATTTATAGAATTAGGCGTTACTTTGCATAATACATAAGTAATAATAATGTAAATAAAAACTAAGAAAAATATATTTTCTATTTTACTTCATCGCGGATTATAGAAAAATAGTTTTATTATTACTTTTGTACTGATTTATATCTCGGGCTTCAAAACATATGGACGTACAGAAAATATATTAAACTCCTTTAAAGTCAATTTTGATCCACTTGGAACGGACAGGTTTAATTTATCAAACATTGTACAGTTATCAAGAACCGGTGACAATACAACAATTTGATGAATTTGTCTCTTTTTTAAAATATCCATATTGGAAAAATCTGCGCCATTTTCACGTTCAGAAAAATTTGAAATTTTTTTTACACTTGCTCAACAAGTGGATAATTAACTTAACGTAAAATTACTTTAACACAAAGAAATAAAAAATGAAAAATAATTTATAGTATAAATAGAATAGAGGGGTATTGCCTTATTTACTTTACCTTATATCTTTGGTCAGAGGAGCTGTGGTAACATCGTGCGACTCTTTCGAGGAGGTCACGGTTTCGAACCCGGGCAATCACCAATGAGTTTTTCAGTAAAAACTTATGTGTCTAATTAATAATTCCAATTTATCGCTTTTCGGTGAAGGAAAAACATGGTAAGGAAACCTGCATATGTCTAGAGATTTCTGGAGATATGTCAAACCTACCAAGTGGCACTGGAGCAGCGTGGTAGGTCTTAGCACCAATCCATCCAAGAGAGGAGACCTACTCTCAGCATATACGAAAAAAAACAATCGGGAAAGGTGCCAGACATAAAATAGTCATTTTATAATTTCATACTACCTTGTAAAAGTTGTTTGCATGATTGAATGTAACGAGTTTAATGGTATTAGCTCCAATCCATCTCTCCAATAATGGAGAGAAGAGGCCTATCCCAGCAGTGGGAGAGTAATAGGCCGCTACTTTACTTTTTTGTTTGGTCAGGGTGCTGCAGTGACCGACGGGCGGTTGCGAGCTGGTGACCGGCTGGTGTCAGTGAACCAGGTGGCAGTGGCGGGGCTCACTCAGCAACAAGTGGTAACTCTGCTGAGGAACACGCCGACGGACGCCGCTGTAGACATCGTCGTCGAACGACCGAGCTCCCACCGGATGCAGGTATTTTGTGACATTTTATGTAATCATAATGCGTCATCCCCTTAATTATGAAGAAGCAAAAACACTTCTTTGTTATGAAGTTCAAATTTACATAGACTATGAATGTAATCAGAGCAGTGTTTCCGAAGGTGGGGCCCATTTGTTTGTTAAAGAGGGTAATTCGAAAATGGACTAGACACGACTTTAACCTTTTGCTACGGGCCATTTAATTGCAATGCTAGATTTTTTTCCAAATTTAACAATAGTTAAATATTTTCCTTCCTAAAAACTATCATTTAAGTGAACAATTCTTTTTTTTAATATTAAAATTTATGTAACTTAAAGAGCAAAATATTTTTTTATGTGGGCATGGCTAGAAAAAGCTAGGAAACTCTGATCTAGAGAAATAAAGAACGGTAAGGATTTTTGTATTTCTATAATTTAATGTAATTCTATGCATAATTTAAAAAATTCCTGGATTTGATATAAGTTGTCAAATAAATATTTTTATAATATAAGCTATTGTTTCCAGAGAGTAGAACCGCAACCAAGTCCAACCAAATATACGGAAAAACCAATCGGTTCAGCGTCAAATATGCAATCGAAGCCAATAGAAGCTAGCAAATCCGAGAATGGTCGTGTTTCGAGCATGGTCAATGCGATCAACCAGAACAACACTTCCCTAAGGGGGCGGATACCCAAGAGTTCCTCCAAAGACGATTTATTGAAGGACCAGTCTATAGACACTGCGATACAGGAAGCATTAAATTCTTCTTCTAATTCGGTAAGAATCTAAGTATACTATTACAGATTATTCAAAAGAAATTATAGGTATATATCCTCCTGCCCTTATCCCACTCTAAGTGGGGTCGGCACAACATATTATAAACATGCTGTAACATGATTTGGCTGCGTTTTTACGACTGGCCGCCTGCCTCACGTCAACTTATCTTAGTCGTATTTTACAACACCTCGGTAAGAAGGAGGGTGGTCTATTCTACTAAAACGAATACCACACGGTGGGTCAACTTAACATAGTCGCCTTTTACGACACCTCGGTAAGAAATGAGGGCGGTACTATTCTACTTAGCCGGATACCACACGGTACGTTATAATGTATGTGTGTTATAATAGTTAAAAAAACCTTTTTTTAGTTACTATATTAACCAAATAGTAGTACTGTATTGTAAGTTTATAGCCGTGTGGTATCCGGCTAAGTAGAATAGACCACCCTCTTTCTTACCGAGGAGTCGTAAAATAAGACTAGGGTAAGTTGATGTCAGGCAGGCGGCCAGTCATAAAATACGTAGCCAAATTATGTGACAGCATGTTTATAACATGTTGTGCCGATCCCCCTTAGAGTGGGATTAGGGTAGGCAGGATGATAATGATGAGTAGTACTGTATTGTAAGTAGTATTTTCTTTCCCAAACAGTTATTAGGTCTCCGAAACCGCCTAATCATGAGGTTAGACGTCCCAGTTCACGATTCGGAGAAAGCAGGTCTTGGCATCAGTGTGAAGGGCAAGGTGACCGTCGGACCTGATCCACACGACTTGGGAATTTTCATCAAGTCCGTACTTAACGGAGGTGCCGCTTCCAGAGATGGGAGGTAAATTAAAATAAAGATTGTCTATTTCTATTGTTTCTTATTTATTTTCTTTTTATATATATGGTTAGAAAAGAAAAAGGAAAACTAAATAAAGCACATGTATAAAGGTGTACTTATCCCTAAAGGGATATTTTCTAGTCAACTTTTGGTTACAGAATGGAAATAAATATTCTTAAATCTATGATACAGGGTTTAGAAACCTTCTCGTAACTATGTAACTCTCGCTCAACCATAAACAGTATTATTTGTATGTTATTGTATTTTAAAAGGCTGACACAAACAATAATAAGAAAATAAACAAAAACAAATAAAATGAAAACGAAAAAATTACTAAACGATTGTTATATGATTTGTTATATGAATAGATGTGAGGAATACACAAAGCCAGCCATGCACACACAAACACACTAGCGCATGAACACACACAAATACAAACACACTCATTTATTCTTTATTGTAATTTACTATTAAGATATGGAAAAGCGGGACCTTCTGGCACGAGTATATTTGACTAACTCAATAGAAGGTTCCTTTTTATAGTAAAGAAGAATTTTGTAAAAGAATAAATGACTTTAATTTTTTTTTGAGTATGACTGTGTATTTATGAGTTTAGGTTTGTGTGGGTGGTTTGGTGTGCATATGTATATGTTTGCGCGCGTACGCATAGATATACATACAATACTAGGTATCAAGATATTATATGTATATGTTTGCGCGCGTACACATAGATATACATACAATATTAGGTAGATATACTAGGTATCAAAATATTATATTGAAATTAACAAGATTTAAACATATGTACGTATATAAAAGTTATTACATTTCGTAATAGTTACAAACGCTTTCAGATTACACACAAACGACCAACTGCTAAGTGTGAACGGCGTGTCGCTAGTGGGCCAGTCGAACGCAGAGGCGATGGAGACGTTACGGCGAGCGTTGCTGCATTCAAGGCCTAACGTCCATGGCAGTATATCCTTAACAATTGCTAGGAGAACTGGTTAGTTGTTCATACAAGTATACATTTTTATAATATTACCCTTACGCAATCTAATGTACTTTTCCCAAATGCATTCTATAATTCTGCTGTGTAATGTGCTTAATAAAGTTATTTATGTTCCATAAGTTTTTACCTACCACTATATTACAAAAACTCCGGAATTACTGAATTTTGTTACAATGCTTTTACTCAATTCATATGATCATAACGCGTATCTAAATGGTAGGTACATAGTTTTAATTCTGAATGTTATTCTTAGAGCCAGAAAAACAACTTGGAGCGATAAAGTTCTATGCCAAATAATGAATATCTGACTGATTATTTTTATTTCATTTTTAAAGTTATTTCTTTTTTTGTGTTTTTAATTTTTTATAAGTTGACCTACCGTGTGGTATCCGGCTGAGTAGAATAAACAAACCTCATTTATTACCGAGGTGTCGTAAAAGGCGACTAAGGTAAGTTGACACACCGTGTGTTATCCGGTTTAGTATAATAGACCACCCTCTTTCTTACCGAGGTGTCGTAAAATACGACAGAGGTAAGTTGATGTCAGGTAGGGGTACCCGGTCGTTAAAACGCAACAAAATCATGTGACAGCATGTTCATAACATGTTGTGCCGACCCCACTTAGAGTGGGATAAGGGCTCGTGCTTCATCAAAAAATTAGTCATCATCTTCCTACATGATGATTAATTTTTTATTTATATTATTTAATTTTAAAAAATATTTTGTGTAAACGATTATGTTATATCGCATAGCTTATACTGTCTTTATAAAGTCACATAAGTTAAGAAATAAGCTGCCAAGCAAGTGCTAATTAACATGAATTGACAATAACATTTATTTTAAACAGATAGTATGGATAGCTTAGCCAGGTGGAAAGATGACACTCCACCAAACGGCAACGATACAACAAACTCGAACGAAAACAGTAACTCACAGAACTTTAACACCGTCATATACAACACAACACACGACAAAGAGAACAAACCAATCGACAATTACCCAAAACACGAGGCGAATCAAAAGGACGGCTTCGACAGCCACGACGGAAGAAACACTAAGAAGCACGCATCAATAGTTACTATCAACAATAACAACAGTTGGGTTGCGAACCAATCGGATGATAGCAAGGGATATTTAGAAAGGGATAAAGATACAATACCGCATGATAGTAAAAGAGATAGTTTCGAATGGAGCAGGCTTGATGGATGGAATCCAGTGATTGATCGACTAACGGGTCTCCGTAATGAGAGCTATTATATGGCGACTCAGTTGGAAGCTCCCGTGACGAATGGACACCATTACAGGCAAAATTTGGGTCATGTACATATGTCGCGGTCACCTCCGGCTCATCATAATGTTATAATTGAAGAAGATTATGGGACCAGGTGAGCATTTATATATTTATATGGCAAACAATCTTATCAGCAAAAATTTTAATATATATTTTTTGACAAAAGTTCAAAAGTCGTACTTAGGTTAGGTCGGCAAGGGTTCTTTGTTATAGATATTGTTGTTTTAATAGATCTTGGCAGAATATAGAACTACAAACCAAGATGGATCTGAATCTTCATAGAGTTGATGAGAACCTGTAAAAATGTAGCTGGATTAAGTGAAATTAATTATTGACTTATACAGAAAGTTCCGCAAACCATATTAGACTTGCCTACAGAAAGGTTTAAATTAAGTATAATACCCTTGTAGGTAAAGCGTATTACACAATTGAAGGTTAAATGATAAAAATGCTTGAACTCGAAAATCCTTTCAGCTTTATGCAGTTTAATGTAAATTTAAATGAATAATGTAAGTTGATTTTCATCATCATTCAACATTCCGAACTAGTAGCTTCGTTAAATCTAACTGATCCTTGGCCATTCAAAAGTGCTTGCAAAAGCTTACTTGAATAAAGATTATTTTGGTTTGATTTGTAGGTTTGTTAAGTATTTATCAATCAGTGAGATAATAGCTAATATTTTACCTTCTTTTGTATATTCCAGGGGTAGTACGGCGGGTGAATCTGGCAGTGAGAGTGGGGGTGGTGCATTCAGTCGGGACGCGGTGGGAAGACGATCTATGTCTGAAAAGCGGCACGCGGCACTCGATGCACGTGCCACTGGAACTTATCGCAAGATCAAGGAGACCAAAGCTATCAACGGTAAGTTTGATTTTAGGTCGCGATACATTTCTTAAAACGGGAAGTACTTGCCGTAGAAACGTGTTAAACTGTTTATTTCGTTTGTAAGCACACTCTACATTATCTTTTCAACGCCGTGTGGTATCCGGCTGAATAGAATAGTACCACCCTCATTTCTTACCGAGGTGTCGTAAAAGGCGACTAAGTTAAGTCGACCCACCGTTTGGTATCCGGTTTAGTAAAATAGACCACCCTCTTTCTTACCGAGGTTTCGTAAAATACGACTAAGGTAAGTTGACGTCAGGTAGGTGACCGGTCGTAAAAACGCAGCCAAATCATGTGACAGCATGTTAATAACATGTTGTGCCGATCCCACTTAGTGTGGGATAAGAACATGATGATGATGACTCTACATTATCTTTTCAAAAATCTCATTCTTTTTCTCTGCCCCAATTCCAATTATCCTTGTGTTTCGCGATATAATCTCTTATTTTAAATATTTCTCTTTTTTGTACCATGTTTTTTACCCATGTTAGTCCTTTGAGTTTTTTTTTATATATCAACTCTACCTTTACGTTCGTGTTCTTATCGCCGTTGACGATTTTAGTAGGTAGGTATTAAGATATTCTTGATTACAGAACTTGCAATATGCAAAGAATATTGCGAATAATGTAAATTAAATTTAAAATTCAAAGTTGCCTTTAATATCAATTTGCAATCCTAAAATAAAGAGCACTACACAATCCTGGACTACAGCTTAGTATATGTACTGATGAAACCTTTTTAATTAAGTTTCTATACTCGAAAATGTCTTATTACTCATTGCTTTAAAACGTACCCATTTTATACTAAGTGTGAATGACTACATTTGTCAAATGACTGAAATGTTATTTTCATAGTCTTCATAGTCTTTCACACTTCTGCAACTGTGTCACTGTCGTTTTTACTATCGTTAGATTAAGTTTTAGTTTTAAGTAAAAACCAGCGTTGAGGTACTCCTGTACTTAAGCATAATGGTGGTCCAATTTTTAACGTTACATTTCTGTATATTTGTCTTAATTTTATTCAATTTTACTTCTTTTTATTAATCTATTGTTATATACTTTTTGTTAATTTACTGTGATATCAATAAAAAGTTTTATGTTTTTTTTTAATGGATAAAAATCGTTTGTAGCTATGCAAGTCGGGCCATCGCTGGGAATGCGTAAATCGTCTAGCTTAGAGTCTCTACAAACAGCGATACAGGAAACACAACGGAATCCGACCCGTAACGAACCTATATACGCAAGAGCACATCCACGTGAGTATACTAATTAATAAATTGGTTTGCATTGCATCCATATTTTTCACCCAAAAAAGGAAAAAAAGTACATTTATTAATAATAGTAATAAATATATGGGACACTTACAGACACGGTCGTCCGTCCCCAATGTAACTTAATACTTGTGTTATGGGTGACAGACAACTATATATACTTATATATTTTTAAAATACATACCTAAATACAAATATACACCCAGGCTCGAAGACCAACAAATTCATTTATAGAAAATGTTGAACCTCGGCGGGAATCGAATCCGCGACCCGCGGAGCTGAAGGCAGGGTCACTACTCACTGCGCCAACGGACCAGTCAGATATAATATAGAAATAAAAAAATAACAGTTTTTTTTGTAAGCGCACTAATTTCTAGACTAACTTTGTTTTTTTATGTTCGTTATAAGTTGAACAAGATTTTGATCTCAATTTCTGAAACTTCTTGTCCATACTAATATTATAAAGCGAAAGTCTGTCTGGATTTCTTGTGTGTGTCTGTATATTACTACGGTTTCAATGCTAATCTAATGGAACAATGTTGATTTTATTTTGTACAATCTTATACACCTAATGTATGGGTTAAAAATTTCCCGGTTTTTCAACAAAAAAACAGATTAAAACAAATATACGAGGTGTGTTCAAAAAGTATCGCGAATTTTGAATTTTCGCGAGTTACATATATTACAATTTCGATTTCTTTGTGGCGTTATGTTGGTACATATGTCTCTCACTTATGCTGACAAGTTGGGCCATTTTGAATGTTCGGTTAATTGTTGACAGCTGCTTTGCTTGCACGTGTTTTGGTTCGTCTTCGATTTTTTGACCTATTCAAAAAATAGAACAAGGAACCTGTATTGATTTTTGTCTGAAAAACGAAATTAAGTGCGCGGATGAATTCCGAGTGTGGACTGTGGCATATGGAGAAGCTACTTTGGACAAAAGGAACGTTTATCGGTGGTACAAAATGTATAATATCCCAGAGGGATTACTTTGAAGGGGACAAAATCGATATTTACGAATAAATAAATAATTTTTGAAAATACACAAAATTCGCGATACTTTTTGAACACACCTCGTATAATTGAGAGTATTTCCACATTCAATTGACGTACATAAAGTTGCTATTACAGTTCGAATAATAGAACATTAGTATTTATGTTCATTTTATCTTATTTTAAGCGCTGAAACACTGGTTAACGGATGACAACGCGGCACCTGAAACAATTGTGCGTGGTTCTCCTCAACAGTCATCACTGTCTCATAAGAAGCCTTCACTACTCAAATCGTTATCTACTATGTTTAGGTTTGTAGCGCTACTGCAATAAGTAATCAAGTTTTTACGGTAATATAGTAATAATACTATGAAGTAATTTAAAAATAAATTGAGTTTAAAAAACTTTACAACACCGAACTAAAAAGCTAAAAATAATGAAAAAGAGTAATTGCTAAGCGTGGGACGCTTTGAGCCATAATTCAAATTCAAATTTAAAATTTTCTTCATTCAAATAAACTTGTATATTACAAGTACTTTTGAATCGTCAATTCTACTGCTGGTTCGGAAAGCTGTTCTTACCGAGAAGAGCCAGCAAGAAACTGGGCGGTTGCTCTTTTCAACATAATACTTATAATTAGTTACATTGTCATTACTATCTTGTACGGGGTCGAACAGTAGCTATATCCACGCATTCTTATCGTCCAAGTAATCCTCAACAGTATAGTAGGCTTTTCGTATCAGCCTCTCTTTAATAGTGTTTTTAAACTGTTGTAATGGCAAAGCTAAAATTGATTGCGGAATTTTATTATAGAATCTTATACCCAAACCCACAAACGAATTTCGTACCTTTGTAAGGAACAAACCAGGAGCCGCAAGCTTTTGTCGGTTCCTATTTTGTCTATTATATACATAACCTATCGTTCTATTTCGTTCGTTCATATTTTGCGAATGTATTAAGTACCCCTTGCTTCTTTACTATAAGTTATAACTGGAATATTCTCCGTTTAGAATCGGTAAGCCTCACAAAAAGACTGAATCGGAAGTATATGGACGTTCGCAACCCGGAAGGTCGTCAGAAAAATCCATATCCCGAGAAGTACTAGATCGACATAACAGAATCGACGAGCGGATCGACGAAGGGGAGCCAACATTGCCTCCCAGGTACGCATTTATTTTAATAGCAATAATTATTTTAATAGTAACAGTTTTCTTTGTCCGTATTCTAAATCGATTTCATTTACTGTAAAGTATTCAATACTGATGACTTTGTCTCTCAGAACTTCACATCGTTTAAATAAATGATTGAATTTATTTAAGTATTTTATCATTTATTAAATTTTAAATAATATAAGGTAAGTGCACTAGTAATTGACCATGTACTAGTAGTTGACCTTTTTGTATGAAATTTTAAATAAGCGTTTTGTTTGTTGTAGCTAAAAAAATAAATACCTGTTGCAATCTATTAACAACTGCCCAAAACCTCAGAACTGTGACCCATTGCTTAATATTTAAAATTTCATATTTTCTATTAGCTACAATAAACAAAACGCTTATTATTTAAAGTTTCATACAAAACGGTCAATTACTAGTGCCCTTACCTTACACGGACATGTTTTGTAGTTTTGATTTTTATTTACTATAAATTTAAAGTTAGTAAATAAAGTATGTAGGTCTCGATAGGATTAGGTAGCGTTTTTGATGTAAACTCCTAGTCTCAACTTTTTCTGCAATATGCAAATTTTCAGCAATCATCGTCATGTTTTAACCAATTTGCACAAAATCTTAACAAACTGAACTTAAACCTATCACATGAATCACTCTGTCTACGTGAAAGCTGCATGACAGTGCTAAATTTACTCAAAAGAAGTTTTGTAGTTTATTGCGTCAGACAAACGGCTTTGCTGTCGAAATAACAGACTAAATATTTATTATTTAATGGGGAATATGAAATATTAGAAACATTACACTAATTTCCCTCCAGTTTTCATAAAAATTAATTTTACTCTAAGGGAGGAGAGTCGGTCGCAGAGACAGGGCAGTTCAGAAAGGAGCGCTCGCTCCGACCGCCGCAGCGGGCCCCGCTTACACGGACGCACCGCGCCCGCGCCAGTCGCGCACGCACAGGTAACGCACACAGATAAAGTTACATAATTGCATAAAAAAAGTTTATCTTTTTTTTATTAAGATATCTTTTTAAATATATTTTTAAGTTAATTAATTTCCAAGCTGTGGTAGCCCAGCGGTAACACCGTGCGCCTTTTGAGGGAGGTCTATGGTTCAAACCCGGGCAGGCACCAATGAGTTTTCTAATAAAACTTATCTGTGTAATTGATAATTGCAATTTATCACACGCTTTTCGGTGGAGGAAAACATCGTGAGGAAACCTGCATATCTCTAGAGAATTCTGGGGATATGTGTAACCTACCAATCCGCATTGGAGCAGTGTGGTAGGTCTTAGCTCCAATCCTTCTCTCCAAAAAAAAAAACGGAGAGAAGAGCCCTATGCCCAGCAGTTAAAGTAGTAAGTAACAGGCCTTTACTTACTACTTTACTAATGTCCAAGTCCCTATAGCATAACTTAGTAAAGTAAAGTAAAGTTTTAAAATAGTTTTTATTAAGACTACATTTCGGTAAATGTATTATAAAGTTTTATTATATTTATAATATGTCTTGTAGGTTTTTCCCAATAAATAAAATAAAATAACATTGACTTTTCTCCAAATATTTCCGTTTTTTTTATAAGTTAATTGTAAGTTCCTAGTACTAATATATTAATTATTTTATAGGCTATGGATAGCGCGTGGGGTCCAACCGGACACTACGTTAATTATGAAGAAATACAACACAATTTAAAGTGAGTTGCTAATATTCTAATAAGGTATCTTTTAAATGTTACATACAAAGCCAAGTACTTTCAGTATATTTTAAGGTGTTATAAAAATGGATGACGTCAACGAAATATCGTTCTATACAGCTCATGTACCGAACATTTCTTATTGATTATCAGTTATATTTACTGAAATTGTTAATATTGGTAATGTTAAACACTGTGCTGCAAATTGAACATTATTTAACAAAACAAAAAACTAACATAAAAAAAAAATTATGTATTTGGTGATCAATCCTAGGTATTTACATTTCTCGAAACTGCTCGTTCGCCGAATAAAATACGCTGACTTGACAGTTTATGACATAAATAGTGTTATATATTCAATATAAATTTAGTATTTTCTAATGCCCAAAAACAGGAATTAAACGATTTTTTATAAATAAAACTATCTAGATCAATTGTTCTCCCCCAAAACCCCCTACATGCTGAATTTCAGGAAAATCGTTGAAGCCGTTTCAATAGGTCTTTTATTAAGCAATCCGTTTAATCGATTCTCTAAACCACCTTACCAATGCAGATATACAAGGACGTAGCAGTGTACTAAATCTGAGAGTTTCCATTTACTTTACCTGATGGTAATAATAGTAGATTATGATACTGTTGCATAATAAGGGTTCTTATAACACTCGTGTTATAAGACCAAGTTATGTACAGTGTCATACACTAGTTTATCTACTCTCATACTGTAATACGTACAACAATTTTAATAAAAACCAAACTTTGTTTAAATATTGAAAAGATTTTTTAAATGTCAAATGTTAGCGCCAAGGCGCAAACATCGATTGCGCATGCGTGTTGCGTCGCCGCGGACTCGTTCATTGAAACTTTTTTTTGGAAGGTAGAGGTTTAACCTTCTTGGTCCAGATGGAGGTTGTTTGGGTGCATCATTATGCTTAAAAAGTTATATTATGATACAGGTGTCCATACAAGACCTGTATCGTAATAAAACTTTTTAATTTTTTATTTTTGGCGTGTACATAATGATTGTCATAAGAATTTTGCTTGCAGTTTTATAATCTTCGTATTATAGTATCAGAGTAGATAAAAGACCTAACGATATAGTTTGAAATTAACTTAATATTTATTATTGTACACAGTGTCCGTCGCGAGAAGCTGAGTGAAGTGCAGATTGGGCAAGTACGGCGCGGAGTCCATCGTGATCAGCCACAAAGCGACGACAGGTGACTACATATAAACATATTTATTATACATTATAAATATGAATATCTGTCTACGCCGTATAAAAAACTTGGTCAAAATTTAGTTAAAAAAACATACATACAGATGAAGTTAATATAAAGAGTGTAAAATCTGGTACCCTTTTAGAAAACTGTGTAATACAAATCTCACATAAATATAAATGAAGCATTAATAATGGATATAAGAAAAACGAAATTAGTCCCCTGCTTTACGCTCTAAGGAAGTGAAACAACATTATGGGAACATTAAAAGAAATCCTACTGGAGATTTCTTTTTATAATCAATTATGTTTGATTTGAGAATAGAAAACTGTGTATTACAAATCTAAGTTATTTATAGTTTATTTATATTTATAGTTTTAGTAATTTAAGTTCTTATTTTTTTACTGAGTTTCCAACTTAGCAATGTCGTCAATATTTTTCCATTCGTGACCTAATTTAATTGTCATACAATGTCTAGGAAATACTAGCGATCTCATATGCAAGATAAAATTATAATTATTAATGGCAATATTATTCTAAACGACCACATGATTCCGCAATCAATTTTTTTTAGTAAATAGCTACAATTTATCATAAGAAATATTGTTATCGGAACATTAAATATTTATATCTAAGATCAAAACGATTCCATAGTTTTACAGCGCAGTTATTTTTTATA
Source organism: Morpho achilles (assembly GCA_947086495.1). NCBI lineage: Eukaryota > Metazoa > Arthropoda > Insecta > Lepidoptera > Nymphalidae > Morpho > Morpho achilles. The sequence continues at coordinate 7,974,983 of CAMTZB010000019.1, read as the reverse complement.
AAAATACTGACACGTGTTTATAATAAAAATAAACTATTTAAGTTTATCTATTATTTTAGTGAAAGAGTTATGATAAATTTTAGAGGAGGCTGCCAGAATTTCATACACCTTTGAGCCCAGACGTTACAGTAATAATTTTTATGTTGTTAAATAGAAAAAATGTTGTTATCTTAATATCAATTATTATTTAATTTGATTTCTATGGGGGAACCACAATAAAAAGAATTGAAGTTTGAGGTTATGTACAAGCTAAACACTATGATATCACATATAAACGATAACATCATCTTCCTGCCCTTATCCCACTTTAAGTGGGGTCGGCACAACATGTTATAAACATGTTGTCTCATGATTTGGCTACGTATTTTACGACCGGCCGCCTGCCTAACGTCAACTTATCTTAGTCGTATTTTACGACACCTTGATAAGAAAGAGGGTGGTCTATTCTACTTAACCGGATACCACACGGTGAGTCAACTTACCTTAGTCGCCTTTTACGACACCTCGGTAAGAAATGAGGGTGGGCTATTCAACTCAGCCGGACACCACACGGCGGGTCGACTTACCTTAGTCGCCTTTTACGACACCTCGGTAAGAAAAGAGGGTGGTACTATTCTATTCAGCCGGATACCACACGGCGTACATATAAACGATAACATTTGTGATAAAAATAAAACAAGAAGTAGTAGAAAAAAAATGATTTATTTTTTTCGACGTCAGAAAAACAGACGAAAAAAACCATTAATATATCGTTATGTATTGTGACATTTTTTATTTGACTCCACAGAGATTAATATGGTAAGCCACACAGTCAATGCATTTTTTTTAATTTCTTAACATCTTTTTAACCATTATTGTTAATAAAACGAAGCTTATATATTTTAAGATACCTGTTTTAAAGTTTCACGTTGTCACAAAAACCTAATTTAACGAAAGGTAAACGTTTTTTTTTCGTATGTAAACTAAGAACTTTGGATTCCAGCGCAGTATAGGTAATTAAAAAAGTAACAAGTTGGCAATTGATACGTTCCGTTTAAAGCATCAACTATTTTAATATTATCATAAATATTATTATTAAATAAATTTTCTAGCAAATTCCCATTGAAGGTTAATAATATTTATAGTGATATTAGATTAGAAAAAAAGTTAAGAATTATTTGATGTATGTGTGGTTTCTGTAACAATTAGGCCCAATTTTGGCAGTCTTCTTTTAATTCCTATTTATTATTTAAATTTCATAAAACAAAAGCTACAACAATAGTGAAGGGTGGATAGTTGTAGTTTAAACTGTATGTGCTCCTAACTTAGTTTAGCATTAATTTAATTAAAATGGTTTTAACTTGCTGCTTTCGGTATATGGGTAAGATGCACGTGCTTTGTAATGTTTTTGTTCATTTGTCATTTTAGATCATATTTTCTTGCCACTCCTAATTTGTATTACATTAGTGAAATATAAATAGGCTTCTTCGATTCGATCGACCCATCAACAATCCAAACACTTCCTGTATTTTCCTGATGATCGCAAACACATAGTGCACAACAAGTCTTCGTCGGCGAAGATGAGGTCACTTTTCTTAAGCCAGTTGTTCGTAACTTTTCATTACATTATCGATGACTTGATGACTTATCACAGTGATACATGCTTTAACACACACTCCTCTGTGATGGGGTTTAACCCTTGCGACTGCTACTACTGCTTCATATCGTTGGATTTTAAAAATGGGCTTGTGTAAACATGCAAATGCATATAAATGTGTTACGAATATAGTGTCATCATCATCCTTCTGCCCATATCCCAATCTAAGTGGGGTCGGCAAATCATGTTATAAATATGCTGTTTCATGATTTTGCTGCGTTTTTACGACCGGCCGCCTGCCTGAAGTCAACTTACCTTAGTCGTATTTTACGACACCTCGGTAAGACAGAGAGTGTTCTATTCTTTTCAACCGGATACCACACGGTGGGTCAACTTACCTTAGTCGCCTTTTACGACACCTCGGTAAGAAATGAGGGTGGTACTATTCCATTCAGCCGGATACCACACGGCGTACAAGTGTCAATTAAGTTTAAATTATAATCATGCTATAGGTATTATAATACGACTTATTACTTTATTTTTACGATAAAACCATTAAGTCTAATTTTTGATTCTTCTGAGTTTAATATTCTAATATAACCACATAAAGCGTAAAGTAAAAAAAAAACAATTTTCATGAAAGGCTAATATTGATTAATCACCAGATTAATTAATATATTCTTCGACGCGGGAGAAGTTAACGACTAGATTTATTATCGCTTAAGGTCAGACCTATTATTATTTACCTACCTTACAGACGTTAGTATTCATTAACGTTGTTAAAACCGTACCGTCCATATATACCATATTTATTAATTTATACAATTTTGTACGTAACATTAATATATAAAAATACTTATGTTAGCAATTTTAACATTTGCATAATAAGATAATAATTATTGTATTCAGTTTTGTGTATGAGGAAGTATAAATATTGGCATTAGTCTCAATATTGTAATCTCAACTTAAGAGGAGATTTAAAAATGGAAGAGGAATTCATTTTGGCGGTATTCTGTTCTGACGAATAATAGTTGTTATTAAAGTAATTAAGAGTAATAAAGTGTTTAAGAATTGTTTCGATATATTTTGGAAATCTTTTCTAAGTATTTTAATACTTATCAATACATTTTTTCAATCAATTTCTATTTCACTATTTGTCTAAAATCATATATTTGTATATAACGTATTCTTGGTTTTTAATGACTTGAGTACCTATTTATTATTTAATCATATTTATATTTAAAACAAGCTATACACCTGAAACTTCGTTCGCGTCAATTTAGATTTTAAAATACACTCATATATTAAGCTTAACTTAGGCTTTAAATGTCCTATTTTCGTCTATATTACTCTAGCGGAAAAGCCGTAAATGCGTAACAGACGGACAGACACACAGACTTTGACAAATATATTATTACTATGGATACACATATATAAACAATTAAAAAGATTTGAAATTTTATACTATAAAATAATTAAAATATTTAAGCTTGAGTGAAGCGGTAGCGGTAAATCTCGTGTGCTTTATTACTTAGCTCATTAAATACGACTTAATTGCTAGCTTAGCGGAAATATCGCAATGTCCTTGCCTTAGTATTGCAGCTAAATAAAGGTCCTAGGTCATTTACGTGAGCTAGTGCATAGCGTCATTTATTATATTATTAGATGTTGATGTATGGAGCTATTTGTGCGAATGGTCTATTGTTTGTTTGTATTTAAAAGCTTTTGAGTTTTGTTGACTATAAATAATACTAGTTAATGTATAGAACCGGCTATTCTTACGTCTTGTTTTATCGGGTGAGCCCAAATAGTTTTAAGCCCATACAAGGCTCTTATTTATGAGCTCTTTACTCACTCGTTCCGAAATACCGGCTAGTTTTAGGTAAATATTTATTAAATGTAAAAGGTATGATTATATATACTAGCTTGTACCCGCAACTTCGTTTGCGTGGATTGTAGCCTTGGAATAAACCAGTAGCTTCTATCATTCTCCAACCCTGCAAATATCTCCATCGGTTGATAATAGATGGCGCTTTTCAATGTCATCCTATTCCTGTATTATTAACAGGATTTCTACTTTTTATGTTACCCTGGTATATAAGGAATAATTGTGCTAAATTTCATCGATACTGGTTCAGCGGATTCGCTGCGAAGAGTAATAAATATACATCAATACTCAGAAACTTTCGTATTTATGATATTAGTAAGATGAGATATATACTATGATCTGCAATAAAGTCATGCGTTTTTCTGTGTGTAGGAATATATAAAAATTACAGGTAATCTTCCGATTCAAAAGTAACAATAAAATTACTTTGCTGTAATCGGCGTTTTTTTAAGAGAATACATGCAATGCTAAGTGTATGAAGCAGAAAACAATCACATACCACATACATGCAGGACAAGCCGCCACACGTATCACAAGACGCCGCCAATAACAACACTCCATACAAGCACTACACACACTTACTAACACAACCTCTACGATCGTTTCGCCCAGAAACCGAATCATCATTAGGAGGATAGGCTCTACGAACAAATCGTAGTGCTTGTATGGAGTGGTTGGGTTGGCGACGTCTTGTGATACGTGTGGCGGCTTGTCCTGCATGTATGTGGTATGTGATTGATGTCTGCTTCATACACTTAGCAATGCATGTATTTAAAAAAAAAGCGGAATACAGCAAAATAATTTTATTGTAACTTCTGTACTATGGAGTTCCGCAAAGTAACGCCTGCTTCTATAAATCTCCATTCAACCTCCCCTTGCATTATAATATGATATTAAGAGGTTATTATAAACAATTTTGTTATCCAACAGCCGTCGAACAGGCGCGGCTGGCTACCATTCCCAGCGCTCATGCAAGGAGACCGGAGTTCGTCCCCAATCTAACTACTACGAATATGAGAGCGCCCCCCCTAGACGGCCGGGGAAACTATCGCACTACCACTGAAGTTTGGGACTCGGTAATCATTATCGACGTTATTCTACATATAGGTCATCTCAAGGACTGGGACAATTCTAAACTCCCCGTGATTGAAATTGTATTGGAAAAAGAAGACAACATTGTTTAAAGTTGGACACTGTTTTTCGAGCACCTCAATTGATTTCGTCTCGCTTTAACGCAGTGAAAATATATATGACCAAATTTAAAACGCGTTTAACTTTCATTTATTACAGATTTATATAATAGATAATTGTCCTATATGAGCCTTTGGTGAAGCAATCTCTAAAATAAATTTATCACTAATGTCTGTTATGAATGTGATTGTCTATAAATCCCAGTTTACGGAATAGGAAATAATGTTCTAATATACTGTGTTTTATAGCTCTTTTTATGAGCTACCAAGTTTATACCTACCTCCTTTATAACACATGCGTAGAATGAAGATATTGAGAAGTGGAGAACTTTGAGATGTGAAGAACTTTGGACTTGTGTTTTAATATTTCTGCAATAGTCTTTCATGAGGTGCTTAATTAAAAAAGAAGGAAGGTAGAAGTGGATTTACACTTTTTTCCTATAAAAAGTATTCTGTAACATCTTTATTGTGTAAATATTTAGTTTTATGAACACCATCTTTTATTATCAGAATCAATGTCAAATATAACACACTACAAAATATTGAAATTTTTTGTTACGAGGACACGAAAAATCTTTAGCGTGGTTTTCTGGAGAAAATTCAAATGCAATGTTCAATACTGTACGATGAATTTTGGTATCACTTATTTAATTCGTACTATATAAAGTGAGCACATGTTCATTGACCAAAGCGGGACAAGTGGGATAAAAAAAAAAAATATAAATAACTATAAAAATATTTGTAATTAATATTAATTTGGACAACATGATTTCTAATGAGATCAATTTTCGAGTAAAAAAAATTCTGTTTATTATTTTCTCACATTTAAAATGAGATATGCAGATATTTTCTAAAAAGCGGGACATTTTTTAAAACTGGCGATACACGGGATAGTTCATTAAAAGAGGGACTGTCCCGCTAAAATCGTGACGTGTGGTACCTTTACATTGAAGTTTAGATTAAAAAAATATTATATTATTTTTCGAAGTTGTAATCTACTAAATTAATATCTAAATGTTTCATTCGTTTCTCGACATAACAATTAAAACAAAACATTAACATGCAAATCGTCATTACCCGTATTCACCGATTTCGAGAATCGTGACGTTTGCGTTTGTCAAATATCACATGCATTCGTAAATTAACGAGTTTAAGTAATGTTATTTTTATTAAAATTCTAATCGCTGCCAAGTAAGTAAACGCGTATCGTGGTCATAGTTCAGTCTATAAATACATAATTTCAATTTCAAGAAATACACTAAGCTAATACACTGAGCAGTGGTAAACGTCTTACATGCGACATTGCAGTTTTAATTTTTTTATTACACCTTTCTCATTACAGATATAATAGATATTTCAAATAGATCGTTCAATAAATTTCTCTATATACTTGGAAATGCTTATCTATTGCCTGTTTATTATATAAGACATTCGATGTGAAATATAGACTCATTGTGGCCAATAGTTTATTTTATTTGGTGAACTAAAAATATATTAAATTTTCCTGAAAGATACAGTATGTGTGGCTCTATTATCGCGAGTTAGTATTACCTAATTATAATTTTACTACCCTTATCCCACTCTAAGTGGGGATCGGCACAACATGTTATACATGTTGTCACAAGATTTGGCTACGTTTTTTTTCCGACCTACCGGCCTGATGTCAACTTAACTTATTCGTATTTTACGACACCTCGGTAAGAAATGAGGATGGTCTATTCTACTCAGCCGGATACCACACGGCGGCGCAACTTACCTTAGTTATAAAAACAACGACTTGTTAATAAATGAGGGAGGTCTATTCTATTCAGCCGAATACCACACAGCATAATATTACCTAATCATTTTATTGATTTTATGTTAAGACCTTCGGTTGACATTCCATTTCTATTTGCTTCATTTGTTCATTTGTGATGCTTAACGAAGATTAATAGGCAACGTCTGTGAACAGATGGTATCTAATCGCCCTTGTATTATTTCATTATATCAATGAATAACTCAAAGATATTTTAATTTTCCTCTATAATGGTTAGATTGAGTAATTAAAACAATAATTGTGTAACTATTTTAATCATCTCAGCCGCCAATCATTACAAGAAAGGTTAAAGTTAAATTATAATTTAAAAAAACGAAAATAATTTAATAAATGATTCTTCTCCGTTATTTGCATTAAGAATAGCGTAGCTATAAAATTTAATTTACTCACTTTTTATGAGAGTAACTAATAGTAACCGGTACTATTCCCATTATAATAATTTGGAATTTAATTGGAAATTGTTTTTCTTATTGATATAATATCAAAACGCAATACGCGGCCATATTAGTTTGGGTATTATCAATACTCTAGAAATCATTTTCCCGCCACTAAAAATAACATTCTTAATAGAATGTTATTTGAAAAAGCGTCAAATATGTTCGATTATTTCTATCTGACACACTATATCTACATCTATGATGGCAATATATTAATGGAATTTGCTAAACTAATTAATTAAATTAAATGAATTCATTTTCAAAATACAAAAATAATATCTTTCATTAATTCAAACTCCTGCATATAATTGAAATTTTAGAATTTTCTTTTTTATAGTTAAAAAAGAAATAAAAATATTACATTTTTTTAACTTATTTATGACTACACAATATTATAATAAAATAAAAACGTCTCAGTTTTATTTGCTGGCAACACAAGCTCGATGAGGTATTTACGTGTATCTAGATTCTAGGGTATCTCAGATTCACCAATTCGAAAATTAAAGAGAATAATAATGATAACTTCGTGGATAGTGCCACCAGTGAATTTATTTGGGCTATGTGAGATTGAATTGAATTATTTATGTTTTATTTATTTTTTCACGTGGTGCCATTTTCAGGATGGAAGTCAGTTTATATTTAAATATTTTGTTTTTCGTAAATATTATATATGTGTCCTGATAAGAAAGTACTGATTAGTTGATGAAAATCACGAAACCTATTAATGCTAATTAAAATAATCTAATAGAAAAGCTAATAAGTAGCTTTTAAATATTTTAGTTTCTATAAAAAATCTAGTTTCAGCATTCGAATCGATGATTTAGTAAAATTTAATTCAGTATTTTGAACAAAATTACACACTCGTTAAACAACTTAACAAAATTATAAAATCTATAGTTTGACTTAGTAAAAACGAAACCAAAATGCTAATGAAGTTCTATTTCTTTAGATTTATAAATAAGTTTTCGTGATCTCATTAATTAAAAATAATATTTACACACACACTCATATATATATAAAAAATGTTCTTGTTTATGCATATTGATTTATTATGAATATGCAGGAAAGGCCTTGTAGACTGTCCGTTTCATTGTGTTATCTGTTTGAGTTGTGACAATGCTTAGTTTTTATCTGTACAAATATTGAATCGGATGAATAGATGAGTTACTTATTATTAAAACATTACATTACATGTAATATGAACTACATGGTAATAATAAAATAAGAAATTTTACTGTTAGAATTTGCATATTGTGAATTTTTGTTCGTGACAAGAAAATTGGATAAAATAAACTTTATTAAAATAATGATCAATTAAAAATACCGTCTTCAAACTATTAAATATATCGCACGCTCAGTAATAAAAATAACCATATTTAAAATGAGCCTTAATTGAGTCAGAATCATTGTAATCCTTATTTCTATGCCATTTATGACATCACGCTACAAACTATTAAAAAAATTGTGTTTTCTAGCTCTTCCGAGTTATCTCTAAGACTTACGAGTTTTGCTATTTGCCACAAACGCTTTGTTGCAATTTGCCACAAACGCTTTGTTGCAATTCGCTACAAACGCTTTGTTGCAATTTGCCACAAACGCTTTCTTGCAATTTGCCACAAACGTTTTGTTGCAATTTGCCACAAAACAACTTTTTGAATTCACTTTAGTACTAACGGTCACTTTAGTACTAAGCGATATATTTCAGAAGATTTTAGGTTTATCTTGAATCTGACTTATAATTAGATTCTGTATAAACCCAAAATCTACAATAACACCCAAAGTTTATCGACCGTCAAAACCTGCCGTTTGTATTTTTTATATCGGTACTTTTCAGCAGCTGCGGAAGCATTATGTATTATAATCCTCTACTTAGTATAATCTCGGTATTTAATCAAGGTCTACTTAATATTCAAATTCATATATGAAACGCTACTTTAACCCAGAGCGACTGCCGTTTACGTGTACTTTGTTTGAATTATTGGAATTATATTAACACAAAAGTCCCTCTGGATTCACGATTAGTTTTAATTAGCGATGCAGATAGTTGTTTTCGGTAAGAACTCAACCATTTAACTTTGTTATAACAAAAATGTAACCAGCAATGTACCTTCAACTCATCCATATAAAGCTATCATTTTAGTGGAATTTAGAATGTTTTTATTCTATAATTTTAACTATCACGCGTTTTGGCATTAACATTTTCTTACTCTGTATAGCCAATACCTATTCTCTTTATACTATAAATATTAATTAATACGTTCGTCACTATCATCCTTTTGAGATTATGATTATAAATATGTAACAAAAACAAATTTAATTCCAAATATAAAATATGTTACATGAACGTATGAACGAAAAACCTTGTTTTACGAATAAATAAATACTGCTAACATAAGCAATAAAAATGAAGCATAAGCGAATATCAAATGATTGCAACAGCGACCCAAATCAATAACAAAATTGAGGTTTAGTTTCACAGTCATTTGGCGATGTTTCTTTCCATGTATCTTTGGATTAATAGTTAGAATACAAGTAGATTTTGTTTTTTCCTCACGAGTTAATCTCTTACAGAATACGGAAATCAAACGGTAATATCTCTATGTAAAAGCTTGGAGAGTGTCACCTTTGGAATCAAATAATAAGCAGACACTTGTTAATACCGGAAATATGTCAAAGACGAACACAAAAACTAAAATTAAAAGAAGCCAGAGAAGAAGCGTTATCTGAAAGAATTATTAATTAATTAATATGTAATAGACTTATTGAAAGAATATATATAGAATAAATTTTTATATTGAATTTTATAATTTTGTTTTACACGTGTTTATATACATTTATAACATTCTGACCTTCCATTTTTTCTTATTCGTCCATCTTCACTGAGATTTTTTTGTTTATCAAAAATGTTATTGTCCCTCTAATAATATCGTCCCTTCCTGTCAGTACTTTTTACAAGTGATGTGTAAATATTCCTTAAGTAAGCTTTTATATTAAGGCAAAAAAAATATTGTAGGTATACTTACATTCCTACTTAACTCCGTGTTTAAGTTGAAAATCAAAGAAGCTTTAAAGTATAGTTTATAAGTTAAGCTGTATCAATAGAAATTGATTGTTTAAACCGACTGACTTTATGTATACCGATTAAGTATTTTCTCTGTATTGTTAAATGTAATTCAAATATTCCATTATAGATAAATAATTCTTTGATTTGTTTCCAATATTTCTTCGTCATTGTGATATTTGCTTTGTAATTAATTGATATTAAATACAGGTTCATTATGGTGATATATTGAAACAATCGTTAGCTATAAAATGGATATAGAGATGCAAATGCCTGTAAATATAATGTTTAAATATGTTAGAATTTATGTTTTCCTCGTGTCTATGTATTATGAGAACAAATGTTAATTAATTGTTTTTTGCAAAGACTTTTTGCATATGATTTGTCTCTACCTACTCTTGTATATACAACATGTTATGTAACATGCAGAGGGTATAATTTTTTTTAGAGATTATGAATACGGCCATCTGTACCTTAAATAAATAAGTATTATCTCTGCTTTGTTGTTTTTATTTACTACGGATTTCTTCTACTATTTCAAGCTATGAATACACCTATCAGTTGAACAATAAAGTAATCATCCTCATCCCTTATCCCACTCTAAGTGGGATCGACTCATGTTATAAACATGTTGTCACATGATTGGCTACGAATTTTACGACCGGCCGCCTGCCTGACGTCAACTTACCTTAGTCGTATTTTACAACACTTCGGTAAGAAGAAGAGTGATTTATTCTACTCAACCAGATATCACACGGTGGGTCAACTTACTTTAGTCGCCTTTTACTACACCTCGATATGAAATAAGGGGGATCTATTCTACTCAGTCGGATACCACAGAAATTACAAAGAAAAAATTAAAATTCTATTAAAGTAGATTACAGAAAAAGATTATGCTCTTATCTACGATTATATTGGTGAATATATTACAAAAAAAATTTAATTTTTGTTTTTAATTTTTCAGTAACTTCTAAGACATTCCTATAAATTGTATTGTGTATAGAATCATAAAGTTAATATACCATACCAACGACTATCGTCATTTTAACTCATTTAAACAATAATTTATACACTAAAATGTTGTCGACAATGGCTTCCGCTTTGTATTTTATAGCAACAGTCATGAAACAAGAGTATCGCGCCCTTTTGATTAAAATGGTGGCAACACTGTGCCGTTGTTGTTTCCGGTAGAGTCTTCATTGATAAAACGTTTCAGTGACATGCAGTCTTTGTTCGTCATTCAAGAGAAGTGCATCTCGAAACGGAACTGTGGTATTCCTATTATATCGTGTTATTGTATATAGTGTGCGCTAACAAAAACCTTTCTCGGTTATCGTGAAAACAGCATGAAAATACGTTCTAAAGGTTTTGAACAACAGACAGATAGTTACGGCAGGTGACTTCGTTAATTAATATACATATATGGATACTAAATTTCTTATAATGCTCGATTTTATTAAGTGCGGTTTTTATCACAAAAGTTTTACTGATTTTTACCGTATTGCTAGTTATAGCTTGTTTTGGACTATTATGGTTTAACCTTCTCTCCGAATTACATGCGATTATCACGTTGGAATAATAAAATCAAACTCCGATTTTCGCAAACTATGACGTACGTAGATCTATTATTGGTTTTCGTTTTAGTATATTACCGCTCATCTGTGTAAACTTTTTTCACTTTTAAAATCATGTAAGGTCATATCAGTTTGCAGCGCCGCCTCTACCAACTACATTAGAACTACATACAACTACATTTACATTTCTAACTAGAAATTGCAACTGTCGAGAAAAATTATATGTAAATATTTCGGTACACTGTACTTTTAAGTTCTTTTGTTACAATTATATAGAGTATTAAACTTCAATCTACTAACGTAATTAACGTAACGTAAAAAGGTTAGACGCCGTGTGGTAACCGGCTGAATAGAATAAACCACCCTCATTTCTTTTATTGGAGAGAAGGTTTGGAGCTTAGACCTACCACGCTGCTCCAATGCCGATTTGTAGGTTACACATATCTCGAGAATTCTCTAGAGATATGCAGGTTTCCTCACGATGGTTTTCCTTCACCGAAAAACGTGTGATAAATTGCAATTATCAATGAGACACATAAGTTTTAACAGAAAAACTCATTGGTGTCTGCCCGGTTTTGAACCCGTGACCTCCTCGAAAGAGTCGTACGGAGTTATCGCTGCACTACCACAGCTATTTATGCCACAGCCACAGAACAATTTTTGTACTTATGAAAAAAAGAATCAAAGATTATTTCGATTCTTGTTTATTCTTATAAAATATTCAATCCTATATCCTCCTGCCCCAATCCCACTCTAAGTGGGGTCGGCACAACATGTTATAAACATGTTTTTGGTAAAATGATTTGGCTGCGTTTTTACGACCGGCCGCCTGCCTGACGTCAACTTACCTTAGTCATATTTTACGACACCTTGGTAAGAAATGTGGGTGGTCTATTCTAATCAGCCGGATACCACATGGCGGGTCGATTTACCTTAGTCGCCTTTTACGGCGTATTCAATGATATTTACAAAAAAAGGAGTTGAAGAGGTTAAGTAGGTACATTTATTATTTAAAACTAAGCATAGGCTCTTATTCTTATACGGTTGTTAAAAGGCCAAGGTCGCGGCTCGCATGTCTCGCACAATTTAGCGCAAATTGTTTCTGTACCGGCCTTCCACTGGGAATAAATCGCAGAGAATTGAGATTAGGGATCAACAACATGTACAAAATGGACAACAACGAATATTGGCTTGCGGAGAAACAGATAAATCTCTACTGTGTACTTAGAACTCAAAGGAGAGTTTCAAGCTTGACTTTATTGGGAAATAGCATTAATTGAAATTAAATCTTATTTTATATATACCTAATCTAGTTAGAAGTTATAACAGAATTAAAAGCAAAGTAAAAAAAGTAAAATAACGGCCTGTTACAATCCCACTGCTGGGCATAGGACTCCTCTCTCCATTTTGAAGAGGAGGATTGGAGCCAACAACTAACACGCTACTCCATTGCGGATTGGTAGGTTACACACATCCCCAGATTTCTCTAGAGAGATATGCAGGTTTCCTCACGATGTTTTTCCTCACCGAAAAGCGTGTGATAAATTGCAATTATCAATTAGACACAAGTTTTAATAGAAAAACTCATTGGTGCCTGCCGGGGTTTGAACTCGTGACCCTCTCGAAAGAGTGGCATAATCACACCGCTGGGCTATCACAGCTTATATAATAGAATTATTTTGCTGTAATAGGCGCTTATTAAGAAAATCTATGTAACGTTAAGTGTAGTTAGCTGACAACGTTCACATACCTTATACATGCAGCACGAGCCACTATTCATATCACAAAACGCTGCAACCAACAACACACCACATAAGCACTACACACATTCACTGCGAAAATATCTACGATCGTTTTGCCGTAACCGTAGGAGCATCAGGAGGACAGTCCAATTAGCCTATCCTCTTTTTTGTGATACGTTTGTTGATTGGTCCTGCATGTATAAAGTATATGAACGTTCTCTGTCTACGCTCTGCATTTCATAGATTTTCTTAACAAACGCGGATTATAGCAAAAGATTTCTATGACTTTTATAACTTCAGTTAAATAAATTTTATCATCATCAAATCATGTGACCAAACGTGTGTTAAATTTGAATGTGGATGGATATGTGCCTAGAGGGAGGCCTAAAAAGAGATGGTTGGATTGTGTGAAGTATGATATGCATATAAAAGGAGTGGCGCCAGAGTTGACGAAAGATAGGACAGAATGGAAGAGAAAAACATGTTGTGCCGACCCCACTTAGAGTGGGATAAGGACAGGATAATATAATATAATATATGTATCATATATATTTATCGTTAAATAATATAAGTAAATTTGAACCGTTTCCTGGAATTGTAGTAACATAATACCGTAAGTGATATCTAGGTATATTTATTTCGAACGCGTAAAATCCCATGACGCCAATGAAAAAGGTTGACCGTGGAATTAATGGAGCGTTAACTAGATGCCTTTCATCTTGTAGGAGTAAACCACTCAGTTAGTTAAAAGAGGAAAACGTGCACTACACAAGTCATAACTACGTTCTACTTTCTTATTATTATCTGGAACTTTTCTGAATCTGAAACTGTGGAAATTTTCTGTAAAATATTATAATATTTTACCGCAAATTTCCACAGTTCCAGATTAACTTATAAGTTCATGAAAAATTATAGACGATTCACGCGCAATCTGTCAATTATATGCTTGATACATATGACTTACAAATAAACTACCTATAAAATGGTACGAAAATATTTCAAACAATACATAAAAATATTATAAATGCGGAAGTCTGTCAGTCTGTCTGTGTTTACACACTTATAGGGCTAATCCGCTGAACCAAAATTACGGTATATACCGGGTTAACAATAACGATTGAAAATTCCCGTTTCTTCGGGAATAGCAAAAAACAATATAGGATAGAATTGAGGTATTTTAACATTGAAGTTGATGCACTCCCCGGGTACCACTAGTATAAAGTGACCTCATGGCCCAGTTTTTGCGGGACAGTCTCGCGTTTTGGTCGACTATCCCGCTTCTTGACGATTTTTCATATAGTCCGCTTTTTGGAAATTTTCTGCATTTCTCATTTTAAATATATGAATGTAATGAACTAAAGAATTTTTTTTTTTTTTAATAAATTTAATTTGATTATAATTCATGACATAGAAAGTTTTAATTTATACAATTTTTTTTATAGTTAGTAATAATTTATAAAAAATATATTTTTTTACTTGTATAATATATGTAACAAAAATAAAAGTAAGTCTTAATGAAATTGTGGTCACTTGATACTATTATTAGGTTACTACGATACGTCTAATCACTTTATGTTTTTCGTTACTTTTCAGAATAATATGAGGTTATAACAAGTATATAATAACATACAAACATAAACACGTCAGCCCTCTAAATCTATAAATCCTTCATCTCCCAAATCCCATTTGCGGGTCAAAACAAAGTTTATTAACAACACTTCACTTTCCCGCTTAATCATACAACTATAAATATCGCTAATAAAAGTTTTTTCTTGTTCATTATAGGTAATATACTGTTCATCTACTCTGCCTGAAACTTTTCGTTTTAAAGTTTCTTCTCATAAAAAATTAGAAAAACTTTATTAAGGCTATAAAATAATTAAAAAAATAAAAATAACATTCTAAATTGAGGCTAATTTATTTTTATTACATTTTTTACTACATATTTAAATCGAAATTTTTTTTGAATATTAAATATTAATCAAAACGCTTAAAAAACAAAAAAATATTTTTAATTATATCTCATAACAATAGTATAGTGAAAACGACTTCTGCAAAAAAAATAATTTTTAAAATTAGATTTTTTCACATTACGCATTTATATATTATGAAATTCAGCATGTAGTGTGTTTTGGGGTAGTAAAATCGATCTAGCAAGGTTTCATTTAAAAGAAATGTCGTTTCATCCCTGTTTTCGGGCACTGAAAAAATATTAAACTGTTGAAAAGAAAGCAAATGATATTTAAGCTGACAAATGCAAAGCTGTGATAACCTAATGATAACGGGTGGATCAAAAAAATTTCATAACCTGGAATAGATTCCCACATGCCACCTGGCGCTTTCTTTTTAAATTTTATATCTTTAAAACAATTACCGCGCACGGCTCGGACACCCAGGTACTATATCGTTATAGGTTGAGTAACATATCTTGACATAATATCTTAAGTAGAACGTAGAAATTCACTAATCAAGTTAGACAACAATTAACTAGTTTCAAATTATATGCAGCCAGTATATACAAATATCGCTAGCAAATATGCTAATGATATAATCATATAGCATGAATTACTTACTGCATGTACTTACAACGACTAAGTAACTCATGAACATTGCAAGGACATTTACTAGATATGAAAACCGCAGATATGAAATGAAATTAATAACTACTAATTCACTTAATTGCTTGTTTACTAGGTTAAGCAAGTCTTGCATTGCCATTGACGAATTCCAAGAAGTTGGTAAAGAGTTTTAGTGCGTCATTGGATATATTGTTTATAACGTCACTGCCACTCCAACAGTTTTTTGTGCCTTTGGATTTTTTGTTTGTTTAAAGTAGAGAACGAACAACTTTGTAAGTACTTTTTATAATTAATTTTCTTAATTTATTAAGCAATAGTTTAACCACATTGAAGCGGTGAAGAGTTTTTAATTTTCTGTAAACTGTTTTCAGTTTTTTTTTTATTATTCATATTTTTTTTATCAATGTCTATAGCTATTTAAGTTGCTACTTTCTCTCCAAAGTTAGTAACTCGGACATTCTAACTTTCTTCAATTATATTTTACTTACTCTGTTTTTCGTAATCATCGGATAATATTTTTAATTTATAAGATTTGTCGTTACTTTCCGGAGTTTCTTATTTACAATTATCATGCTATAATCCGCGTTTAGTTTATGACATGCAAAATAATGCATTACTTTTTGTAGGTAATATTTTATTTTTGGTTATTAAATACCAAAATGTAAGTAAATTTAGTTACGTGTTTTGACAAGTTATACAAAACTAATTTGATAGCCGTGTGGTATCCGGCTAAGTAGAATAGACCACCCTCCTTCTTACCGAGGTGTCGTAAAATACGACTAAGGTAAGTTGACCCACCGTGTGGAATCGTTAAGTAGAATAGACCACCTTCTTTCTTACCGAGGTGTCGTAAAATACGACTATGGTAAGTTGATGTCAGGCAAACGGCCGGTCGTAAAAACGCAGCCAAATCATGTTACAGCATGTTTATAACATGTGCCGACCCCACTTAGAGTGGGATAAGGGCAGGAGGATATATATACAAAACTAATTTGAATACTGTTCTTCTAATATGTTTAATACTTCTTTTTAATAGTTATTTGTTTGTGCTATAAAATATGGATACGGTCCTGATATGAGAAACAGGTCCAAACTTTATAAGTATTACCTAGTTAAGACATGGTTTTCCAAGTTAAAATAAGTTATTGTTGTTGTTTTATACTTACTAGAACTTACTTAAGTTTACTTATCATCCACGACAGACGTTAGCAATGGACTTCTTTTCTAATGATACATATTTCTAAATATCATAAGAACATCGCTATCAATAAAATATCTATATTTTATTGTAATTCGCGGGCAAAAATGTAAAATATTTTTTCATCATTACGGTTGTTTCATTATTGAATTTTTAGAATAGAACCCCAAATCTCTAAAATGATCGATGAATGATATTTTAGCTTCCCCTCCACAATTTTATCTTCATTCATGTCAATATTCGTCGCTCATGTCTATATGAAGATATAGAAACGTTTATCTTCAAACACGGTATGTCGCTTTTGTTTTAACTATTTAAATAAATAGCACCGCACTCTTAAGTAATTTTGTTAATTTACGAAACATCACAGATATGTTGCTATATTAAAAAAATAATACCAAACATTTAACTGAATAAAAAGTATATTAGTAAGTTCATTAGTTACTAAAATTCATAATAAAATAAATACAGGCCACGCGAAAATGCAAAGTCATGAATAATTACCGCTCAATATTTTACATTTAAATTAATGAATATACCGAACTTAGGTCGTAGAAGTTTATGACAACAGAAGGTCGTGACCTAGAATAAGATTATTGCGCAACGCAGAATTGACTAAGCTTCAGTAGGTTTATTTATGTTTACGGTTATTGTTTTGTGTTTATTTTTATCATAACAGACGACGTAGAATGGAGAAGTTCATACAATATTTTCTTGTATGTCATGTCAATCGATATATGAGTATAAGGAATAGACATTCGATCTGTTATGAATGTTTTAGTACTGTTTTTTGTCATTATATTGTAGTAATACTTGATGATTGCAAAGCTAACTCAATCTTTCAGATAACCGGGTTTGTAATCAGTGGTCAACTGGTATTATTTTTGTATCATTAGATTATTTTTGTATCATAATCAAGTGAGGTCCTAAAAGGTGGAATTTCTTCACATATGTGAGGTTGGTAATTTAGGAAAGACTCTAGGTTGATTTTTTCCTCTTTGAGATGACGTAAAATATGTTGGAAGTACGACCTTGCTCTGGGTGATGGAATTATATTGAGAGATATACCCACTTATTAGTTGGGGAATATAATAAAGTTTGTGATTTTTGTTGTTTGAAACAAATAATATCAGAATGAAAATTATGAAGAAAATTTTTATGATATGAAAAAAAGTCGTGTTATTTATTTTAATACTATAAATGTGGAAGTCTGTCTGTCTGTTACATTTTCGCGTAGCAATATCTTCCAGCAGGAACAGGAAAAAACTTATAGTACATAACTGAGGGTATGATCTTCTGCCCTTATCCCACTCTAAGTGGGGTCGGCACATGTTATAAACATGTCACATGATTTGACTATGTATTTTACAACCGGCCACCTGCCTGGCGTCATCTTACCTCAGTCGTATTTTACGAGACCTCGGTAAGAAAGAGGGTGGTCTTTTCAACTCAAGTGGATACCACACGTTGGTACACAATTGAGGGTAATTTACACTAAAGTCAACGAGGTCGCAGTACCATTAGTAAATAATATTTTTGAAACTTGTTAACTATAACGCTAATCGTAAGCTAACATTATAGAAAAAAAAACAAGTGTTAGTGTATTATTTGCGAAGGTGAATCAATCATTTTTATGAAGTCACATTTCTAGAGCATCCACCTTAGTAGGTCAGCTCGTCTCCGCGGCAGCCCACCACTTGTCGATGCGGTCGCGGTTGGCCGGCGACGGTCTGCTAACCAGTTCGACAGTCAGTAATTCTGTGCCACGCGTGCTGTTCGCCGATACACGTCTGCGCGGACGCACAAAACGCACCTATGCGACGATCAATTAATACAATCGATCCCCAATTAAAACAAATATCAAAAAAGTTCAAGTGAATACCTATTTACGTGTTTTTGTGCAATCCGTAGGTAGTGTTTACATAAATCGAGCGAAAGCGGTCGGCCGTAATTTGCACGTTATTGGCTGTGTATGTTTTTTCTTGCGATGTGTTGCAACGAAAATGAGTGTTAAAGTGTTGAAATCTGCTTTATGAGGAGTTTTTTTTTGTGTCATATAAAAAAGTACGCGTGCTTATGTAAGCCAGATTTTGCGGAAACAATAAGTAAGTATGTAATATACGAGATTGTATTCTTTTAGTGCATTATCATGATGTAGGAAAAAAACATTAGTGAAAACGAGCATATAAATTTATTTTATGTTCCTAATATTAATATTACACCGTGTGGTATCCGGCGGAATCCACTTCTTAGACACCTCTTTCTTACCGAGGTGTCGCAAAATACGACTATGGTAAGTTGATGTCAAGCAGGCGACCAGTCGTAAAATATGTAGCCAAATCATGTGACAACATGTTTATAACATGTTGTGACGACCCCACTTAGAGTGGGATAAGGGCAGGAAGATGATGATGTTCCTAATATTAATATTATACATAAGTACTTTCAGAATTGTTTTAAACTTTTTTTTTACATTTTAAATAATGTTAGTGTTTAATAAAAATTATTAATGACTTTAGAGTTGTAAAGTCAAGTAGATTATTATACAATTTGTAGCTTTTATGTATATTTATTTTTTCATGAAGTACGCAACACGCGCTGGTAATGTTTTTGTGTTCTTAGTATATAAGATATTAACTTTGACTCGTAAAGTGGTATTGTAGCGTTTTAAATGTTCTTTTTTAAATAAAACTTATTGGTCAATCTCAATCGCCAATCACAAGCCATTTTCAAAATAAATTAGGTACAATAGGCCCGAAGAGCCCTCAATTCAATCAATTTCATCAACCATTCAATTTGCAGGTTCGATAACTGATCAGGTTAAAATTAATGTGTGGAGTTGTTTTCGCTCGAACCAACAAGCCGTGTGGTATCCGTAAGTTGACATCAGGCAGGCGGCCGGTCGTAAAATACGTAACTAAATCACATGTTAATCCTGCCCTTATCCCACTCTAAGTGTGGTCGATACAACATGTTATAAACATGTTGTCACATGGTAGATTTAAAACTTTCGCGATTCATACTGATTATTAAATAAACATACGGGTCACATCGCGTTATAATTATAAGTGCGGGTAAATGAACAAAATAATGACTGTAGTACTCGGGAACGAAGACGCCGCGGCGCTCCAGTCAGTTCGTGACCACGGTGGATGCAACTCTGCCGAAACGTAGAACCTTATACAAAGGTAATCAATAACGCGATGTGACCCGTATGTTTATTTAATAATGTTGTCACATGATTTGGCTGCGCATTTTACGACCATCCGTTTGCCTGACGTCAACCTAACTTAGTCTTATTTTTCTACACCTCGATAAGACGGTCGTCTTTTCTACTCAACCGGATACCATACGGTGGGTAAACTTACCTTAGTCGTCTTTTGCGACACCTCGGTAAAAAATGAGGATGGTCTATTCTAATCAGCCGGATACTACAAGGCGAATCGACTTACCTTGGTCAACATGTAAACTCCAGAATCTTAAACCAAATCAGAAGGACAAATTGATAAACTTGATATTGCAAAAATTACAAAAAAAAACGACATTTTTATGTTATGTAATATTTATTATATTATAATATAGAGCATATAAGCTGTGATAGCCCAGCGGTGAGATCGTGGGATTTTATTCAGAGGGTCACGGGTTCAAGTTCCGGGTAGGCAGTAATAAGTTTTAAAAGTAATAATAAAATTATTTTGAGATAATCCGCGATAAAGTAAAATAGAAAATATATATAATCTTAAATGTAGAGTGGACAATCCGTTTTCATACCTGATGCATGCAGGATTCATAAAAATACATGCACAAACCTCGACCAACGCACTACATACGTTCACTATCACAAACTCAACAATCGTTTTGCCCTGCAACCGAAGCATCATCAGGAGATAGACTCCACGACAAAATCGCAAAGCCTAAAGTTTTTCTATTTAAACTTATGTGCCTACTTGATACTAGCTTAAAAACCTTCCCTCCAAAGATGGAGGGAGGGGGCATAATATATAACTCGCAGTGGTATTATACGAGGCCTGTACTTTTCTAGAGCATAATCCAAAGGTCGTACTAAAATATTAAATGTATTTTTTTTGTCTTTGGACAAAAAGTTTGCAAGCAGCAGGTTTTGTTTAACGAAGAGTGAATACCTATCTGAGATACGAAATATTATTATAATTATTTTTTTCAATTAACAAAATTAGTAAGATAGTATACCTGACGTATGAATATTAATTAATTAGGTTTTTCTAAAGCAATTGAAATAATCTACTTTAAAAGTTAGTGATTTTAAGTAATTTCTGAATCCGTAACCGTGTAATAAAATTATTAAACTTACTCAAATTATACCTAATAGGTACATATACATATAATACCATCATCATTCCTGCCCTTATCCCACTCTAAGTGGGGTCGGCACAACATGTTATAAACATGTCACATGAGTTAGCTGCGTTTTTACGACCGGCCGCCTGCCTGACGTCAACTTACCTCAGTCATATTTTAAGACACCTTGGTAAGAAAGAGGGTGGTCTATTCTACTAAACTGGATACCACGCGATGGGTCAACTTACCTTAGTCGCCTTTTACGACATCTCGGTAAGAAATGAGGTTGGTCTATTCTACTCGGCCGAATTCCACACGGCGGGTCGATTTACCTTAGTTGCCTTTTCCGACACCTCGGTAAGAAAGAGGGTGGTACTATTCTATTCAGCCGGATACCACACGGCGTATATACATATAATACCATACGTACCATAATTACACGTACCTATATCAATAGGAAACAAATTACATATGACAACAATATTTTAGGAGATTGGTTCAAGGGAGTACAGTTTTTGTATGTCGTCTTAATGCTGATTGACTGATACGATATTAGTCTTAAAATTGACACATTCGTCAAATATTTCTTATGTAATCAAACAAAATAAAAAAACTGACTGGCAGATATAAATTAAAGCTAAAAACATTGTGACTTAACTATAAATAGCTTATTATAATTTGAACAGTCATCATCTTCCTGCCCTTATCCCACTCTAAGTGGAGTCGGCACATGTTAAACATGGTAAACATGTTGTCGATTGATTTGGCTACGAATTTTACGACCGGTCGCCTGCCTGATATCAACTTACCTCAGTCGTATTTTACGACACCTCGGTAAGAAAGAGGGTGGTCTATTCTACTTAACCGGATACCGCACAGTGGGTCAACTTACCTTATTCGCCTTTTACGACACCTTGCTAAGAAATGAGAGTGGTCTATCCTACTCAGCCGGATACCACACGGCGTTATAATTTGTACAGTATTTAAATAATTTACTTTTGGTTTATAGTTTTTTTTTATCTTCAATGCCTACAAAAATATAATTTCTGTATCACTGTATTCCAAAAAATAAAAGTAATAAATGTGGGTTGGTATGTAAGCATTATCTAAATTCAATTCCACATAATTTTCAACACAATTTTTTCTAACGTACTCGTATTTATAGGTATTCCATCTTCCTATATAAACAAGGAAGGCCTGTATAGTTACTTAGTATGCTATAAATTGCTATGCGTATCTAAGCTGTATCATTAATTATACTGCATGCCTTATTATATTATAAGAATTTTAGAATATAGAAATATATAAAATCTTTAGACTGCTTCTGGTATATCTCCAAAGCGGTATTTAGCTGTATAGGTTTCTTGAGATGTAATAACGTGTAGATTAAAAAACATCATAAATTAGAAAATATCGTTGAGATGACTTAATTAGAGTGTGCGCGTCATACATTGATACAAATATAATAAAAAAGTAAACGCCAAAAATAAACTCCTAAACATCAATACTTCACACGGGTATAAAATATATATCCCATGTCAGTCAGTGTAAAAAAAATGATTAAAATCGATCGAGTAGTTTTGATTTATTCATTACTGCCCGTGGCCCGCACGCGTTAAATTTGGAGAAAAACAATTTCCTTTCCTATACCAAGAAGATTTCCTGCTATCTTTGGAATATCTAAATTCATATAGTACATTTTTACTTATTTACTTTTACATTTTCCCTGTGTATTTTATATATAATATGTAGTGATGATTAGTTAGTACAGAAGGTTATTACATTATGGTCCATTAATTTCAACTAGAACCATTAATTAGAAACCTTATTCAATGGTTTCTATTTACTTGTACTATTTAACAGCTTTGATATAGGAGAGCATGCAGCCTAGCGTACATTTTATTTATTTCAAACCTTTTATAATTTACCTTCATACAAACACAGACACCTACACTGACAAAAACTCTGTCACACACATAGGTACGTTCACATCCTCACACACATATAGAACACACAGCAAAACACACACACACACACACACACACACAGAGAAAGAGAAAGAGAAGGAGATATATACAGTGCCCGCGTGGTTTAAAAGTTTTTTTTATTAAATCCTACGGAGTTTTTCGAGATGACGTCGAATTTAGTAGAACTCAATGTCAATAACGATTCTAGAAAAAAATTGTTATGCCGGTTGATGATAAGATACAACCAGGATCCGGATACTGTTATTCGTATACAAATGATATCACATCGGCACGTCCGTTTCTTTGAGCTGCAACCACACGATATGACACATTGGGTCAAATGTTATCTAACGATAATAAAAACTCGGGTTTGAAGTTAGACAATTTTTTTTTATTGTTAGATTACTTTAATGTTACATTTCTCTGTATAAATTTCATTACTGTATAAATAGGCTTTCTATAAAAGTTTCAATTAACCTGTAAGTATCATTAAAACCGCTTACGAAAGAGAAATACTGGCATAGTTTTTCTTCTTTACCAAATAAGTAATAGGTACTTAATTGAAACATTATTATATTTATATTTAGACTCCTAATGAGAGTATATATAGTATTATAGTTTACATTCATAAGACCATTGTTTTCACATATTCTTTTTACAAAAATTTTTTATCATTTGGATTTTCGTATAAATTTGATTTTGTTTCTAGTGACCTGTAACTGGAGGGCATGAAGAAATAACTAACAGGTTAACAGGTGTTTTACCTATATAAATATTTGACGTTTTAAAGTAACTTGCACGCCATAATAAGTTTATAAATTCACCTGCATCTATGTTTTCTTATATCTCATATGAATTTCTTATTTATATCTTGAATTTGTAAAAATTTACATTTCTGTGAATCATATGTTGTTTGCATATAATACAACATATACTAATCAGGATTGTAGATAACATTTTGTATATTGTATGCAATTATGAAAACTAGCAGATCCACTTTTCTAGTTTCTCTTCGCTCCGTCTCGCAGCGGTTCTGTAGTGCAATCTACAGACATGAGCGCAAAGGAAAATAGGGTTTGGCGCTTACCGTTCGCCTTCGGTTCAGTTCGGCATAAGTCGCGAAAATTGGCTTCAGCAGAAGCAAAATGTCGTAAGTGAACGGACCTTGCGCCGCGCGGACCACGATTCGAGGCTCTGGGCATTCGGTGGGGTAGATACCTCGGCACAAGGCAGCCGGTCGCCGACCGACGTGGACCTGACAATTTGTTACCGCGCGCTTCGATTCCACTGTAAACAAAACACATGACAGAAACCTCTCTATTTATTAATGAGTTAAAGTGTACAGGCGTTTTAGAACTACTTAAACGCGTCGTAGTTATTGCCTTGTAAGTGTATTTGAGAATCTAGACTGCCGGCCGCTGTGAATTTAGTGATTGCAATAATCATGCCAGGTTAGAAGGTGTATTTTGGTGCGGCGTTTTAAGTGAAAGTTGCTCGAATATTGCTGTTTTTGTGTGTGATTTCGTGTACTGTTACTGTGAACGTCGATTATAAAGCCTAAGTGAAACGTTATAAGATGAATTCGACAACGGATCTGACGGAGAAACAGTAGCTTCTTTGAAAGCGAAAATATGGTAGAGTTTCTGTAGACGATACACTGGCATTTTCTCTACTCGCTGTCTGGTACATGATCATCTAAAATAGGTAATTAAATGCAAAAATTACCTTATTTAATTTAGCATCGTAATGTTGATTCTAGACATGTATTTCATTGCCGTTTAAATAAGCTTATCTATTGCCTTGTATATTAAGCGTAGTATTTGTTTAATGTTTTATCTACTATAATTGGAGAGACTAGGTAAACAACTAAACACTTTATACAATCTAATGAATTGTCTTAATATTAAATAATTAAAGAAAACACTTAAGTATGCCACGTTGAACGTATTACTCACGTTGAAATTATTTAGTTCACAGCTCTATATGAAATTTTATACTTAAATATATCGATTTCAAAAAATAAAACACCTTTGTACATAAATTTTATATATTTGAATCCATTGGAATTTATGATACAAACTTTTTATTTTTATTAACCGATAACACATCCTCCTGCCCTTATCCCACTCTAAGTGGGGTCGGCACAACATGTTATAAACATATTGTAGCATGTATTGGCTGCGTTGCTACGTCAACTTACCTTAGTCGTATTTTTCGACACCTCGGTAAGAAATGAGGGTGGTCTATTCAACTCAGCCGGATACCACACGGCGGGTCGACGTACCTTAGCCGCCTTTTACGACAACTCGGTAAGAAATGAGGGTGGTCTATTCTACTCAGCCGGATACAAGGCTAATAATAACCGATAACTCATATATTGAAAATAAACATTGCGATAAAAATAATAACTAAACATTTTAGTATATTTTTCCTGTACCATTATTAAACATCGTCTCTACTGTTACTATCGATATTATATCATGACTGTCGTAATCTAAACACAATTCAAGATAATACTTTATCGTATTACATAAATATAAAGAAATTTATCGGATAGTTTACAAACAATTTACTCGTATTTAAGAATAACAATGGAGAACGCTGATGATGCGATCCGCTATACTTATCTTCGGTGTCCGCTATTTTTATCTGTGGTTAGTCAACTGTGACGTGACACCTGATCTGCGGTAGTTTTGACATTATTGTAATACAATACTGTATTGATAGTTTTACTGTACATCGTGTAAAGTTTGATGTAAAAAAGACATAAGAGTTGATTATTATATAAACATACGGGTCACATCGCGTCATAATCGAATTACCTTTGTATAAGGTTTGACGTTTCGGCAGAGTTGCATCCACCGTGGTCACGAACTGACTCACGGTGGATGCAACTAGGGTTGCCACCCGTACTATATTACATAGTATCGTACTATATTTTAGTCAATTGTACTATATAATATAGAAAAATAATATAGGACAAAAAATACTATATTTTTATCGCTAATTCAATTGTCGCGCCTTTTTTAATCAACTGTGAATGGAACGCACCCGCAGCACTGCATAGGGAATGTTTGAACGAAACTCATACATGTATTTACGGGGCTTAGTTAGTTAGTAACTCTAACCCCTTTGTCATTTTCCAGTGAAAAGTAATAATAAATAATCATAGAAAAATAAATAATGATTGAAAATAGATGTGTACTATTTTTTTTCCTGAATTTCCTTAAAGTACTATATTTTTTTGATTTAAAAAGAAAAATACTATTTTTCTTAAAAAAAAGGTGGCAACCCTACGTGTAACTGAGTTGTATGTTGGCGCGAATGGTAGAGTTCCTTACAATAGTTATATTGTATAGATATTTGCCAGACACCAGTGTCAGCCCTTTAAGCAAAATTTATACTATAGGTACATAATATTATTGTTTATAAAATTTTAGATAAAAGCTAGCTGAATATGACTGTTTAAGTTAAAACACTGACTGGACTGGTCCGTTGACGCAATTGTCAGAGACACTGCTTTCGGCTCCGCGGATCACGGTTTCGATTCCCGCCGTTTGTTGGTTTTTGGAGTTTGGGTGTATTTGAGTACTTAAGTATGTATTTTAAAATAATTCATGTATATATTTACCAGATGTCTGTCACTTATAACACAAGTATTAAGTTACTTACTTTGTGGACGGACGGACACCCGTGTCAAAAAAAAAATATAAACACCGGTCTACAATGTCGATATTTTTGTAATTGTAAAATTATAAACAAAATTATTTCTTTATTTGCTTTATTAGTTCAACGTATGTAAAAAATAAATGGTAAACAGGAGAAATGCGATAAAGATAGTAAGTATTTCTTTATAATATTTTTATCTATGTGATAAATATATTACTTATCTTACATTGAACCTATTTAGATAACATATATTGCTTTTAAATCAGACTTTGTACTTGACTTGCATTTTTCTTTTTCATTTTATTTGTTCATTTGTAGTAACAGTAGAAAAATAAATTGAGTGAGAAGATAAACTATTGAAATCAATGGAAAATGTATGTGAGGGCGAATGGTAGAGTTCCTTACGATAGTGATATTGTATAAATAGTTGCGTGGTATTCATATAGTCGGAATAAAATCCCTTTGAGTCCGTATATCCAGAAACAAGTCATTATCATTATCCTTCTGACCTTATTCCATTCTAAGTGCGGTCGGTACAACATGTTCGAAACATGTTGTCATATGATTACACGTCGGTAATAATATCTTTCTTTAAGCAACGTGCTAAAACGGCTGAAGCTTGTAAAGATTCGTTCGAGCTAAGTTATTGCGTCGTATTATTTCAAAGTCCTATCCCATCCTACTTAATGCTGCTTATATTATGAATGCCAAAGTTTGTTAATAAGGATGTATGTTTGTTACTCTTTCACAAAAAAAACTATTGGACGGATTTGGGTGAAACATTACAATATATAGGTTATAAAAAGGATTAAATTATGAATCGGAATAACATATAGGCTACAATTTGTAATGATTTTATATAATAACACGATACATGTCACAAGTGACAATGTAGTCGGAAAAAAACTGGCCTCTGAGAGCTATCTTGGCGTACGTTGCTTAAACCATTGGAGTTAGATGAAGATGATGTACCGTAGGATTGTTTGTCTTGAATAGTTCTAAATAAAAGTCCGGGACAGCATATATCTACCTTTTATGTGGAAGCCACTATGATAAAAATTGTGAACCATATATTAAATTAAATTAGATACTATTTTAATGTCCACATTTTAGTATATTAAAAATATATTTATTAAAAAAGGATCTGTCACGACCTCTAATGTGGAAGACCAAATTCCACGCAACCAAAGCTGCGGGCCAAAGCTAGTAAAGTATAAAAAATATAAGTCGTATTCACAGGCCAAAAAAGATAGAGTCGTGTAGACATTAATATCATTATCCGATCCTGTTGACATTTCTTGTGTTAAAGTTTTTTAACAATAATACGACCATATTTTCCTTGAAAAATTAGTTAATTAGTATTCGACAATTTTTTTTTTTGGATCTTTATACAGCTTAAAAAATACTTAATAAATCATTTGAGCAAAATATACCTACCTAAAACTACCTTTTGAATACTAATTTACATAAAGTTTAATATAAAATATTATATTAATTAAGAAGACTGATTAGCATTCAGTTTCACTTCTTAAGAATACATAAAATTAGTAGCAGTTTTAAAAAAATTGAATATGTTTATTTATATATTATATGTATATAATTTGAATTTCAGAAACGGCTCCAATGATTTTCATGATATTTTGTATGTAATGGTTTCGGCGGCGCTAAATTGATTTAGCTAGGTTTCATACAAAAAAAATCTTTTATCCCTGTTTGCGTTCATTGAATAAATGCTAAAATATAGAACAGAATACAAGGATTAATTTACTTTCATTAGTAAAGTAGTAATAGCTCAGTGGGGAACGGGCGGACTAGTGAAATCAAAAAACCCTGGTTCATTTTTTCTCAACCGATAAAAATACGCTATGTTCACTCTTAACTGATTTCCACGACACACGGTTTTGTGATCTCTTGTCTCTTTTTTCGAAATGATTGTATTCTGTTATACCTAACGGCTTTTACAGCGTCACCGGGTGGAACGGGCGAGCGCAGAAGCATCGTCGAAATTGCGAATTGCGGAGAATAGAGCGTGTGGTGGGGTAGCCTATTCGTATATTTAAATACTGCAACGTCCATTTCGGTGTCTACCAAAAGGAACCTTTATGAACAGTGGTATAAAGTATATATTTATTCCATTTACTCATACACCAAAACAAAATTCTTACATTTTAAAATGCAAATATGTTCGATAAAAGTAATTTAAGAGGTGCACAAAGAACAAATAAAGTTATTTATTAGGTAATGTTATCTGTGGCTTCTTTAATAATTATATTATTTAAGTGAACACATAACTTTGTCCTATTTACATATTGTACATCGATTTCTGTAACCGAATCTGTTTTTATCGCGATGATTTATGAAGTCAATTCCATCATGGTATAAATTAAAATACACTCTTAGTTTAAAATACTCTTAGTTTTTTTGCAGAACACATTTTTTAAAATATCTAGTTAGTAATTGATTATTAACAATATGCATAAATAATTGGTACCTGGGTGACCGATCCTTGCTCGGTAATTTTTTTAAATATATAAAAAAAATGTAATAAAAAAGATATGATCCTTACATCAAAAGATTTCTGGGAGAGATCGCTCCAGGCGATAAGATCGCCTTTGCATGCCACTGTGTATTTTTTTTTTTTTTTTTTCGAATATGACTAATGCTGTTAGCCCTAATGGCTTTGACAGCGTCACCGATAAGACGGGCGAGCGCTGAAGCATCGCCGAGAAGAAATGGATGATACATGCGGGTGCATTACAAGCACCCGCGCTACAGGGGGCGTCGCCTTAAGGGTGTCTCCTGCGAGACCGAACCTCGGCTTAAGGCGGCGCGTTTTTAGAGGGCTGCATCTAATAAATGACTTGGAAGAA
Source organism: Morpho achilles (assembly GCA_947086495.1). Lineage (NCBI taxonomy): Eukaryota > Metazoa > Arthropoda > Insecta > Lepidoptera > Nymphalidae > Morpho > Morpho achilles. The sequence goes on along the minus strand of CAMTZB010000019.1, from coordinate 7,945,099 downwards.
GTCTGCGTCACGGCGGCCGCGGCAGAGGGCTGCGGCCGCTTGACACAAGCAAGCGGGGACCTCGTCTTCGCCGGCGAAGACGCTGTTTGTGTAAATGTAGTGTGTGTATCTTGTTAGATGCTGTTATAGCATCGTCGGGGTCGTTAAGGACGCTCTTCGGGCGCCTGTGAATCTTATTGGGGTGACCACTGTGTATTCATATGCTATGTAAATGTAATTCTTCTTTGACAGTGCAACTAGCCTTTGCTTTCTCATAAAATTGTAGCAGTTTATTCAGTGCCCCAAAACAGGGATAAAACAATATCTTTTTTTAACTCCCTACATGCTATTGAAATTGTAATAATTTCATGAAATTCGTTGGAGACGTTACCAAAATTCATAAATATATATATACAAGATTATCTCTTTTGAATATTAAATACGAGCCTTGATAGCCTAACGGTCAAATATGACCTTCAACGCGGAATGAGCAAAATAATATTATCATTAACCTTTTGTTCTATTAATTTCCGCAAAGTAACTTATTATTCTTCAGATAATTAAAATAACAAATTTCTTTAAAGGCTAAATAAATAAAGTTTTGGGCATTGAGAGATTCTCGTACTTAGCATTAATAGTTAAAATGACAAATTTAAAATTAGTTTAAATATTCGATTAAAACGTTCGAACTTTCAAAAGATAGTTTATTTTAATTATAACATTGCTTTTACATACTTTAAGTTTTACTTTATACGAATATTTTTTTGGAGTTTTTAAATATAGTATTTCTATATGAAACTTTTTCTGTCAACATGTATTTTTAACAGATTATAATTTTTACACGGCACCCTAAAAACTCGCGAAACCTGTCTATATTTAGTAAAGTAGGCCAAGATAACCTACCTTAAATAATAATCTGCCATAAAAAATGTTCCACTTGACATTTTCTGATGCCACTGTTAAATTAACTTATTAAAAGCAGTTATATAATTAAATACCGAAACAGTAAGGACTTTCTAGTGCCATACTTGAGATAATAAGCCATAATTATTATTACTGAATGACTTTTTATCATGAGGGCGAAACATAGATTTACCTATACAAGCATAATAGCGCAAGGAAATTGGTTTATATATAGCGATTTTATTGCATATGCATAACCTACCAATCCGCATTGTACCCTATTGTTCAAGTTCCATTCTTTCTCTACAAAGGAACATAACATTGATTTATTTTAAAAATAATAAAGACATTTAAATTAAAATATGTCGTCCTGGATTTCTATCTTAGACTAAATTATTACTCATTCGAATAAATCATTAATTTGTACTTAGTACTTAATAATGAATTTATTTTATTTAAAGAAGAAAAAAAATAATGTCTGAATATTTCATTATCGTAAAATAATCAGAGCTATATTTAAAAATAATATTTAGAATTTAAATATTTATGAACAAATCAAGTAGTTTTTATCTTGAATTAATTGGAATGAAAAATAAAAGAATGAGATCTGGAAATACCTGTAAAAGTACGTGCTACGCAAAATTAAATGCAGATTATTTAAATTATAAAATTACAAATTGGAATGTATAAAATACCTTTATTACTTTTGGTGTTCTAAGCATTTAGTAAGAAATCGCCCCATTCAAAGAATAAAGTTCTATGTATAAAGTCAGATCATGTAACTTTAATGTTTAAGGTATTGTAGATCTATAAAAAAATCTACAAAAAATTCGTGACAGGCTGTCTCTATCTATTGTGGTTAACCTCACAATAACTACTTTTATAGTTATTTTTGGAACACACTGATTTCCACGCGGGTTAAGCTAGTGTTACTAATTAATAATAATCAACGCGGAAACGCTGCCAGCATTCTTGGGACCATTCCACGTAGGCATGATTTGTATAGTCCTAGCGTGTAAATAATTTAAAATAGATATAACTTGTACATTTTTGTTGTAAATAAAAAAACTCAATCATAATCATAAAAGATGATTTTATAAATTTTCCTTGCCTTGTTAATAAATGTGAATAAACATTCATGTCATGTCTTTGAAATAGCATAATTAATACAAACTTGAGTCTACTGATTATATTGTAAAGTTTATCATTTCATGTCGCAACTAATTTAATAACATTTCATAAATTTCGTATGCAAGTTCCGCGTCCCCGACCCGAATGTTTACGTTATGGAAACAATGATGACATGCTGCTTGGTGCCGGTATTTAATCGAGCTACAGCTAGAATGCTATTGTCTTTTAAAATTGTCTAATTTAAATAACAGTTTTTATTATATTAATTTGATTCAATGGAAGGCAATTAAAAGTATTTTGCAACTGTTTTTGAAAGTAGTTAAACGATATGCTTGCCTAATATAATTTAGCTTAGTCATCGTCCTCCTGCTCTTATCCCACTCTAAGTGGGGTCTGTACACCATGTTATAAACCTGTTGTCACATGGCTACGTATATTACGATCGACCGCCTGCCTGATGTTAACTTACTTTAGTCGTATTTTACGACATCTCGAAACAAAGAGGATTGTCTATTCTGCTGAACCGGATACAACACAGCGGGTCGTATTACCTTAATCGCCTTTCACGACACCTCGGTAAGAAATGAGGGTGGTCTATTCTACTAGCCGGATATCACAGGGCCTAATATAATTTAGCTTAGTGTGGCTATACATTTTTTAATAACCAATAACATCAAATATAACATCGTCATGATGACCTCAGTGTTTAAGTGTTACTTTTTTGTAATTCGCCAATCTTTATTCCTCTAAGATCTGAGTTCAATTCGTATATTTTATTGCAAAAACAAGTTTAAACATTTGTACTTCTGCCGGATGACGTTAATCAATAAGATTGAGATATTAAGCTATTGGACGAATATAGAATAATAATTGACAAGGAAATATTTGAGATCGTAACTTATTATACGAGATTATAATTATATTCTTAATTTTTACTTTTTAAAAACTACTAACATGTAAACGTTCTTTACAAAATCCGAAACGGCTGAACCAATTTTAATGACCCAGCGGATAATCCAGAAAAGTTTGTTGGCGACCGCATTTTTTTTAGACTGTATTTTTCTAGTAACCAGACTGAGCATCAGTAACGTGTAACCGGGCCGCTAGTCTATCCTAATATTATTAAGAGGAAAAATTTGTATGTATGTTTGTAATGTTTTCACACAAAAACTACTGGACCGATTTCAAAAATTCTTTCACGATTGAAAAGCTGCATCTTTACTGAGCAACTTTGACTATATAACATTTAAAAAAAAAAATTGGGATCCGTAATAAAAATGAAATATAGTGTAAAAAGTTAAAAATTACGCGAGTGTAACCGCGGGATATTACTAGTGTTTTATAAATTAGATTTATTTGCACGATTAACGATAAGTTTATAAATATCAAATTAAGGAACGTCATCACATAGACACCAATTGAAGAAATTAGTTTCAAGTTATGACAGTTGTATTCCTTTACGCTTTTTAAGAGGCATGTTTAAAAAACAAGCATAGTTACAACTTGTAGGTCAAGCGCGACGAAAGTTAACTCTCACATTTATACTTGAAACAGCTTTTACCTAAAAATAAAATACACCAATGGTAGAGAGGGCATGTATTTTAAGTACCTATACGTTACGATATTAATAATAAGCGAAAAATATGTATAAAAGAAGAATTATTATCGTTACAACCATAGAGTTATTAATTAACCAGACTTTTGCTACCAAACTTAATTTTACCAAACTTAATAAGGGTATTCATTAAAATTCATTCAATAAAAATCCCCTTTCATACATACATAACTTCTACATAATATATATTACTAGCTTTTACAAGGTTTGTTTTTTTTATAATGTTTATTTATTGTAAATTATATTTGACCAGTATTTATATTAGCATGCTTCATATGCTTTAGGTTTATCTTAATTAATAAGTTCCCTATACGATGTTGTTTGATAACAAATTTAGGTCCGGTTACTGTGTGAAACTTCGCACTGCTTCGTAAAGCTAATTATTATAGTGCAAAAAGGCATACCCATAAACAATGAAAAAGATTGTGATACTCGTTAATATAACCGTATTTGTTTCGCTTTAGACACTTCCATTTAAAATCGTCGGTAATTTGGGCCTTTAGTCATATCGATGTAATAGCTAATATTGTCTATATTACAAAAGATATAATCAAAGCTTGTACTTAACGAGATATTTATATGAACAATATTAGGAGTTTCGTTTATATATTCTTACAATTTTTCCATCTACTTTGTCATTACCAAGGAAAGGAAATGATCATGCTTTGATTTAAATTGTATAAAATACAGACAATATAATATAATTATAATTATATATTAGTATACAGTTTATACTGTATACTAATATATAAAGCTGAAGAGTTTGTTTGTTTGATTGTTTGAACGCGCTAATCTTAGGAACTACTTGACTGCTTTGAAAAAATTCTTTAAGTGTAAGATAGTCCATTTCTCGAGGAAGGCTATATAACATCACGCTAAGACAAATAGGAGAGGAGCAGCAACAAAAAATATTACGGCACTTATAATATAAATGGCACAATTATTTTACGGTATTTATAATATAAATAACACAGTTTAATACTTTTCTTGCGTGCCCTAATTAAACGGTGAAAGTTATTCAAAAATCATTTATTACAAAATTGATCCCCTCTGAAAGTTCTAAATGAAAGTCCGCGCCAGCATGTCCAGCTTTTAAGATTAACCTACATTAACCATTTTTATGGTTATCAAAATACCAAATATTTATATTGCTAGTTATTTATATATTGTAAAAGATATAAAAAAGAATATTGTTTATTGTTTTCTATGTTTTCGAGAGTAAGTTCGTCCCTAAGAGTACATTATTATTTTAAGGCAGAATTAATGTAAATATTTAACGATTTCTTTGTAATAACTTCATCAAAATAACAAAGCAGTCTCTTGACCTTTTAAAGATGTTGTTAAGCTTTATACAAATAAATTTGATTTTCTTTGATTGAATTGATACAGCCATTAGGCACGATCGTGTGGGTGGAACGACACCCGACATATTCTCCGTCTATATTTAACTCAACAACCCCACAACGTGATATTGATATTCTAAGGATAACCTTAGGTTGTTACTAATATGACTAGGCCTTTGCTATTTTTATCCAACATACCTTGTCATGTATTTTTGATAAGCTGAAGCAAGACGGCAAATAATATTTTGACCTCCAGAAGTAAGTCCCAGGCATCGCAGAGGCAGGCACAAATTCAGTTCCTAAATTTAAAGCTAGGTCCGACTTAAGGCCTCAGTTTTGAAAAATTTTCATATGCATTATGATTTTGATCTAAACACAAAGTGACAAAGGCTTACGTTTATAGTCACTTATCGCTTACAATATTTCGAGAGATGTTTTAGAAAAAACACTGGTATTAATAAAGGGATCGCCATTTAAACTATTGTGAGTATTTATAGTTTATGTATAGAAACTAGTTATACTCATGTCTTATTCTTGCGGGAACTTTCCCTCTATGATAACGCCGTATAAAGAGCTATGGATGAACTTGAAACTACTCGGGCTAACTCAATAGAATAAGACGTTTGTATGGCCGATTTCTATACATATTACATACTAAGTTAAATTTTGTTATGAATAAGAAACTTCTTGTAGACATATATTTTAACCACTACTTAACAGTATATACAGTGGAGGGTATAAAGTAAAGTGTCGTTTCTATCCCACTTTTGGGCTTCAGGTAGGGCCTGCTTTCTCCTCCTATTAGCTGTGACGCACAGTTTTGTCTAATTAGGGTCGGAAAGGCATCCTTAAGGCTATTGCTGGTTAGATTGATTGTGACTGTTTAGAATGAAGATTGGGTATAATATAGTCAACTGCCATTGCAACATGTCATTTTATAATTGCCGATCGGTTAAAGCCCCATGCATCTTTATAAAATACTAGCAGTCGCCAGCGACTCCGCCCGCGCTGAAATATTTAAACCGCAATATAGTATAGTAATATAATATAATATAGTCACTTGATTACCATAAAAATGGTTAAAGTTAACCTTAAAAGCTATACATATGCTGTAGTCCACTTTTATTTAGAACTTGTAGAGAATTTTGTAGTACATGATTTATTAATAACTAACCCTTTACCGCACGCAACGACAGCTTCAAATTTTGCTGCGTTTCGTAATATTTTTTTATTGCTGCTCCTCTCCTATTCATCTTAGCGTGATGTTATATGCCTATAGTAAGTAACGGCCTGTTACTATCCCACTGCTGGGCATAGGCCTCTTGTCTCCGTTTTTGGAGAGAAGGATTGGAGCTAAGACCTACCACGCTGCTCCAATGCGGATTGGTAGGTTACACATGTCCCCAGAATTCTCTGGAGAAATGCAGGTTTCCTCACGATGTTTTCCTTCACCGAAAAGCGTGTGATAAATTGCAATTATTAATTAGACAAATAAGTTCTACTGGAAAACTCATTGGTGTCTGCCCGGGGTTTGAACCCTAGACCTCCTCGAAAGAGGCGCACGGTGTTACCACTGGGCTACCACAGCTGATGCCTATAGCCTTTCTTGATAAATGGACTATCTTACACTCAAATAATTTTCCAAATCAGTCTAGAAGTTCTGAGATTAGCACGTTCGAACAGTCAAACTAACAAACTTTTCAGCTTTATATATTAGTATAGAGTATAAATTAGCGGGTTAAAGTCCTGGACTGTGAGATACATTTGCATTTTCTATAAATACCTATATGCTTAATTAAAGCTTGGATGCGAGTCAATCAATCCTCCGGTAGACGACCTTTCGACCTCAAGAGCTCACAGACTGCAAAGGCACAACATCGGGTGGAAAAAAAATATACCTCTTGAATTGTGTATAAGGAATGCTCATAGTATTTTGCCGTGTGGTATTCATCTGAGTAGAATAGACCACCCTCATTTCTTACCTAGGTGTCGTAAAGGTTACTAAGGTAAGTCGACCCGCCGTGTGGTATCCGGCTGAGTAGAATAGACCAACCTCATTTCTTAACGATGTGTCGTAAAGAGGACGAAGGTAAATCGACCCGCTGTGTGATATCCGGCTGAGTAGAATAGGCCACCCTCAGTACTTACTGAGGTGTCGTAAAGGCGACTAAAGTAGGTTGACCAACTGTGTGGAATCCGGCTGAGTAGAATATACCACCTTCATTTCTTACCGAGGTGTCGTAAAAGGCGACTTAGGTAAGTTGACCCACCGTGTGGTATCCAGTTGAGTAGAATATACAACCCTCATTTCTTACCGAGGTGTCGTAAAACGCGACTAAGGTAAGTCAACCCACCGTGTGGTATCCGGTTGAGTAGAATTGACCACTCTGTTATTTACAGAGGTGTCGTAAAATACGACTAAGGTAAGTTGAAGTTAGACAGGCAGCCGGTCGTAAAATACGTAGCCAAATCGTGTGACAACATGTTTCTAACATGTTGTGCCCTCCCCAATTAAAGTTAAATAAGAGAAGGGGGGTGATGAATGCTCATAGAAGGGGGGCAAAATTAGTTTGATCGAAATAATTATATGAACAAAACAAACACTTGTATGTTGGCAATATAAAACCAATGGAGTAACACTTTCTATGGGTATGCTAATATATTCAGTGATATGGCAATAATTACACATACCCATGGTGACACGTTTCATGGTTTCAACTATTCATAATATTTGTGGAGTCGAGTCGAATTAACAAAAATTGTGATACCATATTCCTAACAGAAAATAAAGTAATTAAATAAAAAAGGTTATTGTAATATACTCATAAGAGTGTATTCATAGATATATGAATAGAAAACTCGTTATAAAAAACCAAAATATAAATAAAAACGAATAAAAAAGCAAAGAAAATTTGAAAGAAACGTTAACTCGTCAAATTGAAATTTGTTCTTTATAAATCTCCTTCAAAAGCCATAAATAAGACAAAATATATTGCGTAGCTCAGTTGCTACGTTATTTGTCTTAATTAAAACTTTATTATATTTCTATTTCAAGAATGGTTATATTTTTGAAGCTAAAATTAATTTGCAACGAAATTTCATTATTATAAATAACAGCTTTATGATTTTAGATCACGGATTTTCTTCTTTCCCACTTAATTTAAAATGACTCTTAAATAAACAAATCAAAGCAAATATTAATACATTTATATCTTGACTATTAAAAGGATGTTTAATTATGTTCCTTATTAATCATTATTAATTGTTATTATTTAATAATAACAATTAATAATGATTCACTACACGATAATATTTCTTTTCGCAGTAAATCATAATCAAATAAATAAAATAAATTTATCTATCATAATTGAGAAGTTCTCTTTTGTTAAGAACGTAATAAAATAGATATCTGTATTTCTAAAATAACTGTTCAATAAGTATTCTCTAATAAAAATATAAGCTTATTAAAAACAACATTATATAAAGATATCATCTATCAAAATGATCATTAACAATTATAAAAAGAAACAACATTATATCAATCATTATCAAAATAAGAATATTATGTTATTATTAACATTAATAATAATATTATATCATTACATTTTATTATAAGAAAATAAATTATTAAAAAAAGAAATAATAAATAATGGTATCAAAATAAAATAGAACGTAAAACATTTATCTGAATAAAACTGAAAATATGACTTTACTATATTGAAATAATCTCAGTATTCTTATAACATTTTTCCCTTTTTTAATTTTACGGTTTGATAATATAATTATAACAATAACCACTGGTGATCAATTTAGTAAACGAGTTAATGCAGAGCACGAACATCCGTTTGTTCGTGTGTCAGTAACAAATTAAATACACATTACACGTACTTATGGTCCGCACGTTAACAATTAAAGATGACATATCGAAAACATCACAAGTTGTTTATTTTGATTAATGATGGCCGCAAAGGAGCGATTTGTTTTCAACGCAGAATATTCTTTGATCAATTAGAACAGGGATGGGCAATCTTCTAAGACTAGAGAGCTACAAATGACAATTAAAAATATCTAGATTTTAACCAGATTTAAAAAAATATATAAATCAATTTTTTTTAATGGTACGTTATTTATTCTATATAAGTATTTTAATTCTAATTTAGAACAAATAAATTTAAGAAACAATCATCATCCTCCTGCCCTTACCCACTCTAAGTGTGGTCGGTTCAACAATATGTTATGAACATGTTGCCACATGATTTGGTTGCGTATTTTACGACCGGCCGCCTGTCTGACGTCAACTTACCTTAATCGTATTTTACGACACCTCGGCAAGAAAGAGGTTGCTCTATTCTAAACAGCCGGATACCCCACGACGGGTTAACTTACCTTAGTCGCCTTTTACGACTTTGGTAAGAAATGCGGGTTGTCTATTCTACTCAACCGGATACCACACGGCGGGGCAACTTACCTTAGTCGCCTTTAACGACACCTCGGTAAGAAATGAGGGTGGTCTATTCTACTCAACCGGATACCACACGGCGGGTCGACTTAACTTAGTCTGCTTTTACGACACCTTGGTAATAAATGAGGGTGGTCTATGGGCGGTTCTCAGCCAGATACCACACGGCTTGAATTTCAGAAACAATATTTATTCTTATGATAATCTAAACATTTTTCATTCCAACATACTTACATCAATTGGTGTAAAAATTTGTAAAAAGTGTAAAGTAACATCGAAAAAGCCGCGTGTGGCACGCGAGCCTCAGGTTGCCGATCCCTGAGCTAGACACATAGTTGTTATTATTGCATTCTTAAGATTTATTTCAATGATTTGTTAAAATGTTCTACAATTTTGATTCTCCAATGTTTAGCCAAGTTACATAATCTTCAATTCCGAGTTGACGAACTTTCGTATTGATAAGCTAATGCATTTTAATTTTACAATTTGATATGGTAATGTGTAAAAATATAATCCTATAGCACACTGGAATTACAGTAGTGATAGTAGTTTATTTGAAAAGAGCCAATTAAAGGCTGAGAATAATTTGGGCTGAACGAGAAATCATGTTGGATAGAATATCCTTGAACTTACATCCCAAATAAAGAATATGATAGAAAATAATAAGAATTCAATTTCCAATTCAAAATTTTCTTTATTCAAATAAACTTGTAAATAAGTACTTTTGAATCGTCAATTCTACTGCTGGTTCGGGAAGCTGTTCCTACTAAGAACAGCCAGCAAGAAACTCGGTGGTTGCTCTTTTCAACATAATAATTATAACTTGTTACATTAAGTCATTACTATCTTGTACAGGGTCGGACAGTAGTTATATCCACGCATACTTATCGTCCAAATAATCCTCATCAGTATAAGTAGGCTTTTTGTATCTGCCTCTCTTTAATAGTGTTTTTAAACTGCTGTAATGGCAAAGCTAAATCTAAAATATTATAAGATATTCCAATAATTTCTTCCTCTTCAATTGAGGGACGTCCAATGCTAAAGGTCTATTCTCTGGATCTTCACAAAATATGATCTTGTGCCGCTTGGATCCAGTGACTCCTTGCGACCATTTTAAGGTCGTCTGTCAAACTCGTAGGATGTCTACCGACGCTGCGTTTTCCGGCGCCGGGTCGCTATATTTAAACACCTTTAAACCCCAACGCCCTTCGGTTCTCCGAACTATGCGTCCTGCCCATCGCCACTTCAGTTTCGCGGCATGCCGAGCTATGGCGGTGAATCTTCTACGGACCTCCTCATTTGATCACGTAGAGATACTCCAAGCATAGCTCGCTCCATCGCCCGCTGAGTGACTCTGAGCTTTCTTATGGCGCTCATAGCTTGTCTAGAATTATTTAAGACTATTTAACTATTATAAAAGAAGGTCCAGAAGTGAGTATTGGTTAAACCTTGAACTAAAATTAAACTTGTATTATCGCACTCGCAATTAATACTATCTCCCAAAGCAAACGTCAAATCAAATAACATTGCCTGTTAATCAGTTTCCATCGCAGCCTCCATTTGTTATTGCGCATTAAGCCGGCACTCGGGTGTGTTCGTAGGACGCTCGATGACAAGGAGCCGCGGTGAGTTCGCTATCCATCAATTACACTGATAGTACGCACGATAGCAGTAACCTCTTGTAATCCGTTTACACTATATTCAAATAAATAAAATATATTGGATACACACGGTCGTCCGTCCCCAAAGTTGTAAAGAGTATAAGAGAGAAATATTAAACATTCTGATATGTACGTGGAAAATTGTTATTATAAAACAATCTTTACGCTCAATGCTTATTATTTCCCGTATTATTTTTACCATTTCTGCTATACCAGAGTAATGAGCGTTATATTTAAATTTACACATGTTAATAAGTTTAATTATCTTAGCTAATTACTTAATTATAACCTCTCTATTCATACATTTTTTATAGCCGAGTCCGTTGCAATGTTATCCATTCTCACAAGCTTTCTTATTTATACATGGATAAGCATAAGATTCTCCATACTTGTAACTCAGTTTTTTTTTCTAATAACTGTTTTAAGCGACTAGTTTGTTGATGTGGTCTTTTAAAATTGTTATAAGATTATCTGAGATATATAATCAATATTCTTGAATTTCGAAGTATAGTTAAATCCTAATTTATTAAATAACATAAACTATTTTTTATGTTGTATTTTTATCTAAGTGTTGCCTTTGAACTATAATTTCTTAAACATCAGAACTACTTACCAACTGATGTAAAAATAAAAGTAAAGTATCTTACAGCTTATTATTATCCCATATGCCTCTTCTCTTACTTTTTTAAGAGAAGGGTTGGTGCTATGACCTTCCACGCTGCTCCAATCCGGATTGGTAAGTTACACATATCCACATAATTCTCTTAAGATATGCAGGTTTCCTCATGATGTTTTCATTCACCGAAAAGCGTCTGCTAAATTACAAGTATCAATTAGTCACATAAGTTTTAACAGAAAAACTCATTGGTGTATATCTGGGTCCGAACCCGTGGCCTCCTTGAAAGAGTCGCACGTTCTCACCGCTGGGCTATAACAGCTTCGCTGTTGTAAGCTATAAATAAATAACATGGTAAAATATCAGTGTAAAATATATTAAAACATATGGAAGAAATTTTCTATTCAAATATGAAATAATATCTCTATACCTCAATAAGGAAAATACATATTATGCTTCTAATATTTCAGCCTCGAAATCGTTAGATGCCAATCATTTTTTTTTCTATACAAGGACATATGTATTAACTTTGATATAAATATTGTTGGCAGTTTAAAAAATTTAAATTGATTTTCGTCTATTAATTAATTACTTAGACAATTTCGTTATTTTAAATCTTATAATATGCGAAATCGTATTATATTTATGATTTAATGATTGCGTATAATATGGGGGATATTAAAGGCATATAATAACGGAGGCTTATAAATCCGTAAATACTAGTGTAAAACATTTAGGTCACGGATTCCGCAGACCAATCACATAATATGCAATTTAACGAAACCGGTCACTTAGAAATGTGTGCACGCGCAGATTTTAACATAGAATTGGAGTACTGAGCGAGTCAACTATGCTTATAATCTAAGACCTAAGTGTAGTTTGTTATAAAATCTTAATTTATTATGTAGAACTGTGGTTGCGTTGGGGAAGTTACATATGCAGCATTGATGTTATCTAAGACGATCGGAATGGCCTTCACTCAGAATTAACCAAACGCATGCTTAGCCCGATTAGCATATTATTAAAATAAATTATTTATATAATTTAGTATTCGAGTCTTAATTAATTAATTTAATTTTATTATTAGTGCCGTGTGGTATCTGGCTAAGAAGAATAGACCACCCTGATTTCTTACCGGGGTGTCGTAAAAGGCGACTAAGGTAAGTCGACCCGCCGTGTGGTATTCGGCTGAGTAGAATAGACCAACCTCATTTCTGACCGAGGTGTCGTAAAAGGCGACTAAGGTAAGTTGATCCACCATGTGGTTTCCGGGTTAGTAGAATAGACCACCCTCTCTTCTTACCTAAGTGTCGCAAAATACGTCTAAGGTAAGTTGATGTCAGGCAGGTCAGCATGTTTATAACATATTGTGCCAACTCCACTTAGAGTTGGATAAGGGCATGATGAGGATGAGTATGATGCGTCTTAATTAATAAATTTAGTATTAATATTTATATAATTAATTATTTTGCTATAAAACGCATTTCAAATATTACTATTTGCACAATTTAGTATCATTTTTCTTGCTTTGTACATGGTACAATGCCAGTTTCAAGATTAACTAAGCTAAAGTAACGACCAGTTACAATCCCACTGCTGGGCATAGGCCTCCTCTCTCCGTTTCTGGAGAGGAGGGTTGGAGCCAACATCTACCACGTTGCTCCGATGCGGATTGGTAGGTTCCACATATCCTCAGTTTTCTCTAGAGATATGCAGGTTTTCTCACGATGTTTTCCTTTACCGAATTGTAATAAATTGCAATTATCAATAAGAGACATGAGTATTAAAGAGAAAAATTCATTGATGCCTGCCGGGGTTTGTACTCGTGACCTCCTCCAAAGAGTCACATAGTCTTACCGTTTGGCTATAACAGCTTCAAACAAGCTTATATCAAATCAAAACAAATGTATTTATTTCAATCAACAAGGGCTCATAATGTTAGTAACAGACTTATGACTATGTTAGTAACTTATTATCTACGAATTTACAAATAAACACAAAAATGTAATTAGATATTATATAGGGATATTTCTCGATATTAACTATAGTTCTTAGTTCTGAAAGTTAAAAGTAGACGTTTTATAAAATAATAAGAAATACATAGAATAATAAGGTTGCAAATATAGAACCGCTAATCTCTGCCCTGTTGTATAGGTTATTTACAATATTTTCAAACACATAAATATAAATCTAACAACCTTATGCGAACATTGCACAAATTCCATTACATTAAACTTATTTTTCTCCTCAAGTTCAAACATGATAAATGTTTAAATTTATAATTTTTATAAAAAAAACCAAGTAATCAGGCAATTTATTAAATAAGCGAGTTTCACAAGGCACTTAAAGTTTTTATTAAGATCGGGATTCCCCATGTCATGACGCAAATTGCTTAGAGACGTTGGCATCTTCATAACCGGACGAAAAAAAACACGATCAGTATTTTCATGCATAGTAAACAAGCTTCATCTATACTAATATATAAAGCTGAATATTTTGGTTGTTTGTGTGATTATTTGCACGCGCTAATCTCAGGAACTACTTGTCAACAATTCTTGAGTTTAAGATAGTCCATTTATCGAGGAAGGAAATAGGCTATATAGCATCACGCTAAGATGATTAGGAGAGGAGCAGCAGTATAAAACATTTAAAGCTTTCCTTGCGTGCGCTAAGTAAACGGTGAAAGTTATTAAAAAATCATGTATTACAAAATTGTTCCCCTCTAAAAGTTCTAAATAAAAGTCCGCGACAGCATATGTCAAGATTTTAAGGCCCATTTTAACCATTTTTATGGTTATCAAACTACTGCTGGAGCCGCTGGCGATTGTTAGTAAAGTATAAAATAAATTTCTGTAATAAAAAAAATTGTTCTATAGTAGTCCTCCAATACAGTTAACTATTATATAGAAAGAATTATATGGATCATCGATACACATCTTTCGACTAATATTTATTATTTTAACGTTTTCAATCATGAATATCGTAAGTCAAATGACATTCAGTAGTAGTGCACCTTGTGCTGCCAATTCCCTTTGGCCATTTTGAAGTTGGCAACACTTTATAGTCCCCACTTCCATAAATTTTATCAATCTATGTGCCTCACTAAACGCCACTTTAGCTTCGCGCCTCGTTAAGCATTCTGTATGCTTTTATGTAGTTGTTTATAGTTTATTAACTGATTTAGTAACTATATCGTTGTATCTATATATACTTATTATAAAACAAAGACTCAAAACCTGTCTGTATGTAATCAATTTTCTCAAAATCTACTGAACGGATGTTCGTATGATTTTTAGTAAATATAGCTCAATTCTTGAGGAATGTTTATGTTAATAGTTTATTCTCTGCGTGAAATAAATCGATTATGACGGGTCTTTCACTTCATATTAGAGGTTGTGGAGCAACAGACATGCTACTTTTTATCCTTTAATTCCCGTGGGGTTGGTATTTACAGGGAAAAAACTTTGTGACACACTGATTTCTATGTGGGTGAAGCCATGACCACAGCTAGTTGTAAAAAATATTTAAAAAAAAGAAATAAGGCGCCGATGACATGTGGGATTTGAACCCGGGCTTTGAACATTTTTGGTCTGCCAGTTACCGATCGGCTATCGCAACATTACGTTTGTCATGTAAAAAAATCCTTTGCTTTCAATTCTACATTATGCCATATTTTTTATGCCCAACAGGGATAAAACGGGCTCTATAAGTGGTTTGAAAATATACTATGAGATGTACACAAACATCATTAGCTGTTACGAAAATTTTAAATACAGATAATGTATGCGCTCAATGTACCTCTACTTCAAGGATGTATTAAATACAGGCGGATAATACTGTTTATATACGACCTATCTACATTACCTCATAATAACAAATATGTAATGCTGTTTTACATTAAAAGTATTCAATGCACGTTACGTAAAAACCTTATTGCATGAAAACGTACGTAAAGTCGAGACCCTTATTAAATTATATATCAACCTGACCGGCAAACGTTGTTTTGACATATAAATTATTTCTATTGTACTTTATAAAAAAAATTGAAAAAATTACCATAAAATGAAAAAATGTTAGTAGAAGACATCCTTAGGGGGTAAAGATAGTAGCCGATTCTCAGACCTAATGAATATGCATATAAAATTTGATGAAAATCGGTAAAGCCGTATGATAACTAACATTATGAGACGAGAATGTTATAAATAAGAATACATAATTATAAAAAAACACTCATGAGAAGATTAGAAAAGTATTTTCAAACCATACTTTGCATTTTAACACAGTACATTAAATTAAGCAACAACACAAATGCTATGATGATAAAATGAGATTGATTGATCTCGTTATAGTGGATCGTAAAGAAGTTGAAATGCCGAATTTGGGAATAAAATTTACCATTACATATTCTAGGACATCTGGTTACAAACGACGTGTGCATATTTTGAATAATGTTTGTTAAATAAAACCAGCCATGAAAATGGGTTAATGTGTTTTACGGGTGATCTTAAATGTTGATAGCTATAAAATTTATATGACATTGCGAATTTTGAACACCAACATATGTAATATATTATTAATATAATAATTATATATTACGAAACAAATTTACCAGATATTTAACTATAATGTATCATGGCATGACATGTTATAAACATATTGTAACATGATTTGGCTGCGTTTTTACGACCGGCCGCCTGCCTGACGTCAACTTACCTTAGTAGCCTTTTCCGACACCTCGGTAAGAAATGAGGGTGGTCTATTCTACTCAGCCGGATACCACACGGCGGGTCGACTTACTTTAGTCGCCTTTTACCACACCTCGGTAAGAAATGAGGGTGGTACTATTCTACTTAGCCGGATACCACACGCCTAAGATATTTTACTATAAGTTCAGCAGAAAAAAATGTGACTATAATGGACAGATTTTAATATATGGCATCGGTAAGCAGACAACCCTCTCAAATTATCGTGGAATTTCCTCCATGTTATAAAGTTTGCAAGAATGTTTGGAAGTACTAATGACATAATATAACCAGCAGAACCACTTTTGAATTTCACACCTCATCTCTCTTAGTTACATAAAGAACTATTCGTTTAAGAATATTTATTTTTATTTCAAAACATCACGATTTTTCTGAATTTGTGGTATGGCCTACTTTATGTGTAAGGATTTTTCATTACCAGACGTATTTTCCTGTACATGCTACGTAATATTCTCTCTTCGCTTACTGCAGCCTTTGTGTATGATCCAACATTTTGTGTTAAATCAATCTAGGAAACAAATAGGCAATCATAGAGATTTAGTTTACAATTAAATACAATAACAAGATTTCATTACAGAAAAATTCAACTATCGTTTTGAAATATTGTATCTAACAAGGTTTAAAAACAAAACAAAAAATAACGTTGTATGGAAGTTGTTATTATAAAATTCGTAGTTATTAATGATATAGATTCTCAAATTTCATTTCTGCTTTCTATAAAGAACATTATTTTCAAAACCTGAAACGTTTTTTAAGTTTTTAAACTTTTAATTGCCATCAAGCCAGAAAACTAAAGAAGTGGTTTTTCATTGGGAACGATGTAAAATATAATGCCATTTGAACAATTACTTAAAAAATAGCTATTTTATTATAAACAAGCATAACTGCATATTGGATATTGTACTACTGCATTACTGAATATGGGGCATATATGCAAGGGGCAGCTTTCACTCTGCAGAAGATTGTAATAATATCCACAATAGCGCAATAAATATTGTTTCGTAATCCACCAGTGTAGCGATGATTCAATTACTTGCTGCAACTGCCTACATAGTTGTGGCCTCGGTCCGGATTATTTAAGTGCATTACACTTAAGGAGAGGCGTGACAGCTGAACAGCAAGACAGTTCGACTCTTACCTGAGGTTCATAGTATCAAACACCGGACAGGCACCGGTGAGATTTATATGAAGACTTATATGCTTCATTTACCTACAATTCTGAATTTAAAATCTCTATCGATTCCACATACATGTACATCTCATAATCTCTATTTAAGCAGTGTGCTAAGTCTATATCGACCAATTTGATTCTCCAATGAGAAATAAGACTTTTGCTTAGGTATGCACATTTCCATTATTCAACGATATTTGAAGTAATTAAAGAGTATGGCAAAAGATAAGATGAAATACAGATGTCGGATTAGAGATCAGATTCGATTTGCAGGGATAAGGGTATGAAGAGAAATTGGTTGCAGCAATTAGACCGCACTTGTACAGTGTAAATTTAGCTTTAACCAGTTAAGTATTTAAATGTTTTTGTTTCCAGCACGGGTATATCAGTTATATATGTTGGTCGATTCTCGAGACGTGGCTTTTTCATAATTTAATTCCAACACGATTTAATTTCAGACATGGTTCCAGACAAATCTAAGTCTCAAATATATTCGAAACAGTTATTTCTTGTGTTTAGCTTAGTTTTATGTAGATTTAAGTCAAATTATTTGCGTCCGCAAATTTTCCCATATCGAAAAAATAAAT
This sequence comes from Morpho achilles, assembly GCA_947086495.1. Taxonomy (NCBI): domain Eukaryota; kingdom Metazoa; phylum Arthropoda; class Insecta; order Lepidoptera; family Nymphalidae; genus Morpho; species Morpho achilles. Next base: position 7,926,871 of record CAMTZB010000019.1, on the reverse strand, counting down.
CTAATAATCTTAGAATACACGATTGACTGTATTATTGTTGATTCTACGTACAACGGTTCTATAGCTTTATATTATTATATTTATATAGTCTTCTCCATAATTTCAATTTGTAGTGTACAAGATTCATCTATGAACTGTTCAGACGTCGAGTATTGTTTGAGTTTGTTCTACGATGAATCGCGCGCAAAAAAACACACAGAAACAAATGAATGTTTCATTTTCCTGATTCAAAAAGAGGCAATGAATTGCAGAAATACACTGGTAAAATACGCAGGACAATAGACAATAGTGCTCACTTTAGGAAAGAACAACAGTCAAAGGACCATTGATTCAATGATACTTAATGGTATGTGACAGTTCATTAAGAGTTGTCTCCTTGGACTGACAAGCAGTTGTAGTTGGTAATCCCTCATCATCCTTTTTTTAAATATAAAGTAAAATTCATGAGTCTTATTCATCTATTTACTTACTTTAAAGATTTCTCCCCCTCCTAAATAAACGTAGTAATTTATATTTGTTCAGCAAATCCGATTAATCAAAGTAACAAAAACTTTAAACTAATAAATTTTATGGTTCAAAAAATATTTATAATTTAATACTGCAGTAAAATTGTAATATATAATTTTATGATTTCTTATTTTTATGATCATGCAGGTGTTAAAAATATACATTGTGCTTATATTGAACTGATTTTCGATATTTGATTATAGTAAAAGTTATGAAGTAAAAACCAAATAGTGTTATTAACAAATATTGTTATTATAATCCATACTAAAAGTAAATTTTAGTATAATTGAGGCGAGGCTACTTTTAGTATAATACCGGGCTAAAGTATAGGATAAAAAAGTAACGTTTTTCCTTCGGACAGTCGTTATAAAGATAATGAAGAATAATAAGGAAGTCGCGAGTACTTAATGCTCAAACAATATACGAACATTTCAAAAAATATATGCAATGTACACAGACAGGTCGGTCTGGCTTGTTACACCCGTCCAAGGCTCTTTAACATTAGCTTGTTACGTGCCAAGAGCGCTTATGTGCGCTTATACACGTACAAACATATGTGAATAGACAGTCGATGTTGAATAAATCCTGTAAAACATACATATATCTGCTCATAAAGTACAAATAGTTAAATATAAAAGATCGTCAATACTTCATATTTAAATATTAAAAGCTTTTACCATGTAAAACAGTGTAATTCACGACGTAATACCTATGTGATAGACATTTTTAACTATAAAACTTCGATAGATTTGTATGTTACTAAATTTTATAAATGTTTTCTGTAATTTTATAAATGTCTATGTTTTTTTTGGGTTTTCTTGTAATTTTGAAAATTTGCCTCATTAAGAATTCACTTTCTAATAAAATCTTTACTTATATACTGAGGGCGAAAGTGTAAGTAAAAGTTAAGTCCGTCCGAAGGAATCTTTTGCGTATACTCGTCATCATCCACCTGCCCTTATTCCACTCTAAGTGGGGTCGGCACAACACGTTATAAACATGCTGTCACATGGTTTGGCTGCGTTTTCACAACTGGCCGCCTGCCTGACGTCAACTTCCTTTAGTCGTATTTAACGACACCTTGGTCACAAAAAGAGTCTATTCTACTAAACCGGATACCACTCGGTTGGTCAACTTACCTTAGTCGCCTTTTACGATACCTCGGTAAGAAATGAGGTTGGTTTATTCTACTCAGCCGGATATCATACGGCGGGCTTTTGCGTGTACTAGTAAATGTGTGAAATAGGTAAGGCTTATGTCAATCCGGAATACCCCGTATTTGTCCTAGTTTAGAAGGGGCATTCAGGACGAACGTAGTTTTTACTTAAGGTCCGGTGATTCCACTTTTTACACTTTGTTTTTGTGGATTATTTAATTGACTGTCTTTATTTGTATGACTTGCTGCACTTTTGAAAGATATTGGTTTGGATGGAAAAGACCTTCGTATCATCCAGAACCTGTATGCTTATCAGAAAGCTATGGTACGTGTCGAAGGTGAAGTATCCAAGGAGGTTGACATAAGGAGAGGAGTTCGACAGGGTTGTATTCTCTCTCCTACTTTTTTCAACTTATACTCGGAGGCAATTATGACGGAAGCACTAGAAGACATTAACTATGGTATCAAAATAAATGGACGCATAGTTAACAACTTGAGATATGCAGACGACACAGTTTTAATAGCGGCCTCTGAGATAGAACTGCAAATACTTATCGATCGTGTCAATAGATTTAGTGAAGAAGCTGGTCTCACAATAAACACAAAGAAAACCAAGTTTATGGTAGTGACAACTAACCATTCTATACAGCCGATGATAAGCGTGAATGGAAAAGAATTGGACAGAGTGCAGAAATACAAATATCTTGGCACTTGGGTTACTGAAGAATGGGATAGTGACACAGAAATTAAGACCCGGATTGAAGTAGCCCGTAGTTCTTTTCAAAGCATGAAAAGAGTGCTCATTAGTCGCAACCTGAATATCGCATTACGAACACGCCTCTTACACTGCTATATTTGGCCAGTACTTTTTTACGGATGCGAGGCGTGGACCGTAAAAGAGGATATTCGAAGGCGCATAGAAGCATTTGAGATGTGGGCCTATCGACGCATGCTGAAAATAAAATGGACGGAAAAGGTGACAAATGAAGAGGTCTTGCGGCGTATGTGTTGTAAGCTCGAACTTTGGACCATCATCAAAAAGAAGAAAGCTGCATACCTGGGACATGTGCTTAGACACGAACAGTATGGGCTTCTGCAACTTCTTATGATGGGCAAAGTTGCAGGTAAGAGACGCATCGGCCGCAAGAGAAATTCATGGTTGCGCAACATACGAGAATGGACTGGAGTCGCGAGTGCTGCCCAGCTTTTTAGCCTCGCGAGAAATAGAAAGGAGTATCAAGCACTGACGGCTAACCTTCGCTAGTCGGAGAGGCACAAGAAGAAGAAGAAGATTTGTATGACTGGCCCGTTGGGGCAGTGGGTAGTGATCCTGCCTTCAGCTCCGCGGGGCGCGGGTTCGATTCCCAACACCAGTCGAGGGCCAACACTTTCTATAAATGAAATTGTTGGTCTTTAAGCCTGGGTGTATATTTGTATTTAAGTATGCATAATAAAAAATATATAAGTATATATTTACCAGTTGTCTGTCTACCATAACACAAGTATTAAATTACTTTCTTTGGGGACGGACGAACATGTGTGTAAGTGTCCCATTTATTTATTTATTATATTTCAGCTTTAATGACGTCAGGTTTTTTTTAAAATAAATCTATAAAGTCGTTTAAGGAACGTTACGAGCTTTACGAGTCTCAGCTTTCAATGAATAACAGTATCGATTTCAACGGGTATTCAGTTGTTTTAACTTCACCCAAGTGCTTTAGAAATAAGAAATTTTGATTAAAAAAATACAATTAAAGCCATGTTATTAAATTTTATTAATAATTTTGGATGATCGGAAATTTTTTTAATGTCTTAAATATTTAAAGTTTTCGTCCAGTGGATATTTAGTCTCTCTAGACACTATTATATATAATATCTGGGTGACCGAACTTAAAAAAAAGAAAATACAATTTTTTAGTTGAGGATCGATCCTTGGCATTCATATTTCTCGAGGCTGCCCGTTACCCGTATAAGCTACGTCGACTTGACAGTTAATGGCGAAAAATCAATTCAATATGAATGTTAGTGTTTTTAAAACCCAAAAATAGGGATAAAACAATTTTTTTTTTACATAAAACCTAGCTAGATCAATTTTTCTCCCCCAAAACCTACATGCTGAATTTCAGGAAAATCGTCGGAGCCGTTTCCGAGATTCGGAAAATATATATAGGTATATACAAGATTAACTCATTTAAATATTAAAGATTTAGTAGCCCTATGCCTTTCTCGTTCGTTATTGAAGTACACGCCAACGATGCCTATTATAAGTCTATATTTATAATAAAAGAAAACAGATTCAGAGCTATGAGGTATCTAAATGGACTTTCAATGTCAATATATTGTATTTCAATTAGGATGCTTACATTATCTGTGGCCTTGTATACAAACACAATACAAACACGGCTACCACGCATTTTATTTAATTAAAACTGAAATAAAAAAAACAGATATATTTGAATATATTTGACGTTATATATTATACATTTGAACGCTTATACCCACCGTGTGGTATCAGACTGAGTAGAATAGATCACCCTCAATTGTTACCGAGGTATCGTAAAAGCCGACTAAGGTAAGTTGACCCACCGTGTGGTATCCGGTTTAGTAGAAGAGGGTGGCCTCTTTCTTACCGAGGTGTCGTAAAATACGACTGAGGTAAGTTGACGTCAGGCAGGTGACCGGTCGTAAAATACGTAGCCAAATCATGTGACAACATGTTCATAACATGTTGTACCGACCCTACTTAGAGTGGGTCACTGAGATTATGACATTTGAACGCTTATATTACTTATTAAGACTAATATATAAGGATAAGACTAATACCATATGATACATACCATTGAAGATATAAAATTTTTCCATTTTAGAATTAAATAATTGAAATGCTTGAACTTTTTAGTATCTAGTACATTCTCCAGTTTTATCTTAAGGCCCTATTATATAAACAAACAAACAACAAAGCCTTGTAAATACATAAGTTTCCAGTATATTTTTAGTTGCAGGTTAAGCATGAAATCTTATAAAAAAACGTTCGAACTAACTTCAGTTGAAAGAGACAAAACACATTTAATCGGCTTATAATTTAACCTTGTACGAGAAATCCGTAGCACTGACATTGACATTGACCGAAGAACATTTAATCCAATTTTCATGCTTTACATTTTGTATTTAAAATTCTGGCTGAAAATGTTATTTAATTTTATATGATTTTTATTAAATTAAAATTATGAATATCTGTTTTTAAGTGCTTTATATTAATTTCATCTACTTATGTAACAGACTCATCATCCTCCTGCCCTTATCCCAAGCTAAGTGGAGTCGGCACATGTTATAAACATGTTGTCACATGATTTGGCTACGTATTTTACGATCGGCCGCCTGCCTGACGTAACTTATTTTAGTCGTATTTTACGGCTCCTCGGTAAAAAAGAGGGTGGTCTATTCTACCTAACCGGATACCACGCGGTGGGTCGACTTACCTTAGTCGCTTTTAACGATATCTCGATAAGAAATATCTAGAAATATCTAGATTGGTCTATTCTACTCAACCGGATACCACACGGCGAGTCGACTTGCCTTAGTCGCCTTTTACCTACCTCACTAAAACTTTTAATTTTTTTAATAATCAATCTCACTAAAAAGTAAATAACAAATTAAATAAAAAATAACACTTTTTTGAACTAAAGATGTAAAAACATTGTATAATATTAGTATTAATGTTAGCCGTGTGGTATCCGGCTGAGTAGAATAGTACCACCCTCTTTTCTTACCGAGGTGTCGTAAAAGGCGACTAAGGTAAGTCGACCCGCCGTGTGGTATCCGGCTGAGTAGAATAGACCAACCTCATTTCTTACCGAGGTGTCGTAAAAGGCGACTAAGGTAAAATGACCCACCGTGTGGTATCCGGTTTAGTAGAATAGACCACCCTCTTTCTTACCGAGCTGTCGTGAAATACGACAGAGGTAAGTTGACGTCAGGCAGGCGGCCGGTCGTAAAAACGCAGCCAAATCATGTTACAGCATGTTTATAACATGTTGTGCCGACCCCACTTAGAGTGGGATAAGGGCAGGAAGATGATGAATATTAGTATTAATGTGAAAACGGCGTGGGGCGCTTTGTGCCATCTTATTGGTATATTTGTATATATATCGAATAACCCACGCATATACATAAATATATTTAAATTACTTATTTGGAAATAAAATACAACTCTCTAACGATAATTATCAGGTGAAATATTTGGTATTTTATGAGTGTGAAATTCATTAAAAAACCTACAGTCATGGTTTTATCGGTCTACAAAGCAATTTAGCCGTAGAGAACAACGTGTTGAAGATTAATGTGTTTACATCATTCCATTTCATTAGGTTAGGTGAAATAAAAAACGTCTCAAAACAGTGTTTGATGTTTATACTCTTAGTTTAATTGCGAAATTTCATATTTTGAAGCCTTTGTGTTATAATTTAAAATAACAGTTCACTTACCAACAGTACCAATTATCATGGGCATTTACTGCTTAGTTATTACCATAAAATAAAATCAATCATCATTCTCCTGCCCTTATCCCAATCCAAGTGGGGTCGGTACAACATGTTATAAACATGTTGTGTCATGATTTGGCTAGGTAATATACGACCGGCCACCTGCCTGACTATAACTTAGTCGCCTTTTGCGACACATCGGTAAGACAGAGCGTGGTCTATTCTACTCAGTCGGATAAACATGGCGAATCAATTTACCTTTAGTTACATTATAAAAAATAAAATTAATATAAATGTAATATCGTTTATTACGCCTTAAGAACACTCTCCTATTACTATTGCAAAACTCAGATATACTAGTATATCTATAGCTCTACGTAGTTATTTCAAAAGCTGTTATACTAAAAATATCACCGACGTTTTGCTCTTTATAGGCGTCATAAATTAAAGCCAATATTAACGGAAATAAATGTTAATATTCGTTTATTACGTCGCCGAAGAACGGCCCAACTCCCTTTACGGTGATAAAATATAAAAGGATAATAAATCAAATAGCGTATTTTCTCGTCGTGTTCCAGCTTTCAATGAAAAATGAATGTGGAAAACTCTCTTAAAGTAATGATTGTATCGCGTATTCAGTTGTTTTAACATCAACCAATTGCTTTTTAAATATTAAAGGTAACAACGCTCCGTCGGTGTAATGCTATCTATTTTTTTATATTCTACTTCAAGTCATTTTTTGCCTTATCCAACTCTAAGTCTAACACTTTAAATGAGATAATATAAAATATTCATCGATTTTGGCTTGGGACTTATCAAAATTTTGGAAAAACAAAATGAAATAGAGTGAGAAATTTGAGATCTTATCCTGTCTTGTGTGTGTGTTTGAAAGTAGAAAAAAATGTACTCAGTCTTATTACACTCGTAAAAATTTTTGCTTCTATAGGCTTAACGAGTTTTTGCTACATGATTCAACCGTAAAAATATACTTTTACTATCAAGTCGTATTTTTTGAGGGTACCATGTGGTCGTTTGGGTTGCTTAATTAAGGGCCGTACTTAAAAATAACTGCTCTCTGTAATTCGAATATTCGTCTCACGACGCCAGTATAAATGTCCCCCAAATGACCCAAAATGTAACTTTTTATTTATTTAACATCATTGTTAGTCAAGTATATAATGATATTTATATGTTTTAACTTGCGGCATATTACTGGGATAGTTACGTATAAAAATATCCAGACGGATTTACTAGGTAAACAAATAATTTTCAAAATGATGGACAACTAATAAAGACAAAGGTCTTGGTACAGTACTTTTTGTCAGTGATGACTTAGGGATTCGAAACTTGGTCTCTAACTATGGACATCATATGAAAGCTCAGAATCGCTGTGCGATGGAAAGAGGTATTGGGAGTTACCTTCTAAATATATAGATTTCTAGAAGAATCAAAACTTCTGACATAGTTCAACGTGTCGGGAATTCAAGTGGAAATTAACGGGGGACGTTGTACGCAGAAACGATGGGATTAGAGTCCTAAAATTTTGGAATAGCGGCCACACACCAGAAAACATATGGTTGGTAGACTAACTATTAGGTGGATGGACGACTTCAAAAGAGGTGTCGAAAGCCACTGAGCTCAAGTGGCATAGTACCGGGTAACATGGAAATTTCATTAAAAAACTTATGTCCAGCAGTGACCATTCCTTTAACAAGCAGAAAAAGGAATATAGTTGAAACAATGGCCCGTTGTGTTGTGGAGAATTTGTGGATGAAGAGATCCTATATCCAGCAGTGGACATCCACCGCTTGACGAAGAAGAATAGCCCGTCAAAGCATATCTGCGTCAGAATATTATTTTTAGATATGCCTTATTATCATAGGTTTAAGGGAACATAGTAAGGGCTACTTTAGTATAAATACCGATCTACAAACTTTTACAGCACTAAAAAATAGGTGGCATATTTGATTCTACGGAGTTGTACATTCCATTAAGCATAATGAATTTCAATTTTAAATTTTTATAGGACAATTAAATATCCATTTTCAAAACATTATAAAATACGCAGTTTGTTTGCATTACAATAATTTAGTTAGACAAAATTTGATATTACCTTTTTTCTAACTAAATTACAGGAAGGCCATTAGATTTAAGCTAGTTACTTCATTGTTGGCATCTCATTTACTTTGTTTCGTTTCCGTGTTGTTGAATCGTGGATTTCGTGAAAACATTTTTGCTACTTCATACGATAGATTTTAGATTATTAAAAAAAATTATACAATACTAGCGGCCTGCCCCTGCTTCGCACGGGTATAAAATATATATCCCATGTCAGTCAGTGTAAAAAAATGATTAAAATTGATCCAGTTGTTTTGATTTATTCATTACTGCCTGTGGCCGTAGCGTTAAATTTGGAGAAAAACAATTAGCTTTCCCTATACCAAGAATATTTCCTGCTATTTTTGGAATATCTAAATTCATCATCATCCTCCTGCCCTTATCCCACTCTAAGTGGGGTCGGCACAACATGTTATAAACATGCTGTCACATGATTTGGCTGCGTTTTTACGACCGGCCGCCTGCCTGACGTCAACTTACCTAAGTCGTATTTTACGACACCTCGGTAAGAAAGAGGGTGGTCTATTTTACTCAACCGGATACCACACGGTGGGTCAACTTACCTTAGTCGCCTTTTACGACACCTCGGTAAGAAATGAGGGTGGTACTATTCTATGCAGCCGGATACCACACGGCAGGGAATATCTAAATTCATATAGTACATTATTACTTATTTACTTTTATATTTTCCCTATGTATTTTATTTTTACAATTAATTACAGAATGTCTTTAAACAAACTCTTGAAAGAGCGACATAGCTGCTAAAGTCGAAGTGTTATAGGGCGAAGCGCGGCGTCCTCACGGCATTCTAAATCTGTAATATCTCCGAAAATGTTCACTTAAATTACATGCTGTAAACGGCCATATTGATCTATATTAAATCAACTACTTATTTAAGGTACTTAATTGGATAAGGATTAATGCTGTATTGTATAAGAATTGCTTCAAAAATAAGGCTTTATTTTTAGTAAAAAGTAAACGACAAAAATGCTTTAGTGGGTTATCCATAAGCGATAGACATATGACTTTTCAATGTGTACAAATACTTAGTACATTATTTTGATAAATCTCGTAGGGTTTAGCCTGCGTTTGCAATGTAAGCGGAAAAAAATGTAATTATTTACAGAAACCTCAAAAATTACAGTATTTCTCTACTCCGTATTGAATGTTATTATACGTACAAACCTTCCTCTGGAATCACTCTATCTATTAAAAAAAACCGCATCAAAATCGGTTGCGTAGTTTTAAAGTTTTATGCGTACATACGGAAATATGGACTTTGTTTTATAATATGTAGTGATATATTTTTTAATTTAGTGATTTCCATTCTTTCATACTTGTCGCTTATCTTAACTTGTTATTTAAAACTTTTTTAACCGCGTACATGTGAGTGGGCGATAATATCATCATGCAAAATTCCCGTTTAAATTATTATCTATTATGTCATCATAACTAAAATGGAAGTAAAACATGATTTTCCTTTTACCTCCTTTCCTTAAGTGTAGCTTACGTTACTCTTTTTTAAGTTTTAAAATGACTTTCAAATTTATTTTCCTGTTTCTTCCGGTTCTATTGAAAAGAAATAAGATACTCGTTCCTGACTGATTAAATTCAAATTATTTGACTAATTTGGTATGTCTATAATAAGCCTTACGTAAGAGATATGACGTCAGAAGCAACACAAAGGAGAAACAGGCATTTCATACATTGTAATAGCAAAGTTTGCCTTGTACGGTAGCTTTGTGCAATTTTAGCTTAATTGAAACATGAGGTCGATCCTTAGAGTATATGTTACATAATTATTGTTACAAAGTTTAATACTATCGCAATGCAATCCTTGCAAATGTAGCATATATCTATATATAAATAAATAATTTAATAAAAAATACATAGTTGCTTATAATTTGAGTTATAAACTCAAATTAATATTAGTAATTTTATTACCCCATTAATGGAAAAGGATTTGATGTCTTCTTGGAAAAGGATGGAATTTAATATCTGCTATTATTATAACGTTTCTTTCCCTATAAAGACACTAATATTATATAAACGAAGGCTGCCTTGTCTGCTTGTCTGTTAAACTTTCACGGCTAAACCACTGCAGGAGAGGAAAATTTAAGTTTTTTCTTTAGAGACTGAAAAAAACACCGTTTATTGTATTTTAACACTTAAGTTGACACAAACCACTAGTGATTTATGAATATTATTGAAGCGCATAAGATTTTTTTGAATATTCATCATAGACCCCCAAATAGAACCCGCATTACATACTCTCATCGTTCGGCCATTACGGCGTTTTTATTTCTTAAAAAAAATCTCATTCATTAAGAAATTATATTATAAAATCGTATTATTGAAAACTTTAAAATCTTTCGGTATTTGTTGCCAATAAAGCTCATTTTCATCCGGCATGGTCCTAAAATATTGTGTAATCCATTTGTGTTCAAACATCAATTTCCCTTAAGCTTATTACATAGTTGTAGGAGAAGCAATATTTTAATTGGAAATTGCCATTTCATTTCTAATTTATCACATCCAGGTTAACTAGCGCAGGTTAAATTATAGACACCAATAATTGATAATAAAGCAGTAAACTATAAATCCAATTTTATCATCGAATAGATATCAGTCTAGATCAGTTTGCAGAGCGTTTTATTGTAACGTTGAACTAATATTATTAAGATCAAAACCGTTGTTAAATTATACGGTTATCGCTTTGTGAATTCTAAAGCGTATTTTGTAAGAGCATTTCCAAAACAAATCCAGTAATTCTAACAAAATGAGATCGTCAGTGATAAGTATTAAGTATTAGCTAAGTCTGTTAGGCAATCACGTTATGCCATTCACTAGGCATCACGCCATTTGACTTTCTATTGCTTCCTTTAACCCCCTTTTAAAAAAAGTCTGTCTGAGAGTCTTTATGGTTTTATGTATTTTATAATATGTATATGTAAGTTTGATCTTGAACTCGAATAACTATATAATCCGCCACTCTTGATGCAGTTGAATATAAAACAACTTAAGAAATATAAAGTGAGGCGGTTGTTTACATATTCGCACTCTATTGTACCGGTCTATTTCAGAAAATATTTTACAGAATTGATTTATTTATTTAAATTAATTAGAACGTATCTTTTATTGGTTACCCAATCGGCTACTTATCCAAGGACACTTCTTGCTAACAAGGAATAATCATATGATATTCGCAATTAGGCTATATCATCCCAAAATATAGTAGGTTAATAGTAAGTACCTGGTTGACCTAGCCTTGCTCGGTAATTTTTTTACAAAATAAAAAAAAGATACTTTAAAAGAAAAAAGTAAATTACGTAGTTGGGGATCGATCCTTGGTATTTACATTTCTCGAGCCTGCCCGTTCCCCGAATAAGCTACGCCGACTTGACAGTTTATGACAAAAATTCAAAGCTGCTGCAATAATGCTTTGCGATTTTGGTCGTGGAGTCTATCTCCTGATGATGCTTCGGTTGCGGGGCGAAACGATTGTTGAGTTTGGGATAGTGAACGTATATAGTGCTTGTGTCAAAATAATTTTATTATTACTTTTGTATTATGGATCTCCGCAAAGTAATGCCTAATTCTATAAATTATATAAATTTTAGTATTTTTTAATGCCCAAAAACAGGGATAAAACGATTTTTTTTTAAAACCCCAAAACCACATGCTGAATTTTAGGAATATCGTTGGAGCCATTTCCGAGATTCCGAAACACACTATTTTTGCCGAAAACTGTCAAGTCAGGGTAGCTTATTCGGGAAATGGATGGTCTCTAGAAATGAAAATACCTATAATCGAAATTCAAATACCCAATATTTTTTTCTTTTTTTGAAGTATTTTTTTATTTGTAAAAAATTACTGAGCAAGGCTCGGGGTTAACCAGGTACTCTATTTTAAAAATCGATCGATGTCGTGTACGTTATGATTAGTAAGTACAAAGTAAGCAAATTGATTTAATTTTGTACGAAGCGTCGTTGTGTTTTCAAGCTTGTTCTAAATTTCATTAGTGAATTACGCAGGATGTTACTCTCAGCTCAAAACTATGCGCTCAATTTTCTCTATACAGCCCACAACTGCCACGAAAGCGGAAAATTGATTACAGCTACAAAACTTTTGAGAGCTTGAAACAGGCAGCGGCGTCTACATAAAATCAAATTACGAAATTTTACAATTTATGAGGAGTGATGATATCGGATTTTATCTTAATGAGTATTTTCCTATTATACAATTAGGATTTACATATTATGCTGACATATGTAATACGTCACCATTGTGTTGTATTAGAATAAGTTTTTTAGTCTGTGCTTGCAACTTGAAAGAAGTTAATATACTTGATCAAAGAACAACACATACAAATACTAAGAATACATGAAGCGATTATCGTTCATCATCATCCTCCTGTCCTTATCCCACTCTAAGTGGAATAGTTCTTTATGTAACTAAGAGAGATGAGGTGTGAAATTTATTAGTGGTTCTGCTGGTTATATTATGACATTAGTACTTCCAAACATTCTTGCAAAATTTTTAACATGGAGGAAATTCCACGATAATTTGAGAGGGTTGTCTGCTTACCGATGCCATATATGAAAATCATATATTTTTTCTGCTGAACTTATAGTAAAATATCTTAGGCGTGTGGTATCAGGCTAAGTAGAATAGTACCACCCTCATTTCTTACCGAGGTGTCGTAAAAGGCGACTAAAGTAAGTCGACCCGCCGTGTGGTATCCGGCTCGGTAGAATAGACCACCCTCATTTCTTACCGAGGTGTCGTAAAAGACGGCTAAGGTAAGTCGACCCGCCGTGTGGTATCCGGCTGAGTAGAATAGACCATCCTCTTTCTTACCGAGGTGACGTAAAATACGACTAAGTTAAGGTAGTCATGTGACAGCATGTTTATAACATGTTGTACCGACCCCGCTTAGAGTGGGATAAGGGCAGGAGGATGATGATGTATTTCCCATTAGTCAAAATCAGCAATCACTCATTCTAAAGAAATATAATTAAAAACCACTCTTCTACTTTTTCACTGTAGTTTAATATAAGAAACTCGCAAGTCCAACAAAATTGAAGACTATCCCGTTAATCTTTGCAAGATTAAAGCGTAGTCTTAAATTTACTTTAACAGTACATTTTGTGTGGATTTAAAAGGGTATCCACATCTAAGTTCGAAATAAAGAGGGTCAGCAAATCGGGTGCGGGCTATAAATTTCCATTTACCCTATAAAACCTGAATTTAAGGCCACATTATGTAGCCCTCAGCGATAGGACTGGCCTAACAAAATGTTATATGAACATCTAATAGAGGTTCAGTACTTTTATTAACAATAACTAGCCGTGTGGTATCCGGCTAAGTAGAATAGTACCACCCTCATTTCTTACCGAGGCGTCGTAAAAGGCGACTAAGGTAAGTCGACCCGCCGTGTGGTATCGGGCTGAGTAGAAGAGACCACCCTCATTTCGTACCGAGGTGTCGTAAAAGGCGACTAAGGTAAGTTGACCTACCGTGTGGTATCCGGTTTAGTAGAATAGACCACTCTCCTTCTTACCGAGGTGTCGTAAAATACGATTTTCGTTTTTGATAATCGACAGAGGTAAGTTGACGTCAGGCAAGCAGCCGGTCGTCAAACCGGATACCACACTTTGGTTCAACTTAGTTTAATAATTATTATTGTATTTTTTTGAGTTACATTTGCATGTGGTGTTTACCTTTAAGTAGTTTTACATTTAGACTTAGTGTAATAGTATAATAGAATATGTGTTAGAATTAAGTGTTAAAGCTGTTGGTAAACCTAATAAATTAAAAAAAAAAGAAAATGTCGCATTTTACGACACATTGGTAAGAAATGAGGTTGGTCAATTCTACTCAGCTGGATACCAAACGGCGGGTCGACTTACCTTAGTCGCCAATCAAAAGATAAATTGTTTTTATATAGGTACATATAATACAAACCAAAATTTTCACATTACATTTCCAAACCGATATAATATCGAACATACAAAGACATTCAGAATGATTAATGGATAGATGGATAGATTTTATTAACGATTATCAAAAACAAAAAATCTCTTAAGTAAAATTTCTACTACGTTTATTTTGTGATATTCTAATACACTCTCAAAACGACACTTTAAAATAATTGGTAGCCCTTACGCGGAATCGTCGCCATAAAAAGTGAGTCGATTGACGTCATTTGCTCAACTTGATTTTGTTTTTACTTAAAATGTTATCTGAATTATAAATGAGTAATTATAACAAATTTCATTTTAGATTATCTAAGGTAGTTTCAAAAGAGTAAGTTACATCTTTGATTTTGGATTACTTTGAAGAATACTTCTGATATACGAGTAAATCACCAGTTGATTTGAATACTGACTATAACGGAATTTCGTTTAATGTATTTTCGCAAACTGCATATTGTATTTGGCAAATATTCCCGAATGTTGGCATAACCTTTATCTTTGAATCAGCGATATGATCTTTATATACAGAAATCGTAAACGTGATATGATATATATAATTATGTCGTGTAAAATAATGTCAAAGAAACATTCGGTCAATGCATTAAAAACGACTGTTCTACATTTAAATTTTTGTATTATATTATCCATGAAAATTCGTTTTTGTCTCTTGCTTTCAAGTTCGAACAGGGCATAATTAAGTTTGATATAATCGAAGAGGCTTACAATGAAGTAACTCTGCTATTACTACCAGTATAATTCACGATTTTGATATCGCGGGAAAAAATTAATTACGTAATAGATTTAGATGTAATTGATTATCAATAATAGTGTTATTAGCAAGGTGAACGGATCTTTGTGCGGTTTTTACTAAAATATTCTTGAGGAAGGATTAGATAATGGTTAAATTCCCCTGGAATCAGGATTTATTTGGGAAAATTATTGTTACACACTGATATCTGCGCGAAATATCTCAGGATATGATAAAAAATTAAGAGAGTTTTGTTTATTTCACGTAGTCCCACTGACCGTGCAGTGGTATATTGAGTACGAGTAGTAAGTAAACAAGACTGAATAAGATTCCAATTCCCAAAATATTTAGTTCGTCCGGGTTCAGTGTACGAGATGCAGAATGTAGGACGCGAAAGCTGATTTGAGTGACGTAGCTTCAGAAGTTTGATTATTACTAAATGAAAAAGGTGTCATTCAAATTTACAAAGGTATCTATCTCTCTTTGTTTTAAATATAAGACAGAGTTGAAACATAACACTTTTGAGTTACTACTTTCTATATTTCTTTTCTTTATATGTGTAACGAAATAAACATAACGCTTTTCAGTCGTCGCTTTCTATATCTCTCTCTATACGTGTGCCAGAAATCAAACGATTTTGAGTTACTACTTTTTATCTCTCTTTTCTTTATGTATTTGACGAAATAAACATAACGCTTTTCAATCGTTGTGTTCTATATCTCATTATACGTGTGCCAGAAATAAAACATATCGATTTTGAGTTACCACTTTTTATCTCTCTGTTCTTTATGTGTAAACGAAATAAACATAACGCTTTTCAGTCGTCGCTATCTATATCTCTATACGTGTGCCAGAAATAAAACATAACGATTTTGAGTTACCACTTTTTATCTCTCTGTTCTTTATGTGTAAACGAAATAAACATAACGCTTTTCAGTCGTCGCTATCTATATCTCTATACGTGTGCCAGAAATAAAACATAACGATTTTGAGTTACTACTTTCTAGCTCTCTTTTCTTTATATGTATGACGAAATAAACATAGCACTTTTCAGTCGTCGCTTTCTATATCTCTTTATATGTGTGCCAAAAATAAGCCAACGATTTTAGTTACCACTTTTTATCTCTCTGTTCTTTATGTGTGTGACGAAATAAACATAACGCTTTTCAATCGCTGTGTTTTATATCTGTTTATACGTGTGCCAGAAACAAAATAACGATTTTGAGTGAAGCTTGATTTAATTTCACTCCTAATAAAATTTCTATATCCTTGCCTTATATGAAAAACAATTCTGAGTAAGCACCTGAAACTTTGTCATTTTGTACGATTTATTTGTAAATATAGTTAATAAAACGTATTTTACAAATCCGGTGTTGAAAATATAAATAGATATTAATAAAAACCGTTTAGGCTTACATTATGTGAGCGTTTATTTGAGTGTTTAATTTAATGATAGAAAAAAAAGTATTGTAGACAGCGACATTTTTAATCAGTGTTGTAATTTATTGTTGCTAGCAACACTTCATAATTACTTCTTCATCTAGAGTATAAAAGTGGTCAGGTCAAGAACAGAGGTCTCTTTTACGATCGGTACTTGCGTGCGAAAGCTCTGTTAGATAATGTGTTCACGTCGGTCATCTTGTTTGTTTGGTTACAAATGTATTAATTTTGTTCTCTTTTTATAAATCCTACTTTGGATCCTAACATCCGAAGCGGGATAAAGAACTCACAGCTCACTGCATAAATTAAATGAAAAGTGTGGTAGAATTTGGTAGATTTCATTTTGTTTATTTATGACATACCCACTTTTTGTTTTCGATTGAACACGTATTTTTGAAAAAGTATTTGTGTATTTCGTTACAATTGCTCGTATTTTACGTGATTTTGTGAAATAGTGCGTTCTAAGTTAAATAGTCGTGATTCGCTTTTCGTTTGGAATACGTAGCGAAATCGAATATTGTGTTTTGTGTTTATCGCGAGAAAAACTTAATAAAGAGGGTTGGTTTTAAATGCGTAATAACGTCTTGCAACGTGTTGCGAGCGGCCGGAAGCGGCACAATTTCGTAAATGACTCAAGTGACCAGTCTGATCAGTCTTATTCGGTTGAAGGAGATCGACAACATTCGGGTCGTAATATTAAACGCGTCTCTGATAAGTGTTCGCGAAAAGGTTTACGTAGTGACAGCTCTTATTATACTTTGCGATCTAGCTCGCGCATAGTTTGTGTTCCCGCTCGTGTGAAAGGAGGATCCCACTTGTATTATAGTTCACGGTCTGATATATAAAGAAGAAACCGTTCCGCTTTACATCAATAATTTCGTTATCGCTCGTATGATAGGTACCATCCCGACGTCGCGAGACTTGCGTTTGCTTTCATTTTAAGCGATCTAATTCTCCTTAGCACCTCAACCCCCGGCGATGCTTCCGCGCTCGCCCACTCTCTCGGTGACGCTGTCAAAGCCTTCACGGCTAACAGCCTTAGTTAGTGTCCGAAAAAAAAAAAAAAAGTAACTGCGTCGGTACTTCTGACTTGAATAGACCGCATGTACCTACATCACTCCTTAGAATCAACTTGTTCAGAGGCATCTAATCTTGCGCATGCTTTTCATAAATCTGTTAATAACATTTGGGATAGTGTGAATAAGTTGACCGTGCCAGACCGGTAAATGGGTAATCTGACGAGGATTTAATCTCTTGTAGTTTCATGTCAAAGGGGCTATGCAAAATTTAGTCGTGGTCAGGTAAGGCCGATTCGAGTAAAATAGAAGCTCCGTGAGGCACGGGAGACAGTTCCTCGGTTTTGGAGGTTATTCAAGGTGTATTTAAATCTGTCTAAAGTTGGATGCTCGTGTAAATCAACATCGACAGCCACAACGCTAATTTAATATTTATGACTATGAGGTTGTAATAAAGTTTTCTCAGTCTGCAGGAAAACTTGATGCCGGCATTCGTGGTGGTAGTCCCGGCATGTGTGGTCAGTACGTGGCGGTAAAGGTGTTACCCCATGACCGCTGTACACTTCGCTTGCTTAGCGGAGGCTGCGGCAAGGCTACGCAGACTGCGTACGTGGCGCCGTGGAGAGGCGAGTGGCGTGCCATGTGTAAGGCATGCGCTGCCTTCATTGAGAGTGATTCTACTCTGGCGGCGTGCACCACTGTCATGTAGGGTGAGGGGAAGCTAGTCACCCCGAGCATTTTGCTACACCCTGGCGCTTGGTGGGTCCCAAGTTGCTGAATAGGCTGATCGAACGATCAGTCTATGGCCTGTTTATCAGGTGGCCTGTGACGTGTTACGTCGGGCGAAGCGCGCGTGTCGCGTGACCGAGTCATGTTTATCCATGGCGATGGTTGGGTAAAAGTCCTAGGCATATGGTTTGAAATTTTAAAGAGACGTCTCGATTATTATTTAGAGAAGAATGTTAGATGAGATCGATTGCTCAGTAAAAAAGCTGAAGTATGAATTAATTGAATGACGAGGTAGTGGAAAAGAGAATGTTAATTTTATTTGGTTTAAATGAAAATTTTCTGATTCCTTTTTTTAAATACAGATGAGGACTATGACACTGCCTTTGCGTCATCAGTCAGTGAATCTGACTCATCCACGCTTCCATCAGTCACTCAGGAAGCTACACCTGTCGCTGCCGACAATGCTGGTCCGGTGGTACGGAGACAGTTTTGGTCGAGGACGACATGCGGTCAGGAGAGGCCGTGTAGACAGCGACATTTTTAATCAGTGTTGTAATTTATTGTTGCTAGCAACACTTCATAATTACTTCTTCATCTAGAGTATAAAAGTGGTCAGGTCAAGAACAGAGGTCTCTTTTACGATCGGTACTTGCGTGCGAAAGCTCTGTTAGATAATGTGTTCACGTCGGTCATCTTGTTTGTTTGGTTACAAATGTATTAATTTTGTTCTCTTTTTATAAATCCTACTTTGGATCCTAACAGTATTATATAACATTATTTGAATTGTGAGAAGGCTAGTCTTTTATAACCTAAAATTTTAAGCCACAGCCTTTAAAGTAGGTTATCAAGAGGATATTATGCAGTTTGGGAATCCGTCGATGTCGTCAGCGATACATTTATTTAATTTAAAACACATAGGTAACTCTTATTATAAATATAAATTCTTAAGATATATATTATAAATATAAATTCTTAAGGTATAAATTCTTAAGATGTTAGAACTTATGTTTAGTACGAAGGTTAATATTCCTTTATGTATTTATTTCTAAGTTCTAGAGTATAATGCATGTAGTACTTAAAGGCAATTGATTTAGTCACTTTTGCGGAGTATTAAATTAAATTAATATGTTAATATTGTTATAAATAAATAAATAACTATGCGTATGTACAAAGTATTTGTAAGAAATTCAACTTGTTTAAACAACGATACATCGAACGTCAAGAAAATAAGCAGTCAATTTGTCCACAATTAAGTCAGCATTTTCGCGAATTACTAAGCGGTCTTACGCAAAATGAACAGTTTGCTGAGTTACACAACAAAACTGGAATTTTCGTTGTAAAACAAGTGATATTATACGTTTGATATATTTTTCTTCGTTGTTGCCATACAAATTTGTGCTGTATTTTTGTAATTATAAAGTTTATTCTTCGTTTACAGAATGCCGGCGCTCCGGCTCCTGGGGCGTAAATGGCTAGCTGCCTCGGACGATCTCGTATTTCCGAGTATATTCGAACTTCTTTTCCGATTCGTTTGGTAAGTGGTTATGTTTATTATGTTTTAAGTTGTAACTATAAATGTCTAATAATGTAATAAATGTATTCATTTTTTGTTTTGAATTATAAATACGGTTTTCCTTGTCAACTCTTGATTTATTGTTTATTAATTTTTATAATAATACGAAATGTGACCAGCTGGTAATTAGTTTCATGATTTTTATATATATTCTTATATGCTTTTGATGAATGCCGCCGTGTAGTATTCGGCTGAGTAGAATAGACCAACCTCATTTCTTACCGAGGTGTTGTAAAATACAACTGAAATAAGTTGACGTCAGGCAGGTGGCCGGTCGTAAAAACGCAGCCAAATCATGTAACATATTTGTAACATGTTGTGCTGATCCCACTTAGAGTGGGATAAGGGCAGGAGGATGATGAGTCTGTTACATAAATAGGTAAAATTAATATGACGATGCTTTTGATGAATGATTCCTCAAATTCAGTACTCATCGTTTAATGCATATTACTTATAGTTCATAACTATAGAAACTATTACTACTAAAAAGTATAATTTGGTTTAATCGCTTGTTAATTTTATAATGACTTATTATTTAAACAGTGTTTGCGATGATTAAAAAAATGACGTATAAAAATTGTCAAACGGCCAATACTTTTATTGTCAGCTTCTATTACAGGAATGATAAAAGGTTAATCAAATAAAGGAAGATGAAGTCATAACAGAAATACTACGACGCAAAATTTCTATTATAAGTTAAAGAAAGACATGAGACATCATAACTATATTAATAGAGCTAAGTATTGGAAGACTCCTACCTCCTTGGAGACAATTAAACAACTAACACTCTGGCCCAATACTGATTGGCAGGTTAAATATATCATATATCAAAATATCAAATATTTCAGTTCATAGAATTAGACGTTACTTTGCGGAGTTCGATAATACAAAAAAATATTAAATTATTTTGTGACAATTGACTGGCCCATTGGTGCAGTGGGTAGTGACTCAGTGCAGTGCAGTGGGTAGTGAAACTGCCTTTAACTCCGCGGGTCGCAAATTTGATTCTCGCCGAGGCCCAACATTTTCTTTAAACAATCTGTTGGTTCTTCGAGCCTGGTTGTATATTTGTATATATTTACCAGTTGTCTGTCACCCATAACACATGTATTAAGGTACTTACTTTGGCGATGGACGACCGTGTGTCCTATATATTTTAAAAAATGCGATTAGAGCAATTCTACTCGTATGTACTAAAAGTATAGTGTTCTCTTGGTGTTCATATCTTTTGCATAGATTCGTAAAAGACACTACAAAATCATAAAGCAATTTTGTCGTTCAATCAAGATCGTCCTTTCAGCCCTTAACCAAAGCATCATCAGGATCTCCTGATGGTGCTTTGGTTCAAGGCGATTACTGTGATTATACGATTATTGTTTTTGCTGTATTATAAATATAAATTAAGTTCATACATTACAATAAAAAATGATGAACTAGTTAAGATAATCGTTAACTTAGAATTTATCCTTTTTAGTTGCAGTTATTCATCCATAAAGGGATGTGACATTAAAAGGGTAGGTACTCCTTATAAAGAGTATATCGCATATTGGTTAGCATAACTGGATCGTTGTAAAATACTGGGAATATCCTAGCTCAAAAAATATTCTCTGTAGTTTTCAGTTATCGTTATACGGTAATACATCAATAAAATGCTCGACAACAACGACTAATTTGTACCAATTTGCATGCGGCTTTAGGTACATGAAGACCGAATTAATAATTACGAATTGTTTGTAATTGGGCGATCTTCTTCTTCTTCTTCTTCTTCAACCGATGGACGTCCACTGCTGGACATAGGTCTCCTCATGGGATCTCCAGAACACACGATTTTGTGCCGCTTGTATCCAGCGGCTCCCCGCGACCCTTTTGAGGTCGTCTGTCCATCTAGCAGGGGGTCTTCCGACACTGCGCTTTCCGGTGCGGGGTCGCCATTCCAACACTTTGAGACCCCAACGTCCATCGGTTCTCCGCACTATGTGCCCCGCCCATCGCCACTTCAGCTTCGCGACCCGCAGAGCTATGTCGGTGACTCTGGTTCTTCTACGGATCTCCTCATTTCTGATTTGATCACGTAGAGAAACTCCGAGCATAGCTCGCTCCATCGCCCGCTGAGCGACTCTGAGCTTTCTTATGAGGCCCATAGTCAGCGACCAAGATTCAGAGCCATAGGTCATCACTGGCAACACGCACTGTTCGAAGACTTTAGTCTTCATACACTGAGGAATATTGGACGAAAAGATCTCGCGTAGTTTCCCAAACGCTGCCCATCCGAGTTGGATTCGGCGACTGACCTCTTTCTCGAAATTGGACCTACCTAGCCGGACCGTATGTCCCAGGTATATATATTCGTCGACAATTTCGAGTGCAGAGTTCTCAACGATGATCGGGTGAAGCGGAACATGTGAGTTTCACATAACTTTCGTCTTGCTGATGTTCATTTTTAGGCCCACCTGTTGAGATACTCTGCTGAGGTCGTCGAGCATTGTGTTAAGATCCTCCAGGGACTCTGCCATAACGACTATGTCGTCGGCAAATCGCAGGTGAGTGATGTACTCGCCGTTAATGTTGATGCCGTATCCGTTCCAATCCAAAAGCTTAAAGACATCCTCCAATGCAGCGGTAAACAGCTTCGGGGAGATGACATCTCCCTGTCGCACACCACGCCGCATTTGGATTGGTCTCGTAGTTCTGTCTTGGATACGGACAGACATTGAGGCGTTTTCATACAGACACTTCAACACTTGGACGTACCGATAGTCAATTCGGCATCGCTGGAGCGATCTTAACACAGCCCATGTTTCCACCGAATCAAACGCCTTCTCATAGTCCACAAACGCCAAGCAAAGTGGCCGGTTATACTCCTCGGTCTTCTGTATAACCTGCCGCAGCGTAAATATGTGGTCTATGGTACTAAAGCCTTTCCGGAAACCGGCTTGTTCGGGAGGCTGGAAGTCGTCGAACCTACGAGCGAGACGATTCGTTACGACTCTCGAAAACAACTTATAAACCTGACTCAGCAGCGCGATGGGTCTATAATTCTTCAATAAGGTGTTATCACCCTTCTCGAAGAAAAGAACCACCACGCTCCTGTGCCACGCTTCCGGCGTAGTGCCCTCGTGAATGACGGAATTGAACAACCGCTGAAGGACTTGGAGTACCGGTTTTCCACCCGCCTTCAGGAGTTCTGTAGTGATTCCGTCATCACCCGGAGCCTTGTTGTTCTTAAGTTGTTTGAGAGCCGTACTAATCTCGTATAGGCTGACGTCCGGGATATCTTCGGTATAGTGTCGGGTCAACTTGGCTCTTGGATCTTTTGCCAAATTGACAACAGGCTGTTGTGTTGAGGTGTATAACTGCCCAAAGAACTTCTCAACCTCTCCCAAAATCTCAGGTCGAGACGAAATGATACTACCAGTATCGGTCTTCAGTCGCGTTAACTGCCTCTGCCCAATAGACAGATCTCTTGCGAACACTTTTGAGCCCCTGTTACGCTCAATGGCATCTCGAATATATTCGGTGTTAAAGTGTCGCAGGTCGCATTTCTGCGCCTTAGAAATCTGTCTATTGATCAGACGGTAGCTCGAAGCGTCTACTGAAGACTGTAGCCTCATTTCGTTCCTCTCGTCCATGAGCTTGAGAGTCTGGGTCGAGAATTTATTGGTTCTCTTACGGTGAGTCTTATAGAATTTGGACCCCACCGCATGGACAGTTTCCACTAGCCTGTCGTTTACATCGTCCACAGAAGCGCAGTCAGCTAAGCAATCAAAACGGTTTTTCAGCTCGAGTTGAAAGTTCTCGGGGTTTTGAATATGAGCTCGAGTTGGTCGGAGCGTAGACTTCACCAGTCTGGATCTTTCCAGCTGAACGCATATATTCAATGTGCCTCTAACCATACGGTGATCGCTCCCGGTTTTCACGGTATTGATCACAGAGACATCATTGAATATATGACGCCTGGTCGACATGATGAAGTCGATCTCGTTTCTCGTGGAACCGTCGGGACTTACCCAGGTCCATTTTCGATGTGGTCGTTTCCTGAAGAAAGAGTTCATCATATAGAGATCTTCTCTCTCCAAGAAATCGGCCAACATCTGGCCCCTGTGGTTCCGTTGCCCATATCCAAATTGCCCTACTCTCAACTCGGTGCCGCTTCGCTTGCCCAGCTTTGCGTTGAAATCCCCCATCACAACAGTGTAGAAGGTTTTGGAGGCATGCATGGCTCTAGATAAATCCTCATACATGGCCTCTGCCTCCTCGTCCGGATGTGCCGATGTCGGTGCGTAGACCTGTATGACCTTCAGCGAATACCGTTTGGTAATTCTGAGTATCAGGAACGCGACCCTGCTCGACACACTCTCGACTTGAACAATGTTGTTGACAAGGGACTTGTGGACGAGAAACCCGACACCACCTTGGGACTGTTGTTCGCCCTCCCGGTAGTAAAGCAAGTTTCCGGATTTTAGGATCATCGTGTCCTCTCCCACTCTTCGGACTTCGGATAATCCTATCACATCCCAGCGCAACTTGCTTACTGTTTCTTCCAGCTCGAGTATCTTTTCGTCTTCCCTCAAAGTGCGTGCGTTGTACGTTGCCAGGTCTAGTTGTCGGGGTTGGCAGCGGAATCTCTGCCGGAGATTCTTGACACCCCCTGCCCCGCCGTTACCCAAACCGCTGCCAGAGCTGGGAATAGCGGAGCTGCCGGGAACTAGGGGCTGTGGTTTTGTTTTTAATGCCATGAAGGTATTGCCAGTAATCACCACGCTTGGCCTGCGGGTTGGTGATCGCAGTGCTGACCATATCGCACCGACAGTGCTGCTGCCCACTGTCGGTCTGGTAGAATTTAGGTCAGCTATATGAATGGTTATACCGCCATTAGTCGGTCGCCAGAGCCTCGTTGGTTAATCTGCAGGGTGCACCGCGTGCAGGTGAGGTTGACAATTGGGGAGACTGATTGGGACGAGCCTCCCCCTTACACCCCTACATTGGGCGATAATCGTGGAAAAAAGCCAAGCCAAAAAAAGACTGGGTGTTTCTAGCAAAAACTTTGTCCATTCCCTTTTTTAATCCCTTTATGATATATTTATTTATTTATTATTTATTGGCACGCCAACAGTTAATAGGCTAAGCATACATAAAATACAGGTCAATAGAAAATTTAAAAGCTAGCCTACATACGAATAAAAGGAGTAAAAGCACATACATAAGATATAACAAAATAATGTTTGGGGACATGTTTTTCAAATCTTTATTTACTAAATACCGTTAGTAAACTATTGCATTCGCTTCTTAGTAACATTGAGATTCTTAAAATCATATATTTTTAATTTATATCTTAGGAGCTAGCAAAAAAATTAATATAAATTAAATTGCGGGTCTCACGCTGATGTCGGAATCGCTTAATGCCTCTTAAAGTTTAAGGGAAAATTTATAAAACGGTCGTAAGACTTTTCTTATTGTATGGATTAAAATGTTGGGCAATGAAAAAGACGGATGAATGACTTTTAACTATATAATAGATACAGAACTAATGAGAATATTATATTGCTATAATCCGTGATATCCTGACGATGCTTCGGTTACGGGGTGAAACAATTGTTAAGATTATGGTGGTGAATGTGTGCAGTGCTTGTGTATTGTTGTGTTATCGGAGTCAGGTAGTGCATGAGTTCTTACAAATTCTGCATGTATCAGAACGAATAGTACACTCTACATTTAACATTACATATATTTTCCTTAGCTATTTCCTATAAGCTGTGGTAGCCCAGCGGTAACACCGTCCGACTCTTTCGAAAAGGTCACGGGTTTAAACCCGGGCAGACACCAATGAGTTTTTCTGTTAAAACTTATGTGTCTAATTGATAATTGCAATTTATCACACGCTTTTCGATGAAGGAAAACATCGTGAGGAAACCTGCATATCTCTAAAGAATTCTGGAGATATGTGTAACCTACCAATCCACATTGGAGCAGCGTGGTAGGTCTTAGCACCAAACCTTCTCTCCAAAAACGGAAAGAAGAGGCCTATTCTCAGCAGTGGGATAGTAACAGGCCGCTACTTACTTTTTTTTTACTTTATATTTTCCTTTATCGCGGATTATAGAAAAATAATATTCTCATTAGTTTTGTATTATGGACCTCTACAAAGTAACGCCTAATTCTATAAATTACATAATAGATGATTAATATTAATATGGATAGGATACGTGGCTAGAGGACGGCTGAAAGAGAAATGAGAGCTTAATATACTAGCTTTTACACGCAACTTCGGTCGCATGAACTGTTGTCGTGTGATAGGTCAATAATAGATGGCGTTTTTTAATATCATCCTATTCTTGTAGAATTAACAGGATTTCTATAGGTGTTATGATACCCCGGCGTATAAGAAATAATTGTGCCAAATTTCATCCTTATTGGTTCAGCGGATTCGCCGTGAAAGAGTAACAAACATATATCCATACTCACCATCTTTCGAATTATTAATAGTAGTACATATAAAAACAGTAACGCCAGAGTCGACCAGAAAGGTCGACGAATAAAAAGAGGAACACGTCTTAGAGTGAAAAAAATTGGAGAACGGATGACTATCTTTATAAATTTACGAAATAACAAATGTCCTATGTTTATCGAGTGTAAATATCAATAAAAAGCAATTCCATGACAGCAGTTTAAAAACACTGTTAAAATGATGTTGATACAGAAAGCCTACTATACTGTTGCTTACTATACTTTATCCACACATTCTTATCATCTATGTAATTTAGATGATAAGAATGTGTAGAAATAGCTACCTTTCGACCCTGCACAAGATAGTAATGACTAAATGTTATATAGTAATAACTAGTTATAAGAATTATATTTTGAAAGGGCAACTTAGTTTCTTGCTGGCTCTTCTCGGTAGAAACAGCTTTTCGAACCAGCAGTTTAAAAGCAGGTATACGTGAATAAATATTATTTTGAATTTTAATTGAATAAATTTGAAAGTCATATAAACATTCCTATAAGTCTGACTCAGAACTATGAAGCAAGTATTTGATATAGTTAGGAAATAACTTGGTTGTGATTTTAACCTTGTTTCATTAATGAAGTAACTGCGAAGTAGCCTAGTTTAATGTCCAACTCAAGGCTTTAGACCTCCAACTGTCACGTTCAACGTAAGGTTCTCGAGACGGCATTATAAAAGCTCTTTGTGGGGGTGCATAGCTGACGTGTATATTTCAATGGAAGTGGAAATAACATTCATAGTTATTTATTGACCATAACATTGAAAAAACATATAAATCTTTAATATTTAAATAAGTTAATCTTGTATATGTACATATACATATATATATATATATATTCCGACTCTCCAATTTGCATGAAATTCAGCATGTAGGGGTTTTGACGGAGAATATCGATCTAGTTAGGTTATACGCCGTGTGGTATCCGGCTGAATAGAATAGTACCACCCTCTTTTCTTACCGAGGTGTCGTAAAAGGCGACTAAGGTAAGTCGACCCGCCGTTTGGTATCCGGCTGAGTAGAATAGACCAACCTCATTTCTTACCGAGGTGTCGTAAAGGCGACTAAGGTAAGTTGACCCACCGTGTGGTATTCGGTTTAGTAGAATAGACCACCCTCATTCTTACCGAGGTGTCGTAAAATACGACAGAGGTAAGTTGACGTCAGGCAGGCGGCCGGTCGTAAAAACGCAGCCAAATCATGTAACAGCGTGTTTATAACATGTTGTGCCGACCCCACTTAGAGTGGGATAAGGGCAGGAGGATGATGATCGATCTAGTTAGGTTATATGCAAAAATATTAAGGTTTTATCTATTCCTGTTTTTGTGCATTAAAAAACACTATTTTTGCCATAAACTGTCAAGTCAACGTAGTTTGTTCGATGAACGGGCAATCTCGAGAAATGTTAAGTGTACCTAGAATCGGTCCCCAACTACCTAACTTCTTTTTTACATTTTCTTAAAGTTTGTTATTTTTATTTTGTAAAAAATTACCGAGCAAGGCTTGGTCTACCAAGTAAGTACTATTTATTTAATTAGAAAGCGTTTTTGTTTGCATTTCTTTTACGTTCAAACACAACAACGGTTTGATATGGGTATGAAAAATGGAGAAAACAGCACAGGAGCTTCAATAGCGACGGGGAATATCACCCCGTGAGACCAAACAACAGAATATTATAAAAAGCAGTGACAAAAAACACCAACATAGCTAAAAAAATTCACGTTTAAAATTATTGTCCAAAAACACATTTAATCGTATAAAATTACCACACTTAAATATAATTAGGTTAATTTTGGATAATGAGTTGAATTAACAATAATTAAAATATTCTTGCACAGTGGTTGCAAAAGAAATTATTTGAATTAACAACATCTTTTGTATTTCAATACGGATTTGCACCATATGCAATGTTTGTAAGGCAATATTTTAGTACGTTTAAACTGATTTGTGCTTGTGATTAAAAAAATGTTGAATAAATTAAATTTCGAATTCTCTACTTGCAAAGCATTATTTAAAATAACGCGTAATTAACGTAAAATAAGAGAAAGGTGGAAGGAAAAGAACACTTTTAATGTTTATAAGAAACGAATGTCAAAATAAACGTTATACTGAAGTTATTGACGAAAGATATACTTTACTAAACACATTTTTTACTTTCTTTACTACACACATTTTTAATTTTCTTCTCTATGTTTTGTTCCTACCCAGTAATTACCATAATGAAAATAAGTATATATATGTATATCATAGCATCATTATTATTACGATTTTGTCGTGGAGCCCATCCTCCTGAGCTTCGGTTTCGGAAGGTTTGGTAGATATTGCGGCAGTGAGTGTGTGTGGAGCTTGTGTGAAGTTTTGGGTGTTGGCGGTGTTTTGTGATATGTATGGAGACTTGCCTTGCATGTATGGGGTATGTGAATGTTGCCTGCTTCATACACTTAACATTATATAGATTCTCTCTACAAACGCGGATTACAGCAAATTAATTCTATTGTAACTTATACTTAACTGCACATTTAATTTTTTAGCCTAGTATATAAATTTCAATTATAGCAAATTTCTTTAATATTGCAAAGCAAAAACATCGCAACAAGACCTGTATACCTTTGGAGGACTCTTGGGACGTATGTAAACCAGCAATCCGCATCGAATAAGCGTGGTAGGTGATTTATGGAAGCAGGCGTTACTTTGCGGAACTCCATTTTATTGTACAGAAGTTACAATAAAATTATTTTGCTGTAATCGCAAAATAATTTTATTGTTACTTCTGAAGCGTGGTAGGCCTTAGTTCCAGACCCTCTCTTTAATGGGATCTTTGCCCAGCAGTTTAAAATTAATTTGCTGTAATCGCAAAATAATTTTATTGTAACTTCTGAAGCGTGGTAGGCCTCAGTCTCAGACCTTCTCTCTAATGGGATCTTTGGCAAGCAGTTTGCAAGTAAGAGATCGGTATTCTACAGTGGCCACGCCGAAACGTCACACCATACAAATGCCAGTCAACGCAAGACCAGAGACGTAAAAGTCATGAATCTTAAAATGTCAGAGGCTGCATACAATCGTGATGCGAGGAAGTTCCCAGAAGAGGTCTAACTAAGAGTTGTCGTCCACGACTTAACGAGATATGGACTGAGGGCTAATAATAATAAATGATCTTTATTTAAGACTGCACAGTAAGTCCAGTTGTTAGTAAAGTACCTTAAGCCTAAGTGTTAGTAAATACAATTTAAATTTAACTTATAATTACCTAATGCTGCTCTTACCTAATAATCGTTCGAGCAAAATGAGCAAACAATTTGGTGTCCATTTTGTCCGACAATATTTTTAGAACACTGTTACTAGCAATTCTTCTGCGCGAGATGCAATAAGAGTCGTTGGTACGAGCTATTGCAAACATACCGGAGGCACTGCAAAAACGCGGAAGTCTAAAACAGCATTCTAATTCCATTATTATATTGGACTCGCAGAACATCCAGCGATGCACGTGTGTAGCTGCACCACAGACTGCTCGTGTAGAAGGACTGACAGTATGCTTTGAACAATGTTATTTTAACGTCCTCACTACATCGTGCAAATCTGTGATATAGCTCACTCGATCAATATGTTAGATGAAAACTCTCTTTTCGATATTCTATAGACTCAGTCCAATCTGCAGTGACCTTCGGCCGTGTCTGATTGCTTTATAATGGCTTTTAAATTGTCGTCGAATCGTTTTGATTGCCATTACTCGCTGATGCTCAGCCACTTAACCCCGACCGGACATTTCATTAGTTTTGGACATCTCGTGCTTATTATTCAATTCACTATATTTGACGTAATAGAACTTGATTGTTACTTATGTTAACAGAAGTTACATTGAACTTAAAAAGTTAAGAAAGACGGCATTTTTTTTTAAGTAGCTAAAAACGCCGTTCAATTTTTCGTCAGCCTTTAAAATCGATGCCTTGAGGAGACTAACGTTTAAACAATTCATGAAGAAAAAAAGGACCTAAAGCAATAAAAAAAAAATTGCATTTATAAATCGGATACTTCGTAAAAAACTATTTTCAATGTTATATCCGTTAGAAATTAATTTTAGTTTGAATAGAGCTTAAGTATGTAGGTATTTTTTAAATGAAAAAATAAATATAAATAAATAAATATATGGTACGCTACACACACGGTTGTCCGTCCCCAAAGTAAGTAACCTAATACTTGTGTTATGGGTGACAGACAACCGGTGAATATATACTCATATATTTTTAAATACATACTTAAATACAAATATACACCCAGACTCGAAGACCAACATATTAATTTATAAAATGTTGGCCCTCGGCGGGAATCGAACTTGTGACCCGCGGAGCTGAGGGCAGGACCACTATTCACTACGCCAACGGGCCAGGAAACAATATGAAAAAAGAAAAAAAAGGGATATGAGATACCTGGACTTGAACTGGGGTATGCCAATTTGTCAGACCGTACGATTTCCCTACTGAGCTATAACAACTTTATAAATGAAAGTTTAATTCGCCTATGCCCAGTTTAATAGGAGTTTCTCAGTGCCTCAAAACAGGGATAAAACAATTTTTCTTTTTAAATGAAACCTAGCTAGATTTACTTCACCTAGTCCAGATTCGAAGTTTTGCAAAGTCCACTTCTCTAATTTAAATAGCCTTATGGCGATTAAATTTCAACACCATTTTAATAAATGTTCGTTCATTTCCGTTCCTCGAAACAAAGTTATATACAAATATATCGGAATATAATTAACAGCGAAGTTTTAATTACGATACCGAATTAATTGATTCTACGCTCACAAAATATACTTAACGATTTTCATATATTAAGTGGTTTTGTTATTAAAACTGAACAAAATCGCAAACGTTATTTGCGTTCTGTGTGAAAATTATTCTTACTCTCTTTATTATTGTTACTTTAAGCAAAGTAAATAGACGTTTCTCTTTATTCCACACAGCTTCTTTGCCGGCGAAAAAAAGATCCCGTCTCAATTTTGATGTTGTTGATTGTTTATAGTTGTTTCAAAATCAAATTAGAAATATAATTGAAGTAAATTTGTAAACAAGTGCTTTTGAATTTTAAACTCTACTGCTGGTTCGGAAATATTTTCGAATAGACCATTTCTTACTGAGATGTCGTAAAAGGCGACTAAGGTAAGTTGATATTAGGCAAGCGGCCGGTCGTAACATACGTTGCCAAAACATGTGACACCATGTTTATAATGTTGTGCCAACCACATTAGAGTGGGATAAGGGCAGGAGGATGATGATATCTGGTGCAGGTTCGAAGTAGCTTTACGTACTACGAATACGAAGAATACGTAGCCACGTATTCTTATAATCTAAATAATCCTCAACAGTATGGTAGGCTTTTTGTATCAGCCTCCCTTTAAGAGTTATTTTAAACTGCTATAATGGCAAGGCTAAAATTGTTTGCGGAATTTTGTTATACCTAAACACACAAACGACTTACGTACTTTTGCAAAACGCAAAACAGGAGCCATAAGCTCATATCGGTTGCTACTTTGTCTATTATATACATCACCTATTGTTTTATGATTCTTTATATTTTTACATAAAAAAATTATATTGCTCAAAAAAAAATAAAAGTAAGTAAGTAAACAGCGGCCTGTTACTATCCCATTGCTGAGAATAGGCCTCTTCTCTCTGTTTTTGGAGAAAAGGTTTCGAGCTAAGACCTACCACGCTGCTCCAGCGCGGATTGGTAGGTTACATATATCTCCCGAATTCTCTAGAGATATGCAAGTTTCCTCACGATGTTTTCCTTCATCGAAAAGCGTCTGATAAATTGCAATTATCAATTAGACACATAAGTTTTTAACAGAAAAACTCATTGCCCGGGTTTGAACCCGTGACCTGCTCGAAAGAGTCGCACGGTGTTACCGTTGGGCTACCACATCCTAAAATATACTGCCAATCAAATTTAAGAATACCTATCCTTGTTTCTACTCACGATGACTTGGTGGTTAGATATAGTACTCTATATCATATTAGGTATAGTATCTCAGTCCTCAACTAATAAACTCAATAGAAATATGGCCACCGAGGTACTCTTAAAACTGGTATGACCATGTCCTGCATACTATGATGTTACATCATACAGAACTAATCACTGCACTTCGGGCTAAGCGGCTTAAACCAACGGGCTAAGCGATTTTTTGAATAATAGAATGTTTTTTTTCCAGGCTAGTCCTCATCGCTCTGGTAGTTGAAGTTCTGTACCCCATAACATGGCAGTGCCAAACAGAAGGCTGGCATGGCGGATCGTTTGTGCGGCTTTATTTATGCGGGGCGTTGGCGCTGCAAGCATGTCTGATGCTCCTTCTAGCAGCATTGGCACAGCAGTCTGCAAGAGGAACGATCACAGAAACAGATGTCAGAAAACTCGTCTCTCCCTTACTATTACTTAAGTGAGTCTTTTTAACCTAATATATTCTTGTTATTTCATTTTCGCGTACTCAGCGTATACATACAGCGTTATTGTAACTAATGAAACGCGAACACAACATTTTTAATTTACTTTAATGAGTAATATTGTCACGAACAGTAAACTCACGTGATGGTAAGTTTTAAGTCAAAGTATCCCGATTTCGGATGACACGAATCAGATTTATTGGTATATAATGGCAATCCCCCGCCATTATCCTCTTTACCCCCTCTTCTCCTTCACACCGCTTGGAACTCGCGAATCGCAACGTACGCGCAACACCAGTAATTTTCGAAAACCCTTTATTTTATGTCCAAAACCATATATAAAGTGTCCAGAGTCGAGTCCGGACCTCGTAGGTAGGTAGATTTATTTATTTTACGGCTCAGTAAGTGATATTGTATTATAATCATACTTACTATTTTACTCTAGCTTTAAATTTTAAAGTAAACTTCGAATATCGTCAGCCATGTTCCCAAATTAGATCACCATTGCTTAAGCTACGGAATTATATGAAAAACGATTTCAACACCAAATAATAACATTGTTTATTTCTATTCTTGTTTTTGGCGATATGGACATTCAAATTTTATAATATCTACAAGAGACGTAATTAATACGCCTAGATATGAACCGCAAACACTCAATTTTAATATCAAACTCTGACGTATATTGATAAATAATCTAAAACTTGTTCGTTAAAAATACAATTATCTTTATTTAAATTTTTTATATCTTTTTTTATATATTAATTTTATCTTTTTTATTCTTTTTATATTATTTTATATCTTTATTTATATTAATTTTAATATTGGTCGTTAGCAATCACAAATTCAATAAAAAAACAGCAAGAACAACGATCCCTAATATCAACTAATAGCAATCAGCTCTTTCCTTATTCAATGGCAGACAATATTAATTCTTTACTTTTATTAATAAATAAGGGTTTAAGATTTTTATCAACAGTGCTTTATTACTCGGTGCTTTATGATTCGTTCACTATCAATATGAGTCTTATCAAAGTGATTACATACAGTTTTAAATTATGTATAGACTCCTTAACAGTATCATACCACAAGTTGCATGAAAAAACAATTTTCAACTATGTCATACATTTAATATTTTTATTAAATATCAAAGATTAGAAATAACAGACGCAAAACTTGGACTAAAACAATATTTGTGAATCTGTAACAAAAGGTGTAGTATAAATTACAAATTTTAATCACAGGTAGCGTTGATTATTTAAAAGTCAAACTTAAAATCAGACGATACATTCAAAAAGCTGTTACACTCTGTTTGTGTTGAGCATTATGATGTTAAAATAGTCGGATTGACTAATTAATTATTATTAATTTTAATGTAAATAAATACCATGTACCATTCAGTAATTGGACCGTAAGTGAAATATTGTAGTTCTGAGAAATACCCGAGTCTTTAAAAATATAGGTATGTGAAAATTTGGAAGAAAGATAGCCTAATAAAGCGTCTTTGTCAGAAAAATTTGAAAATGTATAGAATTTTTGGGCTTAATTTATACACATATTTAGAACATTTTTAGAGCAATGTTTGAGCTTCTAAATCATTATAAATATAGAACCACAGATTGTAGATTGTTATTATTATTATTTTATTATTTTGTATTATTTTGAACGTACATATCAAATCAAATCAAAATAACCTTTTATTCAAATAATGTCTTTCAAGTACTTTTGAATCATCAAGGACCAATATGATTAATGAAGCTGCAACTGGTTCGGAATAATGCTCTTACCGAGAAGAATGAGAAAGAACATAGCCTTTGATTTCCATGTGATTAGGGCAAATTAAATAATTTAACAAATTAAAACTCGACATAAAACACGACATTCTCTTAAACAATCGAATATCACGTTTGAATCAACTTCTACAACTACAACAACAAATAATTTTATCTGAAGTATCTCTTTATTTCAGAGTATTCTTAGTGTTACCTGAAATAGGATTGAATGTTATGGGGACCATGTGGATGTTTTGTGAAGTCATAGAATGTTCAGTAAAGGATAAGTTTTCTAGTATTGTCATACAAAGTAAGTAACAATGTTAAAATATAATTATATAAAATACTCATAATTTCTAAATTTAGCTTCAAAAAAAGGGCACAGGATATGTAATTTATAGGTTATAATCACAAATAATTTGATATAAACATAATCCTAAATTTAATTAAAAAAATTATTTCATATAACAAAAATAGTTGAGAATGAAAAAGTATTTAAGAGAAAAATTATTTTATGCTATTTATAAACCGTTTGTTGTCCGTTTCTTGTATATTTTCTATTCGTTTTTAATATATTTATGTTATAATTAACTAACTTTGTCTCAGTTGTACAACCTTGTTGTAGAAAGTTGAAAAGAAAAAGAAAAAAAGAAGAAGTTGTAGAAAGTTATTATTGGAGTTAAAAGTAACTTCTTATTTATTTCAGGTATTGTATTATTTAATTGGGTCCAACTTGCTTTGACTGTGTTTGGATTGTTCATGGTGTTCGACCCCCTCGGTTCCGTGAACTATGGCGATATGCAAGATACACCAAATCAGGTCCGCCACCATAGAAAAGTGACGGGGTTGTGGTCAAGGAGGTTTAGATGGGCATTTTGTTGGTTAAAAAGAGATGAACATGGAAAGGAAGCATTTCAACAGGTCGCTGGTGGGTCAAATTTATTCCGTAAACTTTTATTGCTAAAGTTAATAATACCGTCTCTTGTAGCTTACTTTATATATTTGAAAGAAAAGAATAACAAAGGTTCGTCTATCAATACAGTATTATGGTATTTTGTTACAGCCTTGCTCAGCGCTCTATTCCGGTCAACCGATTTGGTACCATCAGACGTGGTGGCCGGCTGCGTCCTTCTGCGAGTACGTCAAAAACGTGAAACAAGGGAGATGCGTCGTATCCAGATGCTTAATGACGAGGAACCGATTTACACAACTGACGTCAACAAAGTATTCTCAGAAACTCCACCTTGGATGAATCTGGATGATGCATTGCATTACCTCAGGCTTTCAATAGCTGCATACGGATGGCCATATGTTTTATACCGGCACTGTTTTACTGGTTTCTGCAAATTAGCGAGGCATTTAACATGTTGTTGCTGTCGGTAAGTGGATGAGTGAAGTATAAATTCTAAATTCTTTATATTTCACCAATTTTGGTTTCATCCGCGGTGGCAGTAAAGAAAATATTGAATAATCTTTACCGGGAGTATTTTTAGATATCCAAATTTTGTGCACAAAAACACGGAGTTGGCGATATGCCATACAATATGATTCCGTATTGTGGTCATGAGTAACATTATTATAAACTGTTATTTAAGTTTCGTTCTTAAAAAGACAAGCTCTGATAGCCGATTGCGTGTTTTTGTTAAAAATGTAATGCCTAATATTAATATTTGGAATTAATCACACGATTTTCGCTGAAGATCTATATTGTGACATGCATAACTTTGGAAAATTCCTGGGATATGTGTAACCTACCAATCCGCATCAGAGCAGAGTGGTGGTTCTAATCTCCAACCTTTCTCTCCAAAAAAGCCCTAGTAGGAGATAGTAATAGACCGTTTCTTTACGCCAAAGTTTATTAAGCCAAAGACTTTAATTATAATTGAGGCAATTTGTTCTTGTTTCAATCTGCTCTGAATAAGAAACAAGTACTTGTCGTTTTTTTTAGGTTTCTGTATTTATCTTTCAGACCAAAAAACTCAATCGTGACGGACGACAATTGTTGTCTGTGCCATTTTGCTGGAGTCAAATATATGTCCAAGCTCTCCGCCGATGATATCATCTTTGCATCGTTCAACAATCGTGTCTTTGAAGTGAGTTGATGCGCTTTCATGAATGCTCTTTTTAGTTCTTTAGTGATAACATTTGTTGCTGAACTGTATATTGATTTGTTTATGATTACTGCTAGAAAGATAGGATACTAAGTAACTTAAAATAAAAATTGGTGAATAAAATAGCCTTCGAATATTTACTAAGGAAATAAAAGAATCGATGTACTAAAAATTCATTTTGATGAAATTGGAATAATCTAATACAAATACTACTACTAAACTATCTCCTTGTAAATGTTATGATAATGCCTTTAAAAGCGGTGTTACTATGTATGGTAGCCTAGATACAAAGTAATAAATTAGGTTTCAAATGACGTAAGCTTGGAAATCAGCATTACTCACTCATTATTTATTCGCTATGCCTATATTTGTATACATTGTAAATAATTATAATTACGCTTTCATAAAATTTACATATGATATAGCAATTA
The DNA here is from genome assembly GCA_947086495.1 of Morpho achilles. Classification (NCBI taxonomy): domain Eukaryota; kingdom Metazoa; phylum Arthropoda; class Insecta; order Lepidoptera; family Nymphalidae; genus Morpho; species Morpho achilles. The sequence goes on along the minus strand of CAMTZB010000019.1, from coordinate 7,889,877 downwards.
AAAATTTATTACCGTAACGTGTTGCGTTCTTTTTTCATGTTCATAAGACTTACATCGAAGTTTTGTAGAAGTAAACTTATGGAGATATGTATATATATTATTTTGAAGATTTTAAATATTGTAATCCATGATATATAAATAGTGCATAAAGTACATGCTTATGGTAGCAAGTTTAATTCTTCGTCAGCTGTGCGTCTACCAAATGGGAAATATATATATATCACATGTATCCCATATACATTTATTAAATTAAAATGCAATTTTTGTATCTTTCTGTTATTTGATTCTATTATCGGTCGTATACCGTCTCTTCATAAAAATTACGATGAACTTACGATAATCGGTTTCCTAGTTAAAATAAATAATAAATATATTTAATTGTATTAAGTGTGAATATTATAATGATGTTTTAGCTGCCGTTCTGCGTCATAGCTGATCACGACAGAGAGAGTATAGTGGTGGCAATAAGAGGGTCCATATCATTGAGAGACATATTTACAGATTTCACTGCCGGCTCAGAAAGATTTGAAGCGGATGGTAAGTTGAACATAAAAAAAAATTTCAAATGCTTCAAGCATTTATATATTTTTACTCCATCACAATAACGGAAGAACACCTTCATAATTATTGCAATAAGTTATTAGGACTGGATGTGATAGATATGTTTGCGATTATTGTTTTACCTAAGTATTCAAATTAATTATCATATTATATAACATATTATGAATACCAGATATGCCCTGTGGTATCTGGCTAAAGAGAATAGACCACTCTCATTTCTTACCGAGGTGCCATGAAAGACGACTAAAGTAAGTCAACCTGCCGTGTGGTACCCGGCTGAGTAGAATGGACCATAAACCCTCATTCTTTCCGAGGTGCAAAATACGACTAAGGTAATTTGACGTCAGGCAGGCGGCCGCACGTAAAATACGTAAATCATAAGACAAAGGTAATGTTGTTTCACCTCACTTAGAGTGGGATAAGGGCAGGAGGATGATGATTTTGAATACCAGGTCTAAGGTTGCAAAAAAATTCGATGATCTATTCGATATTCATTGTTATAGAAACTTTACTAAAACTTTCTCATGGGAATTGTATCAACGCAGTGGTTTCTTTGTGATACTTTTCCACAGGTTTACCAGAAGACACAGCCGCCCACAAAGGAATGGCAATGGGCGCCGCCAAAATGTTGAGGCGCCTAATGCCAGTGCTTGACAGAACATTTCAGCAGTACCCACATTATGACTTAATTTTGACAGGTAATAATTAGTCAATGTATAGGAATCGGCTATACTCACGTCTTACTTTATCGGGTTAGCCATAAGGTAATAATTACCTTAATATCAAGCTTGCTATCAAATATAAAAGTAAGTAAGTAACGGCCTGTTACTATCCCACTGCTGGGCATAGGCCTCCTCTCTCCATTTTTGGAGAGAAGGGTTGGAGGTAAGACCTACCACGTTGCTCCAGTGCGGTTTGGTAGGTTACACATATCCCCAGAATTCTCTAGAGATATGCAGGTTTCCTCACGATGTTTTCCTTCACCGAAAAGCGTGTGATAAATTGCAATTATCAATTAGGCACATAAGTTTTAATATCAAAATATAATTCGGGTCAAAATTCACTTCTTAATCGTATTATGCGAATTCATAGCACCATTTGCAAATACCAAAGGGTGGATATCTTCAATGACAGTTTAAGCGTATTCAAGAAAGTTACTTTACTTCGGTCTATAAGTGATAAGTGCTGATCTTAAATCTCAGTTTTTTTTTTACATAAAATTACCTACAATAAATTATATGTCTCAGTTGTCGTAACTAATTACTTTTATTTACAGCAAAAATGTACAAGTTATATCTATCTTAAATTACTTACACGCTAGGACTATACAGATCATGCCCACGTGGAATGGTCCCAAGAATGCTGGCAGCGTTTCCGCGCTGAATCGCTAAGTTGATTCTTTGTGCGTTTATTTTTGTGTCGTAACTTAATTTGAAAGTTGTTATTATCTTTAATTAAAAACTACTTATTTTAAGTTGTTCAATGTATAATTTTTAATTTGAAGTGTGTATTTTATTGGTGATCTATAAATAAATAAAAATAAATAAATAAATGTTAACTAAATTAAGTGAGAGAAAGTTACATGCTGAATATGTACCTGCTAGATGCTTGCCCTTTAATTATTGTATTAGTACCCGTGATTTTGTTCTATTTCTACCGTACGTTTAAGTACCCTCGAAAATGCAATGAGTTATTTTATTTGTTCCGAATGAAAAACGGAAATTTTTCGTCCTATAAGTACAAACTTTAACTTTATTTTCTTTTCAGGTCACAGTTTGGGTGCTGGAGTGGCAGTATTAGTAGCACTGAAGTTGAGACCGAAGTATCCTCATCTCAAAGTATTTGCATTTTCAACACCAGGTACAGCGATTATTTCATATTATACTCATATTCCTTTAAGTTATTTCATTTTATTCGAAATCATAATATGTAAATTTTTAGTAAAAGTATAGTAATACTAGTCAAAAACATTTACATTTACATTTCTCATACAGTTTCATAATATTATTATTTGTCATAATAGTGTTTATAAAACGATAGGTGATGTATATAATAGACAAAGCAGGAACCGACATAAGCTTGTGGCACCTGCTTTGCGCCTTGAAATAAATAGTACGTAAGTCGTTGGTGGGTTTGCGTATAAGATTCTACAATAAAATTCCGCATTCAATTTTAGCTTTGCCATTACAGCAGTTTAAAAACACTGCTGAAACTGTTGAGAATTACTTAAATGATAAGAATGTGTGGATATATCTCTCTTCAAACCTGTACAAGACAGTAATGACTAAATGTAACTAGTTATAAGTATTATGTTGAAAAGAGCATCCGCCATGTTTCTTGCTGGCTCTTCTCGGTAGGAAAAGCTTTCCAGCAGAAAACCAGGAGTAGAGTTATCAGCAGTTTGTGACAGTTGTTTACAAGTTTATTTGATTAAACAATATTTCGAATTTGAAATTTGAATTGTTTGCTTAAATACAACAAAAACAGTCCTACTTTTTCAGCCGGTCTTATAAGCCGAGAAGCTGCCAGGTTTACAGAAAGTTTCGTTCTTACAATCGGAGTGGGGGACGACTTGGTGATGCGACTCAGCGTGCATAGTATAGAAAATCTGCGTACTAAAGTAATACAGACAATACATGCCACCAAATTGCCTAAGGTTAGTTTCTACGTATGAATCCTATACTCCTTAGATTAAATAAATAATAAATAAATAAATATATGGGACACTTACACACACGGACGCCCGTCCCCAATTAATTTAATATTTGTTGTATGGTAACCCACTGCGCCGACGGACCAGTCTATTAAAAAGTAGATATTGTAACGGCCTGTTACTACCCTGTTTTGGAGAGAAGGGTTTGACCTAAGATCCAGATTGTTAGGTTACACAGATTCCCAGAGATATGCAGGTATCCACATGATATTTTCCTTCACCCGAAAAGTTTGTGATAAATTGTAATATCAATAAGGCACTTAAGTATTAACATAAAGAGCATTCACCCCCTTTTTAAGTATGTTACCCGTAAACGCTAGTATTTAGTTACTTAATGTGGGGACGGCGACTTTCTGTGTGTCCCATATATGTATTTATAATTAATAATAGACACCCTTTTTGCTTGCCGTGTGCTATCCGGCCGAATAAAATAGACCAAATAGACCACCTTCAATTCTTACCGAGGTGTCGTAAAAGACGACTAAGTTAAATAGACCCGCCGCGCGATATCTGGTTGAGTAGAATAGATAAACCTTCATATCTTACCGAGGTTGAGTAGAAAAGGCCACCCTCATTTCTTACTGTAGAAGGCGAGTAGGGTTAGTTGACCCACCGTGTGGTATCTGACCACTTACAAACGAGGTGTCGTTTATATGACTAAGGTAAGTTGAAGTTAGGCAGGCGGCCGGTCGTAAAATGCGTAACCAAATTATGTCATTATCATGTGCCGACTCCACTTACAGTGAGTGGGAGCATGATGAATAGATTCACTTTTTGCGTGAATTATTTTTGGGTATTTCTTCCAGTACCGAATAATGCTGAACGGTTTCGGGTACGCGCTATTCGGCGTTCCCGCTAGAGACCTGGAGTCAACATGGCGGCGGCCCGAGGACCTAGAGGCAAATAACTCTGATGACTCAGACGCGCTGCTCGTGCAGAGCGTGTCCACCGTGAGTTCTGTCAGTTGAGCCTTTTTACCAGGTTATGCGTGTCGTGTGGCGTGCCGTCCTGCTTGGAAATCACTGCATCTTCAATTCATTGTGTGTTCATCGTTTTCGTTATTCATACTAACCAGATATAGTACGTCTTAAAAACGTAATTGTGTAACCTGTTTAAGACCTAAGCTCAGAGCTACGAGCTACCTGAAAACTTTACGATCTAATAGAGTTAGTTTTACTTTGCAGCCTTATAGAATTATACTTCTAGCTTCTACTGTTATCGTGTGATTGGTTGATGATGGCGCTTTTCAATGTCATCCTATTCCTGTAGAATTAACTGGATTTCTGTAGCCTATATGCTATATGATACATACATCCATACTCACAAACTTTTGCATTTATAATATTAGTAGGATAGAATTTTTAATATGCGATCATATGGAATTATATAATTAATTATAAGTACGCTAGATTTCGTTTGCAACTTAAATGAAATACAATAAATCCATATGCATTTATGTTTCTTTTCGTTGCCGCGACTTCTACTCAAGCTAAATGTTAAAAATACCTACATATGTACTATGTGTTTTTTTCCCTTATCCCGAAAGAAAACTGGGACATATTTCTAATTTTAGCTTGGTATATATTTATTTATACCAGATTTCATAAATGCTGCTTCATCAGAGTATCTGTGAAAACGTAATAGGCCGACAGACAGACTTTCACATTTATTATATAGGTATGTATTAAGTGTACAAGATTGTTTTATTTTCTGTATGACACTCGTCTGCACAGCCGCACGGCCTTTTAAAGCTAGCAACGGAGAAGCCAAGGTAAAGTAACTCAATATATACACAATTTTTACACAATGCTGTTGCCTACACATACAAAACTAACTGGAAATGGCACTTAAATTTGAAAAAAAACTGCATAATATGCTATAATTAAAGTATCGGACTGTTACTATCCCAATATTGGGCAAAAGCCTCCTCTCTCTTTTCAGAGAGATGTATTGAAGCTTGAACTTATGATTTGCTCTAATGAGAGGTTGCACATATCGCAGAAGCTCTACAAAAGTATCTCGATTTGTTCCCAACAATTCCTTCCTGATAATAAGTAAAAAGTAAGTAGCGGCCTGTTACTATCCCACTGCTGGATTACTGTTACTATCTCAGCAGAATAGGCCTCTTTTCTCCGTTTTTGGCTAGAAGGATCTGAGCTAAGATCTACAACTCTGCGGATTGGTAGGTTACACATATCTTCCTGATAATTGTGTGGTAATTGTAAATATTAAAATATATGTATATTAGGCACGCAAATATTAATAGAAAATTCATAAGGATCCTAAGAATTCAAACGCAAAACCCTGGTACATATACTGATTAATCATTACTCCCTTAATTATCCCTTTACCATTTGATCGTCTTTTTTCTTCTCTTTATTTTTTTTAATAACTTCAACTTCACTCAATATATTGCGTTTTTCAAGTTTTGTTTTCTACAAGGTTTGCACCTAAAATTAATATTAAACCCGCCTTTTCTGGAGAAGGCGCCTAGACTTTGTCTGAAAAGGTAATATACTCGTAAGATGTTATATACGTCGAGGCTCGTAACATTGAAATTTCAACATGCTAGATGGTGTATAAGGTGTTTTTCACACCTTAGCAGTTTTACTGAATAATTTAATATTTAAAAAGTTTTTTAATGTTATTTTATTAATTAATATTAACACCTATTCAAATCATCAGCCGTTTGCCATATCGTAATATTGACATTGCAAAATAAATTTTAAAATAATCTAAAACGAAAAATGTGTAATTAAATATTTAACATAACACACAGTAACAACTAATCTTTAAAGTTTTTAATGTTTAATAACATCTTTTGAAACGTTATAATCACATAACGTTTTAAAGCAAATGGATTTATAATTAAAACTAAAACACTTAACTTAATTACATATGTTCATAAGGTGAGTAAACCATTGCTCCCATTTTTTGTGGCTTTGGTGATTTGGCAAATTTATAGTCTGCATTTAATAACACTTAACTTCCATTATATTTATATAATAAGATAACTGTTGAATATTTTAAATAATCTACAAACATTTCACGTGGTCCGTGTGGCTTGAAGTTCATTTTTCTTGATATATTTTGTACTTCTATTCATAATATTATCGTTATGTTTTATTAAAAGGCAAACTGGGACGACAAACTGTATTTTAAGTGTGTATAAAGATTTTGAGCGGCACAACGACATGGAGCTATAGCTGCTTTATTAAATTCAATTAAGGTTATTTCCATTTTTAGCAGACGTTACTACACATTTGCTTATTATGAATATGAATAACTGTTCTAATTCTAAAATTATGATATACGACTTTATATAGGCCACGCTTATTTTTTGTGGTGACTGGGTTTTTGTGGAACTGGAAAATGAAACAGTTGTTTCGTTATATTCGGATAGGTGAATGACTAGCCGTTCTTTGGCAAGGGGATTATGCTAAGATCCATCACGCTGCTTTTTGAGGTACGTCAATTCAGCGACAGTCATGGGGCAACTTTACAATTGCATATAATAGAATAATTATAATTACCTAAGTATAGTTGCCAAAAATGAACAAATATACAAGGATACACAGCAATGCAAAAATTATATATTAGGGGTGTGGTGTATATTTTTTTGTTCTACAGAGCAATGAATGCGGTAAGTTGACGTCAGGCAGGCAAATCATATGGCAACATGTTAATAACATATTGTGCCGACCTCACTTAGAGTGGGATAAGAGCAGAAGGATGATGTCCCATCTATTGTAATTTATCTTGGCTACTTTAAAATCCTCCATAAATCACCACATTTCGAGTTTAAATATTCAAAACGTTCAAAAATTTGGTTTCAACATGTACTTTTTAATAATTAATTTTACATAACGAATACCACTGTGTCCATAACATATTAAACAATTTTTGGAAAGCCTATATTTTGAATGCTAATTTACATTTGTATGACTGAACAAACTTACAGAAAACTATATTATATTAGAATATATAGAAAACTAAATTAAAAAGTGCTCTCATTATGGCTTAAGTACTGTGCGCATTATATACGCATTCCAATGATATAGGAAATCTCTAAAAATAGTTGTTTGAATTTATTTGGAGCTTCCATTATTTTTTTACTCACAAGTATTAAGGACAATAGTGAATAGATTATCATAATGTTTTCCAGGAGGCGGCACTAGTGTCTCGAAACGTATTTGCTCGACGGTTTTCTCCAGCACGGTTGTTTACTGCTGGCAGGATCCTGCATATTGTGAGACGCAAACGCATGGGAATAGAAAAGTAGGTATCCGTTTTAGTACATTTTGCTTATTTCATATCAGCGAGCTGATTTTTTTATTATTGAGCTCATAAGACTTACATTAATGTAATACTCTACAACCTTTTAACCTAAATGTAGTATTAATTATAGGTTACCACGGCATGCAATGGGAACGATGACATTATTTAATTTAAAAATCGTCATCCTGCTGAACTTATCCCACTCTAAGTGGGCACAACATGTTATAAACATGTTGTCATGTGTATTTCTTATTTTTTGAAGTTTCTTTTTTTTTATTTTGCAATAAATTACCGACCAAGGCTCGATCAACCAGATATTATTGATTTAAGTGTAGCTAGATATATAGTGCATAGCTTTAATGATTATTTTAGTTACCTATTTACTATTATTAAGATAATATATATTTTTTTAATTTAGTTAAATACGTCTATAATCTTGGATAAATTTTTTTTCTAATTCTATTTTTGATTATCAATGTTTATGTCTGATCAAAGCAATGAAGCGGACGAGGGAAGGTAATAAAAAAAAATTACATCTGTAGTTTCATCCAATCTAATTATTTGAATATTTTAGTTAATATACTTACCAAATTAATAAATATATAATTTTGATTCTGTCAAATATATATTAATAAAAATTGATATTTTTCATTGATATATACTGATACTGATAAGTTTCGTCGATTTTGAAATATTAATGAAATTTAAAAAGTTTGAAATTAAATTTTCAATTTGATATTATTTGTAGAATACACGTCTGTTTTTCATATGTTCATTTGGTTTTTTTTTTTCCAGAAAAGTGCGTACGCAGGAACCTACGTATGAAATGCGGTGGGCGTGCCCTGAGGACTTCATGGAATTACAAGTAATGCCTAGAATGCTTCTAGACCACTTACCGGAGAATGTGCATCGTACTATTCAAACGGTTATCGAAGAAAAACATTCATATCGTGTTACTCATGTAATTTAGGTGAATTTTTAACAACTACCCACAAAAATGAAAGTACACATATGAAGATATATAATAACAAACAAACAAGCTTAGATATTTAGATTTATAAAATTGGCTGTTTATAAATTGATTTACTTACGTTAAAGATACATTATAGCAAGGATAAGTAATCTCAAAAAGTAGGTTAAGCTATTGTACAATTTATCATTCATATGACATAGCAAAAGAAAAAAAATATGATTAATCGATTTTAGTGTTACTGTGACATTTATGCCCTGTAAACGCCTCACCCTTGCCGTTCTGGTCATTTAACCTCTTTGTTGCGTTTATATTTAGTAAGATAACATTTCGTTTTAATTTAATCGTATCGTCGTTACCTTCAATGTCGAATTCAAATTCAAATTATTCTTTATTCAAGTAAAATTATATACAAATGCTTCTGAATTCGACTCTACCGCTGTTTTGGAAAATTCCCTTTGCCGAGAAGACCCAGCAAGATACTCGGCGGTTGCTCATTTTAAACTATAATTCCTAGAACTAGTTATATTTCGCGATAACGATCTTGTGCAAGGTTAAAGAGTAGCTGAACCCACGAGTTCTTATAATTTATATAATTCTCAATAGGTGATGTTCCTTCTCAATATCGCGGTTAGGAAGATGCTGATCTGCAATTATTGCTCAAGATTTTGCGAGACATAGATACCCACTAGATCTTTAGTAGGAATATAGAATATCCCAATTTTTGGCGCGCTGATGCAAATAACGGTTATAAAATTTAATTTTATGCAAACTGCTGGTATACGAAATGTTGATCTCAATATTAAGTATGAAGGAAGAATTATTCGCGCATCCTCATATTCATTGATTGATTCATGACTTTAGGTATTATTATATGAGAAAAGATATGGGCCTAGACGCTACCTAGACAACATCTATAAAATATATTAATAACTTCAAATAATGTATAAGTCAAAAATTTGGTGAAATGATAACAATATTTTTTTATTATTATTTAGCTAAGATACCTAATAAATGCCCACTTAGAGGCGAGTCTATTATGTGAAGCGAAAGATGAAATTTGGTTTATCATATTAAAAAATATTATTTAATAAATATCATGAATTTGAAATTGAAATTTTCAGATCCAATACAATAGTCTTTTCAAGCAAACAAAAGGAACTCATTAAATGTAATATTATGATTATCCTTTAAAATTATGTTAATAACATGCATATCTTTTAACGACTGGAAGTATTACTATAAACCATCAAATCATATTAGTTAAAAAAAATATGACCGAAAATCATAGAAATATCCGAAAATAACGTAAGAGATAAGGTTCGAACGAATCACTGATACGTATATGAACAAGTACAATTTACCTAAACATTAGAAATTATATATCTTATCGTAGATTTAAGAAGATATTATTATTAAAAAAAATTGTACATATGTAAAGAAATATTTTAATTAGAAACCATTTAAAGTTATAGATTGCAATTATTGATTTTTTTAATTACCATAACTAAAAAATAACATGTTTAGTGTTACCATAATTATGTTTATCAAACCGTATAACGAAAGTGTTAAATTTTCATATATATGTATAATACTTGTGTGTACAAGTTTTATAGGTACATTTTTGAAATGGTATATTAGATTTACCATTGGAATAGTGTGATGGTTTGGAACTGAACAAATGTATATAGCATATATATATATATGTGCATTTCTTTGGCTGCATGCTTATTTAGGGATACCTGATTCGGAGTAGTTACCAAAAACATCGACAAGTCGTTTTATTATTTGAATTCATTGTATAACTATTAACAAAAAAAACATTTATCGCGACATGACGTCATCATGGGTAAATAGTCTAAGTGATGTAGGAATTATCATTTAATTGGTCATGGTCTTGCATGTGTTGTATATAGTTATGCTTTTTATATATACATAAGGCTACAATTCAGAGGCGTTAAAAACGTTCTGATCTCTTAATGCATCGGTGTTATATTCCTTTGATATAAGGGAATATGCAATTATTTAAATATTTACTATATACTTGCGAAATATAATCTACATACATACAGTATGTTTTTATTTTAATTTATATTTCCATTTTATGCATAATTTAATATAATGTAATCGATAAAATTCAATTTGATACGAGTGGAAAACTTTAAATGTCCCCTTTTCGTCCAAAGCTCAGAAATAAAAATAAATTAGTGGTAATCCACTTTTTCAAATTTACGATCTATTTTCAATATTTCTTCTAGAGGTTTATTTAGATTCAATTTAAATGATATGCATATTCCCTATACACTTGGTTTAGGTGGAGTTAAAAACTCATAGTTTATTTGCTCAATTAAAAAGCAATTTGTTTCGCAAACCGCGTATAAATCGCAGTGCACGTAAAGTTAAGACTTGCGAAGCTACCACGAAGTACAATAACTAGAGGTTAGAGTAGGATACTGCGTTACCGGTGTCAATTACGTAGAAATTACAAATATAGTTTTACTTTATTAAAATATGTACATAAAATTATTTACTGCAAAAATTGACGCTTCGTAATTTTATTAAAATTATCCGTATAGTGTTTATTATATAACTTTATTAGTGAATTAGATTCAATTTTTAGTATACTTAAATAATTACGCGTGTTGATGTAGCTATGTAGTTTGGTTTCCCAAACTAAAGACAAACCTCCCGTTGATTATTGAAAGTGTAAACCTTTCTTCAGTAATGACGTATGGTATACAAAAGAGTAAATATATTAGTTTTTTGTAGTGTGTAAAAGTATGAACACATTTTTACACACATTGCACATTGATTTGGAGTGCTATTCACCTACAAACACGCAATAATTTTACTAGTAAGCCGCAGTCGCACTGAGTCTAACATACAAGACAAACCTCTTTGGTTTATATTTTTTGCGTTAATTGTGTTTCTTTGGTTTAAATAAATAAAAAAACGATAAAAAGCATATACAAGTTATTTAATGATAAACTATTTACAATCCATCTTTCTTATATCGACGCGAGGCGATATAAGGTCGAATGTCAACTTCAAACCAAAATGACTTTTTTACATAGCCATAAGCTCGTCGACCTCTTTCTATCAGTCTAAGAATTAGGTTTCTATCTAGATTAGTTACGATGTTACAAAGTTGCATAAAATCCTATGTGACGTTTTTGTTGTTTTCATCGAAGAATAAGGACAATATGCCAAAATATTTTTTTTTTTTTGCTTCATTACTAGGAAGGCGAATACTGTCTTCAGTTTTTATGCTTAAGTAGCAATCAAGTGGATATATTTATAAATTTAAAACTCTATAGTCCTAACCTAAGTTTGGTCTAAAACTCGAAAATATAACTTTAACTAATTATAATAATATAAAGAGCTACTAGAAAGCAAATTTTAGGACTTTCGTTGTAACATTGAAATTGAAGACACAAATTGTAAGTTAAAATTTCGTATAACGTATAAGTAATATCAAAAGGCAAAAATATATTTGGAATTACTAACTTACTAATACTTGCATAAACTTATAACTTTTATTTTATGATAGCGTTTAACTATCATCTTTATGGGATGTGTTTACTTTAGTTTGGGAGCCCGTGATTTAACTATTATTGAAATATTAATATAAAGAACCAACCTAATCATTAAAGTTATTTCCATATAGACACAACTCACACGGATTCTACTAACCTTATATACGATAGAAAATTAATCTTCTAAATATTTACTTATCTATTAAGATACTGATACTTGGGATCAAATTAAGCGAACTTGATATGAATATTTAAACAAAAGTATTTTCTCTTTAGGCAGAAACGTTTAGGTACGTTGGAGCATTTACCTCTTCTACATACATATAGTTAGCATAGTTCTTATACATTCCAATAAATAAATGTAACACTCAGTCCGATGTATTTAAACCAATTTTTTGACGTAATTTAAATTCGTTAATTAGACTTCTTTTTTACTTTGCGTTTTATTTTATGTTTGCTCTAATAGGTCATTTAATTTTTAAAATATAAACAACCGGGTCACATCGCGATAATCACGTTACCTTTGTAACGTGATTATCGCGATGTGACCTTTGATTATCGCGATGTGACCCGGTTGTTTATATTTTAATTAGTATGAATCGCGAAAGTTTAAAACCTACCATTTAATTTTTATTAAGTTTAGAACGGTTGCAGCTTCTTTACGAGATTGTAACATATTTCTAAGCCTACGTATTTTGCTCTTTCGTATCCTTTATTCTTAAGTATTAAGTTTATTAATTAAAATAAATAATCAATTCTCAGACAATGTGAAATCTTGCCTGAATAACTTGTGATTGTTAAATGTAAATAAAATTAAAATTTCTTTATATTTATTTTGTAATCATGGAATATTTTACATCGTTATATTAAAAAGAGCCTAATGAACTTAAGAATAACAAACAATGTGACATATCTTTTATAATATTTGTTTCTACGTAACCGATATTTACTTGAATCTCATATTTAATATCCTATGCAATTTATTTTTAATTTAATTTATTGCTTTCTTTTAATATATTCAGTATTTAAAAATAAAATCTTATGATCTGTTAAAAGTTTTCAGCAGTTCCTGTCAAAATACTTTTTTTAGCATTTTTTGATTCTTCAGTTTATTTTAAAAATTTTCAAATATGGATATTCAAAATTTCAAAAAAAAAAGCATTAGCATAACGTAAAGTCAAAGGATTTGAAAGAAGGATGAATCAAAATATGTAATTCTGATTCATTCTTCTTTGACTCAATGGTTCTATTTAAGAATTGCTTTAAAATAGAAAGAAATAATTTAAGATGGGGAATGCACTATATTATATATTTAGATACCAGTGACAGTTTAGTTTTTTCTATAAGTATTTTTTATATTTCCTAAAAATATTATGGATGTATTTACTTACTATTTATACTTATATTTTAAAACTATTTTGACAGGAGCATCGTTCTATATTTTGTCTATTGTGTTACTTAAACTGTGTACGTCGAGTATTAGAAGGACTGAGGTTCTTTTCACTTGTACCCTAAATTAGGGCTTTATATTCTGTCACTTTATGTACTAGTTATAGCCAATATGTTGTGTTGGGTTTATGTTAATTTATAATAAAATAAAAATTAAATGATTCGTTTTATTTATGATGTTAGATGAATATACGGTGACCATATTTATTGTTTTATTAATAAATTAATAACCTTTACTGATTGGTACAGAAGTAGGCTTGACATAAATCCTTTGTTTGATAGTGCATTTTGAATATGATAACATAATAAGAGAAAAGGACAGTTAACAAAATATAAAAAAAAAATTCGACACAATGACCACTACGACAACGGCTGTTATATCACAGCCCATAATATAACATATACACTATAATATAACATTCAATTGTTTAGGGTTTTTACGACACAGACAAATAATAGTTAAGTTAAAAAGGCATTATTAAAAATGCCTCAATTCATTCATCCCAATTGTTTAAATAAAACAATACATAGGATAATAAAGGTTTATTCATAATCTAGGAAGCTACAAAAATAATTTCTCTCAGTCAATTTAGAATATCACAGCTATACTTATCAATTAAAATATACCACATGCAGATTATATATCAAATTGCATCGTTTATATTCCATTAAACATGTACTATAAAGGTAAATCACAAATAGTTAAAATTCACGTTCACAGAAGTATTTAATATATAAGATTATATAGAAATTATCATTGTTAGAACTACTTATTTGATTTCAAAGTGAGATCTTATAGGATTTACAGTTTGCATTAGTTGCCCTTTTAGCCCTATATCATCTTATCAGTGTACGTAATTCTGCCATAGCAGCCTGGGATGTAGGAGTTCTCTTTTTTTCAGTTTTATACCTGTGAAGGGAGAATCTGATGTTTTATTGGATACCAGTATTTTCTATATAATTAGGTTGTTTACTTGATTATCACACACATTTCTAATACTTTATATGGGGTATTATTACACGAAATAAACATAAGTGTTACAAAGCAAATTACAAAAACGGGACTAGCGTTTAATGTTAAGATTTTTATGATCTAATTCAATTAAATCTTAACTGTGAACATATTATTTTTTATTTATTACATAACATTTTCTCATATAAGTATGGTCCTTCAAGCCGGATGCCCATCTAGAATTCAGAAAATCGTTTTTTTTTTGGAGACGACATGTTTTTATAATAATTGATTGCGTTGTCTGTATGAACGGATTGTATATTTATACAACATAGATTTCAGAAAAAATGTGTAATGGATGATTAAAATAAATTATTTAACTTACCTGTTCAAGAAATCATGTGCCACATCAGGTCGGTAAGTGACCATGTCACGCAGGTAAGCTTGATCGTTTGATAGTGCTCGTCGATACGCCAACTCGCGCCATACTGTGCTACCGCTACTTGATAGGAGCACGAGACCTTCCATGAAACTGTAAATAGCTTTTTTTTATTAAGATTTAAACTACATTAAGAGCTAATTGCTTTCTAAAACTTAACATTTCTCATCATATTTCACGTATGCATGTGTCAAAGAACGCTTTATAAGAACTCAACAGTACCTGGGTACAGTACTAATACTTTACTGAAACTAGTAGTAAAAGGGCATATGTTAAGAAAGCAATATTCGTAAAATAAATATATCAAAAAGACAAACAGTAAATACTATTAAAAAATCTCAACGTAAAATCATACCTTAAATAATCACTAACGAGACTGTACATCTGTTCTGTGTCCCTTTTTAAAATAAGACGCGTAGGTGAAGCATTCAAGAGCGATATCTGTAGCGCTATATTTTGCGCTAGTATTGCCATCTCACCAGCGAACCCCGTGCAGCCGCCTTGCAAATACAACTCACAGGCATCAGTGCAATGATTTAGAGCTGTTTCAAGTAGCGATCTTGTAGGGACATTATCATGTATCAAAGGCCATACGGGCTGCGACGATCTCTTGGACGTTTTAGACGCATCGGTTGAAATTTTTTCCAAATCGTCGATAAGGTCCAATGCCTGTTTCTTCTTAACGTTAGCGGCTTCCGCATACATATTGAAATGTAACGCAACCATTATGTAAGCGTCCGTATCGCCCGGACAATGCGTCTTTAGAAAGTCAAGTAATCCATGTTTGAATTCCGCAATTTTATCTTGCTGTTGGCCCAGCATATAGTCAAACTGACCTAGAAGGAACTCAAACTGGTGATTGTCGCGTAAAGCCTAAAAAAGCAAAAAAAAATACAAAATTCAACGCAACGTATTCTGTGCAAAATTTTATATCAGTCAGGACAATTAACGTACTGAATTAGAAATGGAATATAAAAATATCCACAAAAAGTTAAAAAACACCTTCATTTTGGATATAGTGAAAACGTCTTCACAAATTTAGGTTGAAAGCAAATGTACAAATTACATAATTCATATAGATAAGACAACCTTCCCTAACTTAGAAGAATACATTATGGACTTAACTATAACAACGGATATACAGAAAAATGTTAATTATGAAGTTTCACTTCAATTTAAAGATTAATGAAATTGAAAGCACTACAAATTTCAGTTCTGGATGAAACTCAACTTGTACTAAATATCTAAACATAGGATATTTAAATAATTTGGCTTTATCATAGTGAATCTAAATTAACTGTTTTAAGGAGTCAGGTTGCTATTCCTTCACCTTGAAACTCTAACCCACTTCATTGCGCAATATGGGGAATATAGGAACTTTAGCCTTCAGCTCATTTAGGTATAGAGATAACCTAAATACGTTGTAAGGCTAAAGTAGCAAGTTATATCTTAATTTTTAAGTAAGTATCGATAAAATAATGGTTTAATATACCTGTAAAATATACGCGCATTCTGTGTACCGCGCAAGGCCTGTGAGCAAACGGACCATCAGCCTCCACGAGCGCGCAGCCAATAGGCGGCCAGTGAGAGCTTGTGCTGAACGCAATACAACAGCGACGCCCTCTGTGTCACACGCGCAAGAGAAACATTCGTGCGCGAGAACTAACAATTCGATCGAAATTATATTAACCTAAAACGACAGTAACATTTTAACCTCAAACAACAACGAGGAAATGTTTATAGTTGAAGCTTAAAGTAAAATGATCAATAGCATACCGCCCAGACGAGCCTTTTGACTCAAAATTTCTGAATTCAGTCCCTACTTTTCAGTTTTTTGAACTAAAATAATAGGGAAAAAATCAATACGTAATCTTCCTCATCTTTAGATTTGATTCACATCACTAAAATTCTATACATTTATTTCGTCGGTAAGCAGTGAGTTTTTATAAATAAATTACCTGTTTTGTAGACAATTTGGCACCTTTGGTTATCTTTCTGATGTTTGACTTGACTTCTTGTCTAATATGGATATTGCTTCTCGTTATTACATCAAATAAATTTCTTCTAGAGTCACGCGACATTTTCTGACTAGCATTGTAAACAGTAGAAACCGAATACACTGATTCTGTTTCGGCCGATGTTATTGTGCCTTCTTCAGTCAGAAGAGATTCTAATTCGTCGCCTTCGACATTTTGATACTCTTCGTCTATCAAAGTTTGAACATCAAGGTAGCTATCGTCTAAACTATTTTCAGGAATCTTTAGCGCACTTGTTGCCTTATAAATCTTTTGGAAAGCCAATAGATGATCGAGAATAAGCCGTCCGATTTGACTGCAAGCGTCAGGGCGCATATTAAGGAACATTTCGATATCTGAATCGAGAACATAGCCCCAAAGAGTGTACTGAAAGTGTTCCTTTTGTCTGAATGTAGATGTTTTGACTAAGTGCGGTGATATTATAGCTGCAACCATCTCACAGCATAAATATTCTGCAATCTAAATAGAAATAAGTTTTATGTATGAAGAAAATCAAAAATGGTCAAAAACAAATTATTTTTAAGCAAGGATGGCAACATGTTGAGAATCAATTAGTCGAACAGCAAATCAATACTGGTCGATCTCTAATTGGGAATCGATTAACCACAGTTAGAACAGATATTCCTTTACGATAAAGCTTGTAGTGAAAAAACATGCATTTTATCCTCGCTCCATTTAGACCATCCTCATTTCCTTCACTACGGTGAAAATACAAAAAAAAATCGACCAACTGTTAAAAATTAATTGTACCATATATCTTTCTTAGTTTATAATATATGAAGTACATATTATTTTTTAAAACGAATGTAAAACATACTTGTTTTGACGGCACATCAAATGTACGGAAGACAAGATTTGCCAACGACATCCGAGCTCTTCCGCTCACCAAATTTATAAAGTCCAAGGGCCGGCTTTGGTACTTCAGCACCGATGTATAATCCCAGCCAATTTGTAGAGCGATACGAAAGTAATTAACGACCTATAACACACATGAAGCATGAATTTTATATGCCATATATATCATTTCATAGACATTGAAATCCCGTTCCGTCGGCTAAGTAGAGTAAGGATCGCGCAGTCTAACGACTTGCCCTTAGTTTTCAAAGTTGGTCAGGTGGATCTCCATGTGTCCACGGGAGACTCGACGGAGGTCTACATTGTTGTTAAAAAGAAATATTGTTAAGGTTTATTCGTATTGTTATTTATTGCGGAAATTTGGCAATATGGTAGAAATTTAGCTGCAAAGGACACCAGGTAAATTTTGAAAGTTGTCTATCAGAAAAACAGCGTGTGAACCCCTGGATTAGTCATTACTAAATTCTTTCTTCTGCTTTCGAACACTATTCCCGCCAAGATTAATGACATTACTATTAATAGTGATGGATATCAATCTTTTAAATTACCAGAGATTAGATAGGACCCACAGATAATCCTATCCTATCCTACTAATATTATAAATCCGCTGAACCAATATCGATAAAATTTGACACAATTATTCCTTATACACCGGGGTAATATATACTACTACAGTGGCTACAAATAAAATTAGGCTACAAATATAAATTCTTTTACTTTTACAGTAATAGGATGACATTAAAAAGCGCCATTTATTATTAAACTATCACGAGACAACAGTCTTCGCGAACGAAGTTGCGGGTAATAGCTAGTATACGATAATTTAAAAAATTTATTAGTAGACGGAATGTTTAACCTACCTGTTTCGTAACCATTAGACCGGTGCGCACCGCAAGTGCTTCAAGCGCTGATAAGCGATCTGCTTCCTCCCGTACAGCCAAATGAGGCACACTTTCTTCATCTTGTCGTTCCTGTATTACCACCAATTCTTCGAAACTTGTTTCTGATGCCTCTGAAACTATTTTAAACTAGTCACAATATATTTTTAACCTCGATTTATGACAAAACATACAATAATAGAGTAAGAGTAATAAGTAAGAAAAACATATAATAATAGCGAAGTTTTAGGGTGTCCTATAGGACACATATGTATACATAAACGAAAAAAACGGCACAATGATAATGGATGAATTAAATGAAAAAAGAATCAACTCTTGCAAAAGTTTGTAAGTTTGGATGTATGTTTGATGCTCTTTCACGGCGAATCCGCAGAACCTATAATGATAAAATTTTGTACAATTATTCCTTACACACCGGAATGACAGATTAGAAATCCTGATGAGATGGCTATAGAAATCCTGTTCAAATATACAGAAATAGGATTACATTCAAAAGCCCCATCTATTATAAATCTATAACACGACAACAATCCACGCGAACGAAGTCTCTGGTAGAAGCTAGTAATTAATAAATATTAATGGTAAAATCACAGACACGGTCGTCCGTCCCCAATTAATTTAATGTCGTCGTTTCTCACCCATACCTTGTGGTATGGGTGAGAAACGACTAGTGAGTAGTACATACATACATATAAAATCCTAAATAAATACTTAAATACATACATTTATAGTAAGTATATTACCCAGACTCGAAAAAGAAAGAAATTGTTAATGAAAAAATTATAAATTCAAATTTTTACTAACCAGTCAACTTGTTCTGAAGTGTCGGCGAAGATATCACCAATCGTAACTCTTGGGGCAGTTCGTATGGCGAACAGGTCCCTTCAGCTAATCTAAAACAAGTTCTAATAATCTGCACGGGACACGCAGGATATAGGTATTTATATTCCTCAGATGCCCTAAACAAATAAGACAAGCGAAATGCTTCAGCAAGAAGTTTTGCCTCTAATAAATCATTCACGCCCCTTTTCCAACAGTCTATAGCTTCCGGGTGTTCCAATGTTTCAACTTTTTCAATATTCGCCACATCTGACTCGACCTCGATCTCTTGTAAAGTTAGCGAGAGTAGCTTTTTGTCATATATCAATTCATTGCTTTGGGAAGATGTGACTTCTTTTTGGCCATTTAGAACGAATTTTACGTTGTCTTGATAATCTTTTATAACAATGTTTGTTTTGAAACGCGTCGGATCGTACAATATATATTCTTCCCACATTTTATGTTCAATGTCCTCGCGGTGCTCTCCATAGACATGGTTCTCTTCAAACCAACTCATGATGACTCTGTAGGAATAAAACTTTTGATCGTGTTCTGAAATGCAACTGGCTACTCGTGAGAGGAATTCAGTTGCCGCAATCAATGTAACACCAGCTTGCTTAAAGGCTTCACTACACTGCGCTATAATCAATGCTAGATCGTCGTCACCAACAAACAGATCGTCTTCAGTGATAAAAGTCAGCCGGTCGCATTTCTTGTGCCATTCTTCTATCAAAATTTTATCGACGGATAATCTTGCTAACTTTGCTACTTTCAATGCCACCTCGTAATTTTCATTACGGGTGTAAATTTCGACACAGCCTGAGATATAGTCTTGTGAATTATCTTCTAGCATCTTCGATATGCTCATAACGGAAGAAGTGTCCATTGATATTTTGAAAATTTCATATAAAGTTGCAAAGTCTGGCGATTGCACTGTAAATTATCAGAAGATTATGATAATATGTCGCTCCAATTGAGATTCTCAATTAAAATTTAGATCTATCGAGGAGATCCTTGGCGCATTATAGCTTATCTATTTAAGTGTTTGTTGAAGTTGTTTTTCGGCGATGTATTGTAATTGTAATAATAATAATAATAAAATAATTTTTAATAATAATTTACTAATAATACTAATAATAATAATTTTTAATTAGAAATATTTAAAAATGTAAAAAGTTAGGTTTAAGAAAAATAAATGAATAATAATAATAATAGAACATCTACTTGACCGCTAGTAGATTTTCTGTGCCCTAATCTTCTAATAAAACTAAGCATTATTTGCAATAATAATATTTCACATAAAAACATCGCTATTTTAGTTTATAAATGTGAAGATACACTTACCACTAAAATCTTTCCCAAAAGAAGCATCAGCTAAACATTTCAGAAATTCTTTTTGATGAAAAGGCATATCGAAATTTTGTGAAAGAGCAATTCTGACGAGAGCCACCGCTATGCTTTGTAGAGATTCCTTGGAAAAATGGCATGGCAAGCCGTTTGCATCGACACTATATCGACGTTGGCAATGTTTAAGAAAGCTGCAGAGGTACTTGTTTGTTTCGGAATCAAATGTAAGGCGACGAATACAGCGATGAAGAAACGACGTCAATATTGCAAGCGGACTTTCCTGTGTATGAAAATTACAATAATTGTAAATTCGATGACGCTGTCTGAATAAGAATAATGGTTGGAAATAATAATAAATCGCCGTGTGATATCCGGCTGAGCAGAATAGACCAACCTCATTTCTTACCGAGGTGTCGTAAAAGGCGACTAAGGTAAGTTGACCCACCGTGTGGTACCCGGTTTAGTAGAATAGACCACCCTCTTTCTTACCGAGGTGTCGTAAAATATGATAGAGGTAAGTTGACGTCAGGCAGGCGGCCGGTCGTAAAAATGCAGCCAAATCATGTGACAGCATATTTATAACATGTTGTGCCGACCCCACTTAGAGTGGGATAAGGTCAGGAAGATGATGAACTATAGTGAAAATTAGAAATACGCGAAAAACATACATTCACACAGTTAATATCAAATCTGCCTTACCGGCATAAAAATGAGCATAGATTCGTGGAGAGTGGAAATATAGCCTTCGATTAGACAAATTTCAGCTACTCTTTGAAATAAGGAAGCTGATACGTTTTGGCCAATTTCCGTTTGCAATACCTCGCGGCTGCGGGCGTTTGGTTCCAAAGAAGAAAGGATCCAGTGAGCCCATAGGACATCAACAGCATTAGGCTGAAAGATACTATTATTTAAATATTTTCATAATCACTTTGAAAACCTTTAAGATTTAAAATAACAAGGCAGAATTTCACAATCAGAAGCATCAACTTAATAATTATATAAAACAAGTATTTTACGATATTTAATCAAGTTTTGAAAATACTCAAAATCCTCAAGTAATAATGAATTCCTACCTCATAACAACTAGCAATGAGAACGAGCAAAGGTTCACGGTACATATCAGCTGCTCTTAGCAACGCAGCGGGGGGATCTTCAGGCCCGTGACAAGCCGCGGCCACTTCCCACAGCTCACGACCCATGTAAGTGCTTGGTGGAAAATCAAATACCACACTCTGGGTTGGACTCTGAAATTACATAGGTAGTAGATCCATAATACAAAAGTAATAAATAGTAATTGTGAATAGAAAATTTATAGGTAAAGAAAATACCGCCCCATCTGAAGAATAAAGTCACATTTCCTATTCTTATACATGGGACACGTAACTTTATTATATAAGGTGATATATTCGTAAAAACGGTTGCGCTACAATCCTCCACATCATCAGAAGATAGACTCAACTACAAACGATTCTCCTAATGCTTCTGTTGGATTACGCCGTTGTCGAGTTTGTAACAGTGAATGTGTACAGTGCTTGTGTATTGTGGTGTTGGGTTGTAGTTTTTACGAATCCTGCATTTATCGGGGATGCAAAAAGATAGTCCATTTTACATTTAGAGTTATATAATTTTTCTTTACTTAATCGCGGCATTTAGCAAAATAACAACTTATTTCTTTAATAAAAGAAAGTACTCTTCCACGACTTACATTATAAATTGAAGTATTAGGTATTAATCACTTACAATATCAACAGAATTCATTCTGGTTAGTCTTCTCTGACCATTACTAGAGTTAGATTTTTGATCTTTATCATCTTCTGCACTTCTATGTACCATTATATATTTTAGATGTTCAGCGTATGACGTCTTTTCAAACTCCTGTGACAATTGTAGCATTTGGGAAACAGGATATCTAAAAACATCGCCGAAAAGCAAGAAGTTGAACCACGAATTATTTTTAACAAATTCTCTCAGTTGTGTTTCAGGTAGCTGTAAATTATGCAACATTGCAAATTTAACCATGGTCTGAGATTCATATAATACTAAAGACATATCAAGGTTTCCATTTGCTTCTTTTATTTCCCATAATCTACACGATGTTATTTCTTCTAGATATTTCAAAATAGTTTTGGCTGTTTCATCATTACTTTGAATTAATTTCACCATGAATTCGTTTATTATCTTAACAGCCTCATTCTCTGGAAATCCTTTTCGATGTATTAGATGATGTTTTATCATTTTCGTAGCTGATATATGGACCCTGCACCTTGTCGGATTACACCCTATCATTGCCACAAATGAAATGGCGCAAGCTGTCATTGCGGTATCAAAGCAGTTTTGAAGAGCTAAGGCATGTGCTTCACAACAAGCACTTTTTATACTCTTTTCCTGTAGACGATTATATATTTGATACTGTTGAGATACAAAAGCCTGGCTAGCATTGCAAGGGCGATATTGCTTTAAATAGTATGTGTGGTTTAATTTTGCATCATACCCATATCTTTTCATCAGTTTTTCATTAGCAAAATCGGGCATATCTACTGATTTTTGACTCAGAACTTTCAATCCACTTACATCTACTTCGTTTGACAAAAGGCTTCCTAAACTTCTACGATCACTTTTATCGGGAAGTTGATTATTAATATTCATATTTATTATTTGAAATTCAAATATTTTTGACACATCTAGACCTCGATATCCAGAAAGCAATTGATAAACGTTTACATCTTTACACTCATACATCTGATTTTCAGAGGAATGTTTCTTATAAACATTATATAAATGTGGATGTTTGTGTTTATATCCCTTATTTGGTAATTTAAAGTCTTTAAATTCTAAAAATTGTTTCTTTGTAAATATATCAAATAAATTAAGATTATCTTCCAATAAAATCATACCTAGTATCAAGTGGGGATTAGATGAAATATAATTATCAATGTCATCTTTTGCTATTTGTTGGCAAGTTTTATATACTGGAACTACATGACTCTGCCGATCAGATGTCTGTTCAATACTTTTAAATAACAACCACAACTCTATACAATCCTTAGCTTCCTCCTCTACATCTGATAAATCTGTATCCAATATGTGACCCTCAATACAGATGGTCAAAACTTTGTAGAGTTTGTTTTTAACAAAATATTTCGCTAGCTCTAAGTAAAAGTCTTGATTACTTATAGTAGCACAAGATTCGGAAAAAATATCATCTATTAGTTTCAAATTTTGTGTTCGAGCCAATCTTGCAATTATCTGGTATAAATCTCTCTTTTCGTTTTCTACAATTATACCATAAGAAGCTAAAGTATCATAAATACACATTTTCGTGTATTCAAAACAATTGCTATTGGAAATGATTTCAATCATTTCTGCTGAAATAGGCCATTTGCGAAAAGTCTCATCTAAAGTTTCGAGTACTTCGTTAGTGAAACCTTTAGTATCAACATTTAAAAGTCTCTGTACGAAATTATCATTATTAAAAAAATTGTATCGTGCGTTCATGTCACGCACAACTTCAGACATTTGTACATTTATCCAACGGACGAGAACCATAGATTTATTATGATCTACTAAGTGATTCCACATATTAAGTGGAGTTGAGAAATCCAAAAGGGAAAATTCTGTAACATATAAAAACAATGTAAAAAACACTATATCTTTGTGAAAGTATGAAACTCATAGTATATAGTATAAAATTTAATCAAGGGGAAATAAAGAAATAATAATTTGAGAAGACATAAATTATTATATTATTTGGTTTATTAAAATACACAAAGCTCACAATACCCAGATTTAACAAAAACCTTGATAACAGTCTTCAATCTTTTCTTTAGCAAATTTTTTTATTAATTGATTTTGTTTTTTAAATTTAGTCATAATTATATTTATTTCCATGCTAAATAAATAAAAATATGTCTATAAAAATCATAATTAAAGTAAGAAGATATCATATGCACTTATTATATGAGTAACCATATCAATACTATTCTTGCAGCTATCAACTGTAAAAATAAAACAAAACTGTACAAACAAGACTATGTGTATGTGTGTAGCTATGCAGCTATGACATTTTATATTATAAGCTTCAAGTCTGCTGTTTACATTTGCAAGATATAAATACAATGTATTGTATTTATCTTTTTATTTCTGTACAACATGTACTATGCGAATTGAACTATATACATAATCAACATTGTTTATAGATTGATGCAAACAAATTCGCACAAATAGAGTTTATAGGCACTATTGTTATTGACTTTGTTCGCGTGGATGTTGTCGTGTGATAAGTACATAATAGATGGCGCTTTTCAATGTCATCCTATTCCTGTAGAATTAACAGGATTTCTATAGCCTATATATTATTCCAGTGTGTAAGGAATAACTGTGGCAAATTTAGTGGATATTGATTGAGCACTTTCGCAATTAAAGAGTAACAAACATACATCCATACTCAGAAATTTTTGCATTTATAATATTAATAGGATCAATATCAACACTAAATACAACTTAGATCGTGGGCAGTTAAAAATGGTTTAAATTTGTGTTCATAATGCCAACTTCAATAGGGCAAACACTTATTGCAAGAAACATCTTTTTCTCATACAGTCCCAACTTCTGTTATTACAATTCACTACAACTAAAGAGTTTGGATTATATAAACAGTATAAGATAAAATGTATAGTCTTACCAAATGTGTCAAAAAATAAAGAAGTTGCAATTTTGCATTTCCAATCAGAAGGATACTTTTCTATGTTCTCAATTGTTAGAGCTTTTATTTCACTCTCATTTACAAACACTCTGTTACTACCAATGCCAAACACTTTATTTTGTTTGAAAGTACCATCTACTTCAAATGACTTTTCAAGGTAGCGAAGCAAGTTCCAATGTCTCTGAAAATCTTTCCACTTATTTAAATTTTCACTCTCCATATCTTTGGCCAATTTTTGCAATTGTTCCATAATGAAATCTCTATATTGAATTTCAGGTGATGTTTGTGCAAGGGCCATCAAGTGTAATTCAGTATTTATATTACATTTATTTAGAATGTGAAGAACTTTAAATATTTGTTTACGCATGAGTAACTGCACTGTCCATGCTTTAACCTGCAAATAAGTATTATGGTAATGGGCAAAATAATTATTATAATTATCTTTGTCAAAGTGTTTCGTAACTTGTGAGTTAAAAAATCCTACAGAATTATAGTATAAATGTAGGTTATACATTCTACATTTAGCATTATACAAATTTCCTTTTTACACTTATGAAAAGCAAAATATCAAATGTATAATAAAGTATTTATTTTCACATGTTGTATGCATGTATTTATGTTAATAGAAATATTTTTAAAATTTCTTGTGATATTGTGAACTTAACTTCCATGTAACACAATAAAAATTTAATTATTCCACTAGCAATAGTATTCAGTTTTATAATTCATGTAAAGTTATTTATTATTTAGTAAAACAATTTAAGTAACCCATACTAAAATTATGAATGCAAAAGTCTATCTTGTTTGACGGTTCTATCTCAATGTTATACTTGCAACATCTAATGAGAACAAAGTCTGGAATACGCCCTGTTTTATGTTGCAACAAAATAACCTTTTGACCATCAATGTCAAATCTATGTTCGCATGTGTTTATTTCTTCTTTCATTTTGTTGTGTAGTATCTTAGATGGCTTTTTTTACTTAACAAAGGACACTTTATATATTATGCTCTGAATTTACCTCTGCTGTGAACCAATCTTGCGCTGTTGACTCGCTCCAAGAATTCTTACTCATGAGGTATTTAATAGCTAGATTAATATGAGTTCCCTTCGCGGCGGCTTCTCGGACGACGTCCCTCTGAGATTTTTCCTCCCAACAATTCCATATAATCTTTTCATTTTGGTTCAATCCGTCCATATTTTACACTGGAAAAACACAAAATTCCATTGGAAAGTAAGTTATTTGTATCAAATATATTACCATACACTGTCTTACCAGACCAGATAAATAAATTTATCATCAATGAGATTAGTATAATGTTATTGTATACCTAATTTATTTGTCTTATAGCTTATAAGCTATCTACTTAGCTGTCCACTTCTATTTACAAATACATTATAATAATAAAATCAATTGAAAACGAATTGTTCATTTTTATAATCAAAAATCTATACTTCCTAAAATATAGTTCATACACACGTTAAAAAATATTTTTAAAACGTTTTGATTACATATGTATTTTATTTACAACATAAAAAACAACCTTGACAACTAACTAACAGTGTTGCCAACAGTTCAATAAGCTTCCCACTAGATTCAACTTTGAAAATCACCAGAAAACCACTAACAAACAGAAATTTTACACTCTAAATGACCGCTAACCACTAAATTTTCCACTAAAACAATTTTTGTTTTATAAAAGAAAATAAATATAGGTACTAATGATTAGGTTCCTTTATTATTAATTATTAAAAAATTAACAAATTAATATCACAAAATTTACATTGCGCTGCTCGACCGTAGTATGTATTTCAGATACCTACGAGCAGGGGGGTGAAACTCTCTAAGAAGCACTCTTTAGGTCGCCGAGAGCGTCATCTCACAGAAAGCGTTGGACAACAAAAATTAGTTTTATATCATTATTCACTATATAGATGTCGCAAATGATATACTGTAATATATATATATAAGTATCTGTCATAAATTTTAAAATTTTTCTGCCAAAAACGCATCACTGCTTATTTAAAGGTCTATATTGGAAATTATCCCATCCAAAAATTATTTTATGTGTTATTTTGGGTGTGAAAACGTTGGTAAGTAACTACTATAATGTTTTTGAAACCATTTAATACCTTTTCCTAATAATAGAAATTTTGACTGCAGAAATTTAATTTTTAACCCTGCCGTTTAGTGCCGAGCGAAAAGGAAATGCCTACACGAGAATAACCAGCCGAATTTTTTAAATTTTATTTATGTACATTCTTATGCAATTAAAACCAAACGAGAAATAATATTGACACGATTCAAAAAGTAATATACTAAGAATAAAATAGGAACAAGTTTGCTCCTCCTTAACCCATTCTAAGTAGGGTTTTACACAATTTGTTGCATGTTAGTTATTTTACGAGTACCCGCCTGCCTGACATCAACTTACCTTAGTCGCCCTTCACAACACCTTGGTAAGACATAAGGTTGGTCTATTCTATACCACACGGTGAATAATAAGACATACAGCATATCGGAGTGAAAATTCACGACAAATAAAACAAACAATATTAAAAAATGAGTTTGCAACAAAATAAATAATACCTATTACCTAATACCTACATAACAAAAAAAAGAGATTACTCGAAGGTAACACACAGGTAAAGGTATTACACAGTAAGCGCCGTGTGGATATTTGAAAACCTGTTTATATTTGTTTGTATTTTTTTTATTTCTGACTGAATGCAATTTTTATGAGAGCGAGCAGCCATTTCGCTGAAATGTACTAAATAAAATTATTATAAGTGCCACAATACCTTTAACTTTGTTTTTTAGAAAAAAATATGTGGTTATTCGTAATAAATATTATATTTTAACACTTTCGGTTACATTACTTTGGTATACATTTTAAATATTTTGTCTGATTTAGACTATAGCTACAAAAATTTAAATGTGTGATTTCAGGTTTACAGCAAATGAAGATTATGATTATGAAAACTAATTATGGAGTGTAGTACGTATGCAAAGTTAGTTGTTTTCAACAAATAAACGTGTAAACTGATGAACATTTATTATTTGTATACGCTTGATATTTTTTTAAATGTTTTAAAAGTATTTTTGAATTGTTTCCTGAATTGACATACTATTTAAAAAGATGTAAAAAATAAAAATTATTAAATATTACATAGCTTTAATCTTTTATTCATTACCCTTATTTAGAATAATAGTTTGGTGCTACTCTTTGATTTGAACTGGAGTTTGCCAAGTCCGTTCAAATTGAAGTGGTATAGCGCCAAACTATTTTTTTGTAAATGCTATTTTTATATAAGGGTCACTATATGAATGTAGTACAGCGCCATCTAGTGGATTATTATGGTAACGTTACAGCGACATCTCTACCAGATCAGCGAATACAGTCCCTTATCATTACTTCAATAAAATGACAGAGTTGCTCATCTATATCCTATATAGTGTATTATCTATGGATTACAGTGTACATAATGAAAGCTTGCGTTATGATGCCCTATGGATATGCCACGGCCGTTGCTAAGCAATTACTTTTTAATACACTAATAAAAATCTAGTTATTTTCATAATTAGTACAATTTGTTGGCCGGTACATTTGATCTAAGTCCTAATAAACGATGAACTATTATCTGTCAATTTAGTATTAAGTATTTTAAGTATGGCTGACGAGTTGCAAAAAGCTCATTTGTATCACGATGAAATCAATAAAATAAGAGTTATAGAAAATACAGTTCTAAAAGAAACCGAGGACCTAAAAGAAACCTGCATGGAATTTGAGTCAAGTAAGATTTTACTTTGTCCTTACTTTATCCTTCTTACTCTAACTCCTGTCCGTTCCCAGAATAAAGAAATTTTATAAATTTTTTAGAAGTACAAGACTTTGGGAAAATAATTACAACTTTGTTAGAAATGCTTAAGGAATTTGGCGACAATGTAGAGAAGCAAAAGATGGCTGCTATAGGTGCAACAAACCTTTTAAAATCAGTGGCAAAGAACCGAGAGTGTGAACAAGCAAAACTTCAAGTAAGTAGTTTTGATAAGTTGATTGAACTAATTTTAACTGTTCGGATGCTTTTTTTAACCCGTAAGTAATTTAATGAATAAATTTAATTATCAATAATTAAAATATTTTAAGGCGATTTATATGAAAGAGATCTTATTTAAAAATCATAATTGATATATGATAATTTATTAATTCTTTGATTCTAAATTACAGTAAAAATAATTAAAAAAATTAAATAGTTTTCAGTCTATGCCCGGAAATAGTCTATAAGCGAAATCGGTAGCTATAGATAAAATTTTAACTTAGTTCAAAATTCCTTGGGATCACATGTAAATTCGTCTTTTATGAATTTAAGGATTCACATCTGTTATTGCTTTTTTTTCAGGCAGAAATAACTGATAAATCGATTGTCTTGGAACAGTTAGATAGCGAATACGATGCTCTACAAATATTAGAAGCCACTCAAATTGAAAGTATTGAATACTTGACCCAACTTAGATAGACGATACGAGAATATTAAAGTACTTATATTTGACTATTAAATGACCTAAATACGTTTTGTTTGTTTGATTTCATTCAATAACTGAAATTAAAAAAAACTGCAGTTGATTACCAATAAGTTGATAATTTCAAATTTTTGTAAGGTGCATTATGGGCACCAAACTCAACACAGTCATAGAGGCTAATTTAATCATGCCTCAATGCAATGCAATTGACGTTACATCGACCTATGACACCGCATTCCTAATATCTTTTGCCAGCTCCAGAAATAACAATCAAATTAAAAATAATTTGTCGGAAATCACTCCGTGTAAATCGATTGAAATTCCGTTCGGTAGTTTTCAGTCGTCCTTGTGGACTTTGGTACGAAATATTAAAATAAGGATGTAAATATTGCTTTTTTTTAAATTTTGTATTAAATATTTTTGTATTATGTACTTCTTCTTAGAGGTTCTTGACTACTATTTATTATTCATGGCTTCTAAGGATAAAAGAGAAGAAGGTGGGTCTAACGTGCTAACTCTTTAAAGCAAGTAATGTATACCATAGGCGAAATCCTGAATTTCGCTAATATATAGCGTAAATAGTGAGAGAATATCTAAGTTTTTTTGTGAGTGTCAAGTCTCCTCATATACACAATAAAGAACCATTTTAACTTTTTAATATTTTAAGTAAGAATTAATAAGTAACACATTCGTGGAGTCTGTGAAAATTTATTTTTTATTCGATTCACACATGAAACAGAGTAATGGAATAAATATATCTATTTGTAAGTATTCGTCTGTTTTGATACATTTATCAGAATTTTTTTATAAACTTGTGAAAACATTTTTTTCAAATTATTATTTTTGCCAAATTTTATTTTGATTACAAAAATATGACTACTTACGTGACTAAGGTATTACATACTTGATTATAACTAGTAAATTAATTAAATAATCATTCCATTGATTCGAATTTTTTTAGAACAACTTTTTTTTAGGAACATACCAATAACGATGTCACACACGTTTTACCATAAACCAAAAAGGATATATTTAAAACAAATTTTGCAGTTAACATGAATGTTTTTATATTCATGTTATAGTTAAAGAAAAAACTATGATTTAGGTAAGTAACCCAAGAAATTTATATGCTAAAAAATAGTGCATATAGCAACACTTCAAATTAAAATAATGAATATGTAGGTCAATCAATCATATATGAGGTATGTTTTCCAATATTGTGGATTGGCGACCTTTGGCATATACCCCACTAGGCGGAGAGATGATCTCAAAATAATTGCTTATACTTTATCAAAAAAATATTTAAAGCACTACCTAGTGCAATAAAACCGAAAAAAAATTGATATTCATAGTCCTTTCTTAACCATACAAAAGAACCTTAATCCTAATACCATAGCTTATATTATACTCCTTACCTACTATCAAGTCAGTTCTATAATAAATTATTAATGCAACTAATCTTAGCTAATCGTCTATTAGTGATTTTTTTGTCTTTATGCATCAAATCGAAAAATCGATTGTCTTTGATTAAATTGAATATTACACTTGAAATATAACTGTTATAATTGAAATATTTAATAATGAAAATACATAATATGTAGAAATAGAAAAGAAATATACTTTATTGTACACCATAATCCATACTAAAGAAAAACAGTTTGAACATGAAACATTTTTATAAATACGGTTAAGATATACAATGGGCGGCCTTATCGCTAAAAAGCGATTTCTTCCAGGCAACGCATGTATTACATATTTTCATCTTCTTTTTACAATAGTAAAAATATAGACAGATAATTTAAAGTTTACAAATTTTGCAGCATTTTGTTACATCAGTATAATGTCACATGAAATACTAGAAACGAGATTTTCGATAAGCGCTAGCAAGTTTTCCATTTAATTTTAAATGTGCAAAGAATGGAATATTTACACGAATTGAACGAAACTCACGCACCCCCTGGTTTGGATCGCATGATATTCCCATTAGGACATTACAACTCCTATTATGTTATATTTACAAATTTGTCATACACAATGTTAAAATCGTGATAAAACTTCCATTGGATAACGCTTTAGGATTAAAGCGTTACTGATATGGTTTTAGAAGCAGACGTTAGTTTGCGGAATTCCATAGCACAGAAGTTACAATACAATTATTTTGCTGTAGTCCGCGTTTCTTAAGAGAATCTATTTAATGCTGAGTGTACACCTCACAAGCAGCGTTGGTGTTGGTGTTGGCAGCATTTTGTAATACATGTGGTGACTTGTCCTGCATGTATAAGGTATGTGAATGTTCCATGCTATATACACTTATCATTACATAGAACCTCTTAACAAACTTAGCGGATTACAGCAAAATAATTGTTATTGTAACTTCCGTTACTAATATATTTTATATAACCTATTCTTACATGGTGAGATGGTACCTTTAGCCAGTAGTGAAATTCGGAATGAAAAAGAAATTCTTTAAAATTTGAAATTCTTCAAATACTTTAAAGACATTCCATTATTGAACTAAGACTTACACTTTTAAAACTTACAAAACTGTCAAAAATTTCTAGTACTTTGTGGTACATTCTACTGGTGCAGCATTCTATGGAAAAAAAGGAAAACCCAATAAATACCAAATGTGGGTTGTCTAGAGAAAATGTTAACAATATTGTAGCTTTTAATACATAATACCATGTTTTTGCCTGCAATATCAATCGAATTAAATAAATTTGTACGTCATTTTCAGTTCTCGCATGAATATTATGTTCATTGAAAGTGTGGTATTAACACATTAATGACATAATAAATGCAACAATAAAGTAAGATACCAAGAGATTTACTTTATCAACATATAGAATATGACATCATAGAGTTAGACTAAACAAAGACCTTTGGAACAGACATGATCTTTGTGGATGACTTTATTAATGAGAAAACGATAAAAGAATAGATAGTAGAATAGAAAGAATATCATTGATAAGAAAGTAAAAATTCAAACAAAACCTGTACTCAACAAAATATAGATACATTATATATTAGAATAATATATTTTGGCACAAAAGTAATTTTGATGTGTTATGGACTGGGTGATTTTTATTGAACTATTTTCATTTAGCAAAAAATACATCAGTTCACCTAAATTATCAATACAATGAAAATTGTATGAAATAAAATATGAATATAAAAATAAAATATGAATTTTATCAGACAGTAGGGATTGCTTCCTCCATAACTTTATGTATTCCAATATACTCCTTTTTTATCAGCCATGTTCTATATTTGAAAAAGTAAATTAGTATCATCGTCCAGTAATATTTCAACTTACATTAGATAGCACGAGTAGGTATTAGTGGGAAGAAAGTCATCAAATATACCCATCAAATAGTATGTAAAAAAATAGAAACAAAAAATTCACCAATGACTGCAGATTTACAGTCCGCAGTTGCATATACGACTGCATAAGAATGTCTCTTGCATTCTGAATTACTCATCTATAGTTAGTCAACCATTTAACACTGTCTGCCTTAATATATCAATGTTTAAACACTTGATGTTACATCTGAACTTGATAAGAGGTCGTCTACTTTTTGCCTCTTTGATTCCTGTTCGTCACTGGGCTCCTCCTCTGCAGCTCGTTTTTTCGAACCCTCAGCGTTATTTGTATATTGTCCAACATCAGAAATGACTCCATCTTTGAAACGTACTATGATTGCAGTCATATTGTCACAACCAGTACCGTCGCCCATTGTACTCGGTGCCAGGCAATGGTCAAACATCTGAAGAAAAAACACGAAAATGGTTACTTTAAAAGTCGAAATAAAAATAAAAGGTATTCTTTGCAAGCGTAAAATACTATAGAGAGTGACCCATTTTTTTTGGCATATTAAAATTTAGTGCTAAAAGTAAAATAAACTAAAAATATTATTAGTTGTTCGCGAATTGACTATAATCACGTTTTAATAAACTGTGATATGGATTATGCTTATGAACTGGTTTGGAAAAATTATTTCGATATAAATTTTTGTTGAATAGTGGAAAATAATTGGTTAAAATAAACCGAAATATTCTCGTTTACCATTATAATTCAACAAACGATCTAATAATATTCAAGAACATTAGCAGTTTGTTCCAGAAGATATTGGCAGAACTCATGCACACGTGATTGTGTCAGATTTTAGTCACAAGTCGACGCGCATATTGCTTAATAAAGTATATACTGAATTAAGGAGAACTTAGTTCAAATTAACGAGATTATTTCAGCACATTAATAAAAAAAACACGGCGCTTTGACGAAATTTCATGTTCCTACTGATAACCGTGAAGGAGTTCTTTCATCTGGAGTCAATCCGGGCATCAACTTATTATAAACATGCATCGTCATTGGGACTGGACCAGTATGTAATATTTCAGTTCTATCGGACCCCAGGAAGTGGGTCTAGTTTAACTCTCAAGATTCCACCTTCACATACATACTCTGATACTATAATACAAAGATTATAAAACTGAAACCAAAATTCTTATGACAAACATTATGTACAGGCCAAAAAAAAATTAAGTTTTATTACGATACAGGTCTCATATGGACACCTGTATCATAATATAACTTTTTAATCATGACGATACACCTATACAACTTCCAGCTGGACCAAGGAGGTTGAACCTCTACCTTAAAAAAAAGGTGTCTATGAACGAGTCCGCGGCGACGCAACACGCGTGCGCAGTCGATATTTGCGCCTTGGCGCTAACATTTGTCATTTAAAAAATCTTTTCAATATTTAAACAAAGTTTGGTTTTTATTAATATTGTTTTACGTATTATGGTATGAGAGTAGATAAAGTAGTGTATGACATGACTTGGTCATAACTTGGTAATAACATAACTTGGTCTTATAACACTTGTGTGATACTATAAAAAAACTCGGCTGCGGCTCATTTTTTTTAAAAACCCACTCTTAATATGCAGCAGTATCATAATCTACTATAATAATACAGATACTGGGGCTGTTAGTAGAGCTAACAGCTTTACAAAAACGATGTCCAAAACGAAAATGAAAAATCCCAGACTAACCTCCTCACAAATCTGTGATAACCTCTCTCTCCCTTCAGCCAATCTTGGTAGAATAAAGTCACAAACATCTTGACTAGACATGAAATTCCATATACCATCACAAGCCAATACCATGAACTGATCCTTCTTAGGTTCTATTGTGAGTTTCGTTACATCTGGAAGAGCTGTTATCATCTGCTCTTTAGCATCAAGTTCTTTGTTTTGTTTGTACGAATGATCACCAATGGCACGTGATAAGTTTAGGCCTCCATTAATTCTTCCATCATTTGAAACCTTGCCTCCAGCCTTTGTTATTCTTTCTAGTTCTATTGCGTCTTCTGGTTTGTGGTCTATTGACATATCGACTGCCTTGTCCTCTCTACATATTATGCAACGTGAATCACCAGCATTTGCAACAAACAGTTCATTGCCTGCAAAGTAATAAATAAATCGTTGAAAACATCAGATGCTAGATAAAAATAAAAATTAATTGAGTTGTATAGGATTTCCAAAGCGTGGAGTAAACATCTCCTCACAAAAATTATGAATTGCAGACCTAATTGGGCTACATATACAATAAATATATTATATTATTTTGATATAATAAATATTTATATAACATTGCTAAATAAACGAGATACCTTGTCCCTCGCTTTATTAATAGACTACCGCGCGATCTTATTAACAAAATTACAACCAAGAATATTTCATTAAAATTCAAAGAATATTTCCTTAAAACTCTAAAATGACTAACTAAACTCCATATCATTTGATATGAGTTTAGTTATTTTACATCAATACTTGCATATTTCCTTTAAAAAATTATTCAATAATACATACAACCGGTTAATACTGTAGTATATATTATAATGACTGTAACACTAGGTACAAACCTTTGTGGTTTTTTATAGTGTTAAGTAACATTTGTTAAAAAATTGTTTAAATTGTTAAATAAATGAAAAAAATAAAAATAAAAAAAAAGTATTATTTAGCATTATTATTTAAATATTCATATTTATTACAGTTAAATTGATAAATATTTGATTATGTGCTACAGTAAAGTACAGTACAGTTTCTTTGATAATTATTTGGAATTTATTAAATCAAGGATTTATTAAAGTATAGAACTTAATATACCACTTATATTAAAATAACACAATATAACAAAAATTTGTCTCCATTTGCGTCAACTTAAGAGTTTACGAGCCCTTAATAATATAATGTATTTTTCGGTTTCCCGAATGAAAAAATAGGCTGTATAAGTGATAATTGCGCCAAATTTCATCAATATTGGACAGACTATTATATTTAAGTATGGATAAAATCACCAATACCTTTAAGCAAAGCTACCACAGCTGTGCAGCCACTGTCATTTCCCGGTTCTTCTGTCATGTTGATGTCCTCTTCTGCATCTTCGTCACTTGATTCTGCTTCATATTCTTCTTCTTCATCTTCCTCCCCTGCTTCACCTAAGTAGGAAATAAAATTAGTAATTGGATTGTGACTCTCTGGTACTCCAGGGATGGCAGGCCAGTGAGAAGATGGGAGGACAACCTCATATTAACTGCTTGGCCCTTCTGGACGAGAGTGGCACAAGATAAGGGTCAATGGAAAGTGTTGGAAGAGGCCTATGCCAAAAGGCACACCGAGCTAAGAGATTTCATATAATCAAAAGAAAAAACAGTTCATGTACATAGTTCATAAATGGTTTATTATTATATTATAATTTCAAGTTCACAAACGCAAAAATTGTGTTCAAACTGTTAATTGAAACGATAATAAAGAGAATTAAAGATAAACATTGAATTTTTTTAGGAGCTTTATGTTATACTTAATAGTTAGCCGTGTGGTATCCAGCTGAGTAGAATAGACCACCCTCATTTCTGACCCACGTGTCATAAAAGGTGACTAAGGGCTCATTTTCACTGGTCGATAACTCGGTCGTTATACAGCATACGGGGAGTCCCCGAATACGGAATAACGACTAGTGAAAATGCGCCATCGATATCTCAGTCGATATACCGCATGCGGGTATTCCCCGCACACGGCCCAACGACCAATGAAATTCATTGGTCGATGTAAAGCAAACACGGTGCGGGGATTCAGTTTGCCAATGGTGACACCATTGGCAAACGGTTACCGCATGCGGGCTCTATGGCATCCGTAAACAAAAATCTCTCGCACGTCGAATGCGGGCTGTAACGACCAATGAAAATGAGCCCTAAAGTTAGTTGAACTGCCGTGTAGTATCCGGCTGAGTAGAATAGACCAACCTTATTTTTTACCTAGGTGTCGTAAAAGGCGACTAGGGTAAGTGGACCCAGCGCGTGTTATCCGGTTTAGTAGAATAGACCACTATCTTTCTTACCGAGGTGTCATAAAATATGACTAAGGTAAGTTGACGTCCGGCAGGC
The DNA here is from genome assembly GCA_947086495.1 of Morpho achilles. Classification (NCBI taxonomy): domain Eukaryota; kingdom Metazoa; phylum Arthropoda; class Insecta; order Lepidoptera; family Nymphalidae; genus Morpho; species Morpho achilles. The sequence continues at coordinate 7,852,350 of CAMTZB010000019.1, read as the reverse complement.
GGCCAGTCGTTAAAACGCAGCCAAATCATATGACAGCTTACATGACAGATAACATGTGGTGCCCACCCCACTTAGAATGGGATAAAGGCAAGCGAACCTCACACCTGGTTGTTGGATGTGAAAATATCCCTTCAACTTTGGCCCACTTAGCCATTGGAAGTAAGACAGATCTCTAGTGAATAATAAAGCAAAATGCAGGTATTTCACCTTCCTCAGAGGAATCCTCAACTCCATTGACATTTTCTTCCTCTGATGAATCAACTTCTCCACCCTCGAATGTTTCATCATTAGAGTCGCTTTCCTCATCGTCATCATCAACAGAATTTGACCTTAGAGTTTCATATACTGCTGCAGCGGCACGTCTCATAGATGATTTATTTGGCCTTTCAGGTACTATTTTGTATGAACTTGATACTGGTGATGTTTTATCTGTAATAAATACAAAATTGCTCACAATAAACCATTCTAAATAATTAACATTAAGCCATTTTCTTTGATAAAATAAATTTAAAATTAGAAAATTATTATTAAACCCTTGTGTCTAAGAAACTTGCTTATAAGAAGTAAAAGTTATAGTTAAATTTTGTAACTAGATGAAAACATTTCATACCATTTGGTGAACCTAAATCATTAGGTGCTGTAGAACCATTTGATGAACTAATATTATTTTCTCCATCAACCTTTGAATTGGTCACCTCGCCGTTACATACTTCAGAAGTGATGGATCCATTTTCAGAGGTCTTAGAGTCTGCACTCTGTTCTGGTTGATTGCAATTTTCACCAGAACTATCTGGTGTGTTTGTCTTGTCTACTTCCATATCAAGTATTTTGTCTGTAGATTCGTTTTGGTTAGTTGTAGATACCTAGTTGAAAGCAATAAAACTATATATTTCAAATGTAACCTCTTTTTTTTATTATGACCTGTAAAAACCTAACAATAGAGCATTTAATCCTATACCAAGATGCGCTAAAAGGAAGCCGTCACTTCTATCAATAATACAGACAAAGCAAACAAATCATGCAAAGCACTTCACCCCAAAGTAATCTATAGTAATATATAAAACTGAAGAAATTTTTGTTTGTTCGACTGATTGATTGATTGATTGTTTCAACACACTAATCTCAGGACCTACTGGAGCAAGTTAAAAAATTCTTTCAATGTAAGTTAGTCCTTTTACTGATGAAATAAGTAAGTAACGGCCTGTTACTATCCCACTGCTGGGCATAGGCCTCTTCTCTCCGTTTTTTTTTTTTGGAGTGAAGGATTGGAGCTAAGACCTACCACGCTGCTCCAATGCGGATCAGTAAGTTACACATATCCCCAGAATTCTCTAGAGATATGCAGGTTTCCTCACGATGTTTTCCTTCACCGAAAAGCGTGTGATAAATTGCAATTATCAATTAGACACATAAGTTTTACTAGAAAACACATTGTTGCCTGCCCGGGGTTTGAACCCTAGACCTTCTCGAAAGAGGCGCACGGTGATACCGCTGGGCTACCACAGCTGCTGTTGAAGGCTTAAAGCTATATAACATAACGCTAAGATGAATAGGAAAGGAGCAGCAATAGGCAATAAAATACTAAATTTGAAAAAATGTTTTGCATCTGTTTTTTATTTAAATTATATATCGAGCTACCCAAAGAATAAATTTACATGTATGCATAGGAAATTTGACTTTCTTCTTGGAAAAAAAATAAGATCTGTTTCAATTGATTGAGTAAAAAAAAAGGTTTAAAATAAATAATGTAACTACTCCATGGGCTTTTATCCCATTTACATATTATCTCCCATTTTTTGGACACATTAAAAGATGTCAACCTGTATAATAATATGCAAAAGTACTGTAGCATTATAGTGTACTAGTGTAAGATCAATATAAATACCTCGCCATTGACTTCCTTGTCTTCTTCATTTGTTGAGGATACACCTCCAGCATCCTCTTCAGCTGCTGTGACATTTTCGTCTGTTGATGACAATCCATTTTTGCTGGATGTCGCCTCATCTTCAACTTGTTCAGAGCTGGAACCAGCTACATTTATTCCTGCACTAGAACTAGATGCGCCAGCACCTTAAAAAAAATCTCGATAAGCAAAAGAACTGTGCCAATATGTAAGAGATAAGGTATTTAAGGGCTGTGGTAACATCGTATGACTCTTTCGAAGAGGTCACGGTTTCAAACCCGAGCAGACACCAATGACTTTTTCAGTTAAAACATATGTGTCTAATTGATAATTACACATGCTTTTTGGTGAAGGAAATCATCATTAGGAAACCAGCATATCTCTAGAGAATTCTGGAGATATGTGTAACCTCCCAATCCGCATTGGAGCAGCATAGTAGGTCTTAGCACCAATTTTTCTCTCCAAAAACAGACAGAAGAGGCCTATTCTCAGCAGTGGGATAGTAACAGTCGCTACTTACTTACTTTACTTTTAAGGTATTTTAGATCTTAAATGAATTAATTCTATAATTTGATAAATGGTTTATATTTTAGTAGAAAATAGCATTAATATATTTAACAAAGCAGGACATAAAAGTGACAATTAGTATGCAGTTGAAATATAGCTTTCGTACAAGTTTATTCTTTCATCTTCACTAATGTTCTAGATATTTTATGTTTGAAATTACATTTTACATTACACTAGTAATATCCCACGGTGTTTATTTTTTTACACCTTATTACATTTTTATAACGGATCTCTATTTTTTTGAAAATGTAATATAGCCTATGTTGCTCGGTAAAGATGCAGCTTTCCAATGATGAAAGAATTTTTGAAATCGGCCCAGTAGTTTTTGTGTAAAAATAATACAAACATACATAAAAAAATTCCTCTTTATAATATTAGTATAGATAACATTTCCTTAAATTACATTGTTTTCCTTTGACAATGGCAAAATCTATTATAACACATAACTTAAAATATAATCTCCAATTCGAATTGAACAAATCATTAAACAATAAAAATCTTACCAGATTCATCTACATCTTCTCCATTTTTCTTTGCACGCAAACATGGAGACATGGGTGTTGCAGTATCACCGAGCCTCGTTCGGTGAAGAGTACTTAATTTGTTCTCATATTTAGCCAAAACTTCCTAAAAACAAAAATATTTCCACATTTAGTTTGTAAGTTACTTTACTTATATATATACTTCTAAGTAAAATTGACATTTTGACTTTATACATTACATGTGATGGTCAACATATGAACTGTCCATCCATATGGTTCTCTTAATTTAAATAACAATTCCTTTGAAAGATTTACAGTTTTAGTTAATATTATCATCACAATTGATAATAAACTACAATCAGAACAAGGTAGTTCTACTATATATTTTACATGATTATTACATATAATCACCAATCATGCATACGAGTCGACTGACTCTATCATAGGTGAAGGATTAACTTGAAATTCTGCCTATTTCTACTGTGTCAAATTAAACCGATCAATAAAAATTTTAACCGATCAGTCAATAAACGTGATTCTTCCATCCCTACGTGACATTGGCGAAGTAAATAGTGTCATTTGACACTACTGGAAGCCATAAATTGAAGAATTGAATTGAATTGAATTGACTCTATCATAACACAGTCACAATGTAATAATTTGGGGTATTTCCTATTGTCTAGTACAATAGATCCATCAGTTAAGTCAGCAATCTAAGTATTTATTTATTGATTCATCATTCTCCTATCCTTATCTCACTCTGAGTAGGGTCGCCACAACATGTTGTGAACATGCTGTCACATGATTTGGCTGCGTTTTTACGATCGGCCGCCTGCCTTACGTCAACTTACCATAGTCGTATTTTACGACGCCTCAGTAACAAAGTGGGTGGTCTATTGTACTAAATCGGATACCACATGCTGGGTCAACTTACCTTAGTCGTCTTTTACAACACATCGGTAAGAAATGAGGGTGGTACTATTCTATTCAGCCAGATACCACACGGAATTGTTGATTTATTTATTATTGTTAGTTTTTTAGTATTTTTTTTTAATACAAACAATACAAATTTACATTAACATTCTTTTTAATTTAAATTTGTTTAAGGTAGTTATTATTGGGAATTGGTTCCAACCAAACAGATCATAAACAATAACATTTTAAATTACAAATTTTACCTGTAATGGCAGTCTTGCATCTTTATAGAGGTTGCTTATATTTTCATCTTCTGATTCTTCGTTATCACTTGGTCCTGGAGGGTTTATTTCACCTGAACAGCAAAAGACAATTGATATTTATGTTGAGTCTAATATTTAAAAAACTGATTTATTTTTAGATTTGCTGCATTATGTTTTTCAGCTTAGAGCAATATTAAGTATAAGAATTTTTGGAAAAAACATGAAATTATTATGTCAGTGTTCTTTATAATACATTTCTTTTTTAATGAAAAGTAATGTATTATAAAGAACACTGAAATAATAATTTATATATGTACATATTATTAGAAAAATAATTAGCGTTCCCTGTATCTGAGTCTGTAAAATGATGTGAATGGTTATTAGTTTTATGTTATTAATAATAACAATTTATTATTAAGTCTTGAAGCTCACATAATATATTCGGGAGAAGTTAATAAAAGTAAGTAAATCAGTTTAAGCTTTTCTTGACTGAAAGAATGGCTTATGCAATTAGTATTATTTAGTATTCTTAGTTTATTCAACCACTCAAGTTATTAAGCTAACTTTAAACATGTACATCTGACCCTAACTGCATTTGCTGATAAAACATACTTGATATAATACACAATTGTGTATTAAATTTTATTAAAAATAATTTAAATTGTTAGTCTATAAGTGAACTGTTATGTTGGGTATTTATAAGCAATAATGAATAAGGATCTAAGCAAAATGTTATGAAAATGTTCAAATGCTTGCAAATGGAACCATAGTAATTGTATTCACATAGTAAGTAGTAAGTAGGGGCCTGTTACTATCCCACAATACTACCATGCTGCTTCAATGCGGATTGGTAGGTTACACATATCTCCAGAATTATCAAGAGATATGCAGGTTTCCTCAATATTTTTTTCTTCACCAAAAAGCATGTCATAAATTGCAATTATCAAACAATTAGACACATAAGTTTTAACAGAAAAACTCATTGGTGTCTCCTCAAAAGAGTCACACGGTGTTACCGCTGGGCTACCACAGCTTGTAGTCACATAAAAGAATTAAAAGTTATACAAACTACTTTACTGCACCTGCTAACTCTTTCAATATGTCCATAATTTCTTTAGTGGCAATGGTGGCATCAAAACCAAGAAAAGCATCTTTCAAAGCCTGTACCATATCACCAGCTTTGTATGCATCTGTGTTTTTGATGAAGTTGGGCAAATTTTGAGAGCAATAGGTAGCAACTTCGGCACCGCCGTGACCATCATACACCGCAAACAGTGACGTATTCTCATCAAAGTCCAAGATAGTGTTATGTGCATCCTAAAATTAGATATGTAGTTATGCAGTATTTAAATAAAGAACTGTAAATGTTGTACACTAACAAACATTTGTTTTATTCATATATATTATTAAAAACACACATAAAGACTTGCATCCTGTGTGTAAACTGTAACATAAAACGCGCACCTAAGGAATCACAAATGATTACCAAGAACAGTATTTAAATTAGTCTGGAGTATATGATCATAAATATTAAACGATGACTATTTAGCGGGGAAAAACAGTAACAAATTGTATAATTAGTATCGAAACACAACCGTACCTCTTGATTGACACGCCAACCCTGCATGGAGCTAGCACCGCATTCCAGTTTTTCATTCACTTCATCATTTGACATTTTTTCAGTAACTGGTTCTGATAAATATGCACCCATTTTGTTGATTTAGTGCATTAAATATGATTATCAAGTAACTGACGCGCGAACTTCCCCCAAAAATGAGCAGGCGGCAAGCCTAGCTGTAGCTGATATCAAACAGATAATAATTTCTTTAGACTTTGAATACACCGTTAATCTAAGTCCGAGAAATAAGCACTGTTAAGGTGCGTACATATTAAACTGCAACATGATGTATTGCCTAATTGCCAAGCGACACACATAAGTTTACAATTAAAGCTAATTATAATATAAATTCAACAATTTACTATACAGATTTTTTTGGTTTATAATTTTAATTGAAATGCATCTTAACTAAATTAAAATGATTTTAAATAATGTATTTATAAGATAAAAAATTAACCAATTAAATAATACCATTATAAACAATTTTATTTATTTTTTGTAGTACATACAGTGTAGCACTTTAATATCTCTTGAAGTGACATAATATAATTACCGTTTTCCATGTACTTTTTTTTGAGAAGAAATCTCTTGTTTTAAATATCAAAAATAAAGAAACTAAAAGTATATATATATGTTTCAATTCAGACCTCAGTGCATCACAATTGGTATAAAAGTTTACACTTTTGTACCAATTGTCAGTGTGTAAGATACTGTAATATGATTAATTAGATGAATATATCAAGGCATTTATTATTTGTAATATACATCGAATGAATTTATAAAATACTATAAGTTTTATATTAATATTATCATTGTAATTTCGAAATCAAGTCTGTAAAAATATATGGATGTAAATATAAGTAGTTTCATTTAAGTAATTATAATAAATATAAATTAAAAGCTGTGATAGCCCAGCGGTAAGACCGTGTGACCCTCTAGAGACGATCATGGGTTCAAACCCCGGGTAGACACTATCGAGTTTTTCTTTAAAAACTTGTGTTTAATTCATATTTGCACATGCTTTTCGGTGAAGGAAAACATTGTGAGGAAACCTGCATATCCCTACAGAATTCTAGGGATATATGTAACCTACCAAACCGCATTGGAGCAGCGTGATAGGTCTTAGCTCCACTCCAACTATTATCTCCAAAAAACGGAGAGAGGAGACCTATGTCCAGCTGTGGGATAATATAATAACAGTACTTAATTATAATAAATAAATAAATAGCTTTAATTTACAGGTACAATACTGAAATATCAGTGAGCAAATAAAAGAATTGAGTTTATGTCTATATGACTACCAAAACAACACCAACGTTCAATAATAATCAAATCTTCAACAATTATATTGACTTTTCTGTATTGTTTGTCTGTCCCTGTTTTCTTATTTTCTTGGGAGTTATTTGTCTGCAATTTTTCATAGATTACTAACTATAAAACAATTGTTAATCTATAAAAAAATGATAGTATTCGGATTCTGAAAACTTAAAAATTAGAAAAATAAGAGATACAGTATGGTAGTATTAAAATAGCGGAGATATCATTTATATTTTAAGTGCGACAGTTCTGTAATAAAACTCCCGTACAATTTTTAAACTTACAAAGCTTTATTAAAATGTCGGGCGATCACAAAACTTTGATAAAGGGCAGTCCATCGCAATACGTAAAATTAAATGTGGGTGGAACATTATTTTACACCACCATTGGCACATTAACTAAAAGTGATAACATGTTACGAACTATGTTCAGTGGGAGAATGGAAGTCCTCACAGATTCTGAAGGTACATAGTTGTCATTAATTACAAAATGACTAGTGGTTTGAATCTTAGCCGTGTGGTATCCGGCTAACTACAATAGTACTATGGTACTCATTTCTTACCGAGGTGTCGTAAAAGGCGACTAAGGTAAGTCGACCCGCTGAGTAGAATAGAGCACTCCCATTTCTTACCGAGATGTCGTAAAAGGCGACTAAGGTAAGTTGACCCAGCGTGTGGTATCCGGTTTAGTACAATAGACCACCCTCTTTGTTACCGAGGCGTCGTAAAATACGACTATGGTAAGTTGACGTAAGGCAGGCGGCCGATCGTAAAAACGCAGCCAAATCAAGTTGCAACATGTTTATAACATGTTGTGCCGACCCCACTTAGAGTGGAATAAGAGCAGGAGGATATATCTACTAGTAGTTTGAATCCTTAAATACATTAAATTACTATGATTTTAGGTTGGATTTTGATAGATCGCTGTGGAAAACATTTTGGAACAATCCTTAACTATCTTCGAGATGGTACAGTTGCATTACCAGATAGTTATCGTGAAATCAATGAACTTTTGGCAGAGGCTAAATATTTTTTGATTGAAGAATTAACAGAGTCCTGCCAGCAAGCATTGACTAAAAAGGACAGAGAGGCAGAACCAATTTGTAGAGTCCCACTTATCACTTCACAGAAGGAGGAACAACATCTGATTATTTCGACATCTAAGGTATAATATTTTATTTTTCAAAGAAGTGGTAAGTCCACTGATTATGGAATTTCTAAAATTTCAAAAAAATTAACATATTCCGGGTAGATAGATCCTAATCTATTTTAACTTCAAAGTTAATTTAAATATGAAAATATTTATATATTATGTATTAACATTTTTAAGGTAAAGTACATTGTCTCTATTATATCTCATATTTACAATACTTATATAATATTTTCATGTGTCTCATAATGTCATTACCTGAACAATTTCTGTGATATGTATAACCTGCCAATCTGCATTAGAACAGCATGATGGTTTAATACTCTATGCATTCTTCTCACTTGACCTTTCCAAGAAAGAAGAGTGGAGGCCTTTGCCAAGCAATAATATATCAACCCTTCAACATCAACATCATTCATAAACAATTAAGTCTTTTACTTATACTACCTTATACATTAGGTGGAAGTTTTATGCCCCTCTCAGTGATTTTATCAATCTACAATCTGAATGCTTATTTTCTCCTATGATTTTCTTAAAAGTATTGTTTAGTATTCAATTTATGTCAAATATGACCTAAATAAAATCTATTAAGTAAAGTAAGTAAGTAAGTAGTAAGTAACAGCCTGTTACTATCCCACTGCTGGGCATAGGCCTCCACTCTCCATTTTTGGAGAGAAGGGTTGGAGCTAAGACCTACCACTCTGCTCCAATGCGGGTTGGTAGGTTATACATATCCCTAGGATTCTCTAGAGATATGCAGGTTTCCTCACAATGTTTTCCTTCAGCGAAAAGCGTGTGATAAATTGCAATTATCAATTAGACACATAAGTTTTAATAGAAAAACTCATTGGTGTCTGCCCGGGTTTGAACCCATGATCGCCTCTAGAGATTCACACGGTCGCACCGCTAGGCCATCACAGCTCTAATATAAATATAAATCTATTATGTAGAAGTATTAAAAATAAATAAATTTTAATTATAGAAATGAATTTTTATTTCTTATGGTCAAATCTATTTTCATAATAAAATAGTATACAGCTAGAAAGTCCTTTGCTAAAATTATATTATTTTCTCACTCAGCCATTGTGGAATGTGTTGAGAGAGAGAATGTCACACTCAATAAAGACATAAAAAACAAATAAAATAATTTAATTTTTAATTAATAGTTTGTTTTTTTTTCAGCCTGTGGTGAAATTGCTTATTAATCGACACAATAACAAGTATTCATACACAAGTACCTCAGATGACAATTTGCTTAAAAATATTGAATTGTTTGATAAATTGTCATTGAGATTCAGTGGGCGTGTACTCTTTATAAAAGATGTTATTGGTTCCAACGAAATTTGTTGTTGGTCCTTTTTTGGCCATGGCAAAAAATGTGCAGAAGTATGTTGTACTTCAATTGTATATGCCACTGATAAGAAACACACAAAAGTGGAATTTCCAGAGGCAAGAATATATGAAGAAACATTAGGGATTTTACTCTATGAAAGTCGTAATGGCCCAGATCAGGATTTAATACAAGCAACATCATCAAGAGGTGCTGTTGGTGGTCTTTCTTGTACAAGTGATGAAGAGGAAGAGCGCTCTGGCTTGGCCCGATTAAGATCAAATAAACAGAACAACCAATCTTAGCGGTTACAGTCAGGTTTGGCCCGTCTACGGAGCTCCAAACGTACTAATGTTTGATACCAAGCCAGTGATATCTTGCCATTAATATGCTGGCTACCATGCCTTGGTATTTAAACTTTACTGAACTTTTAACTTTTCTGTGAACTAAGCTCCTGGACTGGTGAGGACAAAGTGTGTAATATTTGACAAAATATGTTTCAGTCGAAAACACATTATAACCAAAATATTTGAGTCTACATAACGATGTAGTGTATATAAATCTAACATCAAATTTGATGTTAAGCAATTTATTAAAGTGCACTCACTACTGAAACTATTAAAAAAAAACAGTCAAATATTTATGTAAATGTAAATTACAACAAAAAGGCTACATAATAAATTCACAATTTTGAAAAATAAGAAAGGTACACATAATTGCTAATACATATAATGTGATACACTCATCTTCAGAGATAATATTATATTACTATCTGATTTAAATTCCACATTATAATTGTTGTTATTTTACAATTCTATAATAATGATAATTATAACATATAAACAGTATTGTAATGTAGTTTGAAAATTCACATACTATAGAAACTAAGAGCAATTTGAACCTCAGTATTTCTTTCTTCAATGTCTATATTCCATAAAGATATCTTTAATTAAATAACATAAGATTTCATATTTCCCTTTTACAATTAATTAATATTTAAATGAAATATAAATAAATGACAAAAGCTTAGAATTTAGATTATAGCAATTAGCTGTGTGGTACACTGTTAGAATATAATACTATTAATATACTGTCTACATATTAAAAGCTCAAATAATTGCCAAATTAATATTGAATTCCAGAAATAGTATAAAGGTCACTGTAATAAATTATGAATAATTGTAACCAATTGAAATAAATTTTGTAGTTTAACCGAAATAATTATGGATGTAAATATAAGAGATTTGTGGTAGTTTTGGCTGAGAAAATTCAATGAATAAGTATTTATGTGGGTAAAAGTAGTTTTCAATAGACTATAGAATAGGATGATGTATGATGTTATGCTATCATGTTTTTCAATCATATAGTTATCTAAAAGTTTGATGATAATGAACTTTTATATTGTATGCAAAATCAAATATTGTGATTGTGATGCTTATTATATAATTCAGAATTAGTTTATGACAATGAGTCTAGTCTGATATTTATTGTTTCAGTTCTTATTGTTATGGCTATAATAAAATAGTAATATTTGGCAGTGTTTTCTATAAAACAAAAATAGCTGTATATGCAAAATTTTTGTCATGTTATTGTATAATGTAGTGTGCAATTAGTCATTGTTTCATGGTGTAACTTATGAATAGAATAAATAAAGAATAATATTAGTGGATAGAGTATAGTAGAAAAAAATTGTACCATACATTCATCTAATGTATGAAACAAAACTACACATACAGCCTTAAAAGTATTATTATATAAAATGATATACAATTACTTACTCACATCCCATGCAACACCAAAAAGGAAAATCCTTGAGGCTACTACTTATTTTCATTCATGTAATTTGTGATTATTTCTAAATATTGATTACCTCATAAAACTTGTGTGGAGTCATTTATGATTCTGTATTTCAAAAGACAAAATATTGTGTAGAATGTCTTATTAATCTATCTAATTGTATACCTTAATAACTTAAAAAAAGTTCTATTACAAAATATATGCTCACTGGTTAGTTGTCTGATTATTTATAATTTAAAATCATGATTTCACTCCTTTCAGTATTAAGTAAAAAAAGCAGTGAAAAAGGCAAGTTAAATGGTTGCCAAATCTTTCTTTGTACAATCAGCTTTACAAAAGTAATGAGAATATTATTTTGCTATAATCCGCGATAAAAGATAAATAAAATATATGTAATGTTAAATGTAGAGTGTATTAATCGTTCTCATAACTGATACATGCAGAATTTGTAAGAACTCCTGCACTACACGACAAAATCGCAAGCGTTGCGATTTTGTCGTGAAGTCTATCTCCTGATGATGCTTCGGTTACGGGGCGAAACAATTGTTGAAATTGTGGTGGTGAATGTGTGCAGGGCTTGTGTATTGTTGTGTTATTAGTGTAGTGTAGTGCATAAGTTCTTACAAATTCTGCATGTATCAGCTATGAGAACGAACAGTACACTTTTCATTTAGCATTACATATATTTTCTTTTATCGCGGATTATATCAAAATAATAATCTCATTAGTTTTGTATTATGGACCTCCGCAAAGTAACGCCTAATTCTATAAATTATTTACAATCAGCTTTGTAAATGTTACTTGGTGCTACTGACATCGAGAGTAACCAGTGTTTATTTTCAGTGTCTATTTCTGCAACACTACGAATTTTAGTACTCGGATGCGAGACCAATATAAGCTACGGCCTGTTTCTATCCCACAGCTGGGCATATGTCCTCTCTGTTTTATTTGAGAGAAGGATTCGAGCTTAATAACCCCAATGCGGATATGTAGATTTCTCATATCACAGGAATTCTCCAGATATGCAGGTTACCTCAGTTTTCTTCACTGTGGAATAAATTGGAAATATTGATTATGCACATAAGTGAATGTGAAATGTAATATATAGAAACAATGTTGCCGTCAATGTGTAAAAAGTTGTTGAAAAAGAATAAATTGGATTTGAGAAAATTGCTTATTTATTGAATAAGTGTAAAGGGAAAATATCATTGTTATTTAAGTTTTAACAGAAAATCTGTTGTCTGCCTGGGGTTTGATCCCTTGAAACGCCTGGAAAAAGGTATACAGTCTCGCCATTCGGTATCACAACATCAGCAAATCTAATATCTAAAAAATAGGCAAATAAGAAGTTCTTTTGTCGTAATGTTCTTTTAAGCAACTGCAAAATCGCTCACAAATATCAATCCAAATTTTAAAAGTTATATCTATTTTATATGTTATATCTACCTTGAGAGATAAAATATAATCCTTACTAATATTATGAGTACAAAACTCTGTATGTTCAACTGCTACTCTTTCACGAGAAATCTACTGGAGCAATATATATTAAAGTTTGCTATTATATAAGAAATGAACAAACAATTAAAATTAAGCTAAAATACTCTTAGAAAATTTATAAAACAGTAACCAATTAAGTTTCCACTATTTAGTACAACATTTAAAAGCTAAAAATAAAAACCCAATATCTTTTTATTTTATATAACAAATAAAAAAAAATTACTTGAAAAATTTAAATAAAAACAATTCAGTTTGTATAATTTATAGAATTAGGCGTTACTTTGCGGAGATCCATAATACAAAAGTAATAATAAAATTATTTTGCTATAATCCGCGATGAAGTAAAATAGAAAATATATATAATGCTTAATGCAGAGTGGACAATCGGTTATCATACCTGATACATGCAGGAGTCGTAAAAAACACATGCACACACCTCCACCACCGCCACCGTGATACACAAGCACTATATACGTTCACTATCACAAACTCAACAATCGTTTCGCCCCGCAACCGAAGCATCGTCAGGAGATAGACTCCACGACCAAAATCGCAAAGCGAAGCAATATCCAAATAAGTTTAGTTATATACTAATCGGTTCAACCCCACCCTTTATTTTATTTGCGAACAAGTGTAACAAGCTTGAACTAGAAACATTTATCTGCTCGTTAATGAGGGTGCCATTGTTATGTTTAATAATCTCAAGGTTTTCCAATAGGCTGAGCTTCAGTCCTTTATTGGAACACGTGTGCAATACTTCGAAACTATGGTCATTAGGGACTTTATGACCGCTTTCTATCAGATGTTTGGCGAAATGTGAATTTTGTGGTTTATTATTCCTGAAGGCAGCCATATGTTCTTTAAAACGGGTTTCAAAATTACGACCAGTCTGACCCACATATGTATCATTGCATTCAGGACATTTTATTTTATAAACACCACACTTTTTCGCGCTTGGTAATTTATCTTTATTATTGCACAGAATCTTTTTTAAAGAGTTATTACTTTTAAAACCTAATTTTATATTTGATTTGGATTTAAATATAGCTGAAATTCGTTCTGACAATGCTCCAAAATAGGTCAGACTGGCCAGTCTGACCTATTTTGGTTTTTAAAGAACTTATGGCTGCCTTCAGGAATAATAAACCACAAAATTCACATTTCGCCAAACATCTGATAGAAAGCGGTCATAAAGTCCCTAATGACCATAGTTTCGAAGTATTGCACACGTGTTCCAATAAAGGACTGAAGCTCAGCCTATTGGAAAACCTTGAGATTATTAAACATAACAATGGCACCCTCATTAACGAGCAGATAAATGTTTCTAGTTCAAGCTTGTTACACTTGTTCGCAAATAAAATAAAGGGTGGGGTTGAACCGATTAGTATATAACTAAACTTATTTGGATATTGCTTCGCTTTGCGATTTTGGTCGTGGAGTCTATCTCCTGACGATGCTTCGGTTGCGGGGCGAAACGATTGTTGAGTTTGTGATAGTGAACGTATATAGTGCTTGTGTATCACGGTGGCGGTGGTGGAGGTGTGTGCATGTGTTTTTTACGACTCCTGCATGTATCAGGTATGATAACCGATTGTCCACTCTGCATTAAGCATTATATATATTTTCTATTTTACTTCATCGCGGATTATAGCAAAATAATTTTATTATTACTTTTGAATTCAGTTTGTCTTTAAATATTTCTTTTACAAAACTGAGTAGGGACTAAATATATCAATACTGTAATGTTTATTGTTATAAATCTTGCCACTATAATAATTCATTCAAAATATTTTTTATTATAATAACACAGAAAAGCTTATTATGAAAATGATAGCTACAAAGAACCATTCTAATATATAGACACAATATTGTTATACACTTATTATGTGTAAATTTTTTTTATAACATTCTAAACTACATAAAGGTATTCCAGTTGTGGAGCAATTATACTTTTTGATGTTGCTACATCCATTGACACCACATTTCATTGGCTTTGGAGCTTCTAACGGAGGCTTACTTTCTAATGGAAAAGGAACCCCCAATGGCAGTGACAATGATATTTCATTACAGCTGTTCCTATAAACAATCATTGGTTCTTGTTTTCTGACTGGTTTTCCTTTCTGTGCATTTTTAAGATTTTTTGATTCTTGTTTTTTAAGCAGACGGTCCATAGTTTTCTTCTTATCCTTCTCCCTCTTTTCATCAGCGAGTTGTTTACGTTTTTGAGACTTTATTGCAGCTTTCTGTATTGCTTCAGCAGTCATAACTTTTTCCTTATAACCAGATGGTAATGCCAGTAGTACTTCTCCACCAAGACTGGTCTCTTTATCTGTGCCCCTTTCATACATTGCTCTTTGTCTAGCAGTCATCATTTTAGGATCTTTTGGTTTAATTTTTTTCAACTCTTCATCCACCTAAAATAATATATTTTTTTATTAAACTTACATTAGTGAGATCACATATTTAGAATAATTTATTGTTTTAAATAGGTAACTTTTGTACTTAACCACTATACAACAAATAACAAATTCATTGAATGCTTTGATGAGTTAATATCCATCAGAGATTGTATATACAATAGTATATATTATTTAAACCCTGCCATGCTAAAAAAAATTCTTGTATCTGTCTATATAAAAGTATCCTCTAAAATTCTTTGAAACTTAATGGAGAACAAGTAATTTAATTCAAATTTGTAGAGTTATTTAAAGACTTGTAACAGTAATTGTTTAACATATAATTACTCTAGGAAGATTATTTTGATTTTTTTAACTTCTATTGTAAGCCTTCATGTTAATAGCATTTCAGTAAAATGCATCTCAATATAATTTGCATATTAATTGCATAACCCAAATAAGTCCATCAGATATATGACATCAAAAAGGTTGATAAATGAACCTGAAATTTGTTCCTATTGTAATCAAAATTATTGTAATAATTCTAGTAGTAAAAATTTATACCATACTGTTTTTTTGAGGTGGATGCTTGCCCTTTTATATTCTTACTGATCTATATGTACTCTTAGAAGTGAAAATCTATGTATTATAGATGTTTCACAGAGCCAAGGTATTTGCAGTACCACCAAATCACACCACAACACTAAGGCATCCTTAAGGCAGTGTTCGCAGAATGCTGTATGTCTCAAATATACTGTCTGTTATTTCCATGATGTTGTTCTCTCGCAATGTTTCCAGTAATGCCGTAAGATCTTAAATGCTATAAGTAATTATTGATTGAAATACCTCTTCTAGTTTCCCAGATTTTATAGCATCTAGCCATCGCTCTTCTTCACTTGAAGTTCCACTGTCACGACCTTTAACTTTTTTCTTCTTAGAAGGTACTTTTGGTGGTGTACTAGAAGTTGATCCTGGTACTGATTTGCGTGGATCTGATGATGATTTAGCTTGAGCTTTCAAAAGATCCGCTGCAGAGGTGCTTGGTGAGTCCTTCTTTGACTTCATTTTACAAGGTTTGTCTAGAATATCTTCATAAGAAACATCAATGGAAGTATCACTGTCGTAATCATTATCGGCTTTACGTTTTTTGTACTTCTTGTGCTTATGTCGCTTGTGCTTCTTTTGTGGCGAGGTGTCTGATAAATTTGAAATCAATTAATTTATTTATATTTACTAAATATAATAATGCAATATCAATATTGTTACCAATCACAATTTCATCCTCTGAGGAGCTTTGTTCACGCTGCCTGCGTACCATTGTTTTTTCTTTTACACTTGTGTATTCCCAATTTTTCTTCTACTTCTGGATATCCTTAGTTGTTTCCTGAACCCTCTATAATACTGTAAACTTGCTTATACTTTATGAAGTATTGTTTTCATGTTTAAGCAGCTACAAATTAAATCCACAAAACCGGTTCATAACAAAATTTGCTGATTTTTTCTACTTATTTAATATAACCAGATATTTTTATTCAATTCGTGAAAATTTATGTTTAAATTTAATTCAATTCAATTCTTGATTCTTGAATTTATTATGGCTTTCCGGTAGAGTTGTGAAAAAATAATCGATTATTTTTTCATTAAAAATTGATTTCTTATAAATCGATTATTTTAACAATCCTCTTTCTCTTTTTGTTCTTGTTTTTTAAGATCACATAGGTATGCATTGTTGGATGAAACCAATGTAGCCAAACTACACATTTTAATAGAATTTCACAAACAACGCATCTTTGTTTGTGAAATTCTATTAAAATGTGTAGTTCGTTTATTGGTAGTTGTCCACTTTACATAAAACCTAGCAAGATCAATTTTTCTCCCCCAAAACCTCCTACATGTTGAATTTCAGAAAAATCGTTGGAGCCGTTTCCGAGATTCGGAAAATATTTATATATATACAAGATTAACTCATTTAAATATAAAGATAAATGTATAATTAAATTAAATTTATATATATTTTATTTATTTTATTAATAATAATTGTCATTAATTTATTTATCAAATTCTTAATAATTAATTAAGTTAATGAGTGGAAAATTATAGGATGTGTTATTAACGGACCAATCGTTATTTTCTGTTTATATTACAATTTCTAGTTTTTATGAATAATTAAATCTGAATCAATGAGCTATCAGCGATAAATCATTGTTAAAATGACAAAATAATCATACTTTCTACTATTGGGATATTGGATCTCAGCTTATCTTAGCGCTCTTTTCATCAAAATCACTGAAGTTATAACTTAAGTCGGCTCCAGTCTAACCTCCTCGTAACAGTAACTTCTATTGCCTATTCAACTAGATCAACCTACGAAGAATATGGTGCCCTAACAGCGTAATGTGGCATAGGTGTAATATTCACTTATCCGATGATAAAATTAACGATTGTCAATACAAACACGCTTATTACACAACGGCATTTTTTAAAGAAAAGAGGAGTCTTCAAATTGTCTGAGGTCGTTTGTTCGTGACTACCCGCAATACACCTTTAATAACATTATGACGTAATGAATAATGACAGTTATATCGGAAATGCTCTACTATGCCACTAAGTCATTTTTTAGCCACCTAATCAAGAATCTAACACGTATGCTTATGCAATTAAAACTAATTCCTTCTACTCCTTACAATGATAGCCCTCGCTAATAGTTCTGGATTCATCGGTCCCGTTTGTAAAGTTATCATATGCCTTTATACATAAGCATGCGATTCTAAAAAATATCTTCATTATTAAAGGAAAAAAACTACGTTACTGCTACCTGAAAAGTATGAATTATTTATTATAAGCAAAGCGGTATTAGTTTAGATTAATCAATCGTCACTATCATTCCCGAATATTTAATTTATACCTCTAAATGGTACAGATCATAGGCAGAATAATTAATTGTTCTAATGTAGACGAGATCGTCAATTATGTATTAATATTCATGCACTATCTATCCACTGTCCATCTGGTATTATCAATTATCAGTTTAATTACTGAGCTATCTCATTCTCATGATTAAATGCTGTGTACTTTTTATAGTTTTTTTAGAGAAATACAATTTGTGTTTTTAGATGTATATAATGGTCATCAGTCATAAAAATACTCAAATTTCGTGGCATTTGCACCCATCTCTTAAATACTCACTTTTTCTTATAATTTAACTTGGAAGGAAGGAGTTTAATACATTTTTTGGGAGTTATTAGTTATTATGTATCCAAACAAATGGTAACCTTAAAGAAGTTTATCTAGTGAAAATGATTGAAATATGGAACTAACTGATAGTAACATTGAAACACATTCATAAAGTTTAAATGTTACGTTATTAAAATAAATATAGGTAATTATTTCAGCGTAGTTATTTATTTGATTGGTCTAAAAATTGACATTGAATGATCCTAGATAATAATAGGTCAACTATTATGCAAATCCTACTCCTACTAATATTATAAATGCGAAAGTTTGTGAGTATGGATGTATGTTTGTTACTCTTTTACGGCAAAGCCGCTGAAGCAATAACGATGAAATTTGGCACAATTATTCCTTATACACTATATTCATATATACATATACTCATAGGCTATAGAAATCCAGTTAATTCTACAGAAATAGGATTACATTGAAAAGCGCCATCTATTATCAACCTATCACGCGACTACAGTCCACGCAAGTTGCGGGTAAAAGTTAGTATTTCATAAAATACTGTTCAATCAGTCCATCATTAATGTCAATCTACGAGATGTGTTTTACAATCCACAGTCTGTTCGATGTTCGCAATTAATCCGTGTTGCCACGATATCTCATTTAGCGTGGTTTGATCAATTAACAATTAGTATCACCATCATGCTCTCTATTAGACCAATGAATTACAAGCCCCAGTTGTCCGCCGTTTGATTAATCAATACACTCTACCTTATACATTGTTTTATCAACAAACCAGTTAACTATTACTGTCGTTTACATTAATAAGATCCGAACCTCAACACCGTTTGTTTACCATCAAATTGCAGTCGACTATGAAATAACTAAGTGCATTAGTAACAACGTTATCGCTTTGGTATTGTTGCCTATTTATTAAATGATATTTGTGACCTTTTAATTGAATCAATATGTGATGCGGTCATTTTCGAAACTTCACTTTCAGTTCAACATAACTTTCATACAATATTTTTTGTTGTGGTTTTATGAGGATACGGTATGCATTGTTATACTACAACCCTTATGTTCTTTAAGGCCACTCTCTTATAAAATAAGTGACATGTATATAAACACTAGCAGTATTGCAGTGGCAAGCTCTAAACCCCAACTTGCCTGCCCAAGATTGCCCTTAAGATCATGAGTAACATGGCCAAGGTACTTGAAACGCCTAGCAAACCGAACTGCGGTACCTTTTAGCTTTATTTTTGGCTATTAAATCAATGTTATTTAGTAAACTATAGCAATAACCGTGCAGCCTGAACGCTGCATTAGACGGTGGGTTAGACGAGAGTGAACGTATGGTACATTCAATGGATTATTGCCTAACATGAACCTTAGGTTTGAGAGATGATTTAAGCACACGAGATTTGTTGTCTTGCCTTCGGCCGGCCAGAGCCATAGTGCTACTATGATGACAATTTGCCTTCGCGTATTTTTTACCAGTAAATAAAAGCTTTTGTAGGCATAATTAAAAAGTATTAGTTTCGGGTAACATACCACGGTAATTTGTTTTGATTCGCCGATATTTCGACCCAGTTGCATGGATCGTGGTCACGACGGAACTCCGGATCGGAAATATCGGCGAATCAAAACAAATTACCGTGGTATGTTACCCGAAACTAATACTTTTTAATTATGTCTTCAAACCACGAATATTCAAGTATAAAAGCTTTTGTAGGGTTTTGGCAAACTGCTTGTAGAGGTCATCATACAACACAAATTTATATTATTTATGTCCATCTACCTACATTATAAAATACCATAATATATACATATTTTATCGATATAGCTTTATATTAATTTAGGTAAGAAAGAGGCCACCCTCTTTCTTACCGAGGTGTCGTAAAATACGACTATGGTAAGTTGACGTCTTGCAGGCGGCTGATCGTAAAAACGCAGTCAAATCATGTGACCGCATACAACATGTTTTGCCGATCCCACTTAGAGTGGGATAAGGATAGGAGAATGATTAGTAAAATTGCCAAATAATATTTGTAAAAGAATTGTACACTTATTATTATGCGAACATACAGGTCATATTAAGATAAAAATTAACTCACGAACTGTGTGGATCGCCGCGTCCTCCTCGCTCCCGAGTACTAAAGTCATTCTTTATCTACCCTGACTTGAACCGCATAATTCATGCTAGGTCTCTTGCATCGCGAGATCGGTAATTTTATGGCGACGTGACCCGTAGTATTTGATAATAAATTGTACATTGTCAAGACCTAACACACAAAAGGCATACTTTTTTGTTTCCTTAGTTAAATCCTCGGTGAAGTTATGTATGAAAATTTTAAATATGTGAACGTAGTCATAATGCTTTAGTATTCTTGCCTGTAGGAAAATGTTGGCTATCGGTACAAGCAGTGCAGCTGCGCATATAAAGTAGTGCAGCGCCAGTCACGTTTAATGCTGTGAAATGGAAGTAGGTGTTGCAGATGCGACCAAGGACAAATGTTGTACGACAACTAGAACAAAATATAAAGAATTATAAATTTTGACGGAACGCCGTATGATATTCGACTGAATAGAATAGTATCACCCTCATTTCTTACCGAGGTGTCGTAAAAGACGACTAAGGTAAGTCGACCCGCCGTGTGGTACTCGGCTGAGTAGAGTAGACCAACCTCATTTCTTACCGAGGTGTCGTAAAAGGCGACTAAGGTAAGTCGACCCGCCGTGTGGTACCCGGCTGAGTAGAGTAGACCAACCTCAGTTCTTACCGAGGTGTCGTAAAATACGACTGAGGTAAGTTGACGTCAGGTAGGCGGCCGGTCGTAAAAACGCAGCCAAATCATGTGACAGTATGTGTATAATATGTTGTGCCTACCTCACTTAGAGTGGGATAATGGCAGGAAGATTTTTTTTTAATAAATTGCGACGGAATTTTTCTCATCATTGAAACGGAAATTGTGTTTGGACACTGAGAAATTGGATATTTCATTGAGTTTCTAAGTTGAGGACTTGGTAAAGTCCCAAATCTTGTAAATAAGTTTTGCATAACTTATATAATTTGGCATAACTAAAACTTTTCAAGTTAGTGTAAAGCTACAACTAAAAAGCCTTAGTTATGAAAGACTTTGAGATAGTTAGAGAGTAATTAATTGATCGTTTTATTAGTTGACTTGCCCGTTGGCGAAGTGGGTAGTGACCCTGCCTTCAGCTCCGCGGGTCGCGGGTTCGATTCCGCCGAGGACATACATTTTCTATAGATGAATTTGTTGGTCTTCGACTCTGGTATATTTGTATTTAAAAATTATTTAAGTATATATTTACTAGTTATCTGTCTACCATAGTAACTTCATACACAAGTATTAAGTTAGCAAGTAACTTCATACACAAGTATTAAGTTAGCAAGTAACTTCATACACAAGTATTAAGTGTAAGTTAGTAAGTACCCTCGGCGGGAATCGTACCCGCATCCCGCGGAGCTGGGAAGGTCACTACCCACTGCGCCAACGGACCAGTCTATTATTGACGGGTCACTAAAAAATAACGGGCCAGTTAATAAATTTATAAATTCTGAATAAAAAAGGTTAAATTCTGACCTTCGCGGCAGAAAGGCGATAGTACTATATAATCCATTGTTACCAACCTGTTGGGTGAAATAGTAAGCAATTGCTATTGTGCTAGTTTCAGCTTCAAGTTTTAATCAATTTTTTATTCACTTTGTGCCGGCAGCGCGGCGGTCTTTTATCAAATTCAAAAGCACTTCACATTGACCTGAATACATCGAGCGTTCCCTTCATCTGCTTAATGTCAAGGGTAGGATATCCTTTCTATTATAAAAAATAAATTCTTTAAAAGAAAATAAGGAAAATGTACTTACTCTACTTGAACCAGAGACTAAGTAAGGGTGTCCAAGAACTGCTAAGAATTAATTACACATAAGTCATCATCCTCCATCCCACACTAAGTGGGGTCGGTACAACGTGTTATAAACATGTTGTCACATAATTTTGCACAGGAGGCACCCTTGGGACGACGTTCCCCGATATTAGTAGAGTTTCTGTGCTCTACTCTCCGCATTTCGCAACTTTGACGATGCTTCTGCGCTCGCCTGTCCCGCTCAGTGACGCTGTAAAAGCCTTTAGGGCTAACAGCATATAGTCAATTTGAAAAAAAACTGAATACTGTAATCTTAATAATTTGTTAACTAAAATCAATGGAAGAAAAAAAGGGAAGCGTAAAACAAATTGCTGTCGTTTCATTTAGTGAAATGATTTTATTATGACAAGCACCCTCAGGGGTCTGGGAAGGGACTGGCCGCCGTAATTTATGCCGACCGTTTTATCTGTCATTGTAGCTCTGACTTCTTGAATGGTTTCCAGTCCTGTGCTTTCAGGCCCTTTGTCATGATTCGTTTATTTTGGAATTAAACAATTCCGTTGTTGAAATCTTTTTTTTTATATTACATAGAAACGATATGTTCAGTTTGTTATTTTGTTGTATTAAAGTATTACGTAATGTTTCATTTCATTTAGTCACCATATTGAATAATGCATAAAATGACGTTCTTCGTTAATTTATTCGTAACACTAAAAAAATACTTAAAATTGTCATCCACATTCTCCTGCCCTTATCTCATTCTAAGTGGGGTCGGCACCACATGTTATAAACATATTGTCAATAAATCACAGTATTGGCTACGTATTTTACAACCGGCCGCCTGCCTGACGTCAACTTACCTTAGTCGTAATCTATGACACCTCGGTAAGAAAGAGGCTGGTCTATCTTCCTAAACCGGATACCACGCGTCTACTAAACCGAATACCACACGGTGAGTACCTTACCTTAGTCGCCTTTTACGACACCTCGTTTAGAAATGAGGGTGGTCTTTTCTATTCAACCGGATACCACAACTTAAAGTTGTATCTATATTTATTTCAAAACAAAGTCCTCAAAAGCTGTCTGTATGTGATCGATTTATTTAAAATCTACTAAACGCATTATTGTACGGAGATTACTAATAGGTAGGAGTAATGCAATTCCATCTTTATTGTACGGTGATTAATAATAGGTAGTGGAATTCTATCAAAAGCGGTTCTATATAAATTTTCTTAAAGAGGTCGCGCAGTTGAAAAAAACTCGCCTGCTGCGAGTTGCTTGCGCCGCATAATTGGAATACACTAAGGAAATGTACTAGAGAATTGTAGATCTACAAAAATAAGTACTATAAAGTCCACGATAGCTGGTCTCTATTTCCTATGGTTAACTCATAATAACGACTTTTATATTCAAAATTTCAATTAAAAATACTACGCTATTTGTGACACCCTGTTATCCACGCGGGAGAAGTCACGATTTTACCTACATCTTTAATATTTAAATGAGTTAATCTTGTCTATATATATTTTTCGGAATTTTGGAAATGGCTCCAACAATTTTCATGAAATTCAGCATGTAGGGACATAGCTACATCTAGCTAGGTTTTATTTAAAAAATGTTGTTTTATTCCTGTTTTCAGGCACCAAAATAAAACTGCTACAATTTTATGAGAAAGCAAAGGATATTTATGGTGTCAATTGGGTAACGGGCGACCTCAAATTCTGTACACCAGGATCGATTCCAGATAAAATATATTTTTAATTTTTTTTATTGCATTTATTTATATTTTTAAAACAATTACCAAGCAAGGCTTGGTCACCTAGGTATTAATATATAATCTATACATAAGTTTTTTTGTACGCAATATAGTGAAAATCATATCAAAGCAATGCCTCTTTTGTGGTGTAAGACACAAATAGGATAATGTTCCTTCCATCCTGTCATCTCACATTTTCGTGACATTCACTAAGTAAACGCTGCTTTGTTGGTTTGACGAAAGCCATCGACTAAAAGCAAAAAGAAATTTGTAACTCTGCCCTCATAAATTGAATATAGGTAGTCAATTTATTGATTGGTATCTAAAAAGGCAATACTTTTTTTAACGTTTAATACGACTCCAAAACAAAAAGTATGATTGTGGAAAAGCGTTTTTCGTCAATCAATCATTTTATATAGCTTTCATATTTATTAATTGTTTAATATTATAAAACTACGAGACATCTTAGCTTAAAAACTTCGTACCAAGACGCTGTAATAGTTGATAGGCCCTATACAAAACAAATCTAAAAACTGTTTCTATTTAAAACATGGTTTTAATATTAATAAAAATGTTATTGCTTTTCCGAAGTGTGCAAGTTAAATAAAGAAACATGGAATAGAAGTTCCCTGATACCACCACATCCCTGATATACTTGTCTGGGACCGTATATTAATAGTATAAGTATTTTTGTTAACTTAGTTCAGAAAAAAAGGAATCTCTTACTTTGTATATTCTGATTTTAATGTTGGTGGTTTTTTAATATTGCAACATCATATACACATATACTCAGATCATACATAAAGTAATATTCCTTAACACAGACATATAAAAAATAATAAAATTTTCATATCTAGGCTATAGAACTCTTAATATTACTACAAATAGCTTTTATAAGCTTTTTAATAGAGCTTTGTTAGTGAAAAAATATGTAATATTGTGAATTAGGTCAAAGTAAGCAAATAACCAAAATGAATATTCAAAGCTCGTAAATTACAGACATTCAGCAGCTTCGCTCGCCACACTGTGCCTATACATAATGAAACTTTTCATTTACACGGCATTCACGGTACTTTTTTATTCGCAACGTATAAATCAGTCTGAACTAATAATCGATAGTACTTTGCAAGTTGGGAGCTCTCGTTGACCTGCATAAGCAGAGTCTCGATACCTTTCAAACTCCCCAGAGATTGAGTTGCTAGGAAATGGAACAAGTTTTAAAGCTATCGAATTTATAAAATCGAATACCTATTACGTTACACTGCGATATTGTTAAAACTTTTCTACTAAAATATGAGTATATTAAGTAAAGCATTCATCATCATCTTCCTGCCCTTATCCCACTCTAAGTGGGGTCGGCACAACATGTTATAAATATGTTGTCACATGATTTGGCTGCGTTTTTACGACCGGCCGCCTGCCTGACGTCGACTTACTTCAGTCGTTTTTTACGATACCTCGGTAAGAAAGAGGGTGGTCTATTCTACTAAACCGGATACCACACGGTGGGTCAACTTACCTTAGTCGTATTTTACGACACCTAAATAAGAAAAGTCTTTTCTACTCAACCGGATAACACATGGTGGGTAAATTATTTACCTTAGTCGCCTTTAATGACGATGATAATAAGTACATACCTACATATTGTATTACTTAGGAACGCCTAACCAAAACTATACTCAAGTACAAAACTATACTAGTACTCAAAAAATAATACAAAGATAATTAAATCCAATTGAAGACAAGAAATATCAATTCATTTCTGTAAGAAATTCTTTCACAGCTCAATCTCAATTTAGCTAATATAAGTTCAAAGAAAACATCTATCTATAATGCGAGGGACATAAAGAGAAAAGCTATAAATGGACTAAACCTAATTGCATTCTATCGGTATTCGCAACTCAATGGCGATTTTTCCTTAGAGAATATAAGCGAAGGAAACGCAAAGAATGTAATAAGGTACATTTGTTAGTAATGCGATCAGTGATATTGAACTATGATCAAAGGGTTTTTATTATGATATTTGTAAATTCACTACGATTTTATTTTAATACTAGCTGTGCCAGCAGCTTCGGCCACATGAAAATCAGTGAAGTTTGAACATAAAAGTAGTTATCGTGTGTTAATTATAAGAGATTTTTGAATATCACCGTTTACTTAGCGCACGCAAAGAAAGCTGTAAATTTTGCCGTTTATATAATATTTTTTAATGCTGCTCTTTTCGTGTTCAGCTTAGCGTGATATAGTCTATAACCCTCCTCGACTATTTTATACTTAATTTTTTTAATTTTTAAAATTAACTAGTAGGTAGTTACTGAGATTAGCGCGTTCAAACAATCAAACAAACTTTTCGGCTTTATATATTAGCATAGATTATATATTATTGCACATTGTTTAACATTGGGTTTTGAGGGTTACGATTTGATTCGTTTAAATCTACTAACGTTATCGTCAATCCAAGGACTCGTATAACTTTAGTATAATATATTAGATCTTTTTAGCACTTAAATCTGTTCCTAATGTAGTTTTAGTTTTGTAATTCAAAAAAGTTACTATTTAAACATATTTAACGTTAAATGTTCGCGATTATACTTTTATAAATAAATATTCGTTTTGTGAATGAAGAGCAATAACTTTATAACGTTCTACGATTCGGCAGAGTTGCAACTACTATGGTCATGAAGATACTATAATTATTCTCTTACGAGTATGTTATGCGAGTGTGATCAAGTGGAAGTCACGTGATCGCATAAAGTCTTTCACACCACACTGATGCATGCGGCCTGCGATATTGCGCTTTATTTTGTGCTTAAAAAATAAATAAGAGGATTAACAAACTGAGATATGAATGATGGAATTGTTATTCCATATTCTTACGCAATTATACTTACAAAAATATTTGTGAAAAATTCATATATTGAATATACATTTGTATTGACTTGTCAATGGATCAAGTGTAAGTAAGATGCCTATTAATTAAGAATTAAATTAGCAAAACGATTCTACCACCAATTCGGGATGCTACTATACATTGAGATACTCTGATAAAAAACCCTTAACGAAAATAAACATATTATGGGTATACTCTAAATATCATAAAATATCTAAGTACCCAGGTGTTGTAAAATACGACTAAGGTAAGTTGACGTCAGGCAGACGGCCGGTCGTAAAATACGTAGCCAAATCATGTGACGAAACGTTTGTCACATGTTGTGCCGACCTTACTTAGATTGGGATACGGGCAGGAAGATGTAAATGATTCTTGATTATGCTCGCATCGAATTTCCTTATATTTTTCGTCATCGTGTACAACAAATGGACACTTTTAGCTTAACCGTTCCGTAGTAGTGTGAAGAGGCATAAGTTATAGAGCTCGATGTAACGCAGAGTGGTCATTAACATTAACATTTTACGATTTTCTCGTACACGCGGAATGGCTATGTATCTTGATGCTCATGAATTTTATGATGATACCGACACGTCGTGAAATTCAACATCTGCTCATCGTAGGCTGCTAAAAGGTTGCATGTTTATATACATTAGTTGTATGAAATTTGGTAACAATCTTTTTACAAATTTATTTTGCATAATGAAGATGTTGTAAAAACGTTCTGGGTTTATAAGCTTAAATAAAAATATGGTTATATATTATGTAGCGGAAGGAAAAAAAGGAGGGCCGATGTTCTAGCATAGAGACGACGAAGAAGATATTTATGGCGAGTGGTGACTGGCAAAGAGGTGCGGGGCAGAGAGGAGAGTGCCATTCGTTTTATGCGCGGAGTTGACAAGTTGTTAAAAAGAATAAATTGATTGACTTTTGAGTAAATCGCGTCTTATTTATTAAATAAATACAAAGAAAAAATATCGATATTATAATGGTTAGTTGCGATTTGTCACTATCCCACAAATTGTCGCAGGCCTCCTTTTTTCTTGAGAGAAAAGGAGTAGAGCTTCGCACGCCACGCTACTCTAATGTAGCTTAGCGGATGGAAAGTTAAAAAACTCATTTGGTTTGAACATCCGACCTTTTCAAGGGATATCTGTATGGCTATAATGACTGCAAGTGGTAATACGGCATAATACATCTATGAAGAGTATTTTAAAGTCTATCCAAACCTACTATTATACTACGCAAAGGTTGCCGGAGTTGAATATTGCAATAGCACTAAAAAAGCGCTTTATTGTGTAATTCGCTATAAAAAGGTTGCCGATGGGCAGTTTGTATGCTCTATAAAAACCTATGTGGGTCCTATATTACTTACTATATTATTATTACTACATTTAAAAAGTGCGTCATACACGATATACCTGTATTGACTGCCTATAGAAAAAAAAATAATCGATATATCCACCCTTTGGTTACATAAGTGGATCCTAGAGTAACTAATTTTCTGGCGCCAGTAAAAGGAGCCTAGGTAGATAGAGAACCGATGTGATGCTAATACATTGACAAGCTATATTCTGTTACAACAAGATAACCCGATTGTATAAATTATGTTCTCGCAGAAGGATGCCATTGCAACTGCTTACCTTAAATATAAATAAGGCACAATGTGAGCACATCCCACCTATACCCATGCATCCCATTGATTAGATCCTATCCTAGTTGTAGTGTATGCGGGTTAAGAAGTCTGTAACGTATTTTGTACATTTATATTCAAGACACATGTATGTGATACATACATGAATATAGTCACACTAACTCACACTAGTACAAATGTACATACACGGTCTTTCGGTTCAGAGCCTTTGGTGTGAGTGGTCGTCAAGTGACATGTTGTTACTTGTTAGTGCGTGTTTGAGCCTGTGTTATATTCATACAAAATTAGTTTATTAACACTACTCTAGTGATTGGACCATTCAGGCTCTACACACAGCTCTATATCTTTGGTATCGGTGACAACGAAACTTTGTACGTACTATATACGTAAACTCGAAATTTGATGGAGACATATTCTTATATTATTTAAGATCAAAGTATAGAAGTGAATTCTGCAAATATAAATTTCAACTTAACATTTTATACAACGAATTAAATAAAACTTCACAATCTCTTACAGCGTTGTTGTTTATAAAGTTAATTTATATTAATAAAAATGCTACTCAGGGTGTCTTTGACCGTAGAGTTACGTGAGAAGATAGCCACACGCAAAGCAATTTAAAGTTATAGTGTAGATATACATCAAATTTTATAGACGACAAGATATGAATATATTTCAAGTATTCAAATTTGTTATATAACGTTCTATATTATGCCGACTGAGTAGAATAAACCACCTTCATTCCTTACCGAGGTGTCGTAAAAGGAGATTGAGGTAAGTTGATCCGCCATATAATATGCGGCTGAGTATCCTGAGTATCATCCCCATTTTTTACCAAGGTGTCGTACAAGGCGGATAAGGGTTGACGTTGGGCATACGGCTGTTCATAAAATACGTAGACAAATGATGTAACAACATGTTTATAACGTGTTCTGCCGATCACACTTAGCGTGGGATATAGGCAGGAGAGTGATGATATTACAGAAGTTAAAAAAGAATTATTTTGCTGTAATCCGCGTTTGTTAAGAGAATCTATGTAATGCTAAGTGTATGAAGCAGGCAACATTCACATAATTTGTACATGCAGGACAAATCACCCGTATCACAAAACGCCGCCAACAACAATGCTCCACACAAGCACTACACACTCACTACCACAATATGTGCGAAGTGCTTAAGTTAAGTTTGACCCATTTCTCGGTGTCTGATTGAGCTGAAATGTTTCATACTTGTCCAGTCCTTATGACAACACATGTTTATGTTATCTGTCATGATCTGATACTGCTGCCAGGACATGGTTCTCCTCAACGGTTAACATGCAGGATTAACATATTATGGTTATGGTTAACATGGTAGAGACATGCATTTTGTAAAAGATTTTCTAAAAGCTTTTATATTTATTTTTTTCTCGTTATTTTATTTAAGAGCTTTTATATGTATATGCCAGGCCCATTTTAAATCATACAATAATTTTTCCTTATAATTTACAACAAACTAAACAAATGAAATGAAATAAAAACATAATTAAAAAAAACAAACATATTTCAAATAAAAGCTTTAATATTTTTTTGTTTGTAGCGAAACCGCAATATTTTAAACCACTGATAAATAACTCACTAGACAAAAGGCGCATAGATATTTAATGAATTCTAATAAAATGAAATTTAATTTCCATAGACAACAAACAATGACTTTAAGTTTTAACTTATTGAGTTTGTTTGTCTTTTCATCATATCTGTCTTATCTTGGGATATGAGTCACAGATAATACATTATTGATAGTCATTCTCAGGACGGCACAACATGTTACAAACATGTTGTCATATGATTTGGCTACGTATTTTACGACCGGCCGCCTGCCTGACGTCAACTTACCTTAGTCGTATTTTACGACTCCTCGGTAAGAAAGAGGGTGGTCTATTTTACTCAACCGGATAACACACGGTGGGTCAACTTACCTTAGTCGCTTTTTACGACACCTCGGTAAGAAATGAGGTTGGTCTATTCTACGCAGCCGAATACCATACGGCAGGTCGACTTACCTTAGTCGTCTTTTACGACACCTCGGTAAGAATAAGGATGGTACTATTCTATTCAGCCGGATACCACACGACGTAGATAATACACCATTGATATGAGTGATAAACTAAGTCCGTTGTATGAAATGTAAAAATTAATATTGTTGGCCTAATTCTCGTTGTTTTTCCATTATTAATTCCCGAGTGAGCGTCGCTATTCACTGGGAGAGCAATTTATGTCGCGTCGTCCCATTTCCATTTCCAATACGACATAATTTATCTTGCTACAGGAATCACGTCCTACTAATATAAGCGACTGTTTTAATAAAACACATAATGTAGGAGAAATGTTTGTGAATTCTGCATAATTATGGTTAAAATTACGTATTAATTCGTACGTCAAAGCAAATTTATTATTGCATAATGCATTACTACAAAAGGTTTTCCTTTTGCAGAGAATCATATAACGTTATGTCAAATTTACATACTTTTTCATTGTGGGTTGACGTAATACATAATCAGGCATATCTTTAATATGAACCGCCGAGAAATTATTTATTTATAACTATTGTGAGTAAAAAACCGGCTATACTCACGTCTTATTCTATCGGTTGAGGCGAATAGTTTTGAGTCCACCTGGGGCACTTATTCATGAGCTCCTTACACCGCGCTAAATAGTTTCCGCCGCTATAACTTCCAGGATGTACTCGAAACTAGTTGGGCTAACCCGATAGAATAAGACATAAGTATAGCCGGTTTCTATACATAAATTATTTATTCGGATCTCCAACATCATTACATATTATAGGAGATCACATAATTCTTAGTTACAGTTATCAGTAATTACAATTAATTAATTTTAATTTTAAACGAAAAAATAAAAACAAAAGACTAATGAAAACACAAAAAAAAACAACATTAAGGTTCGAATATTACAACTGTTTTTACTTATAACTCAATTAGAATTAATTAAGAAATTATTATTCTATTATATTAGGTAATTTATCGTGTTACCCTTACATAATCATAATAAAAAGCAGTGGTAGATAAACATTTGCATTTGGTGGTGCAAGTAAAGTTTAGTTGAAAAGACCTCAACTGATCTCATCAAGGACTGATACATTCTTGTGTCATTTTTACTAGAATGGCATGAGGATAGGAGTGCAACATAGAATGGCATGGCATGGCATGACATGACAACTCTAGAGCAATGGTGGCGCAAGAATCGACTAAGACATCATCACGGTGAAATAAAACAGGTAATTGTCTTTTAAATTTGAACTATTCAAAAAACGCTTTTCCTCCTATATTTTTAAATATCATTATTCTAGTCCAAAATAAATAGACTCCTTATATATAATGCAAACGCGTGTACACAGATGTAAGGTATGTTATAAGCGTATAAATTAAATTCACGTAACGCGAACGCAATAATACTAAGCCAACGACGGGTTAGAAGCATTTTTTCAAGTGTTTCCTTCAGTTGGGAAGATAAATGGTATACTTTCCTGCGCTGTACGAGTTTCCCTTTGCAGGAATGAATTATTATACGAATTTGTCTGCAACGGAACAACTTCTGTTAAATTCTGAACATTGTTTACTGTGATGAATGCACTTGTATATTTATAATTAAAATATTCTTCAATACAAAGCAACAATTGTATCTGGACTAAACTAAAAATATTCGTAGTTTGTTATCTAATTTATAATAAAACTAGCGGCCTGCCCCTGCTTCGCACGGGTATAAAATATATATCCCATGCAGTCAGTGTAAAAAAAAATGATTAAAATTGATCCAGTTGTTTTGATTTATTCATTACTGCCCGTGGACGTAGCGTTAAATTTGGAGAAAAACAATTTCCTTTCCCTATACCAAGAAGATTTCCTGCTATCTTTGGAATATCTAAATTCATATAGTACATTATTACTTATTTACTTTTATATTTTCCCTATGTATTTTATTTTTACAATTAATTACAGAATGTCTTGAAACAAACTCTTGAAAGAGCGACATCGGTGCTAAAGTCGAAGTGTTATAGGGCGAAGCGCGGCCTCCTCACGGCATTTTAAATCTGTAATATCTCCGAAAATGTTCACTTAAATTACATGATGTAAACGGCCATATTGATCTATATTAAATCAACTATTTGTTTAAGGTACTTAATTGGATAAGGATTAATGCTGTATTGTATAAGAATTGCTTCAAAAATAAGGCATTATTTTTCGTAAAAGTAAACGACAAAAAATGCTTTAGTGGGTTATCCATAAGCGATAGACATATACCATCGCGGACTTTTCTGTAGACTTTTTCAATGTGTACAAATACTTAGTACATTATTTTGATAAATCTCGTAGGGTTTAGCCTGCGTTTGCAATGTAAGCGGAAAAAAATGTAATTATTTACAGAAACCTCAAAAATTACAGTATTTCTCTACTCCGTATTGAATGTTATTATACGTACAAACCTTCCTCTGGAATCACTCTATCTATTAAAAAAACCGCATCAAAATCTGTTGCATAGTTTTAAAGATTGAAGCATACATAGGGATATACGGACATAGGGACAGACAGAGAATGCGACTTTGTTTTATACTATGTAGTGATATTATTTATTTTTACAATTGATTAGACAATGTCTTTACATACAAAATTCATAGCTTTCTTATCATTAGACAATATAAACTTGAAAGAAGGACATTTAGTTGCGCCTCCGGTCGCTGCTAAATTCTAAGTGCTTAAAGGTCTAAGCGCGGCCTCCTCGCGGGATTTTAAATCTGTAATATCTCCGAAAATGTTCATTTAAATTACATGCTGTAAACGGCAATATTAATCTATATTAAATCAACAATTTATTTAAGGTACTCAATCGGATAAGGATTAATGCTGTATCGTATAAAAATTGCTTTGAACATAAGGCATCATTTTTCGTAAAAAGTAAATGAAAAAAACTGCTATTGTGGGTTATCCATAAGAGATAGATATATACCATCGCGGACTTTTCTGTAGACCTTTTTAAGGTGTACAAATACTTAGTACATCATTTTGATAAATCTCGTAGGGTTTAGCCTGCGTTTGCAATGTAAGCGGAAAAAAAGTAATTATTTACAGAAACCTCAAAAATTACATTATTTCTCTACTTCGTATTGAATGTTATTATACGTACAAACCTTCCTCTGGAATCACTCTATCTATTAAAAAAAACCGCATCAAAATCGGTTGCGTAGTTTTAAAGTTTTATGCGTACATACGGAAATATGGACTTTATTTTATAATATGTAGTGATTATTAGTTCCAGTCCGTTTCGCTGGGCTAAATTTAATGATATCAATAAAAAACTGTCATTGATAATTTAAAAATATTGTCCCAATTGCCACCAAACTTACAGGATAATCTGCTGGGTCATTAAAAACATTGTCTGAAAATTTCATTAAAATCAGTCCAGCCGATTTAGAGTCTATAATAGATATACAAACAAATATTTATTTTTCTATATTACATTCCAAAATTTCTAAAACAGTTACGTTATTGTTATTAATGTAATATAGAGCATTAATTTGTCAGTAACCCTAAACTAGACTTAGGGAAACATAAGAAAATTGATATACCTAGTTTTTTTTAATGACGTTAACAATATTTAGCGATTATATTTTTGCTAGAACTATGAATCCGGCTTACTGCATACGCACAATCGCACATTTTAGTATGTTAATATCATACATCTATAAGCGCCGTGTGGTATCGGGCTGAATAGAATAGTACCATCCTTATTTCTTAACGAGGTGTTGTAAAAGGTGACTAAGGCAAGTCGACCCGCCGTGTGGTATCCGGTTTAGTAGAATAGACCACCCCCTTTCTTACCGAGGTGTCGTAAAAAACGACAGAGGTAAGTTGACGTCAGGCAGGCGACCGGTCGTAAAAACGCAGCCAAATCATGTAACAGCATGTTTATAACATGCTGTGCCCCACTTAGAGTGGGATAAGGGCAGGAAGATCATGAGTATCATACATCTTAAATTCAAATTTCAAATTCAAATTCAAAATATTCTTTATTCAAATAAACTTGTAAACAAGTGCTTTTGAATCGTCAACTCTACTGCTGGTTCGGAAATCTGTTCCTACCGAGAAGAGCCAGCAAGAAACTCGGCGGTTGCTCTTTTAAAAATATAATTCTTAATACTATTTACATTAAGTCGATACTGCCTTGTACAGGTTCAAAGAGAGCTATATCCACACATTCTTGTCTTCCAAATAATCTTCAAGAGTATAGTAGGCTTTCTGTATCAGCCTCTTTTTAACAGTGTTTTTAAACTGATGTAATGGCAAAGCTGATATTGATTGCGGAATTTTATTATAGAATCTTATACCAAAATCCACAAACGAATTACGTACTTTTGCAAGGCGCAAAGCAGGAGCCGCAAGCTTATGTCGGTTCCTGCTTTGTCTATTGTATACATCACCTATCGTTTTATAATTCTTTATATTTTTATGTACATAAATAAGATTGCTTAAAATATACTGTGAAGCAAATGTAAGAATACCTGTTTCCTTAAACTTTTCTCGCAGGGAATCACGCGGTCTTAAATTATAAATGCCACGTATAGCTCTTTTTTGTAAAACAAAATTTTTTTCACTATCCGCGCATTTACCCCATAGCAATATTCCATAAGACATAATGCTATGGAAGTAGGCAAAATAAACAAGTTTTGCAAGGATTCTAAACCCTGAGAAAGCCCTTATTAGCATGGCTCATGTGTTCTCACTCTGCGGATATCGCAGCTTTAGCTTTAATTGAGGCTATCCTAACTCATAGACAATTAATCTAAAGAATAATGTTAAATATAAAACCTAAAGATTTAAGTTCTCGTAGAATAAAAATAAGTAATTCTAAAACTATGCAATACAGTGTAGTATAATAACATGCAACTACTAGGTATAAATTAAAAAGTTTTTCTTACTTACCTATAAATTTATTGCGTTTGTAAACTTCTCACATTGTGGAAGTTCGCTAGATTTAAGTTTGTCGTTGTATTTTGTTAGCAAAACTTCTAAACAGTGAATAACAGTTTCATTGTTATATAATTACTGTTAAGTATAAAATATTATGGTTTGATAAATATTTTGGACAAGTAAAATAAATATTTGTTTCAGCTGAAAAATTAAATATACACATGAATGGATCAGTGAATTTGAATATTTACCAAAGGTTAACAATTCTAGAGGTAAATTACATAGCTCGCTA
The DNA here is from genome assembly GCA_947086495.1 of Morpho achilles. Taxonomy (NCBI): domain Eukaryota; kingdom Metazoa; phylum Arthropoda; class Insecta; order Lepidoptera; family Nymphalidae; genus Morpho; species Morpho achilles. The sequence goes on along the minus strand of CAMTZB010000019.1, from coordinate 7,816,495 downwards.
GTTATCTTAATTACATTCAAATTAAAAACCATAGATAATACACTACATATGTTAAAAACAGTTCTGATTGCAGTATTAATGATCAAAGTTCATTCATTTCCTAGTCAAAACTATTTATTTGAATGTTCTCGTTGTCGAAATACGCGAAATAAAATATCGATATGAATATATCTTACCACAAATCTTTTAATATCTATACATATTATAGAACAAAGTCACAAATAAGTCTGTCTGTATGTGATAGATTTATTAAAAATCACTGATCGGATTTTTAACCTGTTTTTTTAAAAGAAGTTACAATTCTTAAAGAAGCTTTAGAGTACATTCTCGAGCACGGCTAGACCGATTTTAATGACACTTTTACTTGAAGATAGAGTTTGTAGAACAAAACTTTGTACTACGCTAATTTCCACGCAGGCTAAGCCGCAAGCACAGGTAGTGAAAGAACATAATCACTTGTATCATTAACTTAAATTAAAGTTATTATTATTAGTTATTTATAATACGTAAATATTGATCTAGATAGCATATATTAGAGTAAAAAACGCTATTTTTTCCTTACTTTGGTCATCTGGCAATTTACGAGAAATATAAACAATTATTAATGGTATTGAATGTGCAAAGAATATAATCATGAAATAAAAAAAAACAAAGACGTTGTTATAAATAATTTTTTTTTATAAATTAAAATTTATAAATTAAAGATTTTAATCGCGAAAAATGTAATACTTATTAAAATATTATATTTTCGAGAAAAGGAACTTTTAACGGAGAAAAAGTACTTGATAAATTTTTAAATTTTTAATACGCGCAAAGTCAAGGGCGTCACTTAGAATCCCTGCGGACTGATTTTCATAATAAAACCATCCCCGCAAATAGACCCCTTCGTTCCCTCGCCAATTTGTTTTATGCTTCCCTCTGTTGTTTTACTTATTGATTTACTAAAGAGCATGTTGTTATATGTGAATGTATGTCATCTTGTATTTGTGGCGTAATTTATTGTTGTTCTGTACATTATTTAAATCCTGACGTAACTATTGGAATATGGAAATTCATAGAGTTGTTATACTTATAGTAAGGGTTTGTAAAACGCTACTGGGTCTATAAATAGCTCTGCTTAATTGGTGTGAAGTTTAATGCTTAAATGCCCCAAAGTGGCGGCACACCCAAAGTTTAACATGTGTACGCACTAATTAACATGGGGATTCTTTTATGCCAAAATGCTTTCATATTTTAGCATAGTTTTCTAAAGTTAAAGGAAACTCGCCCAAAATTGACAAATGTTGAAATATTATTTATCTATTTATGTTCTATGAAATAAATACGCCGTCTTGTATCCGGCTGTATAACATAGGCTATCCTCATTTCTTACAAATGTGTCGTACAAAGCGACTAAAGTAAGATGATCCGTCGTGTGGTATCCGGCTGAGTAGAATAGACCACCATCTTTATGCCGAGGTGTCGTAAAAGGCGACTAAAGTAAGTTGACGCTGACGTCAACTCATGTTGCCAAATAATGTTGCAAGATTTTTATAACATGTTGTGTCGACCCCACTTAGAGTGGGATGAGGGCAGGAGGTTGATGATTTTTTGAGAGATTGGTAAGCTAAATCTTTTGTCTATCAACAAATGTATTTTCACATGAACAAAAAAAAAATAAAAACGAAGCAAGCAAAATAACAACCCGTAATAATAAAATAGTTACGCCCCACCCTGAAAAGTTCCATCCTTATTTTTCACACGTCAAGAATATACGGCACATATGGTGTGTAGAGAAAAATAATATAAGTCAACTAATAGCAGTAGTAACAAGTAACTCAAGTGCAGTTTCTCACTGAAGGAAATATTAATATTGGGAAAATGTTTTCTAAGAGTGTGTACTAAAACTGTATTTCCTCTACGAGAGACGTCCTTCGAGTTAACAGCTACGACGTTGCTACGAAACTACATTTACAGCTTTCACGGTAACATGTTAAATGTGATGTCATGTCATGTCCCGTCTAAGCTACGGTAATTTAAGCTTCTACTCGTAGCTAGTTAAATGAAGACTCAAATTCACTTAGCAACAACAGTAAAAGTAATGGTCGAGATAGTACAGTTGTGTGGTGATTCTGTAAGTTAAATATCTTGTGATTAGTATTATCTCGTGCTAGGAGTGAGTTCTTATCGTAAAATTCCAAATTATTCATTGTTGGAATTCTTAAGGGATATACACATTTACTCAAGCAAAAGATTCATTAAATTCACACGCGCATAATAGCTTTTCGTTGTTGTGATATTGTTATAAGTGCCTTGGCCATCAAATTGTTAGTGTTTGGTGCCGTCGATTTTTTGAGTGCTGATTTTTAGAGAACAATAAATAATTTGATTGTTCTATAGAACATCATTGTTTTTTCATGTATTTGGGAATATCCGCAGAATTGCTATGAATTTTTCTCCATCTCATAATTCTCATTCTCCTTACCTTCCCTTATCCCACTCTAAGTGGGCTCGGCATAACATGCCATAAACATGTTCTCACGTAATTTGGCTAGGTATTTTACTTACCTAACGACATCCTACCTTAGTCGCCTTGTACGAGACCTAGGTAAGAAAGAGGGTAGTCTATTCAACTCAGCCGGATACCACATGGCGGGTCGACTTACTTTAGTCACCTTTTACGACTTATTGGTAAGAAATGAGAGTGCTTTATAGAAATGAGTGTGGTCTATTTTACTCAGCCGTATATCCACGACGGACTTTAGCTTTGTCTGAATATATTTCATATTTTATTATACGTATTTATTTTATAACAATTTATCATTACGTATGATTATAATTAAGTATTATTAATGATATTATAATTACTAACATAGCAGGTAGAAAATGTTTCAGTTTCTAACTCTCTTCATTTATTTGTGTAACTATATTGAACATTTATATCACACCCTGTACGTAATTGTCGGAAAGTTTAATGTCGAAAAGTTGTGCGTAAATGACCCAAACGAGCGGCATGCCCGAATTGGTACGAATTAATTAAGTTCTTTCTTACAGGTGTTAATTGTTACCTATTGTTAAACTAAGGATATAATTCGTACTTGTGTGTATACACATTAATATTATAACTTCAGATGTCTATCTATTACGTTTTTGCAGCTATTCTGTTGAACTTTTTTGATGTGCAATTTGATACAATTGTGGTTCCCGTTTTTCTTTCAGGTATAATAGCCGTGTGGTATCCGACTAAGTAGAATAGTACCAGCCTCATTTCTTACCGAGGTGTCGTAAAAGGCGACTAAGGTAAGTTGACGTCAGGCAGGCGGCCGGTCATAGAAACGCAGCCAAATCATATAACAGCATGTTTATGAATGTTGTGCCGACCCTACTTAGAGTAGGCTAAGGGAAGGAAGATGATGATTTTCTAACAGGTATAAGAAAAAAGTATTTAGAAAGTAATTAACGGCATTTTAATATTTAAGTCGACGCGAATGTTTTCGCAGTGTACTTGAAACTCCGTTAATGAATTCACCTTCATATAAAAATGATCATTTATTTATTTCTTTTTATACATATATTTAGAAAAGAGAAAGAAAAATTAAAAAAGCACATGTACAAAGGCGGACTTATCCCTAAAAGAGGATCTCTTCCAGTCAATCTTGGATTTGGTTTTAATTGATTTAATAAATTACAGACAAAGCAAGCAAATATATAAAAATAATATAGGATTACATAGAAGTATCTATATACAATGGAAACACCAAGCGACCGGTTCTGTACAAATCTTCACGCCATTCATAAAACATGACGCGACTCGAGATACATTACTGGGGTACGTGATGCTGTATATTTAAATGTGGGGATGATTTATTTAATATAGCCTCTATGTTAGTATATTGTGTATAGAAGTTCTCTGTCATTTGTTACAGAATATTATTTAACACTTTGGGTGGCGCAACGTTATCACACGTCAAATTTTAAAAACGCTATATGTTTTTTATTTAAACAACGTGACGAGAGAATAAGGCTGAAGCTTGTACCAATACGTCTAAGCCTTTTGGACATATAGCGCCGCTTCACGTTAGGTTTTGCGTACGTTTATCAAAAGCAGAAAGTCATTATTTGCAATTTATTTTGTTTGAGAGAATGTAGTGCCGTACAATAATCATTTGAAAAACCGATATGCGTCGCTCAAAGTGTTTACTGTGAAAATAATTTAAAATTTTAACCACAGTCTTTATTATTTACGTTATTAAAAGTAATTTTATATTTCCTAATAATCGATAAAGGAAAATTTATGTGATTTAAAATGTACTCTACATTTTAAATCACATAAATTTTCCTCTTAAAATGTAATGAATCTTTAGCGATTTGACCGCAAAAGCTTTCACCTGATTATGAAATCATAGTTCCATATTTATTATTAATATAAGATTGAATATACAAATAACGGATAGTGTGCTTTACAATAAGATTTACAAATATTTTCAGATTTTGAGAAAATGATATTTTCTTCATGTACGAGTACTATAGGATACCGTAAATAATCGTTTATTTCTATTGAATTAATTTGTCTTTGGGAGTATTTATTCGCAATGTTGCAAATGGGGTGGTTAAAATATTTAATTTTCTAACTCAAATTTTTATAAATTCTTTCGATATTTATGGTTGATTAGGTATGACTATCTGAAAATCATGCATCATGTATAATTTTAACGAGTGTTTATTCTGTTTGAATGAAATTTACATTTATTCATGTTCAATTGATGTACAATAGATCTGAGTTTGTTCCCAAGGGCTCTACAGGAAATAACATTTCGCCTTAAGTGGATTCTGTTTTGGTATAAGATGTTGTATAAACTAGTAGTTTGGTTAAATTTAAAGCTTACAGCATAATTCCTTAATGTTGGTGTCGCAAACTCTTCGCATACTAAATTACACATAAACATTAAAATGGTAGATTTATGGTATATAATGGTGGATAGTAAAAAATGATCCTGGTTTTCATAAGAAAGATCTTAGTGTGTCAAATAACGTATTGAGAAAGTTTCGAATCGACTTAAATACCATTCTTTATACACTTATAAACTACTTAGTGATAACTTTTATGTGTAAATTTATTTCGGTAGTGCTATAATATAAATAACATTTATCATACTTTTGATACAAAGAATAGTTAAGAATACAAAAAAGAGGTCATTAAGGGCACAAGCTTTCAGTATAATTTTCAGAGTAGGCTTTCAGAGAGAGGAAGCTCTTCAATACGCTTGCTGCCATAAGCAATCGAGTCTCTCGAGTTGTAGGTTATTTGCTATTAGATCACTGACCGAAATGATATTGAAAGAATAATGTAAATAAATATTCTATTAATGATCCTCTTAAATAATTTTCTTGGAATATATTTTAACGCAATATATTCATATTATAAAACAAATTCTCTAAAAGCTGTTTGTCTGTATGTTATCGATCTCAAAATCTATTGAAAAAATTTTTGTACAGTTTTTACTAAAAGATGAAACTCTTGAGGAAGATTTAGGTAAATGCATTCTCCAGAATGGCGATGAATTAAAATCTTATTAAATTATAAATAATTAAATATAAGAATTTTTTTTAATACCTGTCACCGTTTACTTAGCGCACGCAAGGTAAGCTTTAAATTTTGCCATTTCGCAAAATTTTTATTGCTGCTCCTCTCCTATTCATCGTGGCGTGATGTTATATTATAGCCTATAGCCTTCCTCGATAAATGGACTATCTTAAACTCCAATATTTTTTTTAATCAGTCCAATAGTTCCTAAGATTACCGCGTTCAAACAAAGAAACAAACTTTCAGCTTTATATATTAGTATACATATATATAAATAACACTATAACAAATTGTATTGTATAGTTCTAAAATTAGCTAATATACTCGTATGTAATCATGAGTATTGATTTTAGACTTACTGGAAAATACGTTTCCAATTGATTGATGTATGGTTTACCTCGAATTACAATGAATAAGTTATTATTTCAGCGTAACGGTAATTATTTTGAAGGTAACTTGCAGTTACAGTACATATTTTAAGTACAAATTTAGTTGTTATATTATAATAGTACTTGGGTGAACTTGCTCGGTAACTTAGCTTAATTTAACTTAGCTTGGTAAACTTAAAAAAAAGAAAACATAATTGGTTAGGTGGGGCTCGATCCTAGGTGTTTTCATTTCTCTAAACTGCCCGTTCCCCGAATTGACTACGCTAACTTGGCAATCTACGGAAAAAATAGTGTTTTATATTCAATGTAAATTTTTAATGGCCAAATACAGGTATAAAAAGAATTTTTTTTAAATAAAACCTAGCTTGATCGTTTTTTCTCCCCAAAAATCCTCTATATGCTGAATTTCAAAAAAATCATTGGAAAATATATTTATATATATATATTAAATTAAATAAATATATGGGACACTTACATACAAGATTAACTCATTTTAATATTAAAGATATTCTACATTAATGATATCATTAACTTATCCTGCTCTAACATGTTTTCACATGATTAGGCTAGGTATTTTACGACCGGCCGCCTGCTTGACGTCATCTCAGTCGCCTTTTACGACAACTAAGTAAGAAAGAGGGTGGTCTTACTCATACCACTAGGCGGGCTAACTTATCTTAGTCACCATATAAGACACTTCGGTAAGAAAGAGGGTCGTCTATTCTACTCAGCAGGATACAACTCAGGAGATTCTAGATTTGCTTAAATGACGTGGAGAGCGAAAAATACAAAAATCATATTATTTTGGTTAAAAAAATATTACTAAATGCAAACGCGCAGTACTAGAGTAACCTTCGCGTGACCTCGTCATGGTTTTGTATTTCCTTTACGGAGTGCTATTTGCTTTTGCAAGTTTAAATACTTACCGAAAGAATCAAGTCTCAAACATTCAAACAGAACAAAATTCAAACAGATATTTTTATATAGTTAGGCGTTTTACGATTTATGTTTTTAAATTACAGTAAACGTCTCTTTGACGACTGCAAAAATCAACTCCGAAACATTTTTAAATTACCATATTTGAATGTAAATTCCAACAGCCGTGTGGTAACTGACGGCGCCGGATTTTGTCTTTCATTTCTTACCGAGGCGTCGTAAAAGGCGACTAAGGTAAGTGGACCGCCGTACAGTATCCGGCTGAATAAAATAGACCACCCTCTTCCTTACCGAGGTGTTGTAAAACGCGACTTAGGTAAGTCAACCCACCGTGTAGTATCCGATTAAGTAGAATAGACCACCTTCATTCTTACCGAGGTGTCGTAAAGGGCGACTAAGGTGAGTTGACTTGCCGTGTGATATACGGCCGAGTAGAATAAACTAACCTCATTTCTTACCGAGGTCCATAATACAGAAGTAATGAGAATATCATTTTGCTATAATCCACGATAAATTTATCGCGTATTATAGCAAAATAATATTCTCATTACTTTTGACATGTTTATGACATGTTGTGCCGACCCCACTTAGAGTGGGACAAGGCAGAAGAATGATGAACAGTAAATTTCAGGATAGCGTTTCTAATTATTTATTTCAATTATTTCAAGATTTTAATCGGGTAGCTAATAGCTGGAAAGCAGTACGTAATCGTTTTAAATATCCGGTCTTAGTTCCGGAACTTGAAAGAAAGTAGTTGGAATGGTTAGCCTTGATGGATCTTTATCGAAGAGCAAATTGGATAGAACTTCAAGCTAGTAGCTATATTTTATAATAGCTCTGAAAGTTTGAATTTATTTGGTATAATTTGAAAAACGAAAATATCGCAAATCTATGCATAATAAACATTTCTTGAAAATAAATATCGTTGTCTCATTACAATATTAGGTATTAGGTATCAAGTTATACTAAAAATTTATCTATCTAACAAAAGTAATAATAAAATTATTTTGCTATAATCCGCGATGAAGTAAAATAGAAAATATATATAATGCTAAATGTAGAGTGGACAATCGGTTATCATACCTGATACATGCAGGAGTGCAAGCAGGAGAGCACGACCAAAATCGCAAAGCTTTGCGATTTTGGTCGTGGAGTCTATCTCCTGACGATGCTTCGGTTGCGGGGCGAAACGATTGTTGAGTTTATGATAGTGAACGTATATAGTGCTTGTGTATCACGGTGGCGGTGGTGGAGGTTTGTGCGTGTGTTTTTTACGACTCCTGCATGTATCAGGTATGATAACCGATTGTCCACTCTACATTTAGCATTATATATATTTTCTATTTTACTTCATCGCGGATTATAGCAAAATAATTTTATTATTACTTTTGTATTATGGATCTCCGCAAAGTAACGCCTAATTCTATAAATTATTTATCTATCTGTTTCAAAATGTAATCTTTGGATATCCTTAACCAAAAATTACGCCAATAATAGTTAAATCTTTAATCTCTTGTTTGTAAAAGTTAATTTACATAAAATTGGATTTTAATTAAAATTTGATTTTTAATCTAGGATATTATATACTATTTAAAAAAAATACATAACTTAAATACTGAGAATCTTAAAACTAATAAACCAGTACCAATAAAACGAAACAAACCAATAAATATAAAAAATCTAGGATAGTCACATTATAATCTACCGTAAGTCCAGCTTTCTGACCTTTCTAGTCTATGTCATCCTGTAAGGAAACAAAAGAAAAAAAAAATGTATCAGCTCACCATAAGAGAGTCTTAGCCTTCACTGGCTCAGCCGAATCACTTTTCCTGTATTTAGTAGAACGTGCGAAAATGTCTTGTTACGGAATTCCATAGTAAAATATGAAAAGTCCTGTTGATCGTATAGACCGTAAAATACATTATTCAGGCACTATATAAATAAACAAATTTCAAAATAGTTTGAATGGTTGTGCGATAAAAACTTTATTTTACGTAATATTATAGTACAGTTTATTTCTTCATTTATATTGACTATTTTAAACATTATTTTAGCAAGACAATAATAATGCGGCATTCAGAAAGACCGTCTGTGACTCAAGGGTGAATGCAAAAATAGAAGAAATCAATGAATGCCTTTCGCTTATATTGCATTTCTTATGGGATCGTCGTTTATGCTTAATAAGTTTTCTGCTATTTGTTCCAACTTTAATTAAATTTCAAGCATGTCGCCTGCCTAACGTCTACTTACCTTGGTCGTATTGTACGACACCTCGGTAAGAAATGTGGGTGGTATATTTTATTCAGTCGGATACAACGCGACAGACCAAGGCGACTAACCTTTTACTACACATCGGTAAGAAATCTACTATTGAGCTACAATTGAAGATTATTTGAATCATAAAAATGCGTAGATTTGAAAATAACTTCAGCTCCAAACTAAACTACAGTTAAATTACGTAAATTTAAAATGTTTAAATTTAAATAATTTAAATATTGATCGCCGAGTTTCTTGCTGGTTCTTCTCGGAAAAGAAACATTCCGTACCAGTGGCAGCCTCATTAAATCTAATTGCACCTCGACAGTTCAAAAGTGCTATAAAAAACTTACTCAAAAAAATATTATTTAATTTGATTTGAATTTACCACACGGCCGACTATAACGCTTTGCATGCATCCATGGGTATAATATCTGTAAATACTGAAACAAAAACTTTTAATAAAGATCTATTCCAAAAACATATAAACGATAATTTTTGCGTGTCTTTGAAACCGATAGAATGGATTTTTGGCAGTTCTTTTAACCTTGTCAGTTCGCTATACCGGGTCACGTTATCTGTGCCTCCAATGGGATGTCACGCGGGCACGCACCTTGAATATCTATATTAGGTCTAGAATTATTTAACCATAAATCTATACTAATATATAAAGTTGAAGAGTTTGTAGGATTGTTTGAACGCGCTAATCTCAGGAACTACTGGACCAATATGAGAAATGATTTTAGTATAAGATAGTCCTCCTCCCTTCGTTCCTGAAGAGAAGGGTTGGAGCCAAGACCTACCACGCAGCTCCAAAGCGGATTGGTAGGTTACACATATCCCCAGATTTCTTTCTAGATATACAGGTTTCCTCACGATGTTTTCCTTCACCGAAAAGCGTGTGATAAATTGCAATTATCAATAAGACACATAAGTTTCAATAGAAATACTCATTGCTGCCTGCCGGGGTTTGAAGTCGTGACCCTCTCGAAAGAGTCGCACGGTCACACCGCTGGGCTATCACAGCTTTGTACTTTTATTTAAGATAGTCCATTCATTGAGAAAGGCTATAGACTACAATATCACACTAAGATGAATAGGTGAAGAGCAGCAATAAAAAATACTGCGAAAACGCCAAAATTTAAGGCTCTCTCTCCTTGCTAAGTAAACGGTGAAAGTTATAAAAAAATCTCTATTCAATATAAGTAACTACTTTTATGTTCATTTCAATTCGGAATAATTTTTTTAACATATTGAAATCCATGCGGGTGAAGCTACAGGCAGAGCTAGTATTAATATATGCTACTTTTTTACATTCCATAAACTTAGAAAAGTTGTTGAGTAATATTTGAGTTCTGCAAAAAAGTTTATTGAATAATATTTCAGCTCTGTCTGAGTTATTTCGTTAGAAGCGTTGGAAATATCGAGAAACAAAATGTATGAAATAATTTATTTCAATTCGATAGGTTACGACATTTATATTGCTTTAGGAGTAGACATATTAGTGAGCTATCATTTATTTTAAAGGCTCTCAATAAATGAAACAACACTTAATGTAATACTACACTTTTGTTAATACCTGGCTTTTAATCAGAATATGTTCGAATTTTATTAAACACATTATAACGGTATGGTTGTGTAAGGCCGTGACAGCTAAACGGGATCCTAACCAAGTGTTTATGGGTTCAAACCACGTTAGACTCTTATAAATTTTAAAAATTCGTGGAGCTCGATAAAATTTTATATACTTATTCAATACATATTATAATTATACAATATGTATATTTTTTATATTTATGTATGTATATTTTATATTTTATATGTTTTGTATTTGTACGAATTACCAACAATTTTCAACACACCACGTACCTATTACCTATAGCTATGTCCTTTCTCCGATATGTTTGTCCTGAAGAGATCGCTATGTACCTAACGATAAAACCGCCAGATTGTATTTTTTTTATAAATGTTGTTTATGCACATTTTGTATATATTGTGATGTACAATAAACCTAAAATTCATTCATTCATCCAATACTTGATCAAGCGTTTTTCCGTGGAAAAATACACTGATTCAACATGATTATTTTTTGCTGCAATGCTTCTCTATAACAAGAAAGCTAATTTTTCCAGAATGACAGTTACTGACCGTTCTATAACCTTTTTTTTTTTTTTTAAATAAATAAATAAATATATGGGACACTTACACACACGGTCGTCCGTCCTCAAAGTAAGTAGCTTAATACTTGTGTTATGGTAGACAGACAACTGGTATATACTTATATATTTTTTAAATACATACTTAAATACAAATATACACCCAGGCTCAAAGACCAACAAATTCATTTATAGAAAATGTTGGCCCTCGGCGGGAATCGAACCCGCGACCCGCGGAGCTGAAGGTAGGGTCACTACCCACTGCTCCAACGGGCCTTTATGATTTAGTGAAATGTAATTAAAAGACTTAAATTATTTTTACATTGCTTTTATATATTTTTAACCAACTAGCTTAAACCTATGTATTTAATTTAATTTAATATAAATAAAGTTACGAAAGTATTATTTTGCTATAATCCACGTTTGTTACTTTATACATGCACGATTAGTTTACCGCGCGTATCACAAAATACCACCAGAAACAACACACTACACAAGCACTACACACATTCACTACGACAATCTCTACGATCGTAGCCGTAACCGAAGCATCATCATTAGTAGATAAGTTCCACAGTAAAATCGCAATACCATTGTAAAATATAATTGTGAAAGCGGAATAAACATACACGAACTTACACGAATTTTCACTCTTACATTATTATCCCTCTGCCGTTATCCTACTCTAAGTGGGGTCGGCACACTATACTATAAACATGTTGTCACATGATTTGGCTACGTATTTTACTACCGTCCGCCTGCCTCACATCAGCTGACCTTAGTCGTATTTTACGACACTTTGGTAAGAAAGAGGGTGGTCTGTTCTTCTCAACCGGATACCACACGACAGGGAATATTCGCCCTTACAATATTGTACTACTAAAATCGGTGTAGGATTATTAAAATTCAAACTATTGATGATTAAAATGTTTACATTTTTTTAATGAATTACATAGATGCCTGCTTTAAAGGTATCATTTACATAGCACATTGTATTCAGGCAATGTACGTTATATTCGTAATATATTAATAAGGTTTCTTCTTATTGAAATTTCGTACACGTATGCGACAAACGTGGCATATATACATTAACGGTCGAGGCCAGGCTTTACCAGATAGCGGAACGCATTTGGATCTGCCACTTAACTACTTAGCACTTATAACATTGTCTTTTCAAGAAAAATCATAAATAAATAATAATGCAAATTATTAGCGCTTTAAAACCTCTTGATTACTCCTTGCTCCTTAGTTCTTAATGAAGTAAAGATCACTAGTTCAAACCCATTTTTCTTAAAAATTTATGTACTTATTGATATTTAGAATTTTTCACGCATTTTTCGGTTAAGGAAAACATACTGAGGGAATATGTATCATCATCCTCCTATCCTTGTAGTAGCGGCCTGTTACTATCCCACTGCTGGGCATAGGCCTCTTCTCTCCATTATTGGAGAGAAGGATTGGAGCTAAGACCTACCACGCTGCTCCAATGCGGATTGGTAGGTTACACATAACTCCAGAATTCTCTGGAGAAATGCAGGTTTCCTCACGATGTTTTCCTTCACCGAAAAGCGTGTGATAAATAGCAATTATCAATTAGACACATAAGTTTTAATAGAAAAACTCATTGGTGTCTGCCCGGGTTTGAACCCATGATCGTCTCTAGAGATTCACACGGTCGCACCGCTAGGCCATCACAGCCTCCTATCCTTATCCCTATCCTATTCTTATCCTAATGTTATAAACATGTCTCATGATTTAGTTACGTATTTTACGACAGGCAACCTGCGTGACGTCAACTTACTTTAGTCGTATTTTACGACACCTTGGTACGAAACAGTGTAGTCTATTCAACGTTACCGAACATCAAGGGGTCAAGTTACCTTAGTTGTCTTTTACGACACTTCGGTAAGGAATGAGGGCGGTCTATTCTACTCAGCCGATACTACACGGCGGGTCCACTTACTTTAGCCGCTTTTTACGATACCTCGGTAAGAAATGATGATGGTCAATTCTACTCAACCGGATACTACAGGGTGGGTTAACTTACCTTGGTCGTATTTTACGACATCTCGGTAAAAAATGAGGGTGGTCTATTCTATTTAGACGGATACCTCACGGCATGAGTCGACATACCTACTTCTGTATTTCAAACCAAACCAAAATAAGTTACGTTAAGTCTACAAGCAAGCGCTTTTGAATCGTCAAGGAAGAATTTTTATTTCATGAAGCTACGATCCTGCTGTTTCGAAATGTTGCGCACACTGAAAAGAACGAACAATTTTTATACTTCTAGATTCAATACTTACAACTGATATATGGATGAGCCGTGAACCTTATTCTTTTAATATGTAGTACCGGGTTGACCGAGCCTTGCTCGGTAAATTTTTTAAAGATATGAAAAAGAAAAGAATAGAAATGAATGACCATATCTAGTATTCTTGAGACGAGTCACGAGTATTTATAAGCGTCTTTTACAAAGATCTTTTAGGCATTATTAAGTAAACAGGTTAGTTAAAAATACAAATATTTTATCAATAACATAAAAAAACAATCAAACACTCATTGGCATATAGAGCGAGAGCCTGTGAACCCCAGACCTTCGTCATTTTATAAAAGCTGAATGTTTGTCAGTGCATGCTCCCAACACAGGTAAGAACGATGGCAGATTATGAAAATTTGGTCATTGTGGCTTTGTGAGATATATTTCATATAGCGCGCTATTCAATGTTGCAAAATGCCGATCTAATTTCGTCAAATTATAAAGTGTGATTTTTTGGTATTACCTTCGGTATTGGTATTATTTAGAATAATATTAAAAATCACGTCAGTTAATGCCAGACACTTAGCATAGTGGCAACCCCTGCCAGTCACCCTTAAAGTTAATGAAGTTTAAATTCTATTTACGTCATAGTATAAAAGCTTAAAATCAGCTTTTATTATGTTACTTTTACATGTTTTATTATGTTTATTATTTTTATTATGTTACTTGGATACTAATAAGATGATAAGTTTCCTCATCAGCCAGACATCTTTAATAGTTCCAACCCCTGCCAGAAACTATTGCGGTAGCGAAACATCTACGGAACGTTTGTATACTGCAGATATTTCGCAAAGAATTTGTAATAAATGATTTATTATCACTACATAGTATAAAACAAAGTCACATTCTTTGTTAATACGCACCAGATTTTGATACGGTTTTTTTAAATAGATAGAGTGATTCAAGGGGAAGGTTTTATGTATAATAACATTCAATATGGATTAGAGAAAATTTGATTTGATTAGGGGAATACTGTAATTTTTGAGATTTGTAATGTGATGTCGTAAATAGTTACATTTTTTTCCGCTTACATTGCAAACGTAGGCTAAACCCTACGAGATTTATCAATATAATGTCCTAAATATTTGTATACCTTGAAAAGGTCTACAGAAAAGTCCGTGATGGTATCTATCTCTTATGGATAACCCACATTAGCATTTTTTGTCATTTACTTTTTACGACAAATAATATCTTATGTTCAAAGCAATTTTTATACAATACAGCATTAATCCTTATCCAATTAAGTGCCTTAAATAGATTGTTGATTTAATATAGATCAATATGGCTGTTTACAGCATGTAATTTAAGTGTACATTTTCGAAGATATTACAGATTTAAAATGCCGTGAGGAGGCCGCGCTTCGCCCTATAACACTCGCTCTTTCGCTCTTTCAAGAGTTTGTTTAATGACAAGAAAGCTATGAATGTAGTATATAGAGACATTCTGTAATTAATTGTAAAAATAAAATTCATAGGGAAAAATGGAAAAATAAATAAGTAAATATGTAGTATATGAATTTAGATATTCCAAAGAATGCAGGAAATCTTCTTGGTATAGGGGGAGGGGAATTGTTTTTCTCCAAATTGACCGCTTACGGGCCACGGGCAGTAATGAATAAATCAAAATTACAGGATCAATTTTAACCATTTTTTCACTGAGTGACATGGGCTATATATTTTATAGCCGTGCGAAGCAGGGGAAGGCCGCTAGTTATTATTATAAAAGAAATGTCAATGTACTTTTTTGTCTGTTGTCAACTGCTGGTGCAGACCCGATTTTGTATGTATTTTATTTGCTGGATATCCAATCGCGTATAATACTTTCGAATGAAAATTCATTATTTTTAGCATGCATCGGTATTTTGCAACCTTGAGTACTGCGTATCTCTCAAAGTCACTATGACCCAAATTTCATAATTTACCATCGTTCATCAGGTAAAAACCGACAAACTTTCAGTTTTTATAAAATGACGAAGGTCTGGGGTTCACGGGCTCTTAGTCCAATAGTGTTGCTTAACAACTCCATCTACTGGTACTGTCACTTAAACAAAAATTACAGGTACATAATGAAAAATGGCCGTAAAGTAGTTCGTTGCTCCCAATAAAAATAAAAATATTATTACTCATCAACAGATGTCAGGAAGAGTCGTAGAGTTTGAGATATAACTTTAATTGTTACCAAAACATCATGAAAAATATAATTTAACTACTGTAATTTGTAACGTTTGCTTTTTCAATCTGGATCTTCATTTTAAAGATATATTTTTATATTATATATTTCGTATATAAATTATGAATTAAAAACGTTGAAATAAAGGCCTTCAATAATAATTTTTAAATTAAATCAAATATTATAAAAAAAATAATAATAAATAATAATAAAAAAAAATAAAAATAAAAAATAAATTATATGACACCTGAGGTTCGAAACTGTGGTATGCTAATATATCTATACATGTTCTTAAGTTATACCGTTTAACCATCACACAATGACATTTAGTGGCGAAAATACCAGTTGGTATCTATTCCAGTTTTTTTTAATGCTCAAAAACAGGGATAAAACGGGTTTTTTTTTACATAAAACCTAGCTAGATCGATTTTTCTCCCCCAAAACCCTCTACATGCTGAATTTCAGGAAAATCGTTGGAGCCGTTTCCGAGATTCCGAAAATATATATATATATACAAGATTAACTCATTTAAATATAAAGATATTTAGGCTCTTAAAAAACAGGCTTATTATATTATTATTATTTATATACCTTTCTAAAAAACACGAAACACTAAGATCTCCTTAGACGTTGACAGGGACGAATGAAAATAAGGTTTAGTGATATTGCTCTTACCTGTGGTTTGATACTATTCAATTGCTTATATCTGCAATTTTTTTTCAACATTTAAACTCAATTGTAATATTGTTTTAAAAACACAAGTAAAGTTCAGTGTACTATTTGCAGAGGCACCAAACGAGTTTATATACAAAGTAAAATATCTTTTCGTTTCTACAAAGCTTCTACAAAGATACAATAACACTACAGTATGGTTGACCCTGCAACTGGCAACAATTTCCTAATGGGAAAGGGACTTTATCTTTTGGAGACAATATTTCGGTCCATTTACACCCTAAACACGTAATAAAGAACATATTACGTGAATTACCCACCGAGCCCAGGCATTGCCAGATGGCATGATGTCTGTAAAAACCTTAATTAATAAATGACAATCTAACCAATTTTATATAAAGGTACATGTTGATATTAAACACTTTTGACCACATTGACTAATGTAGACGTTAAATACAGTGTCGTAGTAAAAGTTTTATAAAAAAATCATACTTAATAATATACCACCCAAATATCTCTCTAGATATTTAGGGTGTGGTACGTTAGATACATCCCGTGAGGGTATGTAAGATAGATCCCGTGACGGTACGTGAGAAATATCTTGTTAAGGTACGTGAGTAATATCTCGTGGGGATGCGTGAGATATAATCTTGTGACAATAGAGTACGTAGTATTTGTGTCATCACGACGCCACTGTCACGTCTATACGTGGTCCATAATCTAATCGCGACTCTCACTTTCCCCATCGAAAAATGTGTTATAATTTGTTGATATTAACTAAACTCATAAGTTTTAACAAAAAAAAAAAATTGGAGCCAACCCGGGATATCAACACCCTACCCCTTCGAAAGTGTTGCGTAATTGTCTTATAAATGAACTCTTTAAGACGCATTGGCATTTAGACCACATGTTAAAGCGATTAACACAGCATTAGCAATCTGTGATCTGTTATCGCAGCTAATAACGTTTGTCTCAAGGATCACAGATCTTTATACTTACTATATTAAAAAATAAAGCAAAGTAACGGCCTCTTGCTTTCCCACTGCTGCGCATATGCCACTTTTCTCCATTTTTTGGGGAGAAGGTTTAGAGCTTAGATCCACAACACTGGTCCAATGCGGATTCGTGAGTTACACATATCCCCAGAATTCTCTAGAGAGATGCAAGTTTCCTCAAGATGTTTTCCTTCACCGAAAAGCGTGTGACAAATTGGAAATATCAATTAGACATAAAAATTTTAAGAGAAAAACTCAGTGGTGCCTGCTCGGGATTGCACCCGTGACCCCTTTCAATTGTTCAAAAAAAGTTGCATGGTCTCACCTCTAGACTATCACAGCTTTTATTATTATATTCTACAGCTTACATTATTAAAAATAATTTCATAAATGTAATCATTTATTTATTTATTTTATCTTTAACTCGACAAAGATATTAACAACTTAGTCACAACTATTATCTGAAATATTTCATTGTCCAAGTGGTTGCGCTGCAAGCTGTCATACTGTCCCGGGAGCACTTGCGATAAGAGCTCGAACTTTATCCAGGATAATTGTGATTGAAATAATGAGAAAACTTGCACCAGCGGAACGTCTGGGCGGCTCGCATATTTGCATTATTTTAATTAAATTAATTTTAACTGGTCCGTAGTGCTTCCAAGAATTTAATTATTAAGAGAAAAATTGTATAATTCTGAAACTTTAGTCGGCTATATCTGGCATAAAAATTTTGTACATTTAATAGTGCGTACCACACATTAACTACCACTAACATCACACTGCACACTGCGCAAAGCATTGCGATTTTCTTGTCGAGCCTATCTCTTAATGATGCTTAGTTTACGAGGAAGGAAAAATTATCCTTGAAATTGTTATAGCGAATATATATAATGCTTGTATAGTGTGGTGGTGATGGTTGAGGTTTGCAGCTCGTACAATAATAAAAGAGAAATGGAGTGAACAAGAGAAAAAAAGTCTCCTTCTACGTCAATCGCTGGACATTTGTCTCTTCTTCTCGGGATTTCCACACCACACGATCTTGTGGCGCTTGGATCTAGCGGCTCTTTGGGCGACCTTTTTTATGGTCGTTTGTCTAACTCATGAGGACTAATAAGTTTATACTGGGTCAATTAAGAATCAAGGTTCAGCTCTCAACAATATGTCATCGAAGACTCCTAAAATACTTTGGTCACATTGTTCGCCCTCAACCAGACAACAACGATAAGCTGATAGTAGTGGGCAAGTGACCGCACTTACTGGTTTCTCTGTAACTTCCGCCATAAGAAAAGCCGAACACCGAGAAAAATGGAGGCGTATTATACGAACCTTGAAGGACTTCCATAAAGGACACGACCTTCAGGAATGAAGAACGCGACAGAAGAAGAAGAGAAGAGTCCAACTTGTAGGGGATCTATCGAGCTGCATTTTCCGGTGTGTGGTCACCATTCCAACACCCTAAGACCGCGCTTTGCCCATCGCCACTTTAGCTTCTCGACGAGCTAACCTATGTCGGTGACTTTGGTTTTCCTACGAATTACTATGGATCTCCTCATTTGTGATTTGATTCCAGCACAGGCGGCTGAGTGAATCTGAGCTTTCTTATGGAGCCCACAGTCAGAGACCACGAGAAAGCGTGATAAAATTCTATATTCTAAAAAATGATATTTGTAAAGACGTGTCATAGTTAAAAGGCACTACTGCAAATGATTTCAACCGGCTGACTATAAATGGTTTTATTATGGTAATCCACCTTATCAGACGTACAGATAAATGGTGGTTACTAATAAATTATATTTGCACGTGAACCATAAAAAGCTTTGACGTTGATCTAGATTTGAACTATTATTAGGAATGATCAAAAACTTTGCGACTTCTATCACGTACATAGACGACATTTTATGTTATACTATTCTGATAATATTTTTGACAGGTTTTTTCGCTTAAACTTTTTTACTTGTGAATTATGATTAATCATACAAACTTGCTGCTTATATTTTGAACTTGACATAGTTTATTTGTTATTTTGAGCTTGACTAAAAGCATTATTAACTTTCTTTAAAAGCATGTAGAGGGGACGCACGATGTAACTTTATTTCAATTAAATAAATTAAAACTATAGACAATTCTTACTACTTAAGATACTTAAGATATAGAAGAAGATACTTAGACAAAAGAACAAAATTAGTTATTATCAGAAGAGAAAAATTGGTAAGAATAATTAATTTACCAGATTTGATAGAAGTAGGCGTTAATTTGCTGAATTTCATAGTACAAAATTTACGATGGAATTATTTTGCTATAATCCGCGTTTGTTAATAAAATCTATGTAATGCTAAGTGTACGATACAAAACCGTTCTCATACCTTATACATGCAGGATTAGTTACCGCACGTATCTCAAGACACACCAACAACACACTACACACATTCACTGTCAAATCAAAACATTCACATTCAAATCTCAACGATCGATTCGCTGAAAGATCGTCAACGAAGCATCGTCAAGACACGGCAAGGCTCAACGACAAAACCGCAAAGAGATCCGAGACCGTCACCCAAGCAAGTAGTATTATACACAAAAGTTCAACCCCACCATTGATTTTGCATCAAAACACGTATAGTAAGCCGGACATCAAAACGTTGTTATTTATTTGCAACACTAGCGCTGGTTCGACTAATTACTCCTACAGAGAGCAGATAGCAAGAGACACGGCAGTTGCTCTTATTATATATAGTACCTAGACTTGCTCGGTGATTTGTTACAAAAGAAAAAAATGATTGGGTAGGTGGGGCTCGATGACTTGACAATTTACGGCAAAAATAGTGTTTTATATTAAATTTAAATATTAATAATTTTTTTATGCCAAAAAACTGGGATAAACGATTTTTTTTTAAATAACTAGATCGATTTTCATGCCCCAAAACCACCTACATGTTGAATTTCAGGAAAATCGCTGGAGCCGTAAATATAAGGATTTTTGATATTAAAATAATCCTCTCCGGTACATTATATTATAACTTTCTGTACCAAAGCAGGAAGGCATTTGGTATTTGGTCGTATGTCACGTTTAATGTAATAGCTGCACATGTTTTTTTTATGTTGGTTGTCTATTTTGGTCACAACTTCTTATATTTCAACCGACAAAGCTGCACCGTATTCAGCTCGTTTATGACGTTTAGACTCAGTGATTCCACATCCCGTTCTATAAATAAATAGCTCGTTAAATACCGTGCTTCTAGATTATAAAATTAAGTTTTGTAAATGCATGTCATACTGTGGCTCAGTCGAATATTCAAACATGTTATAAGGTTTTTAAAAATAACATGTTCCTACTGTTAACCGTTGAGGAGTTCCCTCGGCTGGAGCTAATCCTGACAGCGGCATCAGGTCATGTTAATCATAAACATGCATTGTCATCGAGAATAAGATATCAGCTCAAACGGACACCGGGAAGTGTTGACCCACTTTTAAGATTCCACCTTCACATACATACAAGCAAGTTGAAAAAAAGCTTTTAAAAAAAATGGATCCTGACTAAAGTAGTTGATATTTTAGTCAGGATCCATATTTTTTACATATTTTTTGCTGTATCAATTTATAAATATACAGAGAATATTCTCAAATCGTAGAACCTCGTCTCCGCTGGTTTAGTCATATGCTACGACGCCCCCAGAACTATTTAGGGTCACAGGCGTCTCAACATGCCTGTTTCTGGCCATGTCGAAAAAACTTTGCCTTGATATTGCGCGATCAAGCATGCGTTCGAAGAAACAAAATGCTAAGACAGCGTAAACTGAAATCAACTTTAGCGAACTTTGGGATATGACTAAGTAGTACTTAGGAATAAAGGCTAGGAAGGAGAAGAGAGAAAATCCTCAATGCGAGTCAAAAGTTACAGATTCCGTTGTAAAGAAGTAAGGAATAAATAAATATGCCGAACATAAAAAAATATAGTAAAAGAACTTGTTTTAAATATCTATAAAGTCGATGTCCTTCAAGAAATAAACTACTCATTTGCTACAATTGAGCTACAAATTTGCTACAAATGTCTATGATTCAGTGTATTAAGAATAAAACAGGAAAGAAACGATATAATACATAATTGAGGATATTTAATACTAAATAAAGTTGGCGCAAACGAATTCGCGGTAACCACTAGTATGTAATGTTACAAAACTTTTATAAGGATTGCTCGAAAATTATTTTATTGAAAAAGTAATTTGTTTCAGCGTCGTAAGAAAAGATAAGGAAAATTTTTGGCTGTAATGTTTCGTAACTCAACTTATTTGTATGTTGACGCTTAGGATTCCCTCCAAAGCGAGCCTTGGGATTCAAAACGCGTTATACGTAATGGCAACACCTCTTATAGTGCGGGCAATACAGAGAGTTACTCTTATTCTAGTACAGAGTACGGCGTGTTTATTCTGCCTCTGCCGCGTATATCGACCGCCCGGCGCGCGCCGCTTCAGTCTTAGCCGTTACTCCGACAGGGTCGCGCGGCCTCCGCACCTCTGACAGCTGCCTCGACAACCTTCCTGGTTCAACACAACAAAACGCGAATAAAAACATACACCCTGTATACTAAAATTCCTTATTACGTCACGCATAACGCATAAACATGACAAGGATTTAGTGGAAACAGAAAAAAACAACGTGCGTGGAAAAACAAAATAAAATACGTTGTTGTGCCATGTGAATGTGTTAATCCAGACAGTAGTTACGGCGGCTGTCTACACGGTAAGATGCTTTATATTAAATAAGCAAATATAATTATTATATAAAATTTGAAGGCCGCACGGAGACCTTGAAAGCGGTGGCGCACAGGATGTAAATTCATAGCATGTAGTAAACACTTCGTAAGAAAGCTAGCAAGCCTTGATAAGAGATTGTATCGCTGTTTTAGGTTCTGTTTACTAAATGGGTTAATGTTGGGTCAATAGAAACAGTGAGCGTCAAGGTTAGAATTGGCGTGTTTGAGATTCGCTATGTTAAATGGACATAATATTTTATATTTTATAAGGGTAGAATTATACTTGTATTATTACATAAGTGTAATTTGGCTATTTGGATATACTCGTATCTACAAAAGTACATCGTTGTAGTACCGTAGTACGTGTCGGCACTTGTAGCAATTAGTGTCAAGTTCGCGCGTATCCCATCTACACAAGAGGAAATTTTTACTGATTTTTTTATTATGATGTAATTTAGAAGCATTTTTTATTTTTTTGCATAAGTAATGTTTCCTCTAAAATACCGTTAACATTATCGCAAATTAACTTTGTATTTATGAGGGAATTTCAATGGAAACAAAACCTCGATATTTTTATTATTTCGTTTAAAATTTAAATGTGTGTTTAAATTAATATGTAATTGTATTAAGAATGTAGTAATTGTTTAAGTATTAAAAACCCCACGAAACTCGAAGGGTAACTTTAAAGTTAAAGATATAATCATCATCTTCCTGCCCTTATCCCACTCTAAGTGGGGTCGGCACAACATGTTATAAACATGCTGTAACATGATTTGGCTGCGTTTTTACGACCGGCCGCCTGCCTGACGTCAACTTACCTCTGTCGTATTTCACGACACCTCGGTAAGAAAGAGGGTGGTCTATTCTACTAAACCGGATACCACACGGTGAGTCATCTTACCTTAGTCACCTTTTACGACACCTCGGTAAGAAATGAGGTTGGTCTATTCTACTCAGCCGGATACCACACGGCGGGTCGACTTACCTTAGTCGCCTTTTACGACACCTCGGTAAGAAAAGAGGGTGGTACTATTCTACTCAGCCGGATACCACACGGCTATAAAGTTAAAGATATAATGTATTGTTAAATAAGTTTAATAATTTCATAAATTTTTCAGAGTTTATATTTGGGATTTTAATAAAGCTCTTCCATTCTAAAGCAAAACTCACAGATACATGTTCATTAAAAAATTATTTATTTAAAATTAATTTATTTTAATACATCGTAATACACAATAAAAAATTAAGTATAAACTTGGATAAAAAATTTCCTTTAGATTTTTGTCTCTATCATAGTATACATAAAATTATATTCTTGGATTTGGATTTCAGTTCGTACGCAATGGTGTTCTGCTTTAAACGGAGATGTAGCGAGCATAAAACCACTAATTTATCACTAATGAATCGTCAACATTTTGGGGATCACTACAATACTTGCGAAATACTTTGCGTTGTCAAAGTTTCGAAAATTGTTGCTGATATAAAAACCGTTTTACGTATCAAAAAAATGTGTTGAATTTCTAATAACCATAAAGCTAACTTTTGGTTTTAAGTTTTATTATATATATAATTTTAACTTTTATGTCCAAAGTATGCTTTATTCGGGTATGCATTTTGATTTGATTTTGTTAATTGGTAATAAAGAAGCTACTGCTATATCAGTAGAATACACCTACTGCGAACACTCCATAGTATAAATGTAAATATGTTCTAACATGTATATTTGATATTTCCATACATTAGAATTACAATAGAATATGTCGTTATTTTAAAAAGCTGTGATGGCCTAGCGGTGCGACCGTGTGAATCTCTAGAGACGATCATGGGTTCAAACCCGGGCAGACACCAATGAGTTTTTCTATTACAACTTATGTGTCTAATTGATAATTGCAATTTATCACACGCTTTTCGGTGCAGGAAAACATCGTGAGGAAATCTGCATATCTTTAGAAAATTCTAGGGATATGTGTAACCTACCAATCCGCATTGGAGCAGCGTGGTAGGTCTTAGCTCCAACCCTTCTCTCCAAAAAATGGAGAGAGGAGGCCTATGCCCAGTAGTGGGATAGTAACAGGCCGTTACTTATGTCGTTATTTTATATATTTTTTATCAACTTTAAACAAATATACAGTAAAAGGCCATATCTTATATCGAGGTATTTTATTCAAGTAAGTGTATGTTGCATTAATGATACAAGAAGAATATATTCAACACTGTTCAATTCAAAATATTCTTTATACAAGTAAACTTGTATACAAGTTTACAACTGCTTTTGAATTGTCAACTCTACTGCAGGTTCAAAATGCTGTTCATAATTTCATTTAGTCATTAATATCTTGTACGAGCTTGAAGAGCAGGTATATCCACGAATTCTTATCATCTATGTAATCCTCAATAGTATAGTAGGCTTTATGTGTCAGCCTGCTTTTAATAGTTATTTTGAATAATAATAATAATAGTTTAATACACTGTAAAGACGGCAATAATGAGTGTTCATTTCTTACCGAGGTGTCGTAAATGGCGACTAAGGTAAGTTGACCCACCGGGTGGTATCCGGTTGAGTAGAAAATATCACCCTGTAAGTTACCGAGGAGTCGTAAAATACGACTAAGGTAAGTTGACGTCAAGCAAGCGGCGGGTCATAAAAAAGTAGTCAAATCATGTGACAACATGTTTATAACATGTTATATCGACCCCACTTAGGGCAGGAGGATGATGATGATTGATAATAATATATGTGATTATAAATTATTAATCATACTCTTTAATTACTTATGGACAGATGACTGCATGTCCATACGTTTCCATTCGAATAACCTTGACACAGAGGTCACCTGAATTAATCATGCGAACACGCCATTCCACCCTTTATTTAATTAATCAACCCCGAACGTTTAGGCCTCTTTACCACGCTTCTGTTTTTTTTTTCATTAACTATACCGCAATCTATCATGAATTCAATTGAAACATCACATATGAAGGTTTTTGTATGGATCAGAATGTTGGGCAATGAAAAAGAGGGATGAAAGAAGAGTACATGCAAATGAGATGAGAATGTTAAGGTGGATGTGTGGTGTGACAAAACTGGATAAAATACGAAACGAGTTTATATACTCGTTTCGGGGCAGTCTGAAAGTTGCGTCCATTATAGAAAAGTCGAGAAGTAAGCAAGATTGAGATGGTATGGACATGTAATGAGGAGGGATGAAAATCATATGACCAAACGTGTGTTAAATTTGAATGTGGATGGATATGTGCCTAGAGGGAGACCTAAAAAGAGATGGTTGGATTGTGTGATATGCATATAAAAGGAGTGGCGCCAGAGTTGACGAAATATAGGACAGAGTGGAAGAGAAAAACATGTTGTGCCGACCCCACTTAGAGTGGGATAAGAAAAGGATGATATATCACATATGAAGGTTTTTAAGTAAGTGGAGCTTAGAATTATCGTGTATCTATTGTTTCGCCGATGCAATTATTTGAGTAAATTTTATTAGCTTAGAATTCATTCAAATTCAAAATAATCTTTATTCATATAAACTTGTAAACTTTTGCATCGTCAACTCTACTGCTGGTTCGAAAAGCTGTTCCTACCGAGAAGTGCCAGCAAGAAGGCATTTTCATTTATTTTAGTTACAAATGTTTTCGTTTTCACAACTATCTAATATAAATATGGGCTTTCATTATTGCTTAGAAAGGAAGAATATGTAGAGTAATGCATAGTCTAAATTACAAACCCATGTTCAAAAGGAATTGTAAAAAGAGAACCGTTTTATTTTGGTTAGAAATTTTTAGCTAAATAACTTGGAGATTTTTTGGCCTTCAAATACTGTAGATAATACGATCATCATTCTGCCTTTATCCCGCTCTAAGTGGGGTCGGCACAACATGCTATAAACATGCTGTCACATGATTTGACTTCGTATTTTACGACCGGCCGCCTTGACGTTAACTTACCTTAGTCATATTTTACGACACCTCGGTATGAAAGAGGGTGGTCTATTCTATTAAACCGGATACTACACGGTTGGTCAACTTACCTTAGTCGCCTTTTACAACATCTCGGTAAGGAATGAAGATGGTCTATTCTACTCAGCCAGATACCATACGGCGGGACTAGATAATACAATATTATTACAGTATTATATTTATTTACGATTACGATTTACAAGTGAGAGAGATGTCATTATTAAATTTTAAAATGATAATATAAGTCCAGATATATGATAGAGTTATCGAAATATTACACTAATAACATAAAAAAGTTACTGACTTATATATTGTAGCATTAGTGAATTCTAACGCGATACGTGGCCTTTCATTTGAGCCGTAAAAATACCTACTTGTAGTGGCCTGTCAGGTTGAAATATTACATTGTGGCTACACCTAGAACTGAGCTAGAAATATGCGTGTGGGTTTTTTTATTTCTCCGCAACATATTCCTTATATTTCACATATTTTAAGAGAAGACTGAAAACATATTTTGAATTTTAATGGGTACAGATATCGGGTAAGATATTTTAGTAGATTGAGGTCGTTGCTAGTAGCAACCAAGACTTGGATTATGTTACTATGGGGTGAAAATACAAGCGAAATCGTCTTTTAAGTGGGTACATTGTCGTAATTTTTGTATTACGAATTTTTATAAATTAGGGTATAATAATGTATAATAGCTAAGAAAAGATTTTGTATTGTATGATAGATGAAAGTGTTGCAAACTGAATTATAGTTTTAAACATTTTCATGTGCTATTATTTTGCCTTCTTTTTTTAGAGTTAATATTTTGTGGATAAACTCTTTAAGGATTGTCAGGCAGACAATGCAGTAAAATATTTATGTCAAAGTAAGAATTATTTTTTCCGGAAGTAGAATTTTCATCATCCTCCTGCCCTTATCCCACTCTAAGTGGGGTCGGCACAACATGTTATAAACATGCTGTCACATGATTTGGCTGCGTTTTTACGACCGGCCGCCTGCCTGACGCCAACTTACCTTAGCCGAATGTTACGACACCTCTGTAAGAAAGAAGGTGGTCTATTTTACTAAACCGGATACCACGCAGTGGGTCAACTTACCTTAGTCGCCTTTTACGACACCTCGGTAAGAAATGAGGTTGGTCAATTCTACTCAGCCGGATACCACACGTCGGGTCGACTTACCTTAGTCGTCTTTTACGACACCTCAGTAAAAAAATGACGGTGGTACTATTCTATTCAGCCGGATACCACACGGCCGTTCGGAAGTAGAATTTTAAACAAGCAATTTTTTTTAATTTCACTTAATATTTTTAGTCTGGAAGACCTAACTAATGTTTACCACTATTCAAATTAGTTTGAATTTGAGGGTAAAAGGAAATTGTTAATATTATAGAGTTAATGGTGTTATTTAGTTAAACCGTGTCTAAATTATGGCCCGTCAACACGCAGATTGATGTGGAATGTTTAGGTGTTATTTGTTCTGTAGAAGTTAAATAAAATTAAGGTAGGTAGTAATGAACGCGCAAACAATGCTTTGATTGCGGCTGTATAACTGCTAAAATTGGTTCAAGTAAAATGCCAGTTACCGTCCGAATCGGTTATATTTCTTGACAGCGGTGTTATCTTATCGGCAAATCTGACGTAGTTAAGTCGTATGGTTAATAAAGTTTACTCAAATCCTTTTTTTTACACCTAGTAAGACATGATTCAAAAGTCCTGACCTTCGCATTGAAAAAAAAAATTGACCAAAAAAAATGGATCGATTCACTCAGACATAGTAACCTAAAATTTTAAAGTGATCCCTTTTCTTGTGCCAAATAGCTTTGTTAATGGAGTATGGAGTGCCAGGTGTTAAATGTCAAGCATCAGCTTATATAGAAGAAGCTTTTTAAAGTTATTTAATATCCTTAATTGTCTTTTTACTTAAAAAGACTTATTCAAAATCTTTATTAAGATAATATATGAGATTCTTTAAATCAAATAATCGTCCTTGATTTGTATCGTTGAATTGTTATATGCTTCCAATTGCCATTCGTACCGTTGATATTACATTAATGCTATAAAATTTTTCATTTACCTTTAATATTAAAATGAGGTAATCTTCTATATATATAGAATCTAAATTTCGGAAACAGCCCCGACGATTTTCATGAAACTTAATATATAGGGGGTTTTGGTGGCGATAAATTGATCTAGCAAGGTTTTAATTTAAAAAAAAAATGGTTGAAAAATTGAAAAATGTAGGATAAGGGCGGGAGAATAATTATGATGATGATGTAGTATTTTAAAATTTATAGTACTGTAACATAGTCAATAGGCACATCATCCTCCTGCCCTTATCCCACTCTAAGTGGGGTTGGCACAACATGTTCAAACATGTTGTCATATGATTTGGCTACGTATTTTACGACCGGCCGCCTGCCTGACGTCAACTTACCTTAATAGTATTTTACGACACCTCGGTAAGAAATGAGTGTGGTCTATTCTACTCAGCCGGACACCACACGGTAGGTCAACTTACTTTAGTCGCCTTTTACGACACCTTGGTAAAAAATGAGGGTGGTACTATTCTATTCTGCCGGATACCACACGGCGTACAGTCAATAGGCACAGTAAACTTTTATTGTTTTAAGTTGCAGGTATTATCTACATAATCTAATCTGATCGCGAGTCACTGAACACGCAACATAACATTGTACATGAAATTTATATAGCTGGGTGGTTTGATTTTGTCTTTCCTTAAAACTTAGTGCCTTTTAATATAACGGCGCTGAGAAAAAACTTTCACTCGCGTGACGGATAGAAAGCTTTCATGCTGCTTTATTGAGGGTTGCTTAGTTACCCTGAAATACTGTTGAAACTAGCTAACGATTTTGCCTTCGCCTTAAATTCAGGTAATCTATACTAGCGTTATAAATACGAATGTGCGTTTTCTTCTTTATCCTTATTAAAAGGTTTTATTCAACTTGCAATGTATGTATGTAAAGGAATCTTGCAAGTTAAATTTGACCCACTTCCCGGTGTCCTATTGAGGTAAAATATTAGATACTGGTCTAACTCCGAACACAATGCATGTTTTTGATAAGCATAACTTGATGCTGCTGCTACGTTTATTATGTTTACTTACAATTATGATTATTATAATTATTATAAAAAAATGTCGTTTTATCTCTGTTTTTGGGCATAAAAAAATGCTAAAATATTGAATAGAAAATAAATGAAATTTTAGCTGTCATATGTAAAGTTGTCATAGCTCAATGGTAAACGAGCGGACTAAAGAAGTGAAAAAACTCGGAATCGAGCTCCTGTTATTACCAACTTTTTCTGCTTTTTTATTTTTTCATTTTTTTTAATTTAATTACCCATAAATTATAAAATAAGCTACCAATCGCCCAGTCACCCAGGTACTTATTTATAAATGAACACATAATGACTAATAAAGTTCATTAATAAAATAAATACTGCTTTTATAGCGCGTCTACGTGTAAATCAGCGACAACAGTTATTTGATTTAGATAATCCAGGTGCCTGGCACATTCTTGGGACAGGAGAACTGGCACCTAACACTGCTCTGCGTAGAGGAGGATATATTGGCGTTACGGGAACATTTGGAGGAACTCTAAATTTAAATAAGCTAAATAACTAGGGGCAATCAACAATCAGTTAGAATTTTTGCTTTCGAAATGTGGTGTTGGTAGAGGATGCTTAGGATTCCATGGACTGCATGAATGTGTCTATCCTTAAGGAGCTCCATACGCTGCTTCCAGCGTATTCTTAAATATTTCGGACACGTTGCTCGCAGAAACCCTGATAGCCTGGTGAAGCTGACGATGGTTGGCCAGGTCGCCGGGAAAAGATCACGCGGTCGCTCCCCACCTGTTGGTCCGATCAAGTAAAGACGATTACAGGCCTACCAATAACCAAAGCTTTAAAGACCGCCGAGGATTGGAAAATCTTGAAAAGAATAGTGCAGGAAGTGAGCAGCAATAATAATTCCGTCTAGACACGACCTACAGTAATGAAGACATGGACTAAGAAGATTTAGAATTTTAGGAAGCTAATTATATCAAGCGTCTCCCTACATTCATTTAGAACACGAACAGCGCAAGGGAATGTGATTTTTAGTATGGAGTTGAAGGACTTAAGAAAGACATAAGCTGTTTTTTATCTCGTCAGTGAAGTCCGCGCTAACGAAGTTACAGACAGTTCCTAGTTATTTATGAAATATATATATAAAATATATATAATATTTAAAAAAGGTAAGTTTGTAAAAGAAAAGTCAGTATTATATGAAACGAATCGTATTTGCGCGTGCTTGCCAGAATTTTATAAAACAAATTTACCTAATTAAAACTCATTTCAAACAGCTCTGTTGTTCTGTTTGTAATTAAAATAACATTTCTGAACATTATATTCTCCACTGAACGTTACATGTTTCGGAATAGAATAGAACACGGTTCAATTAATTTATAAAATCAAGTCTTGTAAATAATATATTTGGGTACTAGGTCAGCAATATTAATGGCAGCAGAGAAGGCAAGATGTTTTGAAGGGTGTTCAAGCTCTTCTATTAAGCTCGTACAAACTGTCTCTTTTTATGACGTAATAAAACGTATACGTATAGCGATTTCAAACATTAAAATAAATATAAATGATATCAAACAAAAAAATCTTTAAGCTAACTTTCAAAAAGGAATATGTTATATCGGAGTTCAAGGAAATATATTTTCAATTCATTCAATGAAATTTGTAACTTAATAATCTTCATGATAACTTTCAGAACCAAAAGAAAACTGGAGTTCGCCTAGAATTGTGTAACCTCGTTTCCAGATATTAAACAGAGTTGGGATAAAATACAATTATCTTTATTAAAATTATTCGTTATTGCTTTAGTATATTTAAATAAGGTTATATTTAAAAGACTGGAACATTCCTTTACTATTTAATCTGTGTCAGCGATATACTTATACGATGTATATAGCAACAAATAAGTATGAGGAGCCTTATAATAGATACATTAGATAGAAAAACGTAGATACATTAGATAGAAAAATGTCTGTTCATATGATGACTTTGTTAAGTTAATGGACTTAAGTCAACAACTCGTACAACATTCGTACAACAAAATCTTAAAAATTCTTAATATTTGTTTTTTTTTTTTTTTTTTTAAGTCTACTATACTATTTACAGAATTACTATATATTTAAATTAATATCTTAGAAGATATTGCAAAATTTAAACGCGCACCAGAATATTAAGAAAGAAGAAATTTTTAACGAATTGCGCCACAGCAACAAGTGGCCATGACTACTAGTTTTATATATGTAATATCTGGGTGACCGAGCGTCGCTCGGTAATTTAACTACAAAAAAAAAAGAAAAATACAATTATTTAGTTGGGATCGATCCTTGGCACTCTTATTTCTCGAGGTTGCCCACTAACCGAATAAGCTACGTCGACTTGACAGTTAACGGCGAAAATTCAATTCAATATAAATGTTAGTGTTTTTTAAAGCCCAAAAATAGGGATAAAACAATTTTTTTTTAAATAAAACCTAGCTAGATCAATTTTTCTCCCCTAAAACCTCCTACATGCTGAATTTCAGAAAAATCGTTGGAGCCGTTTCCGAGATTCGGAAAATATATATATATACAAGATTAACTCATTTAAATATTAAGGTAAATAGAGAATTGTGCGTATTTTTGTATCTCTCACGTACAATAAACTCTACATTAATGGCTTGAAAAAATTGTTTCACATATTTAAGTAAATTCGAATATCCTGAAATAAGGAAAAGAATATTACGTGCATATGTAGAGCAGATATAGAGTAGCACTGAGTTTCAGTTACTCTTATAAACGCTCTAGCAAACTCTGTACGAGTAAGCGCTTCTAAATGCTACCTTACTACGGTCTGAAAATTCGGACTCTGGTGTAGAATTAATTAAAGCTCTCGTAAATTGCGCCGTTTCATTCACTTGCTTTTCATTTTGTGTTTTCATTGAATTCTATTTATTTAGTTCAAACATACTGGTAGTGAATATCTATAAGTTTTATTTTGCCTTATGAAATCACACCCAAGTATATGTACTTGAAATATAAGTGGAGTTAAGTTAGCATCTAAAAAGAAAGTTCGTTTTAGCGCTCTTTGAACTTTATATTTAGAACTTTTTTATATATGGGTCAATTCTGTCTGTCTGATTCCAAAGTGCGCATCTTAACACTTAACACTTGTATTATGTATATAAAATACTACAACACTTACACACGGTCGGCTGTCCCCAAATTAGTAACTTAATACTTATTTTATGGGTGAGAAACAACTGGTGAATATATACATAATTTTTAAATACGTACTTAAATACAAACATACACCCAGGCTTTTAATAGAATTTTTAATAGAAATTTTTAATAGAAAATGTTCTCCCTTGGCGGAAATCTAACCCGCGACCCGTGGATCTGAAGGCGGAGTCACTGCCAAGTGTGCCAACAGGCCAGTTGTCTATGATTTGGATAATATAATAAACCTGAGCGAGATATAATAGAATAACCATGTTTTATTACTTAATGAAACAATAGTTGTCGCAATTAATTGCATGTATTCACCAAACTGCTCTGGTGGTTGACACTGAACTAATAAATTAATCATATAAACAAATACTTTAACTTGAATATCAACCTCGTTACATTCCATACTAATAATTAAAACATAATTATGATGAAATGAAATGAAAAATAATGTTTTTATTTTTCATCCATTAAAATTCCAGTCGCGTCTTTGATAAAGTATTCTGAATTTAATAAAGTTCATCAATGCGGCGATAGGAACCTGTTTTTAAAAGTACTCCGAATATAAAAGACTCACGAAATAATTAATATGTTTCTTAAAAAGCTTTTGCAATTTCGATCCTTTGCTTCAAATAATTCTATTGCTTTGCAAATAGAAGTAAACGATTGAAAATCTTGTCTAGCGTTTATTGCTAAATTGGATTTGAAGTTCTGTAATATTGAAATAGTTTTAATTGAAAAAGGTCGTGAGGTAATTTTCCAATGTTTAATTAAAGAATTTATTTTGGATATTGTTTTCAAAATATTGAATAGGAATAAAAGCAACCAAGAATTTATTTAGTGTAAGATGAAATTAAGAAAAATATTGTGGTTAAATTTATGCGAACGCAAAATGCCTTAAAATATATTGTCGGAACGTACCAACAACTGTATTAAAGAATATAATTGACTTGAGTAAATAATAAACTATGCATTTTATTTTTATACACTACATACGTTCACTATCACAAACTAAACAATCATTTCGCCCGCAACCGAAGCATCATCAGGAGATAGATAGACTCCACGACAAAATCGCAAATAATAAATAAATAAATATATTGGACACTTACACATACGGTCGTCCGTCCCCAAAGTAAGTAACTTAATACTTGTGTTATGGGTGACAGACAACTGGTGAATATATTCTTATATATTTTTGAAATACATACTTATATACAAATATACACCCAAAGCAAGATTTTTTTCTTAAAATTCGTAGATCTCTTTACAAAGAGACCAGGTATCATGACCAAAGATTATAAGCAACTTTTCGGCTATTACAGCTTTTTATTTTACGCTGATACGCGTATTAATTTATTAAATGCTGTAATCGGCTTATACAGCTTAACCAGATATCACAGCTTCCTAATATATATATATATAGTTTCAGTTGGTATGCTACAAGTGCCTGATATTTCAAATCATCTTCGCTAAGTGGACCATAGTTAGAAAAACGGAACAAAGGATGAGCGTGTTTCTTTGCATTTAGCCCAACGTAGTTTCAACAGAAATTCCTTCCTAGAATTGTGTAACCTCGTCAATTATATTTTCTGCCTGGTCCGCCTTTTGGTCCGCCTGTTTCCATTAGGTTATCACATCATTATATTTGACAGCAAAAATATCATTTGCAATCTATTCTACATGTAGCGTTTTTCCAACGCCCGAAACCAGGGATAAAAGTTAGTTTTTTTTAAATAAAACAGATTTGTCCCCCCTACATGCAACATTTCATTTAATCGTGAGAGAATGTATATACTTACAAGATCAACTCATTTAAATATTAAAGATAAGTAAAAAAAATATAATTAATATATTATAATAGTAATAATAGTAAATAGAAATAATATGAAAGGTTCAATTTTAAATTTCTAAAATTATATAAATTTTTGTTTTTTTTTCTATAATAGTTAGTAGTATTTATTTATGTTTAGTTTTTTAAATATAAAAGTTATTTTCTTTGTTTTTTAAATTTAAATCACTGTTTTTAATTTTTTTATATCATGATGAGTTGCCTATAAGTGAGATGTACGGGGTAGTAATACTAAGATGACTATATTTAAATGTTAAAAATTTTAATATTATATTGTATACTCTGTACTCCGTTTGCTTCCTATTTTAATAAATAAATAAGTTCTTATTCCCAGAGATCAATAAAGTATATACTGTTTGCTACCCCATATTATAAACAAGCACGAGTTTTCGTTCGGAATAAGTAGCGCGTCCTCCTTCGTAATTTGCGTCATATCGACGCGGCGGCGTGGGGGAAATTTCGCGGGCTTTGTTTTATTGCTTCCGTACTTTATGGTAATAGGAACAAACCTGCGGAGAGCGCCATTACCAACCGTGTATTATACCTTATTATGTTTTAAAACAACCATGTTTACGGAATTGAGACTTGTTTTTTTAATATTTACTTTTATATACTTAGATTTATATCGCTATGTATACTTTTATACAGCGATATTTTTTGCGCTACTTAGCTAGCGTAACCTTATAAGAAACTGTCGTCAACAGCCTCCTGCCCGTACCCCACTTTAAGCGGGGTCGGCACAACATGTTATAAACATGCTGTAACATGATTTGGCTACGTATTTTACCACTGGCCTCCTGCCTGACGTCAGCTTACCTTAGTCGGATAAACTTAGTAGCAAAAACGGGAATTTCTTATTTTTATGTTTCTTAATTCATTAATTTTAATTAATTCTTATTTCTTTAATTCTTTATTCTTTAATTTCTTCAATACTACTCCAGCGGAATGGCCATGAAAGCATCACATCATCACTAAATAAAAACGATTTGTTATACACCGATAAATTCAATTACGTAAAACTTTATTCAGAAAACTTTTCCATTAAAGATCTTCTGCGAATACTTTTTGTACAAAATTTTTTCAAGCGTATCCTTAAAAGGTTTCTAGTTTTACATAAACGTGATCAGAGAACCGTTTTATTCATAAGATCAATAAGATTAAACTTCTTGGAAACCTTAAAGTTTCTGCTAAAAGATTACAATTACTTATACGATATTTATGCGACATTTTACGTTGTTCAAGAATTTTTATGAAAGCTGTGGGAAAAATGATTAAAATGTTAACATATTAACAGTAGTGGGAAATTTGAATGTATTTTTTAATCATGGTGGAAGGTATAATTTGTGTAAAAATATTGAGCTAGTGCATCAGGAATAATCGGACTGTAGTTAAGATTTAATGTTATATATAATAGTTAGTAGATAGCAGAATGCGTCCAACCATTTTCCCTATTAAAGTTTGGATATTTTAATATTCAAGGGCCTCACGTATCACCGTGGGCATGGATTTTGCGAGCGCGGATTTGTGATTTATCGAATCGGATAGAACGGTGAGATTTATCTTTAAGACGTATGAACAGTGTTGATTTGAATATATTCATTTTTAGGCTCGTCCGATGTGTACAATTTTTAACAAAATCTTTACGTGTGTTGTTGGAAAAATATCAGAGGAAGTTAAGATTCTAGAGGAGAGTTGAAAAATAATCACAATTTTAATTATTGATTTAGCAGCGTGGGGCAGAACACCTTGTTTTACTATTCCTATACTGGATTTTATGATGGTTGGTAAATAAGAACTAACCTATAAAGAACTATTCTACCGTTGGAACGCAGTTCTCTGCATTTGATTTGCAGTCTTATTGTTACAGTGTA
Organism: Morpho achilles; assembly: GCA_947086495.1. Classification (NCBI taxonomy): domain Eukaryota; kingdom Metazoa; phylum Arthropoda; class Insecta; order Lepidoptera; family Nymphalidae; genus Morpho; species Morpho achilles. The sequence continues at coordinate 7,780,302 of CAMTZB010000019.1, read as the reverse complement.
AATAATTTATGGTTTGCTCGAACTGGGCTGTTGGAAAACGAAACAAAGCCTCTTATTTGTACGAAATATGATGCGGTAATAAACCATTGATTAAACGGCCACCTTTAATACATTGAATAAACATGGGCGTAAGAACCGTGAATGTCTCGAAAGATGCGCTGCATTTTACTGCCAATTTCGAGTTTTTTCTAAGTCAACCTCATTTAAAAGCAACCACAAAGGTAAGTCTTCTTTAAAAAGCTTCAGAGTAGCTGTAAAAGAATAATTTGACCGCTTATTTAAAGTAATAGAAATCATATTAATATTTTCACCTATAGCTTTCGCTTCTTTTTCAAATAATGGTTGTAAACTGCTGGTAATAAGGACTCTTAAAGAAAAATCCACTGTAAGCAGCTCTGTGACGATTAGTTCTAACTTCAGCCCACGACCTTTTTGAGGCCATTCCTTCAACTCGTGAGGGGTTTTCAACGCTGTGTTATCTATCCCGCGGTCGCCATTATAAAATTTTAAGCCCTGAGCACACATCTTTTCCTCATAATATTGCGTATTGCCATATCAGATTTGCGATATGCTAAGTTCTGCAGATCTCCTTCCCATTTTATCACCGCTATTTCCATCGCTCGCTGAGCTACTTACAGCTTTATTATGAAGCCAATAGTCATCGACTTGCTTTCGGATCTATTAGTAATCATTGGCAGCATGCGTTATCCAAAAATATATAGTTGTCATTAAAAAGGCGAGTTTTTCAAGAGATAAAAGATATTTCAATGATTCAAATAATTGGTAAACTAAAATGGCAAACTTTTATAATCATCCAGATTTACAAAGCAGGTTTAAACACATAGATCTGTTATTTTTAAATTCCATTCTCTCCATGATTTATAGTTAAATAAGAAGTCGCTAGCACTAGTTCATTGTACAAAGACGGTTGAAGTATTCAATGCAAGCATAGTAGAAAGGCTACCTTTGGGATCCTTTATTCAGCGAGAAACTTGGCTTCTCACAATAGCCGCATCTTACATCTACGTGACAAGAGTCAAACAAATAGAACGACCCTTTTTACAAATAACGACACCAACAATCCGGTCACCATCTTTCTTGTTATGCTACGTCATACTTTACAGACCTCGGGTATCCTAATATAGTGTAAATATTCCTAGAAGATATATGCAATATTTCATTTCTGACATTTAGAATGTTTTATTAAGATAAATGAATGTGGTAGAACAGTTATTTAGATATAATCTACAAAAAGCTGCGATGTTAAGGAAGATTTTAACTTTACTTATTTCACTGCTGTTTATTTTTTCTTTATTACCTTTAAGTTATTCAAGTTAGTCTCATTAAGAGAGCAATAAAGCGTGCAAAGAGAAATGGTATCTACATATCTGATAAGTAATTAACTGAACATTACAATTGGATTGGCTTATCTAAAGCGATATACAAGCCGGCGCAAAGAAATACCGCGATGATAAACTTTTTATCCCGTTAGTTAGTTTAATTCCATCAATTCAATGAAGTAACAACTTCAGTCTGTACCTGTCATTTTAACTAATATAATTTTTTTTTTAATGTTTAATTATAACTTTCCCAAAAAAATTCATTAATAAAAAGTTTGAACATTAATAAAAAGATTGTTGCTCTGATTACATATTTTTAACAAGTTACCTACTTATTTTTGTATTTCTCGCATGAGGTATGATGTAAACCGTAACGTTATAAAAGTCCTAAGTGATGCTTTAATAAATCTGAACGGATGCGTGGAGATTTTGACAGGTGTTTCATTAAAGCTGCCATATTTTCAAATGGTGTTAATGACACCGTTTAGGTAAAGATTATTGCCACCTTTTATCATATACTGTAAAATTTAATATGCTATTTTTTTAAATTCACAAACATTTTCTTTCTAAGTAACGTGTCCTAAATGCGACGTCGATACAAATTGAATTATAGAATTCAAATCGCAAAATAATTTATCACTAATTGCTACACTATGGTGAAATTGTTATGAAAAATGCCGTCATAAAAATATCTCATGCAAGACTTGCTATTGGCAAATACTAACTTGGCTGGGAATTTGGTAGAGAGGTGTGATTGGTAATAGTAATAATAAACATTTATTTTCTGTTTGGTACAAAAAAAACGCTATCAACTAAAATAAAAAAAGGAATATAAACGTACACCAAAGAAAAAAAGGCAACAGATTATTATAAGTTTGTACCGACCGGTACCATTAATATGTTCTTCTTATAATCGACGAAACAATTCGGAAAATAACAGCATAATAGAAATAAGTATCTTTGGGTACCATTCGTTGTGCAATTTAAGCAGGAATTTTCGAGTTTGTCTTTGCTGCAACTTTATTTTAAAGGTACACTATTTTCGGGCCGTTAGATTATAGTTAAGCGTACAAATAAGGAGAAGGTAAAGTCATTGGGCAGATTTATTGATTTCCCTCTGTAAGAAACAAGAATAACGTCAACATCTTTTTAATTTCGAGGCAACCGAATATTCGATCTCAATATTGGCCCCCCTAAGAATTTTCCAGACTATGTATTACTAGTATGGTCTAATCTATTTTACATTTGAATTCTTTACCCTTTTTACACCCAAAATTACGGTTTTCAAACTCAATTTTATTTAAACTGCTTTCTCATTTGTTTTGTTCGGGCAAATATAATCTAGTACTATCAGAATATATGTGTTGATAATGATAGAGTAATATGTTGTTTACCTTCCTTTTACTTGAGCGTAGTGGACCATTTCGTAATTACTTCTGACGATGGCACCCATAAACAATCAATTTTAAGGTCATCAATTATGGCTGTCATTCTAAAGACACGTTGAATTTGGAATCAATTTTATTACTAGGTAAACTTTTTAGGATGGATTTTTTTTTTTTTATATGTATTCATATTTGTTGCCGCTATTCATCTGATTATTAAAAAACTAAATTGTTATTTAACACAATGTGACATCGGTTTATATCTGCCATGAATATAAGTTGGTAACAAGAAGATAAAATAAAAGATAGGTATCAAGAGAACATTTATTTTGCAGATTTGCGTTTTATGTATGTTTAGTCAAGCGTCAATAAATAATATTTGTTTTACGTCATTGTTATATAAATAAGACTTGTGATAGTAACCAAAATTATTAATAACTTTCATAAAAATTGGTCAATATTTTTTCTCAGAACAGTATTCATCTGGAAAATCTTTAAAGGGTCGAGTATTTTTTTGGCGTTGGGGTCTGAAGGGGTTGGACGGCAGCCGAGCACCGAAAAACTCAGTATTGTTAGACCCTTAGGAGGTCCTCAAATCACCCTTAGGGTGAATTGAGGGCCTCAAAAGGTCGCGGTGATCCGCTGGATCCCAGCGGTACCAGCTTGTGTGGTGTGGAGATCCTTTAAACTGATCTATAGATAGCATAGTTCTTATCTTTACTATTCAAATGAGCTAATCTTGTATATATATGTTTTTCTGAGTTTTGGAAACGGCTACAACGGTTTTAATGAAATTCAGTAGGGGGTTTGTGAGGGTTTTTGCTAGCTAGCTAGCTAGGTTTAATTTAAAAAAATTGTCGTTTTATCCCTATTTTTGGGCTCTGAAAAAATTGCTATACTGTTAATGTTATATTTATATCAAAATATAAGTAATGTAATTGGTAGCCAGTGGTAGCCATTGATAGCCAACTGGTGTATTCTTAGTTCTAAGTATATGTGATTTTCTTGTCTATGTTTTTTATACTTCCTGTGTGACTCTGAATAAAATTCTTTCCTTTTTGATCCGGCAAGCCGACGTGTTTCATTAGGTTATGGGCCCAGACTCAAATTTAATAAAGTTAATTAGTTTTTTCTTAGATTTTTTTGCTAAAAATGAGCTCCAATTACGTGATAAACGTCCCTAAGTTGAAAGGCCGTGAAAATTACGACGATTGGGCATTTGCAGCTGAAAACTTACTTGTGCTGGAAGGCTTGGACACGTGTATCAAGCATGAATTTTCCGCAGACACCGCAACAATTGATGCGAATGCAAGAGCTAAGTTGATTTTAACTATTGATTCAACGTTATACGTGCATATAAAAGATACAAAGTGCTCGAAGGAATTGTGGAATAAGCTTAAAACGCTGTTCGACGATTCAGGTTTTTCGAGAAGAATTACTTTATTACGTCATTTAATTTCTATGAGATTAGAAAATTGCGATTCAATGACGAATTATGTTACACAGATAGTAGAAACGTCGCAAAAGTTGAGGGGCACAGGATTCTTAATAAATGATGAATGGGTTGGTTCATTATTATTGGCCGGTTTACAGGAACATTTCTCGCCCATGATAATGGCGATTGAACATTCGGGCATGGCACTAACAGCAGATGCAATAAAAACAAAGCTGTTAGACATGGAATCACCAATTAATGTTGAACATTCCACAGCGTTCATGTCAAAAAGTTGGCAAAAAAATACTCCAAAACGAGGTATTGTAAAGTTGGCACCCCTTGCACGCGCGTCGGCGTGGGCGGCGGAACGCCGCAGACCACAGACAAATCTGAGATCAAAATGGCGAATATAACCTGTTATAAATGTAAGCAAAGCGGCCATTATCGAAATCAATGTCCTTTATTGAAACGAATTAACAATATTAAAAAGCAATCTAACGCTTTCAGTGCAATTTTTATGAGTCACGGGTTTAATCCGAACAATTGGTACATTGACTCGGGCGCAAGTTCGCATATGACGCCAAATAAAAAATGGCTGAAAAACATAGTATACTCATCAAATCTACCAGAAGTAATAATAACAAATAAAATGAAAGTGCCTGTTTTATGTTCAGGTGACATTAAAATAAAAACAAGTTACAACTATGAAGTTACTGTGAAAAATGTTTTGTGTGTGCCGAATCTCACTACTAACTTACTATCAGTTAGTGAATTGATAAAAAATGGAAATGAAGTAATTTTCGAGTCAAACCAATGTATTATTAAAAACCAGAATGGTGAAATAGTTGCTACAGCACAACTGATTGATGGTGTTTATAAAATGAATATGATAACCTCAAGTTGTAGTTTAGCTGCACCAACAGTGATGGATAGTGACTTATGGCACAGGCGGCTTGGTCATGTGAACATGAAGACCATGAATAAAATGAAGAATGGCCTGGTTGATGGATTGAATTATCCAAGTACAGTAATGACCGATAAATATAACTGTGAAGTATGTTGTGAAGGGAAACAGTCTCGATTACCATTCAAATCTATAGGTACTCGAAGTACTGATTTATTGCAAGTAATCCATTCAGACATATGTGGCCCGATGGAATGTAAGTCCATTGGTGGTGCCAGATACTTCTTATTATTTGTGGATGACTATAGTCGAATGATTTTCATTTATTTCCTAAAGATGAAAAGTGAAGTATTAAATCATTTTAAGCAATTCAAGTCAATGGTAGAAAATTATCAAACTAAGAGAATTAAAATCTTACGGACTGACAATGGTTGCGAGTACACAAGTAATGATTTTGAGAATTTACTTAAGCGTGAAGGTATTATACATCAGAAGACAAATCCCTACACTCCAGAACAAAATGGGCTTTGTGAACGTGCTAATCGAACAGTCATTGAAAAAGCAAGATGCTTAATGTTTGATGCGAAGTTAGAAAAGAAGTTTTGGGCAGAAGCTGCAAATACAGCTGTCTATTTAAAAAACAGATCTGTTGCTTCTGGCTTGGATAAGACTCCGTATGAGATTTGGACAGGAAAGAGACCAAATCTGAGTCATATCCGGATTTTTGGGAGCACTGTCATGGTGCATATACCCAAGGAAAAGAGATTGAAACTAGACAGAAAGTCTAAGAAGAATATATTAGTAGGATTTTCAGAAAATGTCAAGGGATATAGAATATTTGACCCGAGCAGAAATATAGTCACTACTAGTAGAGATGTTATAGTGATTGAAAATAGGGAGAGACCAGCAATGGTACCTATTTCACTAGAAGACCCTGGTTCAGTGGGGGAATCAAAGGAGATGGAAACTCAAGTAGTAAAGCCTGACTTTTCTAGCTCGGAACAATCTGATCAATCTGATTATGTTGATATAGAAAAGTCTGATGAGGGTTGTGGCACGAAAGAAAATTCTGTCACAGAGACCAGTCATTTAAAACCAAGAAGGTTGAGAAAGAAGCCAATAAGATATGGACACACCAATATGTGCGCTACAAGTTTCCCAGAATTTGTAGATGGAATAACTTATGCAGAAGCCATCAGTGGTCCTGAGAAGGAAAGGTGGCTGCAAGCCATCACAGAGGAATTAAAGTCATTTGATGACAATGAAGCGTGGGAGCTCGTCGATGCCCCAGATAACGCGAGTGTAGTGCAGTGTAAATGGGTGTTAAAACAAAAGCTTGATAGTGAGAGCAAAGTGAGGTATCGTGCTAGATTAGTAGCAAAAGGGTTCACGCAGAAAGCTGGTGTCGACTATTGTGAGACATTTTCACCAGTTGTTAGGCATTCGACTCTTAGATTGTTATTAGCACTAAGTATTCAACTAGATTTCAATGTCACCCACTTAGATGTTAACACTGCTTTTCTTAATGGTTGTCTAAAAGAAAATATTTATATGCATATACCTGAGGGTTTTCCTATTGATAATTCAACTCGTAAAGTACTTAAACTAAAGAAAGCTATTTATGGATTAAAACAATCTTCTCTCGCTTGGTATTTAAAAGTTGATGAGACTTTGTGTAATCTAGGTTATAAAAAAAGTGAGTTGGAACCATGTGTTTATATAAAAGTTCATTATAAAAATTATAAAACTATTGTAGCTATTTATGTTGATGATTTCCTAATTTTTTCAAATAATGTAAGTGAAGCAGATAGCTTAAAAGGTGCTTTAAGTTCAAAGTTTAAAATCAAAGATTTAGGGGAAGTAAAGCAGTATCTTGGGATGAGAATTAAGGTAAATAAAGATTTGAAAGTAATTACTCTTGATCAGCAAAACTATATTGAACATTTGTTAAGAAAATTTGATATGTCTAACTGTAAATGTGTAGAGACCCCTATAGAATGTAAATTAAATATTGAAAGGTCTGATATTTGTAATAATAGTATACCTTATCAAAGACTTATAGGAAGCTTAATGTATCTGTCGGTATTAACTAGACCTGATATAGCATATTCAGTAAGTTATTTAAGTCAATTTAATAACTGTTATTCAGAAACACATTGGTATTATGCCAAGAGAATTTTAAAATATTTAAAGAAAACTAAGAATTTTTGTTTAAAATATACAAGGGAAAAACCAAATATAGAGGGCTATGTAGATTCAGATTGGGCTAGTGATACTTTAGACAGAAGGTCATATACTGGTTATTGTTTTGTAAAATCTAGCTGTGCTATTTCATGGGAAAGTAAAAAACAAAAAAACAGTTGCTTTAAGTAGTACAGAAGCGGAATATATGGCTTTATCAGAAGCTTGCCGTGAAGCTATATATTTAAGAAATTTAGAGTCAGAAATTACAGGTTGTTTATATAAAATAACAATACATAGTGATAGTCAGAGTGCATTAAGATTGGCTAATAGTCATCAGACGCATAAGCGTTCTAAACATATTGATGTTCGATATAATTTTATACGTGATAACATTTCAAATGGTATTGTTAAGACAGAGTATTTAGCCACTAATGATATGCCTGCAGATTTATTAACTAAGGGTTTGTGTTGTATAAAACATTATAAATGTATGAAAGCATTAGGAATAATTGAATGTACCTAAGTTCTTTATATCATTTGACATTGTATGTTGAACTTTGAATTTAATTGTTTGGATATTTTGATATAGTGGGGGTGTTATATTTATATCAAAATATAAGTAATGTAATTGGTAGCCAGTGGTAGCCATTGATAGCCAACTGGTGTATTCTTAGTTCTAAGTATATGTGATTTTCTTGTCTATGTTTTTTATACTTCCTGTGTGACTCTGAATAAAATTCTTTCCTTTTTGATCCGGCAAGCCGACGTGTTTCATTAGTTAAATAGAATGTATTTTAGCTGTCATTTGTAAAGTTCTGATATGTAGCGTGGGGTATATCGTGGGGAGTGGGTGGACTAAAGAAGTGAAAATACCTATTACCACCCCTTTTTGCATTTTAATTTTTTTGCATTTATTTATATCTTTAAAAAATACCTCGGCTCGGTCACTATAGATTATATTTGTTTAACGTAATTCATTCCTCCAACAAAAATTAATCGTAAGCTGTAAAAAGTTATTACCGAGTACGTGTTAAATTATAAACTGAAGCTGTAAACATTTAAATTTTGAAACAACAGTACATCGGTCTGAGATCTTGATTCAGCCAACTACACTCGTATACCGCACTCGGCAAAGGCCGTTTTATGATTGCTCGTAAAAAAGATCCCCGAGGCCAAATGTTGTTCTTTAATTAGCTTATATTTTCTATTTTACAGATAAACTTTAAACATAAATGTTTTGTAAGAATCATGTTCAGCGAAATTTAATGACTTTGATTAAAAAGGAATAAATTTATATAAAACTAGCTTTTACCCGTAACGTCGTTCGCGTGATTGTTTGATAATAAATTCATCCTATTTTTGAAGAGTTAACAGGATTTCTAAAGCCTATATACTTAAGGAGCGATTGTGCCAAATTTCATCGATATTGGTTCAGGGGATTCGCTGTGAAAGATTAACAAACATACATCCATACTTAAAAAATTTCGCATTTATAATATTAAGTAGGACAAAAGAATCGTAATTTAAATTTTTCTTAATGATATAAATTAATAGGAAATCGAATAGAGAACTATGTTATGATAAATGAACGTCATTAAATTCACATTTACATAATACATCAACAATATAAGATAAATACTATAATGACTTATTTTTGATGTTTCGTCGACGACAAAGTAACAGTTTCATTGTTATAAAAAATATCAATACATCATATCAATATTTTATTACCAAATAGCAATTGCCAGCGGCAAGATTAAAATCGTAATATATTATAATATATAGTATTTTAATAAACATAAAAATGGCTTAGTGGGTTAATCTTAAAAGCTAGACATATGCTGTGGCGGACTTTCATTTAGAACTCTTAGGGGGAACAATTTTGTAATACACGATTTTTGAATAACTTCACACTACACTAACTACACGACAGCGGCACTATAGTGCTCGTGCCTATTCAACGTGTTTCCTGTCGCTCTGGTCTTCGTCGTCGGATCCATGGGTGAAGTTTGTGCATGCGAAGCTTACGGTGTCGGGTTCAAGTCGGTCTTCATATGAACCTGTAGTGTCAAAAATTGGTTTCCAAGCCGGAGGTACTCCATCTGGCGTCTCTGTGAAATTGTCCGTTACACGAATTTTACCGGTATATACTGGTAGACCAAAACCCGACATTGAGTAAGTCTGGCATATAATATTCAGCGCCGACCTTCACATATAAATAGTGGCTAATATTTCCAGACCGTGAGCCGCCGGTCTCGTATAGTATTAATACGTCAGTGCATTCGCCTTGACCTAACCTTCGCAGCTTAGGGGCGGGCGGCCACATCAAAGTGCAACATATTATACTTGTGTGACCTTTCTTATCGCTATACATTTAAACAAATAAATATAATAAGTTGTATCTTTTTTTTATTCTGTAACATATTAAATACAAGTGCGTTTGGTGGATATGATATAATGTGTTTGTGTTTCTTCACTGATTTAATGTGATTCAAGAAATTATTTGCTTATGCTAATTCTTGGGTTCATTTATGTGTTTAGTACCTAGGTGACAGTTTTGCTCGGTAATTTTATTAAAAATGTGTAAAAGAACACCTAAAATATAGAAGAAAGAAAAAAATGCAATAAAAAAAATAAAAAGGAAGGAATAAGCCGGTGGCCCGTTACAACATACCTACTGACTTCGATGGATTCTTTGCTTACGAATATTGAAGAGGTTTTATATTCTGGGACCGTAACCACTGCGGTATTTTACCTACTCTTTTTAATATTATTATAGATTTAAAATTAACTACGTTATATGTTTATTTTTTGAAAATATTATGTTTTATACATTCTATTATGCAACGTAGCATATCTTAACAATTCTACTAGTAAATTATATGAAACATATTGTAAAAAAATGTTTCTACAAATAAAGAAATTTGAATTTGAAGTAATATTAATATTTGCAAATTTATTTTGGTTTTATTTAAGAAATCGAATCAAAACTACAAATGCGTATCGTTAAATTTCAAATCTTCAATCGTTTTATTGCAAATACTGAAATCCCCATAAATAAAAGCTTTTATACGCCAGTCACTGCCTTTCGAAGGCAAAGGCTTTATCGGATATTATTTATGGATACTTCGCTTAGGCCTCAATCTGAACGCGTAAAAGAGATACAATCTATACCTTTACATTGTTATAAATCAGTATATATCATAATATCAAATATATGCTTTGTCCTTAATGTCGATAGTGTATAATAACTGGTAAAAGGTATATTAATTACAATATGGAGTTATTTATAGAATTGGGTACCTTAATTATATAAATAATTTCGTATTGCAATTAACCATATCTGGTTTGATATGGACTTATTTATATAAACGGGTACCTTAATTATACAAATAATTACGTATTGTAATTAACTATATCTTCTTTAATATTTGTTCGAAACGTAACTTTCATTAAAATATTATAGCGGTTTTATAAATTGAAAATTCTCATAGAATTTTTACGTAATACGTTAAGATGTATGAATATTATTACATTATACTCACTCTTTCCGAATCATAAAAGTCCTATTAAAATAATAAATGCAAAATTTTGTGAGTATGGATGTATGTTTGTTACTCTTTCACGGCGAACCCGCTGAATCAGTATCGATGAAATATGGCTCAATTATTCCTTATAAACCGGGATAACATATAGGCTATAGAAATCCTGTTTATTCTACAGGAATAAGATGACATTGAAAGTGCCATCTATTATCAACCTATGACGCGTCAACAGTCCACGCGGACTTAGTTGCGGGTAAAAGCTAGTTTAAAAAAAAACCAATGGATATATTGTTTGGTTTGGATTATTATGTTGGAGTTTAAAATTAACCTTCTATTTTGTTGGGAAAAAACAAGAACGTACTATAGTCAGGTTAGAAATGTAATGTATAAATTATAATAAATGTTATAAATGCGAAAGTCTATTAGTCTGTTACTTTTTTACGGCTAAACCAATGGAGTTATGTTTCTGAAATTATGCTTTATACACAATATAATATAGGTATTATTATTATTTTTTATTTGCAGCAAATATGTACAAATTATATCTATCTTAAATTACTTACACACTAGGACTATATAAATCATGTTCACGTGTAATGGCTCCAAGAATGCTGGCAGCGTTTCCGCGCTGAATCGCTAAGCTAATTCTTTGTGCGAAAAAGGAGCCAGCCCTATTGTAACCTGAAGAGTTGCCATTAACCGAGGTGTTAAAACGGATATTTTTTTTTCACTTTGATTCTATGGCCCTAGGGTTTCAACTGCAAACGACACGGTATTATTTTATGTTTATCTACATTTATTATATTCGAATAATATAATAGCCAAAACAAAATACATTCAGATTCAAAAATAAATTACATAATTCAACGGCAAAACAGCATCTGACGTAGAAATAGTAAACAGTAATATGTTTGAATGTAGATATAGGTAGAAACAAACAAACGCATGACTGCATTGTATTTACCTAACATTGTGATTTAATCAGCCAATTTGGTTCAAATATAGAACTGCTTTGTAAAGGTTAACTAATAACCTTAAAACCAAACTATGTAAATATCGTAAAAGTTTGCACTGCTATACTAGATTATTCCCTTACTTACCAATGAGAAAGCAAGCAGGTTCGCAAGCTAGAAAGCGTGAAATTTGTTGTTTTCGATTATGGTTTATGATTTATCACACGTTTATATAAATCAAAAACCATATTCGAAAAAAACAAATTGCATGCTTAGTATTAGAGTGACCTAATTCGATTTTTTTGTGGCGATTAAAGAACAGCATAGCACTTACAAATGTCTTGAAAGTCAAAAAGAACCATAACTTGGAAAAACTTTTTTTTAGTTCGTAGCGTGACGTATAGGGCATTGAAATAAGGATTAATATGTATCTAACTTTAGAATTATTTTGAATTAGGCCACTTTAGTACTAAGTGTGCGAATTTAGCATTCTGTTATTATTACAAGCAAACCCCAATATGCGATGCTGTGTTGGTTTTCGGCTTCCTCTTCCCTACTACCTTATCAAGACAGAAAAAAATGACTGCCATTGCGGATTTTTTTACTTGACTTTTCCCGTTTTTTTCAACGATTATTTACTTTTAACGAATTTACATAACCTTAATAAATCTGTATATTGTCTGTCTGTATGTGATCGATTTTCTCTAAATATACTTAACGGATTCTTGTACGGCTTTTACTTAAGGATAGTGTAATTCTTCCGGAAGTTTAAGTTAAATAGTATATTACGGTTTTATGTAAATTGTATATGGAGCTTTATTCGAGTGGGCCGCGTAAATCAACAGAGATACACTTAAGAAATATACTAGAGAATTGTAGATCTACAAAAATACTACAAAACAGTTTGTAACAACATATAGCTATCTTTTGTGGTTAACTCACAACAACTACTTTTGAGTACTTTATCGGCAATTTGTCTATTGCTGATTATTACATAAAAAACCGGTTGAAAATGCCCACAGAAGTGGGAGAGCGTTATTTTACAATATGTAATATTCTACAATATCTCGAGCCCCCACTTTCAACCTTCTTTTATATAGACAATACTAAATTATAAATAGGTCTTAAGTTTCAGATTTAAACTATAAATTTTGTTACTAGTTTGTAACTGAGTTCTGCCACTTAAAACTTTTATACTTAGAAACATAACAATGTGAACACAACACCGATGTTAACGTGATTTTACAATCATTTATTAGCCCTCGCCATCTCAACGATATTAATCACCGTGTAATTCGGGCATTGTTAGCAGTTAACAATAGGACTGAATCAAACAAAGGCAAAGATATACCCTTTAGACTTATATAGATTTCGCTAGTATCTTGTTTTTTTAATTGTCTACACATATGTGTCAAAAGTTCGGAAACAAAATTCTGTATTCTAGTCTAAGCTTCCATGCTTCTTCGTTGTAAAATTCTCTAATAAGTAAAAGTCCTTAGGGTTAATAGCATAATATTGTTAGTTCGCAATAATCGAATCTTCTCGTATTGATAATTCAAGTCAAATTGGTTCAAAATATATGAGGTGCTCATAGAGCATAACATCATCCTTTTACCCGTATCTCACTTTATACACTGTCCATTACATTAACCATCTTTTGACAGATTGACGATTTACATATTTAGTGATGTCCTAAGGATTCTCGTATGCGATACCATTCCGATTATAGTACCTACTATCATTAATCGAATTACGTACCTAAGTAATTCGATTAATGATAACCTACGTAAACTAATAACAGATATAGAAATCAACATTTTGATTTAATATTGCCTTAGTTTTTTGAAAATAAATGTTAATCCGTGTGTATTTATTATAATCATAAAAAATATATTATACATCAACTGGCAACATCAACAGACCTTCCGCTCGGCCGCCATTTTGACGTGATCTGTCACTCTCAACGAAACACCCGTGATAGTCACACGCATTTACGTTCGCTGAGTGTTCTCTCGCATCTGTTACACCTTGAGTTAAGTAGCTTTATTCCTCGGAAAAACTTTTGTGAAACTTATATTAATTGATCGTGAAAATGCCGAAAGGACGTGTGTTGAAAGCACAATCGAGACAGTTAGTGTTAAAACTTCATGAGTATTTTGAGCAAGAAAATCAAAATGGCGGACCTCTTATACCTATCACGCAAGTCCGAAACCGTGTTGCAGCCGCGTTGGGGATCAGTCTATCAACTGTGACTAAAATCACTACTGATGCCTACGGCAGGAGCGGCTTGGAGCAAAACAAACCATCTACACCAAAAAGAAAGCGCCGGGCTCATAAGGTGACAGCTGTTGATGACTTTGACGCTGACGCTATTCGTCGTCATGTATATGATTACTACTTGAGAAAAGAAATTCCAACTTTGAGAAAACTTATTGTTTCTTTGAAAAGAAGTGGTCTATTTCATGGTGAAAAATCTTCTTTGGTCAAAGTTTTGAACACAATTGGCTTTTCATATAAAAAGTTAAATAAAAGAAAATTATTAATGGAACGCACAGATATAGCTATAGCACGTTGTGATTTTTTAAGAGAGGCAAAGAAAATACAAGATTGGGCAAATATTGTTTTCACGGATGAAACATGGCTCAACGCTAACCACACACTATCTCGTTTCTGGACTGATGATACTGCTGATTCCACTTCCTCAGTACCAATGGGAAAAGGTGAGCGCCTAATCATTTGCCATGCAGGTACAGCAAAAGGATTTGTACAAGACGCACTGTTGGCATTTAAATCGAAGAAATCAAATGACTACCACGAAGAGATGAATGCAAATGTGTATGAAGAGTGGTTCAAAAAAATGCTCATTTCATTGGAAGAACCATCAATAATTTTTATTGATAATGCGCCCTACCACTCCCGTCAAATTGACAAAATGCCAACACAGGCTAATAAAATGCATGAAATAATTAATTGGCTTCGGGACAATGGAGAAAATGTGGACGACTCAATGTTAAAAGTTGAATTAATAAAAATATTAAAAACCAAAAAGAGAGCAAAACGCTATGTAATCAATGAAATGGCAGCAGAATATGGCCATACTGTTCTTCGGATTCCTCCATACCACTGCCAGTACAACGCAATAGAACTTATATAATAAAATGTTGCAATTGCTAAAAAATGCTTGCACCCACGTAACGGCCGAGAACTGGGCAAGTGTGGTGGAAAGAACTAAAAGAGTAATATTCTCTGATTGGGAACGTGATATTGCGTTTGATAATATATTATCTACACAAGAGCTAATAATAACTGCTACTGAAGACTCCTCATCGGAGGAGTCTAGTGTTGATTATCATTCCGACGACTCGTGCTAATAAAATAAATTAAAATATCCTGATTGTTTTATTTGTATTCATGTATTAACTAAGAAGAAAGTAAAACTTTATATAATGTTATTAAATGTCTTTTAATACTCGTAACATCGATTTCTACCGATTATTTTTAATCTGTGGCATAATCGTAGTAACCATTATGTGTGACATCACTAAGTGGGCGGTACCCATCCATAGTAGTAGTAGCGGCCTGTTATTATCCCACTGCTGGGAATAGGCCTCTTCTCTCCGTTATAAGAGAGAAGGATTGGAGCTAAGACCTACCACGCTGCTCCACTGCGGATTGGTAGGTTACACATATCTCCAGAATTCTCTAGAAATATGCAGGTTTCCTCACGATGTTTTCCTTCACCGAAAAGCGTGTGATAAATTGCAATTATCAATTAGACACATAAGTTTTTTTTTTTTTAATAGAAAAACTCATTGGTGTCTGCCCGGGTTTGAACCCATGATCGTCTCTAGAGATTCACACGGTCGCACCGCTAGGCCATCACAGCTTATACCCATTATATACTTATACCCATCCATAAAGTACAAATATTATTTGTATGATATTTGTACGTAAGCAATACAAAACTTAATGAGCGTGAGCTGTCAAAAGACTGATAATATGATGGACGCAGTATAAGTGGGTTGGCACAACATGGTACAAACATGTTGTGGGGTCGGCACAACATGTTACAAACATGTCACATGATTTCATTACGTATTTTACGATCGGCCGCCTGCCTGACGTCAACTTAGTTGTATTTTATGACACCTCGGTAATAAGAGGGTGTTTTATTTTATTCAACCGGATATCACACGGTGGGTTAACTTACCTTAGTCGCCTTTTACGAGACCTCACTAAGAAATGAGGGTGGTCTATTCTACTCAGCCGGATATAACACGGCGGGGCGACTTACCTTAGTCTCCTTTTACGACACCTCAGTAAAACATGTTTTGATCATTATTTTGTATTTATAGAAAACAAAGACTGTTTTTATAGAAATACAGCTGAGAAAGCGTCAACTGATAAAAGTTTTATTGCTACCATTTACTTCGTACTTTATTATAAAGGTTTAAGATGGCACTAGCTTTTAGAGGTAATTCGTTTCGTTTTACTTTAAAAGTTCTCTCAACATACAACATAAACCAGTTCATTATAGAGCAAGTGTAAATTTCATCCATTTTGAAATTCAAAAGTAGAAATACAATACATCTACAACCACAGTTTTTTTTGAAAAGAACATTTTGTGATTGTCTACATCCTCCTGCCCTTATCACTCTAAGTAGGGTCGGCACAAAATGTTATAAACATGATGTTACATGATTTGCCTGACGTCAACTTACCTTAGTCGTATTTTACGACACCTCGGTAAGAGGGGGGTCTATTCTACTCAACCGGATACCACATGGTGGGTCAACTTGGTAAGAAATGAGGGTGATCTATTCCACTTAGCTGGATACCACACGGCGGGTCGTCTTACCTTATTCACCTTTTACGACGCCTTGGTAAGATATGAGGGTGGTCTATTCTACTCAGGATGCATACAGGACAAGGTGTGATTGTATTGAATATGTAATTTGGTGTTAAAGCCTACGATCAAATATCCTACGTGGTATAAACTGGTATATACCTATATCCTACGTGATATGTCTTCAAGAAATGGCTACTTCCGTGCGATGATGTTCAGCTTAGACGCAGCGGCAACCTTCAACCTTTTGTTAATACATATGTCTACCTTCGGGGTGGTTTTAACAACCCTACATTTTACAGTACAAGGCATTAAAACATTATCACCTCGACATTCTATGTGTAATATCGGCACTATTTCCCATCTTGAGTAGATCCCAGCGTTTGGTCCCGCAGCGCAGTCCCGGTAAATAGATTTATATCTAGCATAAGAAGTTGGTCATTTCTATCAATTTTCGCAATTTCATAGCCGAATAATGACTGAAACAAAACCACCAACATAACTGTTCTCTAAAAAATCGTATTGTCACGCAAATTTTCAATTTCGCTAATCGTACAGCCAATTGTCATAATATAAAAAGTCTTAACTGGTTGTAAAATAGGTTATTTTCGTTTTGTTATCGGTTAAACATTTCGTGTGCTTATTATTTTACGACTAAACATTGTCTGTGTATTTCCATACAGAATAAATAAAGGTATCTTTCACGATTCTCCTATCCTGACGGTATTGGAGAATCTTATCGTAACTGTTTACTAAAATGTTGCTAGTAATGGTTTGGTTTCAAATCTATCGCTTTAAACCAAATTTCTATTAAATGTTAATTCCATGATAACCCGCCGTTCTATCCGGCTGACTAGAGTTCGGTCATTTCTTACCGAGGTGTCGTAAAGGCAACTAAGGTAAGTTGACGTCAAGCAAGCCGGTCGTAAAATGCCTAGCCAAATCACATAACGATATGGTTAAAACATGCTGTGCCGACCCCACTTAGAGTGAGGTGAATGATGTTAGTTCCATGGTAACGATTATAAGTTCGCTAGTATTGTGTCTAAATGTTATGTAATGCAGTAAAAAAATTGGCTAAGGCGGCATTAATTTAGATCCCAAGATAGACGCATCACCGCATAATACTAGATGCAAAGGCATCAGTCGAGTCTCGTACTATTTCTCTAACAACCTAAAACCAACCAACCTGCATAGTTCAAACTTATTCTCACCTCAAACTATAAGACAAACCAGTGTTTCTATAGGTTTTATCAGCATTAAAAATTGTTGTTACCAAAACCTGCGCTGACTTCGAAATTTGAAATTGCATCATATTGCAGTTATAGGCTGCGCCAGCCGAGTAGTGCGACCGTGCTACTATTTTGAGGGGTTCAAATTCCTGGCAAGAGAGAGAGATTTTCTGTCAAAACTTGTGTCTTGATAACTGCAATTTATTTAAGGAAAACAACGTGAAAAAACCTGCATATTTCTAGAGAAATCTGGTGATATGTGTAAACTACCAATCCACATTGGAGTAGCATGATAGATTTAATTATAGCTGCAATGCTCTCTTAAAAAATGGAGGCCAGCAGTGGCTGATTAGAAAGACCGGTACTTTTTGATTTTATTTATCTAGCCATCATAACAGTGATGATATTATTTATTTATTTATTTTCAAGGGAAAAAAACAGTACAAAGTAAAATTTAATAGCTAGTAAAAATGTATAGATCAATGACCTATAAAGTTTCCACTATTTCATAAATTACAAAAGCTAATTTATCTTTTGATTTTCTACTGGCTTAAAAAAGTAATAAGGGTTACTAATTATAAAAATCTTTATTGGTGCATATAAACAAAGTGAACACGATATGTTAGAACCCTGGCTCCTAAACTAGAATAAACTGTATTTCAGGAGCCAATGCCATACCTTAATAATAGGTTTATATACAGTAGTGTTAGTTAGGTTAGTGACAGTAACTTAAATATAGGTTGGTATCTGTTAAACTTGTTTTTATTTTTGGTATATTATTTATGTATTATATATAGTATGGGTTGTAAGTGTGAGCATATGTGTATATTTATTTGTGGTGTGTCTATGTATGTTTGTGTGTGTGACTTATGCGGTACTTCATTTTTACCAAATGCATTTTTTTAAGTAACACCAAACGTTAAACATTAAATATATTTGCTGAATAGCACGTGCATACTAAAAGTACTTACTTTATTTAATCCAATAAATGAGCTGCTCTCCCGATTTTTTTAGTTAATTAAAGGTTGGCCATATTTTGTTCGTATTTTATGTATAACTTTCACGGCGGAAATGGTATGGAATTTGTTTTATCATGATTAAGTGCACTAGTACTAATTATGCTTCATTAAATTTGTGATTTTATATATAAATATTTTTCCATTGTTACAGGTATTGGCGGAAGGCGAAATATGGTAATATCAAATATTCTCCGCATAATTTTTAATGGCAAATTCGGATTCGCACTTGCCAAAATAATCTTTTTTTATTGGAACAATTAACAAACTTTTATAGAGAAATTAGAATGTCAAATGCAACGTATAATTTTCTTTAATTAATAATTTGCATTCAGTTTTTAGCATCCAAATATTTAACCATTACTATATTATAAAGATCAATATTTGAACTAATTTTATATCATAGGGGTGAAAAGAGTTAATTCTGTAAGGTCGTTCAACCAGGCACTGGCTAGTACCAAACTTTTTACGCTTTCCCAACGCGTCTAATCGTTAAACTCACATTATGCTATATTAATATCATAGAGTTTTGCTTTATTAATATTATGTACAGGTACATGTACAGTATGACAGGCTTGTAAATGAGAGTATCACAATAAATAAGAAAGCAAAAATGAAACTTGTATACTTCATCTTTTTCTAATCACAAATAAAAAAGAGAGACAGATAGAGACACTCTCATTTGCTTTCAAGTTATTGTAATATAGTACATTTAAGTTTATGCCCTTAACTATACTCTAAATAATATTAACTTTATGATTAATATGCGTAAATGTTAACTGATGACTTTTTAAAAGATTGTTAGTTCTGTATAACATTTTTTTTCAATATGTTCATCATCCTCCTGTCCTTATTCTCTAAGTGGGGTCAGTACAAAGTATTATAAACATGCTGTCACATGATTTGGCTACGTATTTTACGACCGATCTCCTGCCTGACGTCAACTTACCTTAGTCGCCTTTTGCGACACCTTGGTAAGAAATGAGGGTGGTCTATTCTACTCAAGCGGATACCACACCGTAGGTCGACTTATCTTAGTCACCATTTACGACACCTCAGTAATAAATAAGAGTGGTCAATTGTACTCAGCCGGATACCCCTCACCGGCTTTTATATGTTATGAATATTAAAATAATATATTTACGACTTCATTAGATCACCCAGAATATATTCCTCTAATCATAGCTTACGTTAGTTATTAAGGTCTTGCCGCAAAAATCTTGCGGTCATATGATGTTATTTGACATATACAATACGATATTGATTCCATTTCAAAAGAAGTTTCCAAAATCGGAGATAGAAACTTTTAAATGTTACTAGTAAAAATACATTCACAATGTTTTTGGTTTTGGCTGTCAGAGGAAAGACTTAATTAATTACTTCCGAAAGCTAATTGAGAGGGATTTCTGTTGGAATTTTGCCAAAATGAAAACGTAATGGAAGTTCATTATTACTGTCATTTATGGTTAGGTGGTAAGTAATCAAGTGCTTTAATGAGTCGTTAAATACTGGTTGGTTATGTTTAATTGGGGAAAAGTTTAGATAGCAGTTGAAAGCAGTATCTATCTAAAGCCAAAACTGTATGGGTAACCGAATTTTATATTAGCTGCTTGTTTTACCGGTTAGTTTTGAAATATATTAAACCGTCCGTTAGTAATGTAACTGAGACAAATATTGGCGCTTAAAGTCATAAATAAGGAAAAGAACAACTTAATTGTAAAAGGGTCTTCGTAATTGGTCGCTAACTATGGGGTTCGTAAGAAAGGTCAGTCGCTCAGCGGGCAATGGAGCGAGCTACGAATATGCTTGGAGTATCTCTATGTGACTAAATCAGAAGTAAGGAGATACTTATAAACAAAATTCACCGACATAGTACAGCGTGGCGCGAAGCTAAAGTGGCGTTGGCCACATAGTGCGGAGAACCGAGGGCCGTTGGGGTCTTAGGGTGTTCAAATAGCGACCCCGCACCAGAAAACGCAATGTCCCCGTTAGACCCCTTGCAAGATTGACTGCCGACCTCAATAGGTCGCGGAGAGCCGCTAGATCTCAGCGGTACAATATCGTCTGATATGGAGATCCTGTGAAGAGAGCCAGCATCGGACGTCCGTCGGTTGGAGAAAAAGATTCTTTCATCATCCTCTTACCCTTATCCCACTCTAAGTAGGGTCGGCACAATATGTCTTCTTCCATTCTCCTCTATCATTCGTCAACTCTGGTGCCACTCCTTTAACATGCATATCATTTCTCACACAATCTATCCAACTTTTTTCGGCCTCCCCCTAGCCATACATCCATCCACATTCATATGTAAAACTCTTTTGGTCACATGATTTTCATCCAGAAGATTCTTTATTAATGTTATTGTTAAATTTCTAAGAATGACAGATCTGGTAGCTAGAACTGAAATATGATACTAAATAAAAAAAGATTTGTTACAGAAATGAAAGACACGAAAGTACACAATGACAAATAATATGAAGTAACTATAAAATCGTAATAAGTGTACATCAAGATTTAAGATATTTACCAATCAATGAAGATGTAGGAAAATTGCGAGAGAAAAGAAACTATAAATGGGAAATCCATGGAGTCGCGAGTGCAGATAAATCAGTCTCTGTCTAGTAAACATCATCGACAAGAAGCCAAAGGAAGCTGTTCGCAGTCGTTGCCGCTTGATATTCTGTAAGTTTAATACATATTATTTCGTAAAAATTCAAGGTAAAAAAACCGTTACCTACAAAGCTATTTAGAAAGTTTTGTCGGAGTCTTTTAAAATGTATTTTATTACGTGGTTGGATTTCGACTGCCGGAAATGAAAGTTAGTGGCAAATAATAAATTTGCACTAATAACTTACTAAATTACACTTTTAATAGATAAAAGTATATAGAGTATATAAGTATAAAAGTAGATAGATGTCACAGATTAAATCAATGAAATTTGCTTCCTCTATACATCCATTTGTTTTTCATTTAAATGTGACCTTAACATAACTAATAGTATATAGTTTTGAAATGAAGATTGTCTAAATATTGTAACTAGAGGAAAAATTAAAATACTTTGAAGCATACAATTTGATGAGTTTGGTTGGTATAGTTCGCGTCGCGGAATGCTGGAATCAATCGGCACAAGATAGACTTGCGTTCAAAACCCTTGATGCGACTTACGTTTTACGGTCGACGTTTCGAGTTGATGAAAGATAGAGACACAGTAAAGGGACAGAGGACTCAGACAGAGTAGAAAGACAGAAAAAGACAATCATATTTTGATCACAGATGGTTGCCACGGTCGTCGTTTCGGCCGGCGGAGGGCGAGCTGGCAGACTGCGTGTTGGTGGTTGGAGTGTCGCGGCCAAAACTCGCCGCGGCCCTCCTCTCAGTGACGCTATTGTCACTTTTCCTAACATTTCACGTCTTATACGACAGCGCTCTCTACAGCATTCAAGTGAGTGTTATCCTTTTTTTATATTCAATAAATAAGATACGTTTTTCTCAAAAGTCATCAATTTATACTTTTTTAATAACTTGTCAACTCAACACACAAATCATGGCTGCGTCAAATGACGTAGTAACGTCTCGATCTCCTCTTCGCACCTCTCCTCTCAGCGCCGCACCGCACCTTTCCGCCTTTCACCATATCTCGCCACAGCTATCTTCACCTCTCTATGGTACAACTTCCGCTCTCGTCCTTTTACTTTCGTTACAGTCGGCCATCCTGAAACAGTTGCGCCGCGATTGGTACAGAAAAAGGTATTTCCGCAAAGTTAATCAAGTCATCTCTTTTGACTATATCATCACTATTGCTACTATTTATGCTACATATTTATTATGGTGTATACGTTTGTACTTATACCTACTCGTTTATGTGACCCCCATAAACGAGTAGCGGTCTTACCGTTTGGCTATAAAGCCGATATAATAATGACTCGAAAAAGACCTTCATTATATGAGGGGCGTAGCGGCTATAAATTACTTTTGTGTTTTTTATGAAGTCCATTGTAACGCTTAAATTAAAAATATTGTATGCGAATCGCTGTAAAACCTTAATTGCTTTTGTATCCAATTACCTACTTTTAAATTTAAAGTAAATTTTCAGTTTTAATGAATACAAAAGGCAAAACAAGCCACATTTAAATAGCTTAATCAAAAGGAACGATCGTCAACATAAATGTCACTTTAAATTACGATCAGTAGACGTCGTGAATGTAAAGTTAAAATGTTTAAATTTTATCGCCACTATTTCATTAAAATTCAACGGTTGGTAATGAAAACAAACAAATTACTTTACCTTATCATTTTTATCAAAATAGAACAGTTGAAATGGAAATATTAAACAATAAGTCATGGAAATATTAAAGAATCATATTAATAAAACAAATTTAAGACGATCTCTAAACTAGATAAGCACTGACGTGCGTGTAACTAGCACGTAGTGTTAGTGTTGGATATGTTTCTGTAAAACAATTCCTAAATATATTTTGGCTTAATTAATTTTTAATAGGATTTTCATCATTGATAGGATATAAATTGAATCAAGCAATCCCTAATTCAGTGTAACCAAAGATAACGATGCAAATATTCTAACTGCTTTACACAACATAAAACTACGATCCTTCATACTTATGTATGAAAGCGTTACTAATAATGATTGTAAACCTTATAATATGACAAAATAAATAGCAAAGGACGTGAACGTAACGAAAGATTAAAGAAAAAAAAATTAAGAATTATAATGAAATTTGGGTTGGAGAAATCCAACCAAAAAGTCAGATGAATAATAAACACTAATTACCTTGTATGTACGTTAAATTCGCAAATGGCTGCATGGATCTATTAATCTGGCCCATAATCTCTTAAAATAAGTATCTTTTGATCTCGTGTTCAAACCACACTGGTTCAATTGGTAAAAACAAACTGATTTAAGATTTTCTAGCAACTTCATTATTTATCATTCTCCTGCCCTTTTATCCCTCTCTAAGTGGGATATCCCACTTTATGTTTTAAATATGTTGTCACATGATTCAGCTAGGTATTTTACGACCGGCCGCCTGCCTGATATCATCTTACCTTAGTCGTCTTTTGCGACACTACGTCAAGAAATGAGGATGGTTTACTCTACTCAGCCGTATACCACAAGGCGGGTCAATTTACCTTAGTCGCCTTTTAATAACTAATAACTTACAAGCTGATTTACGATTCTGTAGGTAACTTGACAGATATATACCTAGAACTGTTTAATATTCAGCATATCGGTTTCCCCTGGTGCATTCCCTTTGAAATTGTTCGTATGTGATTTATCATTTACCGTATAATTTAATCGTTGTTCCCATCAATATAATCTCATGAACTTTGGGATTATCCTATGGAATTATTAAGTATATTTGCCAATAGAGTATTGGATTATTGTCGCGCCCCTAATTTAGTTAGGTGCTCCATTATACAGTTATTTACATAATAAACTTGATATGACAGATTATAAATAATTTATAGAATTAGGCGTTACTTTGCGGAGATCCATAATACAAAAGTAATAATAAAATTATTTTGCTATAATCCGCGAAGAAATCCGCTATAATCCGCGAAAATTTCTTCGCGGATTATAGCAAAATAATTTTATTATTACTTTTGTATGACAGATTATATTACGACAGTAGCGGAGTTTATATCGTCACTGCGGTTAAAACGTATTTATTTTTATATTCAAATGGGTATGTTTGTTTTATATCCAAATGTGTAGATATCTTTAATATTGAAATGAGTTAATCATATACATATATATTATATATATTATATATATTATATATATGTATATGTGTATGTATATGTGTTTGTGTCTTGTATATATATGTATATTTTCCGAATTTCGGAAACGGCTAAACGGGCACTCAAAGAATGCTAAAATGTAGAATAGAATGCAAATGATATTTTAGTTGTCAATTATAAAGTCGTCATCGATCAACAATAACAGGCGAACTAAAGAAGTGAAAACACTCTGGATCGAGCCCCACGTGCACGTTGTTTAATTTTTTTTTTAAGTTTCATCTTTTTTGTCTTTTAATAAATTACGGTCACCCTGGTACTGACTAATTAAAAGAGAACATCTAAAACTAGACCATCAGATATTTTCTTTATATTCAGGTAAAAAACATCAGGATTCCATTTTAATTATTCATTCCATTTTCCTGTTTCCGTTTCATCCGGTGGATATTCAATTTAACATATCATTATATCTTGTGCTTGTGATGTGATTCTATTTAGTACCAAAATGGTCAAACACTTGGTAGGTACACGGCATAATTTAGTAGGTAGAAAACTATATTTTGCTTTGAATAATACAAGGGTGATAATTGTGGAGCTGCTCAAGCATACACGAGATTTAACTATTCAATATTCAGTGGATCGGTCTAGCACCAGTGTATTCCCTTTGTAGTCGTACAACCTAGATTTACCATACAATTTAAGGTGAGACAGGTTTGTGCTTAGGTTTTGTTAATCTTCACAAAGTCCTGTTCCGCAAAAATAAGAGTCGATTCACCTGTATATTGGAAGATTAAGTAATAAGAATTTTCTCTTGTTCATCCTCGGCACAACTTGTTATAAAGATGTTGTCACATGATTTGGCTACGTATATTTGGACCGACCACCTGCCTGACATCAACTTACCTTAATCGTATTTTACGACATTTCGGTAAGAATCTATTCTACTCAACTGGATGCCACATGGTGTGTCAATTTTCCTTAGTCGCCTTTTACGACACCTCGATAAGAAATGAGTGTTGTCGATGCTACTCAGCCGGATACCACACGGCATAAATATTTTATCTTGTTTTATTAAAGTATAAAAGCAAGATCTACTTTATAAAATCAGTTACTTTAGTTGTCAGGTTTAAAAATAATCCTGTATCATTTGTGCGTGCTTAGGAGCCAATTATCTTGAACTTGTAAGAAAGAATCTCGCACCAATCGTTTACTTTAAGTACCGAGGGGTAAGGGATATCCGTACCAGTCCGTTTATCTAACCATTTACCCGACAGTAAGAAAGAAGCTCGTACAAATCTTTTTCGTTAAGTGCCGAGGTAAAAGGGGGAACTTTTGATCTAGTCTGATTGTCTGGTTATTGAATTGTAGGGAGGGAGGTATGACCAGCTTCTCTTTCAATGTACCTTTCTTCTGTGGAAAGAAAACTTCTTACAAACTATTTCCTTAAAAATTGCGAAGGATGGGGTAAACTTGGTACGGTCTATCAACCTGAAGATGTTTAGAGTACAACGGCTAGAAGCGTTTCGTAATGTGATAAAGTAAGAACTATTATCACAAATCTGCCTGTCATGACGTTTTTGGTTTTCTTCTTTGCCCCCACTGCTAAAGATACCTCTTCAAAGAATTATTATAGCATACGGTCTAAGTGACTTTGGTCTTTTTCGAAAATCGTGTTCAACAGAAAACTATATTCTACATCTTGTTTTTGTTTGAGTTTTTTAATTAGTACCCTGTTGTGCGTGTCACAATGATTTATGAAGATATCGCTATTTTAATTCTTGGATATTTCAAATATATTTTAAGCATTAATGGTTTAATAATAACATTATTAGTTCTTTAGTATATTATTAAAATTATACAAGCATTCTTCAGTTCATCTCGTTCGTTTCACTTGAATAGTGTTCCGGTATTATTTACATAAAAACATACTGCAACATAAAGGCAAAGTGGTGACCTATTTCAACATAAATTTACTTTCATGTTTATTTTCGTTCTCTAATTATTCATATTATAATTAAATAAATAATGAAGAAAATTGTAAAAAATGTTTTGTATCAAAATAATTGTATAAAAATAATATAACAAAAAATAAACACATTACACTAGTAGCTTACTCCACTGGTTATAATTTTCTATTTTTTTCCTTTGAATCGGTTGATTTGTAAAACCGAGTAACAAGCTATACTTGCTTCTTCCTTTGCTAAAACAAATATGGCATCTGTTCGAAGTTACCGGTGACTCTGAATCTTTGACTGATCTATTCATATCTATTCAATAAAGTTTAGATAGTTTAAACGATGTAACTGATCCTTCCCGTGGATAGCCCGGATAGGCGATAAAGTATTTTCTAGTTCAAAAATATAGTGGCTTACATAAGAGCAAGATAATAAATCCTTTATAGTTAATGGTAATGAAGTAGTCTATTAGCTATTCGGCTTCTTCGATGTTATCACGTACTACCGGTACGTATCGTAAAACGACCATTACAACGAAGTAAAGCAACTAGGGTGTCATAAACTAGGGAAAAGTTACGTATCCAGATTTACGGTATGCCAATTTAGTTCGTAAATCACTACTTCAAAGATTAAAACGGTTTGCGGTAGTTGTAATATGCGGTTCACTGTATGTGATGTGATGGTATCTAAAGAGCGGGTAGAAACATTAATTATGGTTAGTCTATAGAGTACGATAACCCGGCTCGAGTATGGTCGGCCACGCCTCTTTTTCTGGAATTAGTTCAATGATTTATGTATACTGTATACAGAATATTTGGAAAATAATCACACAATGTCTTTAAGATTATCAACTAAAATAGACTATGATATGTATAACTTAAAATAAATTTTCTTTCCGAATAAGAAAGATTTTCCTAATTTTTATGATACATAGTAGAATGTTGTTTTTTTTGTTTGGTGATAAAAGATATTTTTAAATATATATAACATAATAGTTAGCCATTATATTATTCTGAAGTAACTCTTGAAAATATTTTTCGTCAAAAAGATAACTGAAAGATGTAAATGTAATTATACTCGTACAAAAAAAGATATATAATTACATATACAAATTATCAAACATAACTAAAATTCATAGAATTAGGCGTTATTTTTCCATAATACAAAAGTAATAATAAAATTATTTTGCTACAATCCGCGATGAGCTAACTTCATCGCGGATTATAAATAAGCGGCAAAATAATATTATTATAACTTTTGTAACTAAAATTCCTTATTATATTTACGTAAAAATTCTACAATCAAAACACTTAAAAAATATATATATTTTAAGTTATAAAGTGGAATCTTGAATGTGACGTTATTGCAAAACGAATTTTCACATTTTGAAGGCAGCGAGATCAAGTGGTGCATTTCTACAGGCGGCAAGTATGGCGTCAGCTGCCAGTGAGGGCCGCAAGATATTACAGAGTCAAGAAAGCGGACGAACAATAAACCACCCTATGGCCTTAAGGAAACGACTGAAAACGCCACGAGTCCCGAGGCCTGCTCGGCGACTCCCCCAGGTATAAAGTTCTTGACACATATATTTCTGCAGTGACATGTAGCAATTGCCGCCAATATAAGCTAGAGTAAGTGCTGCTTCTCTGTCTTCACCATAATTACGATGTGCAGAACTTTCTTTAAAAATATAAGTAAGTAGCTGCCTGTTACTATCCCACTGCTGAGAATAGGTCTCTTCTCTATATTTTTTGAGAGAAGGATTAGAGCTAAAACCTACCACGCTGCTCCAATGCGGATTGGTAGGGTTCACATATCTCCAGAATTCTCTAGAGATATGCTGGTTTCCTCACGATGTTTTCCTTCACCGAAAAGCATGCGATAAATTGCAATTATCAACTAGACACATAAGTTTTAACAGAAAAACTCATTGGTGTCTGCCCGGGTTTGAACCCGTGACCTCTTCAAAAGAGTAGCACGGGGTTACCGCTGGCCTACCACAGCTTTTTAAAAATATAATTGTATTATATGTACACTCGACCAAAATTTTCAAGTTAAAACATCATGTCAAATCTTTATTTGAAAATATACATAGGAGGGTAGTAGTTTTAAGTTTAGATACAATGTATTGTATACCAATGCATTATAGCCGTGTGGTATCCGGCTGAATAGAATAGTACCACCCTCATTTCTTATCGAGGTGTCGTAAACGGCGACTAAGGTAAGTCGACCCGCCGTGTGGTATCCGGCTGAGTTGAATAGACCAACCACATTTCTTACCGAGGTGTCGTAAAAGGTGACTAATGTAAGTTGACCGACCGTGTGGTATCCGGTTTAGTAGAATAGACCACCCTCCTTCTTACCGTGGTGTCGTAAAATACGACTCTACTAAATACGATTCTACTCAGCCGGATACTACACGGCGTCAGATCTTTTAAAAACACTAGCCTTAGTCGACTTTTACGACACTTTGGTAAATGAGGGCAAATTATTAATTATTCATACAATAATAATTTACAGTGTATGATGATTTTTGTATGTCTAATCGAATTTATTTGTATACAGGCTTTGATAGTGGGAGTACGGAAATGTGGAACCCGTGCCCTATTAGAGATGCTATACCTACATCCTATGGTTCAGAAAGCGTCAGGCGAGGTTCATTTTTTTGATCGTGACGAAAACTACGCCTTAGGCTTAGAGTGGTATCGAAGCAAAATGCCGCTTTCATTTAAAGGGCAAATAACTATAGAGAAAAGTCCCAGTTACTTCGTTACCCCCGAGGTAAGTAGCAAACAATGCGACTTATGTACCTTATTAAGAAAAGGTTGTTTACTTTATAAATTGATTTACTAAACGTTCGAACCGAATTGCCTCGAATTCAGTCAAGTTGATCTTTTATTATTACTTGATGGTATCAGAACTTAGTACTTTCAAAACTTAATAAACTAATGTTATGATAAAATTATTATCCGAGTTTGTAACGCGTTGTAGAAATGCGCATTATAGCTATAGAAATAGACTATGGAATTCTGCAAAGAAACGACTACTTCTATAAATTAAATAAAAATTTATAAAATAATGCTAAAATCATATTTGAATAAAACCTATATACATGATTTTTTTTTAAATTTATTAAACGTTTTTAAAAATAGATAAATACAATAAACTTAAATATAGGATTAAAAAAACCACTAAGGTTTGTCACTAACGCTACAATCAATTCACCTGTTGTTTAAATTACTACAAATTATGTTATATATATCTAGATAAAAAATTAAACTTAATAATAAAGAAATAAACACGCTTATGCTCTTTACATTTATGCTCTAGGAACTAAGTAGGTATAAATTCTATATTACTTTTAAGTTTTCTATGATTGTAATTTACGATTACTAAAGAAGTGTCTTCTTTTAACGTTTCACATAAAGAATTTTTCATGATTCTAAGCTAATAAGGATAATGAAATATGTATTCGGTTTTATAATGAATAATTCATCGTTTCCTTGAAAATGGATCAGCAAATGTAATTCACTAAGAATATTTTAATAATAACACGGCAGCGTTTCAGTCTTAATTACCTTAATGAAATGCTAAATTCTAACTAAAACTACTTTATGAAATTATTTTTCTGTCTTTGTGAAAAAAATTCAAGTATCAAAAATATCCTTATAAGGTTAAATAATAATTATAAATTGTACGAAACTATATAGAATTACAATATGGATAACTAAGCTAATCGCTATCTTCAAATCCTTGAGAGATAGTTATTTATTATATTTTACACATTTCTGATTGCAATAAGAATACTTTATAAGTAATTTATAATTAATAAAAAAATCATTAATGAATCTGAGAATAGTTATTAATGAAATTATGTGTATTTATAAAAAAAAAATTGTTACAACACACTTCTAAATGTAACTAGGTCGTCCTAAGTCGAATGTTTAATAGTATAAAGCGATTTACAATTATGTAAAAAATGCATATACAAAGTATAAAATAATAACGTAAAATATTCGTTTTAGGTGCCAGAGCGAGTACACGCAATGAACTCTTCAGTGCGTCTTCTTCTCATAGTACGAGAGCCAGTGACTCGAGCTATATCGGACTACACTCAACTGCGTAGTCGGGCAACACCGTCTGCCCCTGCAGTGTCCCTGGTGGCGCATCCATTGCCTGACGCCGCGAAACCATTTGAACATTTGGCGCTAGCACCAGATGGTTCTATCAATGTTGCGTACAGGTAACCATTAATATATTCATGAGTTATGATATCACTACAAATAAAGTCATCATCCTCCTGTCGTTATCCCACTCTAAGTGGGGTTGGCGCAACATGTTATAAACATATTGTAACATGTTTGGCTGGGTATTTTAAGACCGGTCGCCTGCCCGACGTCAACTTACAGACACCACACGGCGGGTCAACTTACCTTAGTCGCCTTTTAGGACACTTCGGTAAGAATTGAGGTTGGTCTATGCTACTCAGTCAGATACCACACAATAGGTCAACTTACCATAGTCGCCTTTTACGACACCTCGGTAAGAAATGAGGGTGGTCTAGTCTACTCAACCAAACACTACACGGCGGGTCAACTTACCATAGTCGCCTTTTACGACGCCTCGGTAAGAAATGTGGGTGGTCTATTCTACTTA
Source organism: Morpho achilles (assembly GCA_947086495.1). Classification (NCBI taxonomy): domain Eukaryota; kingdom Metazoa; phylum Arthropoda; class Insecta; order Lepidoptera; family Nymphalidae; genus Morpho; species Morpho achilles. The sequence goes on along the minus strand of CAMTZB010000019.1, from coordinate 7,749,094 downwards.
TCCGGATACCACACGGCGCCAACTACAACTCAAGATTTATTAAACTGGTTTATTTGATTTTGTAAGTCTATTTTTATTTATATAAACATTCTGTAAATATTTAAGTAAGAATAATGTATAGTATTATTTATTCAGAAAATATTAAGTTCTTATTAGAAATTTTTTTAAATAGTGCATTAATGTATACTATAAAAGAAATGTTACTTATATATCTTATTATCCTACAGACCGATAGCGATATCTTTGTATCATGCCTATTTCCATCGATGGCTCGAAGTGTTTCCCCGAGAACAAATCCTAGTAGTTAATGGAGATCAATTAATAGAGGATCCGGTACCGCAGCTGCGGCGAATAGAAAAGTTTTTAGGACTTGAACACAAAATAGGTAAGCTCTTGTAGTCTACAAAGTCTTTCCAAGGATGAATTTAAATTTTTAAAAGATTAAAGACTCCTTTTTTATAATGTAAACTTTTAAAAGTAGAACTAAATTAAATTAAATCAAAAAAGAAGAAAAACTGCTTTTGCTAACTACATTGATGATAAATTCTTAATCTGTTTAAAATTATGAAAGGAAATTAAATATATACATTGGAACATTCTAGCAACTTTATATTCTTCTTTTTATCAGCTTTTTATATATATATTTTTTGTGATTGGTTAGCTTAGTAAAAAGAAAATTACCTCGCAACCCTACTTGACATCGTGCTTTAATGGGTTAATCCCCTTTTAGACTGACCTCAAACAATTTCGTCTTTCTTATTCCATTTTTGATGCTAGAGTTTTTAACAACAGGAAGGAAAAACTTCTATTTCAACGAAACTAAAGGATTCTACTGCTTGCGAAACGACACAACGGACAAGTGTTTGCGGGAAACAAAAGGCCGCAAGCATCCTCGTGTAGACCCCGCAGTCGTCACAAAGTTGCGAAAGTTCTTTGTACATCACAACCAGCGGTTTTATGATTTAATCGGAGAAGACCTTGGCTGGCCCGAGGATTAATAACACAATAAGTCAAGAAGTAATCCATAACTAAATACTATGAATGGTTTCTTGTGATGAAAAACATATCAAAGAAATAAAACATATCAAAATAATACATATCACTATTGGTTAAGATTTTTTAAACTATTTATGTATACATTTTAGCGTATTCTAGATTAAGAAATTAAAGAGATTTATTAATAGTTTATTTACATAAAAATGAGTGATTATTATAATTACCGTAGGCAAATTATTTAAATAAGTCGATGAAGAAAATTATCACGTTTTACAATATGTTGTTGATTTTATGAAATTATTTATTAAAAATTCAGTTATGCGTAGGGCAGTGTGTAAGGAAGGGAACAAAAATGTAAATTAAAATTGACAAAAAATCTTTTGATTTTATTTCAACCTGCTAATTCTTTTTGTATGAGATATTTTATACAGACTAAATAGAAATATACAGGCGTCTATTGTGTACTGATTTGATAAACCGACCCACTGAAACCCTGAGCAATATATTTTTTATATATAACTAAGTATTGTGTGCTATCTACCTTATACAACGTTGGTTAGATATACAGATATGAATTTTAATGTTTGTGATCCTTTTGTTTTTAGAATCGATTAATTTTAGTAATTTTAGGATATATAATGTAAACAATCCTTAAATATAGCTGTGAATGAGTGTTGTACATTATTCGCTATCTCTTTTAGATGTAAATTTTGGTCGTGCAATGTGTCTTAATGTAATTTGTTTTTAGTGAATATGATTTTTTCAAATCTTAGATGATTTCAGAATGTCCAAATTCGGTAATTTTTAAGTAGTATAATGTTGCTGAATTTTCTTCTTTAGAAATGAGCAGTAAGTAGTGATATAAAACAAAATCTGTGTGTCTCTATGTCTATACTATTTCCCTTTATCCTATTCTAAAAATTTTTGTGTGTGTGTTTCACGCTGTAGCATATTATAACTAACACGCTAATTTTACTAAACATTTTAAAAAATTTAACATTCGACGCGGGTTTTAGAAGTATTTCTATTTAAGTGTAACGTCCAAGACTGAAGAGTTAGTTGAATAAGTCTAAGTGATACCTATTTAGCATAAAATGTCCATAGGTAAGACGCGAGATGGCAAAAAAAGAGTCAAAACCTAATCAAACTAATCGATATATTAGAGCCAAAGTGCACATGTAGTTTTATTTGTAATAACTGAAGCAATTTAAACATATAACTTTGAATATATTATATAGTAGTATATAAATAAAATTGTATTAGAACAGCCAATCCGCAATACATATATAATGCAATCGAAATAGGAGCGTGAGTGTGAATTTAAATAGGAGTGTTTGAGTTTTTGTACTGTTTTTTATTAGAAAAGTATCTAAGAGTTAACATGTTTAGCTTAAATATAGCCTTTATATATACGTTTGGAATACAAGTTCAATTTTGTGTTTTCTGAATTATTTGCTAGCGGCGCTTTTTCCAGACAATATTTGAACTAAAATAATAAAAAAAACCTTTTTAACATAAGCATTTACTGAAAAAAAAAAAGAGAGTTAAGTTCTTTAGTTCAACTTCTTTGAACCCAAATAAGTCGGTGATATTTATTTTATTGAGGAGTTGCTATGACTAAAAGCCGTGTCCGTCAAATCTATATCAAATCAAATACTGATACTCAGATGGAAGTACTATTCAAAACCAATTTAATCCTCGTAGTACAATTTTATTAGATTGTCATCGAAGTTACAAGAACATTCTATATTTAAAATGAATCGGATGTTTTTACGTGAACAATTTAAAATTAAAGCGAATGTTAATTAACCGAACCGCATCCGTTTACAAGATTTAAAAGATTCATTCATATGTCATTTCAATATATCTTTATACGTAAAATATAATAAACAGGAACAGTGTAAGAACGTAAAAATTTAATACGGCGATGCAAAATAAAATCGCCGCCATTTTTGTGTCATTTAATTCAATGTTCTCTAATCGGGTTGCAACATGGATCTTTTACATTAATTATTCTATAATTTTTTCCCTAGTACACTCGGATGACGTTAGACTTTAAAACAAATCAAAATAATTTTATTCAAATATGCTTTTTCAAGCACTTCCTTGACGATTCAATCAAGGATCAATATTATTAATAAAGCTACAACTGGTTCGGAGTGCGCTTACTGAAAAGAAGCAGTAAATATTTAAAAACATTATTAATTTACATTATTAAACCGCAGCCTTGTATGAAACTGAAATGATTTTCAAATCCAACCATTTTTATCATTCATATAATCTTCAATTCTGTAATATGCTTTTTATATATTTAGCATACTTGTTACACTTAATTTAAACTTTCCTCTAGGCAAGTCAAGCAAAAAAAAGGCAAAAGTAGCAATATGGATTGCGGAATTTTATTGTAGAAGTCAATACCTAGACTAACGAATGATTTGCCTAAATTTATTGAATACATTTACAATTCATTTTGAAGGTAATTAACCTTCAATGCCGTGTTATTACGTATTTAAACAAAAACCCGCATGTCTTCTTTGGCTCTAAGTCGTGCGCAGATAGCAATTTGAAACGCTTTAGCGGATAAAATTTTTAGTAGGAGGTTCAATTTTGCTTCCTAATCCAATTTTCACGATCAACGAATATTTATATGTTTTGTAATTCCGAATTTTTCGAAGTAACTTTAAGAGCACGCATAATATACGATACAAAATGTGATTACATGGTAGTTAAACCTGAAGATATCATAATAGTAACCTCAAGCAAAGACGATAAGGTTTGGATGCATATTGCTGAAGTTGATAACTACCATTTTTATAGCGTTTTGATTGAAATTATGAACATGATGTTTTTTTACGTTATAAATTTACATGACTTTTTGGAAACAGAAAGACATCTTGACAGACACTTTGAATTTTTTTTTCTCGCGTCCAAATCGGACGCCTCCGGACAAAACCGGAAAGTAAAGTTTCGGATAATTGGAAAGTTCATTCTTATAGAGTCATTATATATAGAGTCATTCAACCTTCATAATATGGCATATATTCAAATGAAGTTTTTAGACATATTTGTAAAATAAGTTTTTAGCTAAGAGTACATGATATCTTTAGCTTATCAACTTCAGCAAAATCACTCAAAACAAGAATATCAAGCATATCAAATTTTTAATATTTACAATTAAGTTAAAAAATATAGTTAGATCTCTAGTTTATTTAGTTATATCTTTGAAACTAAGTCTTTATGGTTTAGATCTAATTAGTTATAGATAATTTAATCACTGTTAAATGTTGTGCACGTTCATAAGTAGTTTTATCTAATTAGGGCAATAATTTTTATAGTTCAATTATTTAGGTACTTAAAAAAATATATATTTTCGCTGAATTTGTTAAGTTTTAATTTATTACGGAGGTTTTGATATATTTATTGTTAGATTCCCACTGTAGGTGCGATGCAGCATCATCGATTTGTAGTATTGTATATTTTTTTATAAATCAATTCATGTTGTTTGGATAACTACATATTTAATGAATGAAAACATTGTAACGATACAAAACGCAAATTTAAAAGCTACTTTTATTTGAAATTCGATTTCATCCATAATTACAATGAAAGCTGAAAGTTAATATAAAAATCTGCTATAAATAATCGAGTAACTATGACTCATACTACAAGTATTAACTTCAAGGCATAATTCAACATAAAATTCATCGTTTCATATTATAAATACATATTTTCCCCCCTCTCCCTCCCTCCCTGTACAAATAAGAAAGGCTAAATCACTTGCAATTTTCAAAACTAAATTAAAAGATCATCTCCTAAAATTATAATTTGCCCTCTGCTTTTGTTGTTTTTCCTCTTTATATATTTATTAATTTTATTGTTTATTATATGACAAGCTGTTGTATACTATTGTTTATATAATATTATATTATGTGTTATTCTATTGTACTGTATTATATTATATTACATTGCTACTAAAATAGTAATTAAAAGTACACACTGCCTATATAAACTATTAGATGATTCCATTATGAGCAGGTTGCCTGGAAGAGATCGCTGCTTTAGCGATAAGGCCGCCAGTTGTGCAACTGACAATATATAGGTTTTTTTTAAAAAAATTATGTCTCTTTAGTACATAATGTATTATTATTAACTTTTTTTTGTTGTTGTACAATAAAGAATATTTGATTGATTGATTGATTGATTGATTTTTTTCGAGTTTTAACGTGAAGAAGTAGAATAAATATTATATTAAAAAATAAAAGGTTTATTCTTTCAAATTACTACTAGAAATTGTTGCCTTTTGAAGTTTATTGTGGTTTCTTTATTAAGATTTTGTGTATTTAATCTATAAATTAAAAATAAATTGAATAAAGAAAATGCGACAATCCTGCAGTGGTGTAACATGCAATCCCTATTAGATAAAAAATAAATATTTATATTATTGTAATTTGTTTTTTCGTTGTCTATGCACTAAAAAATTTTTAAAAGTATTACTTAAATCTTAATGTTATATTTCCTATGTAAATATCTTCATAAATTTCTTTCTATAAGTTAATTGTACTTGTCTTCAATAAAATATAAAAATAAATGGTTTTTTATTTTGAACCCGAAAAATGCAAAAGAATACAAAATAAAAAAATTAAATTAATTAGAGTAGTAATTACGTTCCTTGGTTTTAATTCGCACGGTCACTATACTAAAAGCCCTGAAGGCTTTATTTAAATAGCGAGATGCAAGAACAACCATAGAAAAAAAACCATAGATCATAGAAGGGTGTGAAATTTATATTAAAACTATGCTATTCCCGTGGCTTCGCTCGCGTGGAAATCAATGTATAACAACGTTTTTTCCGCCTAAATTCTGACTCCACGGAAGTTCTAGGACAAAAAGTACCCTATTTATTGGCTCCGCGACCTTCTTTATATTCCATTGAAAGTCCGAAATCGGTTAAGCCGTTCCAGAGAAAGCATTATGAACATAAACCTTCCAGAACAATTGCACTATCTTTAAGTTAAGATAGTACGAAAGTTCGTTCAGTATTTTTGGACAAATTCGATCGTATACAGACAGGAAGGTGGCTGGTGGTAAAATATAAAGCCAAATCATATGACAACATGTTTATTACATGTTAAGCAGGTTAAGTACGGGTAGCTGAGGCTAGTAATTTTGTATATAGACTAGGTAAATTCCTTCAGTTCTCAAATTGTGTAATATTTTAAATATAAGTGTAGCGAAAGACATCGCCGTGTGGTATCCGGCTGAATAGTACCACCTTCATTTCTTACCGAGGTGTCGTAAAAGGCGACTAAGGTAAGTTGACCCACCGTTTGGTATCCGGTTAAGTAGAATAGACCACCCTCTTTCTTACCGAGGTCTCATAAAATACGACTAAGGTAAGTTGGTGTCCGGCGGCCGATTGTAAAATACGTAGTCAAATCATGTGATAACATGTTTATAACATGTTGTACCGTCCTCACTTAGAGTGGGATAAGGGCAGGAAGATGATGAAATATAGCGACAGACAATTCTTGACCTTTTCAAAGAAAAGTTACATTTACAAAAAAAAGTTGACTGCAAACCGAATTGAAATTCATAAAGCGTAGTTATAAAAAAAATAGTCTAAGCTATATTGTATTCCGCAAATCATTTACTGGACAACAGTGTAAAATTCAGTGGAAAGGCGTTGATTATGCAGCGCCTCGGTGTCCGCATACAATATTCATCATTTCCACCTCTAATGAGACAATGTATTCAGGTTTACCTTCCAAAGGACAAAGTTTCATTTGACTGCAAAATTTAGGTTTGTATATCGCGGTTGAGTGATAAACATTTTTATTTACCTAACCTTTCCATAACATTTTTTCGTGTCAATATTTTCAGGACTTTGATTGAAGTAAATAAACCATAAAATGGTTCATTAAGTTCTCGCGAGAACTTTAATTCTATTATTTTATTTCTATAATAGAATTTTTTTTTTTCTAATTACAGCGTGGCGTTAAGTATAGTATAGATAAATAGTATAAATTTTTATTACGTATTTCTGTATCCATGCTAGAATATCTATATATTTATCTTCTATCAGTGAAAACTTTTAATTGGCCTTATTTTGTAATCTATTTTAGTATCTATTCAAATATAATAGATGTAAGTTTTCCTTATAAAATAAAATAAAATATATTTTTTTAAATGAATATTATAATATGTTCTTTATAGCTTCCTTTTTTCACGTATATTTTTAATTTAAAATTTGATTGGTTATTAATAAAGTACTAGAATAATTACAACCTGAAAATCAATTAGTGTTTTAAATAAAGATCTGAAAAATAATTACTCTTTTTCAAAGAGTGCAAGTAAGTTGCAAATTATTTCTCTTTTAGAGAAGTAAAAACGAAGACGCAATGGTAGTTTCTCAATTTTCTAAGATAATTCTAATAGACATATATTGTTAAAACTCGATTATAATTACAGTTTTGAGCTATACATTTTTTTGCACACGACATTCGTACAAAAGTATTCATATATAAAACATTCACAGCTTTCTTGTCATTAGACAATACAAACATGTTTTCTTTAGAGATTACTCTTGAAAGAGCGACATATAGTTGGCCATATGAAAAACAAACGCATCCGATCACTGCTAAATTCGAAGTGCTATATGGTGAAGCGCGGCCTCCGACGCGCTATGTATAGGCACGCGGCGCGCTGCCGCAATCGCTATGCCCTGCATTTTAAATCTGTAATATCTTCGAAAATATTCATTTAAATTACACGCTGTAAACGGGCATATTGATCTATATTAAATCAACAATTTATTTAATTTAATTTAATAAGTATTAATACTGTATTATTTTGAAAGAAAATGACAAAAAAATGTTGTTGTGGGTTATCCATAGGAGATAAACATATACCATGACTGAGTTTTCTGTAGAAGTTATAGTACTAGTTAACGGTTGTATTACGCGTTTGAGCCGTAGCGGTAGCTTGTCGTTGTACGTGACTATTATGCAGTGCCTCTAATGAAACAATGTATTCAAGTTTCCCTCCAGAGGTAAATGAAGTTTCATTTGTCTATGAGCTTTGTGTTATCTGATTACCGGATATTTCTATTTGAATTTCTGTAGTTGGCGCTTAAAATAACAAGTTTTGGAAATTCGTTTAGCTTTCTGTACAAATTTAGGCTTCTCAAGATTGTTGAAAAGCGAAATTGCTTTACAATGTGGTTTAAGTATGCATGTCGTTGAATCTATGGTTAGTTTGTAGTTACTACGTGGGTGGTATTTCCTTGCAAAAAAACCCCCGAAGAATTAAGATAAAAAAAAACTAATCTCGCGTGGTCACATCCCAACTACCACTTTAAGTGAGCAAAGAAAGATGTTTTACAGAGGTTTCAATTCATATTTCGAGTCTTTTAAAGTAGATAAGGCGTATTCAAAAGACCATAATTGGCAAAATAAAAAGCCGTATTTAGTCTGAGAAAAAATCACACAAGAAAAAATATTTCAAATCAATGAGGTTATGCTCCGGAGATTGTAATATAGTTTTCCGGTAGGTTAATTGAAATAGAAGTTACCCTTTAGAATAAAATAAGGCACAATCGTTATTAGTAAAAGTTTTTAAGCCCTATTTTTAGAAGGACCGCTGCTTAGCATTGCATAGGGCAATTATTGTTAGATAGTGCAATATTTGAACAACCAAAGAACTACGATTTTTTAGTATGTTGTCTGAGCTGAGTAGTTTATATTGTTCTTCGTTTAGAACGTGCTTAGAGCACATACGTATGATGCCATTAACGTGTTCCTTAAGATTATTTCTAAAATGTTGCGATTTTTTCTGGGAGTGAAACAAACATAACTATTGAGGCAATTAAACTTACGACAATAAATTTGTTTTACGCATATTACTTTAGAAAATTCCAGCTCGCGAGCAATTAAAGGTAATAGAATTGGTTTCATACATTATTTTATCAACCAACACTATATCTAGTATTATTAATATTTCGTTGCCTATCAGTATTAATTTACAGACTGCTCCTTTTACATATAAGAAAATGTACATATAAGAAACTTATGACATTGAAATATACTTCAGTAAATTATATTGATTGATAAGAAAATCTGAACCAATAAATTACTCTGCGTCTGGTCTGTTGCTCGATTCAATATTGCAAAAGCTTCGGTTTAAATTGAATTTCTGATGCTGGAATCTTTCAAACGGAAAATCGTATTATGTTTTATCGAATGCATTATCATACCGAAACAAATATTATATAATACAAAGCCAGGTGGCTTGTAACTGGTTTGCAGTATGATACAAATGAACTAAATAAGGAACAAGAAAAGGACATTGGCTTCGAATGTACCATTATCCCGATAAAGCGTGACCTGAATTTGAGGATTTGTCTGACAATAGTATTGCAATAAATAACAAAGATGTATGGGGGAGTGTACTATGTTTATATACAATTCAATGTTATAAAAGTAATAATTATATTTTATCAGCAATTGACAAAATTTTATCCTGATAGAATAAAAACATTGATGAATAGTTTCTTCCCCATATAACTAACTTAAAGAGATAACTTAGCTATTTTTTTAATGTTTCTTATTGTTTTAATTAATTCAATAAGTTTAATTACGATTATTTACACCATATATTCACATACTAACTTATTACAATTACTTTTACTGTTTTGATATTTATTTATTTTGAAACGGCGGTAGCGGAATGGTTCGGGTAACGGACTTGCTAGTAAATTTTGCAATTTTATTAAACAGTATAGTAAAACTATATTGTTTATTTAAATTTAAGTTTATTCAGATACATAATAAAAATTCTTTAAATTTTCCTTAGGGATATATTAAGTAATAGTAAGCAGTATTAAGCCTGTGGGTGTATCAAACTATAAAATTTAGTGAAGCATCAATTCTTAAAGAGCCAGTTGAGACGTTATCAACATTCAATCGATGAAATTCTGCCCTTAAGAGCAAACTTGGAACACATCAAAGACTTAAAGTAGTTATAGGCAGGAGGGATGATAAATTTTGCCGGCTTATCTGATAGAATTATAAAAAAAACTATAATTTTATATGTATTTTCTTTTTAAGGACTGGAATTTTTTATAGATATACCGAGCTATGATAGCCCAGCGGTAACACCGTACGACTCTTTCACGACCGAGGAGTTCACGGGATTGAACTCGGGCAGACACCAATAAATTTTCTGTTAAAACAGAAGTTCATGGAAAAAATATATATTTAACGTAGAAATTAGTGTACGCTAATATGTGAATAGTAATAATTATGAACTGAAGAATGCGATTTGATTTGATGAATTATTAAAAATAAATAATTTTATTCCTAAATGCAATTTTCAAATATGAATCTATAATAAGCAGAGAAATATTATTCCAACATCGTGCGGCAACATTTTTACTACTAAAAATTATTAATACTTGAAATTTGAGCTTCGCTCTTAAAAACATTTCTATTAGTTACGAATTATTAACTATACACAACTTGACCTCAATAGACTATAGTTGGCGAAGTTTCAACAAGAGACTGTTCCGCATGTGCGCGAAGTTAAATTCAAAATAGTGGTTTGTTTGTATCGAGTCCTGACAAACTTTATACCACCTAAAACTTAGGAAGTAGCTGCATTGGTAGTTAGAGAACTTATATATTATTTATTCGTATAGACAGTATACAACGATTTTATCCCGAAGATGTATGTGTTCTTATCGTTATACATATCATCATCCTCCTGCCCTTATCCCACTCTAAGTGGGGTCGGCACAACATGTTATAAACATGCTGTCACATGATTTGGCTTCGTTTTTACGACCGGCCGCTGCGTGAGGTCAACTTATCTAAGTCATATCTTACGACACCTCGGTACGAAAGAGGGTGATTAGAGGTGAAAGAGGAGACTATTCTACTAAACCGGATACCACACGGTGGGTCAACTTACCTTAGTCGCCTTTTACGACACCTCGGTAAGAAATGAGGTTTGTTCTATTCTACTCAGCCGGATACCACACGGCGGGTTGACTTACCTTAGTCGCCTTTTACGACACCTCGGTAAGAAATGAGGGTGGTACTATTCTAATCAGCCGAATACCACACGGCGGCTTATCGTTATACATATATAAATAAAAATACTTTGCGTAATTAAGGTTCTGCATAGGTGTCTCTAATATATTCACGATTTGATCCTGTAAGTGACAGGCTCGGGGTGATCTTTGTTCTTTGTTTACCGATTGTTTGGCTAACTTACACATCGGCTTGTATCTAAAATCTATTAAAATCTTAAAATAAAATACTATATTAATAAGCTAACCTTGTATATATATTTTTCTAAATTTTGGAAACGGTTCTAAAGTTCATCATGAAATACAGCATGTTTTCGAGGGGTAAATGTAGCTAGGTTTTATTTAAAAAAATGTTGTTTTACCCCTTTTTTCGGGCATAGAAAAATAACTGCTATAATTTTTTGAGAAAGCAAAGGATAATTACACTGGCAACTGTAAAGTCATAATAGCTCATTTGGGTAACGGGCGTTCCAAAATCTGTGCACTAGGATCGATTCTAGAGAAATTTTTATTTTTTTATTGCATATTTTTTTTATATCTAAAAAATTATCGAGCAACGTTCGGTGCCCTGTGTATTTATGTAATAAAAAATATTATGATTTATTATATCGACGCTTATAGTTCTGATGTAAATGCTATTCGATTGAAATAAAAACTTCCTTCCTGAATCATGCCAGTTCATAGTTTGTCTTGCAACCAATAAATACAAGCTGATGTGGTCATTACGAAAACTACGAGATTTTTTGTTCTGTATTTACGTTGGTTGCGTAAACCTTCTGTGTCCGTTTCCTATATATAGCTTTGACGCAGGTGTATTCAACTCTATAAGGTTCAATGTTTTAATCATTCAATTTTTTTTCGCAAATTTTATAAAGAAAATGTATGCCGCGACATCACGCAATCGTTCGATCATCATCAAACAATTTTGGGTAACAGGTGCCAAGGGTGCGGTAAGTTTAGCATTTATGTAAACGATCGTACCATAAAATTACTTACCTCTAAATTCGTCCTTTTTAGACTTGTTGAGGGAATCATATTATGAATAAAAGTATGCACATATTTTTGATATCATGTATTTTTACAGTAAAGCTCTTTACAATAGTGAACACTTATTCTCCCTTATCCCACTCTAAGTGAGGTCGGCACAACATGTTTTAACTAGTAATTTTACAACTGGCCGCCACTCGACACCTAAGTTAGAAATAAGGGTGGTCTGTTCTACTCAGCCGGATACTACATGGTAGGTCGCTTACCTGCTACCTGCTTTCTACCGTAGTCGCTTTTTACGACAGCTCGATAAGAAATGAGGGTGGTCTATTCTATTCAGCCGGATACCACACGGCGGGTCAACTTACGTTAGTCGTCTTTTACGACACCTCAGTAAGAAATGAGGATGGTCTATTCTACTCAACCGGACACTAAACGGCGAGTCAACTTACCTTAGTCGCCTTTTACGAATCCTCGGTAAGAAATGGAGGTGATCTATTCTACTTAGCTGGATACCACATGGCGGCTTTAAAAAAGTGAAAATTTTAATTTATTAAGTATCAAAGCTATAACATATAATTTTGTACGCGTCATGTACTAAAAATCACACAGTTTTTGAATTTCACATACTGTTTCACATAAAAAAAGATTACATAATTCTCTAATGTGTTTATGAGAAAAAGGTCTTCCAGAATGCATTCATGACGCTTTTATTTTTAAATAATTGTTTAGATAATACAAGATCATATCTAATCTGAGATACTAAATTTTGTTAAATTTACATCTAAAGTGGTGTAGATACCGTTGTTAAGGCGAAGAGTCAATCTTGTTTATTCCAAACAACGTTATTAAGCCTCGGGGAGAGCACGAAATCTGACAAATACCGTGCGGTTGTGCTACCATTTATACTAACTTACTTATGCCTAATATCACGTATACATTATCCCAGTCATAACAAAATAGCGACTAAGGAACTCTTATGCAACATTAGGATTAGAGAAATACATATGTTTTTCTTTAATCTTAATGTTGCATTACCTAAGAGAAAAACATATACCTAAGAGTAAAGTAGCGGCCTGTTACTATCCCACTGCTGGGAATAGGCCTTTTCTCTTCGTTTTTGGAGAGAAGGTTTAGAGCTAACTACCACGCTGCTCCAATGCGAATTGGTAGGTTTCACATATCCCCAGAATTCTCTACAGATATGCAGATTTCCTCACGAAAAGTGTGTGATAAGATAAGTAAGTAATTATAAGTTAGACACATGAGTTTTAGCAAAAAAACTCAAAGGTGTCACTCCGGAGTTTGAACCCGTGAACTCCTCGAAAGAGTCGCACGGTGTTAGCGCTGGGCTATCAGCTGTTTACGTCGCATACTTTATAACAATTATTAAAGATTAAATAAAATAACAAACTTACACGCCGTAAAATAAACGAGTATTTGTAAATATTCTCAAATAGATTTTTATAAATCTAATGAAATAAAAAAACCAACTAAAGAAAGTGTAGTTAATTAAATATTTAATATAGCAGTTCCATTGGTAAGTGACCTATTACAGAGACATTTATTTTCACATTTTTAAAAAAATTTAACGTATACTTAGTAACATTTAAAGTTGTTAAGATGCTCTACTATTTTTTTAAGAAACAAAAAAGATGGTAGAAAATTTAATATAGAAAGTAGGAGTGCAACATAAAATAAACAGTATGTAAAGAAGTAATTTATTGTCGACTTAAGTGGCGCTAGATCAACTAAAGGGCAAAAAGTGACATTTAAACGAACCTAACCAAGTATTTGCAGTAACAAATCATGTCTTATATAATACAGTAAAACGTAGCAATGCGCGAAGTGAAGTGCAAAATTTGTTGCAGAATTATTTTTATTACATATTAAGTATTAAGGATAAGGATAACAAAAGATCCCATTTCACATAATTTTGTCTCAAAGGGATTAATCAGGGATCTCGATGAAATACCAGGGATAGCTAACCAATGGCACGCAATATAATATTTTGGGCACGTCGCCGATCACGAAATTTACCGATTATACAGATTAAATACGCGTGTAATTCAAACAATGCAAATGTCCCTTTTGGTATTAATGAACGGATTTTAAGTAGATTGGTACTATTTATTACTTTTATTATTTTCCCAATATCACAAAGTCAGTTTTTAATGGCAAGCTTATGAAGCATTAAACATGTTGAGAAAAAATTACTAAGGTGAATAAAGGTTCGCCTACACTATTAATTTTTCCGACATTTATAACATTTAATGTCATATTTCAATAATATATCCTTCCTAATAAATCTTTTTTCCATAGATGAAAACCGGATTAATATTATTTTTACTATTTTTAAGTTTATCGTGAATAGCCACTAGGCAATTAAGGTAAGTAGATCCACCGGGTGGTATCCGGTTGAGTTACCGAGGTGTCGTAAAATACGACTAAGGTAAGTTGACGTCAGGCAAGGGGCCGGTCGTAAAATACGAAGCCAAATCATTTAACAACATGTTGTACCGACACCACTTAGACTGGAATATGGGCAGGAGGTGGATAAAATCAGTCAATAACCAGACAATAGCGATAAGACAAGATAGGTGAGAAGAAATAACAAATAAGGTGCAGTTAGAATGAATTGATTTAGTGAGTAAAACGGAATCAAAAGCTCTTTCCAGGAAATTACTCGTTATTTAAAGGTACGACTGGTCACAGGAAAATTAAACTGAAAAGGAAATGTTAGGGTCTTCAAAAGAGATTTAGACTTCTTAGAAGCATCTACACAAATTTAGTCTGCGAAAACTGGTACTTATTGACCCAAGACTTTTTCTTAAAGTAAGTATTAATGGAATGATAATTTGTTTCTATGTGTTTTGCTTATTATGGACATTATTATTTTCTTAGTAACATAATTATTGATTGATAAAAATTGATGTTTGAATAAGAGAACCGACACATTGTGTCCCGGAAGCGTGCGATGAGCTATACGTAGCAATGGGATAGTAATGGAAATTTACAATGTTATACGCCGATACTAAAATATATGTAGCAAGTAATATATCTATCGTAATAAAGTTTCCAGTTAATGATTGAGTATTTACAAACGTTAATGTAAATCAACTTTCGCAAGCTCTCAAACGAAGCTGTTAATAATTTTCACATTTGACATTCAGCTTCACATTTTTCTTGTTGCAAAAATATTTTACGTTGTATTTTCTATTGAAGTTTGAAAATAATAACTCAATATCGTTTTACTTTTAAATAATTTATAGGCGTTACTTTGAGGTCATAAATTATTATATTATTTTGCTATAATCCATTATTATATTATGATTAATATATAATTATTAACGCAATATATAAAAACGGATTAAAGCAATATAATATGATCATTATTTTTGTATTGTTTTTATGTATAAAAAGTTCCAATAGCCAAAAAGTAAGAGCAAGCAGTAAAAGTAAACAGGATTCATAGATTGAAACCCCGATAAGCACCTGTGTCTAGTATTGATATTTACAATTAATCGAGCAATTTGAGATAATATACATAATATATGGGACGACGACGTATGAGAGCTAAGTAACTGGTCTAAGCTCCAATGTTTTTTTAACAGTGGAATAGTAACAGGCCGTTACTTAAATCTTACTAAAGTAATAATAAAATTATTTTGCTGTCAATAGCGATAAAAGAGTAAAATAGAAAATATATATAATGCTAAATGTAAAGTGGACAATCCGTTTCATACCTGTAACATGCAGGATTTGTAAAAACATATGCACAAACCTCCACCACCACGTCCACAATACACAAGCACTACAAATATTCACTATCATAAACTCAATCGTTTCGCCCTGCAACCGAAGGATCATCAGGAGATGATAGCCTTATATATTTTTTCGATTTTACATTATCGCGAATTATAGCAAAGTAATTTTATTATTACTTTTGTATTACGGATCTCCGCAAAGTAACACCTAATCCTATAAATTATTGAATCTTACTAACTTTTTGTGTTTTTCTCATTTCACTTAATTTGAAGCATCAAGTGGATGCCATGTTTAAGGAACATATTTGCTGGCACAATACTTTGGCAACAAGTGAAAGTTTCGGAATTTTAATTTAAGATTTCACAAGTTTCGAGAAGACGTCGTAGTTGGCTCACGTCCGAGTCACGTCTTCTCAGCAGTGAAAAGAAATGCAAAGCTAAACTACTCAGCACGATAACAGCTCAAGCTGCTTCGTTATAAAGAGTAGGTATACCATCCTATATATATCAAGTTATTCACATTATATTATAACATCGAAAGAAAGCGGTAGAAAAAATTACAACGTATTAACAATCAACATTCACTTTAATCGCAAGCAACAAAATCAACCCGTCATCTATTACGCATTCCATCACCATAGAGTTACTAAACTAGAGGAGGGGAGCCAACCAGAAATGTGTCTCATCATCATCATCATTAACAGCCCACTTTAGTCCACTGCTTGACAAAGGCCTCTCCAATTATTCGCCTCTGAGCCTGATCCTGGGCATTTTGCTTCCAACCACTGCCCGCTGTCCTACGTATATCATCACTCAATCGAGTCTCAGGGTGTCCTACATTACGTTTCCCGATTCACGGTCTCCACTCCAGAACACGTCGACCCCAACGGTCATCAGTTCTACGACAGATATGGCCGGCCCATTGCCACTTCAGCTTGCTTATGCACTGAGCTATGTTGGTGACCCTAGTTCTCTGACGGATTACTTCGTTGCGAATACGATCCATCAGAGAAACCCTGAGCATAGCTCTTTACATAGCCCGCTGAGTGACTTTAAGCTTGTGGACCGCCCTAACTGTTAGTGTCCACGTGTCGGCACCATAAGTCATAACAGGTAGGACACACTGGTTGTAATGTTTCTATCAACAATAAATAGACAGCAAACGAGATTATTATTACATAAAAAAGAGAGATACATCTCTCTTTTTTATGTGTGATTAGACAAAGATAAGTGTATTTCCTCTTCCCTCTCTTATATTTGTTGCTACACTCTCACTCTGAGTGCCGTCGACTTACAGAAATGGGTAACGAAGAAAGAAGGACGAATATGATACACATATTATAAATGATATACATATTATAAAACAAAGTACCCAAAAGCTGTCTGTCGATTTACTCAAAATCTACTGAAAGGATTTTTGTACGGTTCTTAATAAAATATAGTGCAATTTTTGAGGAAGGCTTAGGTTATTAGTTCAAAACTGTTTTATGTGAACTTACTGAAATACGTGCCTTACTAATTTTCACACGGGCGAAACCGCGAGCGCAGCTAGTCCTACTAATCATATCATATCATACTAACATTATAAATGCGAAAGTTTGTGAGTATGGATATATGTTTGTTACTCTTTCACGTTAATCCGCTAAACCAATATCATAACCGATCGATGAAATTTCCTACAATTATTCCTTAAACACCGGAATAACATATAGACCATAGAAATCCTGTTAATTCTAGAGCAATATGATGGCATTGAAAAGCGCCATCTATAATCGACCTATCACACGTCAATAGTCCTGGCGAACGAAGTCGCGGGTAAAAGCTAGTATTATAAATGCGAAAGTTTGTGAGTATGGACGAATGTTTGTTAAGAAGAGAAGAAAAATAGGATGTAATTGAAAAGCACCATTTATTATCAACCGATGTAGATATTTGCAGGGTTGGAGAACAACAAAAAACTACTGGTGTATTCCAAGACTAATGTCCACGCGAACGAAGTTGCAGGTAAAAGCTAGTATTATATAAAATAGGATAGTATGCTCAATAATGAGATTGTATTGGCATATATCTCATTTAAAAAAAAAAATTAAATATTTTTTAAATCTAAAGTCTTGGGGGTAAGGAAATGCAATCACTTCTTGGTTATGTTGTGACTACTGGGTCATCTCTAGTGTTTGTAAATAGATAAAACACATTATGATTGAAAAGTAACGTGAACTTTCGTAAGTCACGATTTAGAGTACATCTGAGTCACGTAGCTGCTCGACAGTGAAGGAGAGTGCTCAGCGAAACTGCTCAGTGCGATAACGACGTTAGTCGTGCTAACTGCTCAGTTCTTGAGAACGTCCTCTTGTTTCAAACTTACAGCATTTGGTCTTTAGCGTTAAATTCAATTTATAGTTTCCAGTGTTCTTTTGTAGTGATGAGCTGTACATAGTTTTGTTAATGTTGTTATTCTAACAATCTCTAATTGAAATCTTAATACAAAAATGACTGGTCCGTTGGTGCAGAGAACAGTGACCCTGTCTTCAGCTCTGTGGCTCTTGGGTTCGATTCCCGTTCTGTTTCATTGTCTATAAAAAAAAAAATTCTTCGATCCTGCGTGTGTATTTGTATTTAAGTATTTTATTACAACATGTTTCTAATACAACCTCCTTCATAGAGTTGGTCATTAATATGAAAAAGCATTGTGGCTGCCATTATGTGTCATTGAGTTGTTGCGAAGAAGTAAATGGGTTGACTTTGGGAAAACCGTTTTTATTTATTGAATAAGTACAAATGAGAAATATCGTCGTTTATTATAATTTATTTAAATATATATATATATATATATATATATATATATATATATATATATATATATATATATATATATATATATATATATATATATATATATATATATATATATATATATATATATATATATATATATATATATATATGTAGAAACTAAAATATTCTATTATATTAAACTGAATAAATGAGAGACTTTAATCTGATGTTCACTCTTACTTTATTGATCACAGACTACTCATACAATACAGATAAAATACAGACAAGTAAATACAGATAAAGATACAGTTTAAACAAAAATTTATACAGATAATACTACACGGCCATCCTGTTCATTCATCTGTCCCAGATGAATAGCCTTCAGGCCCAATCCATGGTTTTATTAGATCTGCGGGGCTAGTTGTATTTATTGGGCCTTCATTATTACCAACTTTTTTTAATGTGTATCTATTCTTGCCCTTGTTCTTAATTACTTCATAGGGTCCCAAGTATTTAGGTAACACTTTACTGCCTTGTGAGAACTGTGTCTTTTTTATAGCTACTAAATCTCCAGTATTGTAAATATTTGCTTTCTTTCGGTTTTTATTATAATTTCTCATGTTTTCTTCTTGTACTCTCTGTATTGCCTCTTTGGCCTTCTTTCTAAACTCTTCTCTTTTCTCATTGAAATTCTGTATATCTTCTTCCTCTAATAACTTTTGTATCTCATCATCCTTATCCCTCATTTTAGTACCAAAAAGTAATTCAAATGGAGTCATTCCTATGGTTCTTTGATGTGTTCCATTCAAGCATCGTTGTACTTTGGAAACATGGCGGTACCACTTCGATGGGTCATCAGTACTAAGTTTACCCAACACAGCGATGATGATTTGGTGAATGCGTTCAACTTGACCATTTCCTCTGGGTTGTCCAGTAGTGATGGTATAGTGTGTTATTCTTTCACTATTACAAAATTCTTGAAAGTCATTAGCAGTAAATGCAGCATTTCGATCTGTAATGATTCTTTCAGGAGAGCCAAATGTTTGCTGTTGCAGCTTCATCTTTTCCAGTGTTTCTCCTGTAGTTAGTGTCTTCACAGGGTAAATCCATGTAAACTTTGTAAAAGCATCTACAATGGTAAGGATATATTTGTAGTTCTTATGAGTAGACATCATTGGCCCAAGATGATCAATATGGTATGTTGATAATGGAACATTACCCTTGTCAATTGGATGTAAAAATCCTTCCTTTTTACCTCTTTTGTGCGATATAAGAATGCATTCAACACAATTGTTTATGACTTTTCTTATTTTGTTTGTTAAATTTTCTATAAAGTATTCTCTATTAATTAATTCTTCTGTCTTTAAGATTCCAAAATGTCCTCTTTCATGATTTCGTCTTATTATTTCATACTGCATTATTTTGGGTACAACTATGAGTGTATTACCATTTTTCTTTTTGTATAGTATTCCATTGTGTATGTAATAGTCTTGATAACTTTCAGTTTCTAAAATTTTCTTTATTAATCTCACATGGTCATCCTCATTTTGTGCATTCCTTATACGAGCTGCAATTTCTGTAAGCATCAGACAGGTGGGGTATCTGCTAAGGGCGTCGGCATGTTTCATTCGTGTACCAGGTCTATGTTCAATCTTATAATCATATTCTTCTAACAGCAGGGCCCAACGAGCAACTCTAGAAGGTAAGTCTTTCTTTTGCAGTGTCATAGTCAAAGCTGAGCAGTCAGTGACTATCTTAAAATGTATTCCTAAAAGATACACCCGGAATTTTTTTATAGCCATGGCAATAGCTAAAATTTCTAAATAGTAGCTATGATATTTCCTTTCAGCTGGAGTTGTTTTCTTGCTCATATAGTGGACAGGGTGAAATTGATTGTCTTTAGGACTTCTTTGCAGGAGAACTGCTCCATAGCCATCGGAACTAGCATCTGTGTGTAATTCAGTTTCCAAATCAGGATTGTATATTCTAAGAACTGGTGAACTACACAGTATTCGTTTAAGTTCTAAAAAACCCTTTCTGCAATCTTCATTAAAATCAAACAATGCATTTTGTTTTAGTAGATCAGTCATAGGTTTGGCTATAATAGAATAATTTTTAATAAACTTTCTAAAGTAGCCTGTCAATCCAAGAAATGACTGAAGAGTCTTAACATTAGTCGGTTGCTTAAATTTAGCTACAGCTGTGATCTTCTCATGAGATGGCCGAACTTCATTGTCACAAATGATGTACCCAAGATATTGAATTTCTTCTTTGAGAAAGTGACACTTTTTCCAATTGAACTCTAAGCCAAAATCTTCAGCTCTTTGAAGTACTTTCCCTAATCTTGTAATACCTTCTTCCTCTGTTCTAGAGGGAATAATCAGGTCATCTAAGTAAACTAGAACAGTACCTTCAGTTATTAAGTCGCTGAATATGTCATTTATAAATCTCTGAAAAACAGACGGTGCAGTACATAATCCAAAAGGCATTTTCTTGAATTCATACTGACCATGAGGGGTCACGAAGGCAGTGTACTTCTGACTATTTTTATGTACATTGACATGCAAAAACCCATTCTTCAGGTCGAGTGAAGTAAAGACTTTGGCCTCCTTCAGTTTGTCAATTTGATCCTCTATAATAGGAAGCGGAAATCTTTCTTTGATTATCTTTTTATTTAACCGCCTATAGTCAATGCACATTCTACGCGATCCATCTTTTTTATCAGCCAGGACTACAGGGCAGGCAAAATCTGATTTACTAGGTTTAATAATTCCTTTGTCTATCCATTCTTTAATTTGTATATTCACAGCATCTATTTCTAAAAGTGACAAACGTCGGGGATTTTGGTAAACAGGGTTTTCATCGGTAAGTATTATTTTTAATTCAATATTACTTTCTTTGTTCTTCTTTTTAGGTTTGTATTCTTCACACATTTCATAAATTTTTTCTTTGTATTTTAAATTATTTACATTATACCTTTGTTCATCAACAGCATTGTCTATTAAGAGTGTAAAATGCATGATTCTTTCCATGAAAACACCTTGGGGAGTAAAACGTACCTCAAAGTCTTTGAGTATAGGATTTCCAATTAGAATGGCAACTGGTATTTGATTGTCTCTTACAACATGAAAGTCAACATCTATACAATCATTATCAATTAGTACTTCAGTTTTAAATTGTCCTTCTGTATACACTTTTTTTTCGGCGATACCAGTCAAACATGTTGAATCTGTTTTAAAATTCATAATTCCTTCTCTGAACTTTTCAAATTCTGATTTTGTAATAAGGTTAACATCACTCCCAGTATCTATTAGGGATATAATCTCAACTCCATTAATCTTTATTTTCTTATACGGAACTTTTTCTTCTTTAATTTCATTCTGAATATTCAGAGTATTCTTCATTTTACTATTTGTGCATTCAGTGGATTTGTGACCAAGCTCATTACATTTAAAACACTTGATTCCCTTTGGACAGGTAGGTGATTGATGACCTAGGTCTCCGCAGTTATAACATCTTTTTATATGAGTTGTTCTTCGTGTCGAGTGGTGTGTAGATGGTTGACTGGACTGAGGCTTACTAGGTGCCTTTTTCTTGAAGTCACTATAAATGTCCAGTTTCTTACGAAAATCTTTTAGGTCTAATGCACCATATAAAATAGTTTTATTAGTTTCTATGTCACGGATACCATCAATAACATATTCAATTAATGCTGCATCCTCTACTTTACCATGAAGTGCCAATTCTTTCATAGATAGGAAATACTGTTGGTAAGTCTCGTCGTTTTTCATCTTTCGCGAAGCAAGTTTCTTGTGTATAATCGCGCTATTAATCTTGGGGCCAAACTCTTCTCTAAGCGCTTTCTTTAAACTAGTATAGTCTTTTACTCTTCCCAAAGATCGTAAAAACAACTTCGCAGTTCCGTCTAAAAGCCTTTTCGCGTAGATTAATTTCTCTGTTTTAGTCCACTTCATTATATGGGCAGTATCTTCAAAGTCATCGATAAAGATCTCAATAGGATAGGTATCGTCTCCGGTAAAAATAGTCATCGACTTCTCTAGGTCCTTGAATGAAATCTGTACATCAACCTCCTGATCGTCGTCTTCACTCTCTCTATCGTCTTTTTTAGGTGGCATCGTAACTTCCGTTGTCAAACTAGTATTAGTCTTAAAATTCTTCGATTTTCTTCTCCTAGTCGTCGTACAAAATGATGGTCTTTTTGGACTCATTAAATAGTCTGAATTATTTAAGTCTTCAGTCTTCACAATTCAAAATATCTCATTATTCCAAAAGTCATCATTCGGTAGAAAATCGTGTTTAAGTCTTTAGTCTTCAAAACAAAAATTCGCAATATCTTCATAACCAAAAGCTACCATTTGGTAGAAATTTTTCTACCATAGATTGAAATCGGTACAATAGATCACAATGGCTTCCCTGGTATTTTTCCATCGAAATAATTGCGTCAGATACAACTTTTTTCAGTCTTCGATTAGCCTCAAATTTCAGTTTATCCCGGACGAGCCCCCATAAAGTTGTAGAAACTAAAATATTCTATTATATTAAACTGAATAAATGAGAGACTTTAATCTGATGTTCACTCTTACTTTATTGATCACAGACTACTCATACAATACAGATAAAATACAGACAAGTAAATACAGATAAAGATACAGTTTAAACAAAAATTTATACAGATAATACTACATATATATATATATATATATATATATATATATATATATATATATATATATATATTTTTTTTTTTTTTTTACCAGTTGTCTGTCACCCATAGCAAAAGTATTACGTACTTACATTGGGGACGGACGAACGCGTGTGTAAGTGTCCCATATATTTATTTATTTATAATTACACGTACATATTTTCTCGATGCTATGTATATTATTCTTAAGATATAGGTTTCCCTGATAATACGATATAGGTATTCATAATTAAAGGTATTTTGCGTCAAAGAATATTTCCAACTAAAATCTTAACAACACAATTAATACAAATATAATGTATCATATATATAATATATTATTTATTTATAAGGCTTACCAACTTGAAATCATATACATATACTTTTGAAACTAATTTTAACAATACATCATCTTTCCTATATGTTTCTAAATTACAGGTACGCACAGCATTTATTTATGACTTCAAACAATAATTGATGCAAAGCATATAGTAATATGTAAAATATAAAAACTATACTTATATCCTGAAAACTACAAAAAATATATAAACAATGATCATTAAAAAATGTAGAAACGTTACGTTTTTACATTTTTACATTATAGAAAGCGATATTTTTTCTTTATAGCTGTTCAATAAATAAAAAACAATTTCCCGAAGTCAACTCATTTACTCACTCTCAACAACTCAATGACACAATGACGGCCACAATGTTTTATCACATTAATGACCAACTCTATGAAGGAATTGTATGTAGGAATTGTTGTATTAGAAACATGTTGTAACAACTTTAAACAATTTTCAAATATTTTTGAGAAAAATTTTATTATACGAACATAATACAATGCTCAAATGCATTAAAAAAGCTTTATACACTCCACGGGAGGCGTGAGGCCCTCGTATGAAGAGCGTCGTGTAGCTAACTTCCTTCAATTAACCCTACCCACTCGCGCCTTGTCCGCAAGTAATTAATATGCTTCCGACTACTGGCCTCGTTAACAAATGAAAATTAACTTTAGCGCCCCATATGCACACTTTCAAATGCCAGAACATCTAAAAAATGCAAAGAGCACTTAAGCTTTTTGATACTTTTATACTTTACTTTATGAAATATAAAATCGAATTTTCAAAGGAAAATAAAACTTTTGCAGGGTAGAAGGAATCAAGCCTTAAGTATTAAAACTTTAATTATTACTAATACAGATAGGTACATGTTTTTTTTTTGAGGTATTTGATTTTAATATTATGCACTTGTGCCGTGTGGTATCTGACTGAGCAGAATAGACCACCCTCATTTCTTACCAAGTTGTCGAAAAAGTGCGACTCAGGTATTATTATTATTATCTTGCTTTATGGCCTGTGCGACTAAGGTAAGTTGACCCACTGTGTGGTATCCAGCTGAGTGAAATAGACTACTCTCATTTCTTACCGTGGTGTCGTAAAAGGCGATTAAGTTAAGTTGACGTCAAGCAGGCGGCTGGTCGTAAAATACCTAGCAAAATCACATCACAACATGGTTTAAACATATTGTGTCGACCCCACTTATAGTGCGACATAGGCAAGAGAATATTGATTTAATATGTTGTGCTTATGATTTCACCTTATGAAGAAGTGTCACATCCTTATTTTGATTCCCTGGCAGAGCTAGAACTAATATACGCCTACACATACAATAAGCCTATACTGACTCTACATAATATAAAAATGAGCTGTCATTGTTATTTAACTGCAGTGACGTAACTAGGTAATGAAAGGCCCTAGGGCAAAAAAGAAACTAAGGCTTAAGGCTTTTAAGTACTTAAAATTATTTGTTTCATATTTTTCATGTCCCGGGTTCAACGTACTCCAACGGCGGACCTCAGAAGGGCCCCAAAGACCCTGGGGGCCTCGGGGATCTACCCCGTGTGTCGTACGATAACTACGCCAGCATTTAAAAGCATACTTTCTACTTAAATGATTGGATCATTCCACTATGACGCTCTTATACAGAATATAGGCTACACATAATATTATAAACCCAAAAGTTTTCTATAAACATTTAATGTAATATAGTAGTTATAAGACTTACTTATGATAAGAAATAATATAAGAATTTTATAATAAATACGAAAATGCAGCCAACAATCAGTGTTTCACAATATTTTTGAAATTTTTAACATAAAATTAGTTATCGTGAGTTAATTATAAGAGATTTTTGAATAACTTTCACCGTTTATTAAAGAAAAGCTTAAAATTTTGCCGTTTTCGTACTATTTTTTATTGTTGCTCCTCACCTATTCATCTCAGCGTGATGTTAAATAGCCTTCCTCGATAAATAGACTATCTTACACTTAAATAAATTTTCAAATCGGTACAGTAGTTCCTAAGATTAGCGCGTTCAAAAAATCAAATAAAGTCTTCAACTTTACATATTAGTATAGATTCATTGAAATTCAACAAAACTAAAAATTGATAAACTCAATCGCAAAATCTGTCACTGGTTCTTTTTAAAATAAATCCAACTTAAAATTAAACTGGCAGCTCAATTAAGCTTCTGTGAAGTTGTATTTCGATGCAAGACCAAGGACTGCGCTAGTTTCATAATACGTTCGTTGGAGTTGACATCGCTTAAAGGTCATGGACGAGATCGATATAGCATTTACAGTTAATAATGTATATGGG
Source organism: Morpho achilles (assembly GCA_947086495.1). NCBI lineage: Eukaryota > Metazoa > Arthropoda > Insecta > Lepidoptera > Nymphalidae > Morpho > Morpho achilles. The sequence continues at coordinate 7,723,120 of CAMTZB010000019.1, read as the reverse complement.
TAAACTATTTGATTTGACTGAAACTTAACAGTTTAAATGTTTATCTTACATTTTCTTATGTTATGTGTCATTATATCTCCTTGACTTAACGAGTTATTTACATTAAATTATTCCATACAGTAACTTAATAATGTTATACATATTTTTAAATTTAAACTATCGTGAGTAGTATTCATAGTTACTGTATAGAACCGGCTATACTCACGTCTTATTCTATCGGGTTAGCCCGACTAGTTTCGAACCCATCCGGGGCACTTATTCATGAGCTCTTTACACGACGTTATCGGGGCGGGAACTGCGTCCTGCTGCTCGCTGGGCGCGACTCGTGGGTGGCGGGGGTGCGGGGGGACACGGTGGCGGCGGTGGCCGCGCCTCTTCCAAGTGTTCCCTGTCGCTCTGGTCTTCGTCATCGCATGCACGGATGAAGTTTGTGCACGCGACGCTTACGGTGTCGGGTTCAAAGCGGTCTTTATATGAACCGGTAGTGTCAAACATCGGTTTCCACGCCGGAGGTAGTGTCCATCCACCGTCTCTGTTAAAATTCGGGTACCGGCCAATTTCAGAGTTTAAGAGAGTTAAAGAGTTCTCGCGTTTAAGGATAAAACGAACAAAACTCGAGTGTGGTTTAGAATATGTGGTGCAGTGTCGTAATAATGGTGTGTTACCTAAATTTGTGCAGATAAAACCTATAAAGTGTATTCCAGACTACGAAACGTTCTTCGACATGGCGGGTAGAAAATTACTCTGTCGTGTTATTGCAGATTATCGTCGTAAGATAATGCTTATAAACAATGACTTATACCAACTACACCAGCAGTTGCCGTGTGTTTTGGATCGTGAAATGTGGGAAACTATTGACGCGATGACGTATAATAGATCTGTGCAAATACAATCCAATATTAAAAATATACATAATAACAAATTAAGTCGCCTTAGTCATAACTTGGATAATAAACAGTTGCAAAAATACCCGCACGGCGGTTCACAAAATGAACCGACTCGATTAAATGTTGTTAACTTATCGTCAACGGTATTAAGCAATAATGCGCTTAATGTATTGTCAAGAGGGTTGAATTTTGCACCAACACCCCGTAAAATTCCTGTAGAATCGATCATTTGCAATATTGAGGATACTATTGTACGAAATTCGATTCCCGGTCGGGATGCGGAATGTTTACGGCAGGATATAGCTACAATTTTACGTCGGTCTAGGCCACCTAAATCAAATATCAGCAGGGACGATTGGGTTGCTTTACGGGATATACATAACAACAAGAATATTCTCGTATTACCGGCAGACAAAGGTAACGCCACAGTGATTGTTGATACGCTCTCTTATGAGGAAAATATCTATCAACTATTGGCGGACACCAAGACATACAGAAAAGTAAATTATAACCCAACGGCTAGAACCACAACTAAACTAACCAAGTTGCTGCAGATATTTGACGATAAAACTCTAGTGTCACAGTTGCGTCCCCATAACCCCACAACTCCGAAAATTTATGGTTTACCAAAAACCCACAAGCCAGACTGGCCATTAAGACCAATCGTTAGCCAGATAGACTCGCCTACTTACAGGACTTCTAGACATTTGGCCACATTATTGAAACCGTTCACAGGTAATACAAGCAGCTTTATACGAGACTCGAAACACTTTGTGCAGATGCTACAAGCTTTTACAATATCTGACACAGAGGTCATGGTCAGCTTTGATGTCGAGTCACTGTTTACCAATGTTCCTGTGGATGTTGTGAGCCAACAGATTACCAACTTTTTGACACAATCTGACCTACACCAGGAATATATAACATTGTGTGAATTTTGTCTGAAAAGTGGCTATTTTGTTTGGCGTGGTGATTATTACCTGCAGGTGGATGGCGTGGCTATGGGTTCTCCAATTGCTCCAGTGGCAGCGAACATCTTCATGGAGTGGTTTGAGAGTGAATTTTTGGATAAGATTCCACTGAAACCGCGATGCTGGTTACGATATGTGGATGACATTTTCGCGATAGTCAACAGAGATAAAGTATTAGACTTGTTACTGTGCCTAAACCAATTATATGATAAGGTGAAGTTCACATTGGAGGAAGAAAAGGATGGAAGACTGCCATTTCTTGACGTCATGGTCATAAGAGGGCCTGGCGGTAAGTTGTCTACAACGGTGTACCGGAAACCCACTCACACCAACAAATACTTACACGCCAGATCGCATCATCACCCCTCGCATCTTTCTTCTCTCCCTAGAACTTTGATAAACAGGGCCTTAAACCTGTGTGACCCGCAATACCTGGGACAGGAATTACATCAAATAAAACTGGCGTTAGAAAGCAACGGCTATAACTGGCGCCAGTGTTATCGTTTAGCACAAAACAGGAAATCGCGAAAATCGGTAGAAGCAGCACGGTCGCCTGCTTATTTAACGTATGTTAAGGGAGTGACGGATAAGATAGGCCACTATCTCCGTCGGAAGTACAATATCAAGACGATATTCCGTCCTCCTGGTCAAATACGTAGCCTGCTGCGTTCACCGAAAGATCCGGATCCACTTAGCGTGCCTGGTGTTTATAGGATTCCTTGCGGCTGTGGGAGGAATTACATAGGCGAAACTCGTCGTAACATCAGTACGAGGATATCAGAGCACATTCGTAGTGTCAAGAATATGGACACCAATGGATCGGCCATAGCGGAGCATGTCCACAATTCGGGTACTAACCACTACATCAGGTTCGACAAGGCTTCCGTATTATCCAGGGAAAAATTTCTAGTACCTAGAAAAATACGAGAAGCCATTGAAATTGGCCGGTACCCGAATTTTAACAGAGACGGTGGATGGACACTACCTCCGGCGTGGAAACCGATGTTTGACACTACCGGTTCATATAAAGACCGCTTTGAACCCGACACCGTAAGCGTCGCGTGCACAAACTTCATCCGTGCATGCGATGACGAAGACCAGAGCGACAGGGAACACTTGGAAGAGGCGCGGCCACCGCCGCCACCGTGTCCCCCCGCACCCCCGCCACCCACGAGTCGCGCCCAGCGAGCAGCAGGACGCAGTTCCCGCCCCGATAACGTCGTGTAAAGAGCTCATGAATAAGTGCCCCGGATGGGTTCGAAACTAGTCGGGCTAACCCGATAGAATAAGACGTGAGTATAGCCGGTTCTATACAGTAACAATGTTATACATAAATGGTAATCTAGCATATTTACAATATTGAAATTTCAATTCATAAGTATTACGTGTATTAAACAATTATTACATATTATCATAATAATAATAATTAATAATAAATAATAATATTATATTAGGTATATAATTATTCAGATACTTCCATATAAATCAGTTGAACTACTATACGAAAAATTCATTTATATATTGTACCATTCGGATTTGAAAAAAAGTAAAAACATATATACAGTTGCAGCTCGACATACGAGTTTATTTCGTTCCTGGCTGGTTACGACTGGCCGCCTGCCTGACGTCAACTTACCTTAGTCGTTTTAGACACCTCGGTTGAAAAGAAGGTGATCTATTATACTAAGCCGGTAAACACACGGTATTTACAGACCTTTATATCATTATTAAATCTACTATGGACAATCTGATTTGAAGAAAAAAAACCTTATTAAAGTTTGGAAACCTATAAATATTACATAATTAAATTATCGAATTGTATAAGTGGGCAGTTAGCGTGGGATTGAAATGGTAACACTGAAATAAGTGTACGTGGGTGTTAAACGCGGCATGAATACCTCTCCTTATTATGAGTATTCTCTTGTTTAACGTGAATTACTGGAAAAGTTTATTTATACAGAGTATATTTAGGCTATAGGCCACCCTCATTACTTACCGAGGTGTGGTAAAAGGCGACTAAGGTCCCTACCGTGTGGTTTCTGGTTGAGTAGAATAGACCACCTTCTGTTTTACCGAGGTGTCTCAAAATATGACTTAGGTAAGTTGACGTCAGGCAGGCCGCCGGTCGTAAAATAAGTAGCCAAATCATGTGACAACATGTTTAACATGTTGTGCATAATCCATTAAGGCAGGAGGATAATATATACATCTATGATGGCTGAACAGTAAGAGAACTGTTAACTGTTAGTGACGCAAGTATCAGGAGTGCCCGGTTTCGAAACTCCGAGCAGGAATCAGGTTTAATATTACGTGCTTAACTGATATTTATAATTCATCAATGGTTTTAAGATAAACTAAACAATCACTAACAAACTTACACATCCCTATGAAATTTCGGCGATACGTAAATGCAGCTAATCTGCACTAGCGTATATTCTCATCCCATCTTCAGACCATAGTGCTATTTCCTGTAAAATCTTGTACAGATAAACTTAGTATATAATTTTTTAGTACTAAGAGTACAAAATATACTAAAGACACGTTTCATTGAACACAATGAAGAACAAAAAGCTGAGACATGAAATTCAATACTATCTATAAAATTGACGTCGAGTAAACGATACCTTTGGAAAAACCCTTTTAACATTGTTCACATCTGTTGTTGACGCAATGACATTACCGTCATGTTTTTGTCACAAACGTCACTTCATAGAGAAAAATAAGATATCGTCAGTTCAAGACAATCACGTCAACACAACGCACTACGACATGAAATATAATATTTATTTCACATATAAGGACAAGCAAAATTGAAAAGAAAATCAATCCGTGGCGGTCAAACGGCAAGATCTCTTACCCTTATTCTAAGGTGCTTTTTGTGTCTTATTTATTATTGTGGGAATGGAACGTTACTGACTGCATGGAACGGAATGCAGGTGAGTGTGTGAGCGAGACGGTATGACTGAAGGGAGGGAGCACGGATAAGAAAGGATGTAGGATGAAGGATGGACAAAAAAGTTTGCAGTGGCAAATAAAAAAAAGTTTAGTACGAGCTACGGTTTTTTACTTTGCCTTGGAAACCCGAATACTACATCATGTACCCAAGCATTACTATTTCTTACTATATATTTTAAATTGACTATTATTTTTCTTATATTACTTACAACTACTTACTTATTTTTTTAAATCTTTAAGGCAATGTCTAATTGCTGTTTACGATCCAGCATGCGATTGTCCCTATTTATAGAGAACTTTTGGGATATAACTTTCCAATCCGCATTGGGCGAGCGCGGTGGATCGTCTCGATCTTCTTCTAAATGGAATCTTCGAAAGGGAATGGAAAAGACTCTTGTGGACAAAGTCTCTAACCATACCTCTACTGAAGGTTTTTTATTCAAATCAAATCAAAATAATCTTTATTCAAATAAGGCCTTTCAAGCACTTTTGAATCGTCAAGTATCAATATGAATGTAGTAGCGGCCTGTTACTATCCCACTGCTGAGAATAGGCCTCTTCTCTCCCTTTTTTTTTTTTTTTGAGAGAAGGTTTGGAGCTTAGACCTACCACGCTGCTCCAATGCGGATTGGTAGGTTACACATATCTCCAGAATTCTCTAGAGATATGCAGGTTTCCTCACGATGTTTTCCTTCACCGAAAAGCGTGTGATAAATTGCAATTATCAATTAGACACATAAGTTTTAAGAGAAAAACTCATTGGTGTCTGCCCGGGTTTGAGCCCGTGACCTTCTCGAAAGAGTCGCACGGTGTTACCGCTGGGCTACCACAGCTTTCAATATTCTAGCTTTCAATATGAATAATGAAGCTAAAACTGGTTCGGAATGTTGCTCTTACCGAGAAGAACCAGAGAGCAACTCAGCGGTCAATCTTTTAAACATTTTCAATTTTATATTATTAAATCGCAGTCTTGTATGAAGCTGAAAGGATTTTCAATTATATGTTAATTATATATTTATTCAAATAATTTACATGGATTGTGCGATTCAAGTGAGGGTAGATGAACAAAATATTGACTGTAGTACTCGTGAACGAAGACGCCGTGGCGCTCCAGTCAGTACGTGACCACGGTGGATGCAACTCCGCCGAAACGTCGAACCTTGTAAACGTAATTCGATTATAACGCGATGTGACCCGTATGTTTATATAATAATTCAAAAAATTAATATTATTATATTACGAATAAAGCCTTTATTGTGGCGTTAATTTTACAATAATATATTAGAAACACATGAATTTAAATGTTATCATAAAATTTATTTTTATAATCATATTTAAATCAGGTGATGTTACATTAACATTTTTTTTAGGTTGTTGCTTTTTTTAATCAATCTAAGTCACGATAATAATACTGTCAAAATACTGATCAAAAGATAAGGTTAATTTAAATTACAAATGACTTGGCTGATTACAAGGCATTTTTGAGGTAAAACACATAGTTTTAATATGAAAAAGAGACCAGAGAGAAAATAATTTCACGAACAGTAGAGTACATGAAAAACAAGTCAAAAAAGATTGACCGCCGAGTTTCTTTCTGGTTCTTCTCAGTAAGAGCAACATTCCGAACCAGTTGTAGCTTCATTAATCATATTGCTCCTTGAGGATTCAAAAGTGCTTGAAAGAGCTTATTTGAATAAAGATATTATGATTTGATTTGACAATATCATAATGTATCTTTAAATCTTTTACTCAACCGCCAAACCTTAAGAACGTGCGCGATAATATCTGATATTTCCCCCTTTCACTCCAATTAAGCGATCTTAATTAGTGAATGGGGTTTCAATTAAAGTACTCAGGAAATAATTTGTTTAGAGATAAAGATTTCGCAATTAATCTTTAATAGGATTCAAAATTGGGAAATGATTAATAGATTTGAAAGTGTTGAAAAATATTAGGTTATAACATATAAGAATGGATTTGGTACATGCAGCTTAAAGATTGCGGGGTATCTGTGTATAATATATTGTGGTTGATGTAATGTAGGTAGTGCTTGAGGTTAAAAATATAATTACTACTTGTTTATTTTAAAGATACCACATTCTGGAGACCCAGAGCCGAAAATACACAATAAAATATTTATATACACAATAATATATTTTTTCTTAATTTCGATTTTTCCGAATTTTCTCCACTGAAATTCAGCATGTAGGGGTTTTTAAGGTGAAAAATCGATCTAGACACAGACACGCCATGCGGTATCCGGCTGAATAGAATAGTACAACCTTCATTTCTTACTGAGGTGTCGTCAAAGGCGACTAAGGTAAGTTGACGTCAGGCAGGCGGCCGGTCGTAAAATACGAAGCCCAATGTGGCAATATGTTTATAACAATTGGTGCCCCCGCTTAGAGCGGGATAAGGAGAATAACAGGAGCAGGAGAATAATGATATATTACAGTCACAAAAGTGATTGAAAGAAATGATGCGGATGTTACAACTAAGATTTGCAAACGAAAGCTATAAAGAAAACGACGGTAAATGAAAATACGTTTGGGTAAAACGAAACAAACTGTAAATCCCCGGGGCCCCAACCTACTCGTAAGTGACGAATGCGGTTCCACTTCACCCAATTTCATACTCGCTCCGTTCTAAATTATACATTGTACGTAGTTCATAGGATTTTCGCTTATATAGTCACAATGTAAAGTAATAGTAATATATATAATATAAATAGTTTGCAACTCACGCGTTGATCCATTAAATCGCTTTCAAACAAACAGTTATTCTGTGAAGTTACTAAGCCGGATACCACACGACGGGACGACTTATCTTAGTCGCCTTTTACGACACCTTTGTAAGAAAAGAGGGTGGTACTATTCTATTCAGCTGGATATAGCACGGTGGAACCTCATTAAACATTTGTTTAAAAAATATGGCACGTCGCTACATAAAGGTTCGCAGCTCGTACTAAGCTGTTGTTCTGATGGAAATTATAAAGTTAGCTTATAATTAATGCAATACCAATTTTGTACGAGGGATCAAATCTGTACAAGGGTCCAGTAACGAGGGGTGGATACTGCTTTGTCATTGAAATTACCCAATCCCCGTGACAAAGTAGGACGCGTATTAAATTACGTGCCGCTATTCCGTCACCCGCCAGGTGCCCGAAAGTGTCGTCAAGCTGTGTCAACGCCAAATTGAACTTACTAATATTAACCCGCGTTTAAATATATGGTCTTGATAATCTCCGCATGTGCAGATAAAATGCTATTGAGGAATGTGTTTTTAAATCTGTGCTAGCGATTATCTTGCACTTTATAAATCATACATCATCATCATCTTCATCTCCTGCTATTATCCCACTCTAAGTGGGGTCATGATTTGGCTACGTATTTTACGGCCGTTCGCCTGCCTGACATCAACTTACCTTAGTCGTATTTTACGACACCTTGGTTCGTACCATTGCTTAATGAGGGTGGTCTTTTCTGCTCAGCCGGATACCACACGGTGGGTCAACTTACCTTAGTCGCCTTTTACGACACCTCGGTAAGAAATGAGGTTGGTCAATTGTTCTCAGCCGGGTACCACACGGCGGAGTATCGATCATATATATTAATGCATATTATTAAACAAGTGCCCAAAGATGTCTGTCTGTATGTGATTGATTTTTTTCAAATCTACTGGACAGATTTTTATACGGTTTTTACTAAAAAGATAATATATTCCTTGGGGAAGGCTTAGGTTTCATTAGTATTCCCGCGACGTTGATTGATTTCTTGATTGATTTCCTTGATGATTTCTTGATTGAACACATTGATTTCCACACGGGTGAAGCCTCAACGAAAGCTAATCATATATGTATATCAAGCTATAGCATAATATGTATTATATAAGCTAGTAAAAATAGTGACGAGATCTCGTAAGTCCTAAATGTGCAAAAATTTGAAAGAGTTATTTTTTAAGAAGTGACATTTTTCGCTGCTAGATTTAGTAGAGATTTAGTATAGATGCAACTTGTATATTTTCGTTTAGAAATTATTGTAGACTCGTGCTAAATTTATAAGTTATATTTTTTTTACTTTGACTTTAAAAAACAAAACCACATCATCTTTGCCAGTAAAAAAATATTCCAGTATAAAATACAGTTTATACTGGGAATAGTTTTATTCCACGATAACTTTTTATTCTGTTGATTTTCCCGCTCTCTAGCTTGTCAAATGCACAGCACGTTTGTCGTATTTGTTCGTTAACAATTTTTCTACAAGTCTTTGGACTTCTATATATGTAAATAACTTTTGAAAATAATTAAATAATAACATTTACTATTTATTAATTATTTCCATCTGTACTGAACTGGATGTATGGCCATTTCCGGTTGCAAGAGAGCCGCAATAATATTGATTTTGAGCCTGAGATGGGTTTTCCCCTTACAAGCTCTATCAATAGTCAAAACCACTCGTGACTATTGATAGAGCTTTGTGTAAGTTTGAAGAGGCGCATTCGAGTAGTGAATTTAAATAGAGGCGACCTCGATACAAAATGCGCGTCGGACGGAATTGAACAATATTCCCACAATTCAGTTGGCCCTCAGAACATCGCGATGTCGTTTTTATATTCACACATTGAAAACGTTTTAAAACATCGATGGCCACTTCATTTAATTGCGATCGGCAGTTTTATGTTTTAACTTTAATTAAAAGGTTACAGCTAGATTCAAAGGTTATAGTTATAGTTATACAGGTTGGTACCAAACGAAATTAATTTTAATACCTACATACCTTAACATAAATAAAGTTAGTATGGGCTCTAGTGTTTCTCATAATTCTGTACGCTTGTCAGACGTGGACGCTACGGGAAAGTGGAAGGATAGACGCTCTCGAGATGTGGTGCTGGAGAAAGATGCTCGGTGTTTAATGGACTAAATTTAGAACTAATGAGTCCATCCTTCGAGAATATGACATCAAGCAGCGTCCATATTTCAAGACCGTATTCTCACTTTTTTCAGACATGTGTCGGGGAGGCCGCTGTAGAACGTCTTGTAGTGCAGGGCAATATCGAAAGCACAAGACCGCGCGGCAGAACCTCGATGCAATGGACGGACAAAGTGAAGACTCCTTTAATAAATCTTGATAAAAGTCTTAAGTTCTAAGGAAGGCAGACATCCAAATAGAGTAGCATCGTATTTTCAAGCGTACCACTAACCCTCAACTGACCAGCACGACCGCTCTGCCAAGAGTATAGCGATCAAGAAAACATACCTTAGCAGCCTACATGAAAGTTTATTTAGTGAAGTAATTAACAGCCACAGGAATGACCGTACCCCATTCCATTCAATTTCGTATATATTGCATAACCTTAACTTACGAGAGACTAAAGTGTGTGACAACAAGTGCGAATGAGACAAAACTAAAATGTTATTGTTTTCTCCTGTGTTTTGAACAAGCGCACCACGTCAGGTCAATCATTACAAAAAAGTGAGATCTCAATTAAATAAAATTTATTTTGTTCTAAAATTTTTTAAAAACGATATTAATTGAATTGTGCTAAAGTTATCTTATACGTTCATTCATTTAATGCCACATCTACGGTACTGATCTGTATAGATAATAAGCCAAATTTGCTTTATCTCGAGTATATTTTTATTACGCAAAAAAAAGAAAAAAAAATCTTGACACATTTATAGTACCTTCAGGACAACCAATGCCTTAAAAAAGACGCACTTAAAATAAATTTCGCAACTTTATCTGAAGTCTTATCGTACTCATAGAGTTAATTTTCCAAAACCTATTTAAATATGTTTCTGGAACATTCTGTATTGCTTGCATAGAAAAAAAATGTTGAAAAATTTCCTATTTTATTAGTGATTTATTACATAACATATTAAAATTATCAATTATGTGTATAACCCAAATTTATATTATAGATACAAATTAATATAATCCCTCCATACAAGTTCATCGGTCCATGCAACTGTTTACTCGAGTTGATTGCATCAATTAATTTTTCGCAGAATATCACTGATTTTATTTACTAAAAGATCCGCTTTAAAACTGTCTGATTGGGACATTTAATTGAATAACCCACAAACCATTAAATGCAATATTTCCGTGGTGTGTGGAGCCCCGAGTTAGAAATTGTACGGGCTACGTTATATCCTGCGAATACTCATCATCATAATTATCCCTTTATTTCACTCTAAATGGGGTCAGCGCAACATGTTATAAACATGTCGTTACATGATTTGGTTAGGTATTTTACGACCGGCCGAATGCCTGACGTCCACTTACCGAAGTCGCCTTTTAAAACATCTCAGTATTTATCCCGAATACCTCACGGCGGATCGACTTACCTTAGTCGGCATTTACGACTCCTCGGTTAGAAATGAGGGTGGTCTATACTACTCAGCCGGACACAAAACGACGGATCCTGCAAATATTATATTAGAAAATTTTGTGTGTTTAAGCTTAAAGGTAAGAAAATAACAGAGAAAATTACTCATTTTATAAAGAACAGGTTTTACCTGGAGTTACTAAGTTATTTGTTAATATTAATTGATCCTGTATCTTTAAAAGTATTAGGGTAGATAGTGTATAGTATATTTAGGCATTTCGTATAGTTATTTCATACATTCAAATATTTTCAATCAATAATAGATTGCAGTTAAAAATTTCTCGGTTATTTTACTACAGTGTTTCACAAATAAGTATTAATTACCTACTAAGAAATAAATATTTCCAATTGAATAATCTTGTTTTTTATACTCCAGAATTTTACGAACAAGTAATGCCAAGAACTATTTACAATTAAAGTAGTACATTACACTTTTCGAATACTGCTCCTAAATATAGCAATGGAGAATATGCATGAAACTCAAGAGCTAGCAAAACGGTGCGGTGGACATTTTATCTTTAAATTGCCTTTGTTTTTAAATTGCCTTCAAAAAGTAGAACAAGCCCGGAAGGCTTCAATTATTTAGCTCCTACTACCACTGTCACAGACAACAGGAAGCATTTGTAGGATGTTGTTATTGCGGTAGTCTGCTAACTAGATTTAAAAAGATTTTAAAATAAAGTCGATTATTGTAAGATTTTCACTAAAATTGGACTTGAAATTTGTAAAATCAGAAAGAGAAAGTGAATTATTTTTCAATTAATTAAAGTTTTTATGCATAAGCGATTGTTATTAAGGTATTGAAATTAGCTAATAACGAAATGTTTGATAATTTCAGCACTGCTCTTTAAACTAATAATAATATATATACAGACACCCGTATATACGTATTATACTGAATACTATTATGTAGATTTAAAAAAACGCATATATTTACTTATATACTTTAATATTCTTTATTCAAATAAACTTGTAAACATGTGCTTTTGAATCGTCAACTCTACTGCTGTTTCGGAAAGCTGTCCTACCGAAAAGAGCCAGCAAGAAACTCGGCGGTTGCTCTTTTAAAAATGTCGTTCTTATTACTATTCTTATCTTCGAAGTAATATTCAACAGTATAGTAAGCTTTCTAAATCAGCCTCTTTTTAACAGTGTTTTAAACTGATGTAATGGCAAAGCAAAAATTTATTGCGGGTTTTGTTATAGAATCTTATACCCAGACCCACAAACGATTAACGTACTTATGCAAGGCGCCTTATTAATGGAAAGAGCTTTCGGGGTTTCGGTATATTCGAGTATTGATCGAATACTTTAAAATCTGCACACACATGAGTAAATTGCTCACATCAAGTAGGCACACAAGTTTAAACAGGAAAAACTCATTGGTGCCGGCCCGAGGTTTGAACCTGTGATCCTCTAGAGACAATCACACGGTCTCACCGCTAGGATATCACAGCTTGCTGAAAACGATATATACATACTATAGATAAATATTTCATGATGGGGGTTAAATATTCCATATCTGACTAAATACATATTTGATCCATACACTGTATTTTGTAAAATACTATTCATTTTTATACTCTGCTTCACATTTGTACGACAATATATATTATAGCATGTCAATTCACCTTTTGATCGTTTTACAATACATTACAACCGCAATACAGCGCGACACGGTAATACACCATATAACACAAATATACTTGACTGCGAGTATATAACAGTCGATACACAAAGTTCGGTTAGACTAAATTAAATAAACTAGCTGTATTTTGTCGTTAAGCAGCACTTCTTGACTTCTTCTTTGACTTCTTTGCCGGGGGATTTTAATGGACATTCATTTAAGTATTACTTTCGTGAATGTCCGCTAAATTCTAAATGAATATTGCAAAGTTAATTGATGTAAATAAATAATTTTAAAAATGAAGCTGTGATAGCCCAGCGGTGAGACGATGCGACTCTTTTGAAGAGTAAAGGGTTAAATCCCGTCACCAATGAGTTTTTCTATTAAAATTTATATGTCTAGTTGATAACGCAATTTATCGTAAGCTTTTCGGTAAAAGAAAACATCGTGAGGAAATCTTCATGTTTCTAGAGAATTCTAGGGATATGTGTAACCTACCTGATTCCGATTTTGATTGTGTTTGCTTTTTCCTTTTGTTCTCCACTATATATTGAATGTGAATTTTTCGTTTCCTGGATGAGATCTGTTCTTTCTTCTTCAGTTATTTTTCGTATATATTGTATTAAAGTTTACGAAGCTTCTTTTCGACCAAGATTGACAAAAACGGCACAGATTAAACATGTCACAAAAGATGAAATTGAACTTTAGTAGCTAGTTTGTAGAATTGTCAATAGATGGCGCTGGCTGTCTATTACAAACACTACCAATCTGCATTGGAGCAGCGTGGTGGGTTTTCAGTCCAAAAACGGAAATAAGAGACCTATGCTAGTAGTGTGATAGTTACAGGCCGTAACGTTACTTTTTTAATAATTCTAAAAATTTCCTGAAGCAAAAATATTGTGGATAAAAATATTTTACATATAACTTATTATCTTACAGTTTAATTCACTGTGTATAAAGTTTAGTTTAGTTTTAACAATAGAATTTAAAATCCACATTACAGACAGACGTACTCTAATAACTAAGAAATACTCTACTAACTAAGCCTCGTCTATTTTATTAGTAGTATTTTTACGAGTAGCATTTGTCTTTACTTGACTTTTAGAAACAGACGCCATACTTTGTCGATATTTCAGAATTGTTTCAAGTTGAAAGTCTGAATATATTTAAAGCTTTTTCTACAGTATACTAAAACTAGATTGTTCTCCAAAAGTGTGAAACATAGTTGTTTTGAATTCTTTTCATTTGTGTTTATTTTACTTCAAAGTTCTTTTAAACTAGCAACTTTACAGCTTTGCTCTGTCGTAAAATTGAAACAAATGGATGAAATTTAAGGCGACGATGTTTCGTCGTTTCTAGAATTTGTTATTGGCGTGACACTTTTCAGGTGGTAAAAACTTTTACGATTGTAATATAGGATTAACTTCAAAACTGAAAAAATTAAATGTATGTTAATAAAATACTTTTTAGTGTAATATGTAGTACACTTTGAAGTTATTATACCACCAAGTTATATATACAAATAATATTCACACAAATTTTTGTTTTCGTAATTAATATAAATCCTTTAAAATTAGAAAATTCCCAGATCTATTGTAATTAGACACGACAAGATTTATTGTAAGTAGACACAGTGGATTATTTATATGTATCAATTATTTTTTATAAAATGTTTAAAGATGTTACAATTTGCTGTATAAAGTATGTTCATTTATGGAGTGGCATATTCGCTTAAGCGACGTAACTCTTAAAATAAAGATAGAAAATGTTTATAACCACGAAAACAACACCGAATTTCATTGATAATTTATTAAATATTACTAACCATTTAACGAAGACGCCCACGTAAGGTTTCTGAACAGTAACATCTTGTATTTTCTTTGTTCTAATTGGAAATCTAACTTCAATTTTCTTGCGAGAAATGAAATTGAACGAGTATATCTTAATATCAAGGCAAAAAAAAACAATGTTTTCGTACCACTGTCCATTAAAGAAAAACCATTTTGTAAATATTCTCAGAGTTCTTGAATATTTGTTGACGGGTTTCGAATTTTTGGAATTGCTATTGCAATTTCCATACATTTGATATAAACCAAAAAATATTTTTACTGATACAAATGATGAAATATTTAGATAGTATCGGTATTGTTTATATATCCAAACATGCAGTCCAATTAGAAAATGGCACTTCGTTTGCTATAGCAAATCATTTCGTTGAAAAAATAGTATAGATTGAAATCAGGTTGTGTAAATTGACACACATGTGCGTCATTGATTTTGGTGGTGCGGATTTAAATTCAACTGGCACCTAAAGTTTATTTATCCTATTTATTATTCGACCACCATCGTCATTCTAAATGACTCTATTTATCGAACAAGTACGAAGTGCTGGGTTGCATAACATATTAGGATATTTGGGTAAATCATACTCTTAAAGTATTTATAACTTGCTTAGATAGTTCAAGAATTCATTTTTAATACTTTATTATCGCACAAAGCTATGATGCCCATCGGTAAGACCGTGTGACACTTTCGAGGGGGGGTTGGGAGTTCAAAACTCCGATAAGGCACCAATGAGTTTTCTTTAAAAACGTAGGTCTAATTCATAATTGCAATTTTTCACACGCTTTTCTGTAAAGGAAAACATTGTGATGAAACCTGCATAACTCTAGAGAAATCTGGGGATATCTGTAACCTACGGATCCGCATTGGAGCAGAGTGGTAGGTCTTAGCTCTAAGCCCTCTCCATAAACAGAATGAGGAGGCCTATGCTCAGCTGTGGAGTTGTAACAGGCCGTTACTCTACTCTACTGATTATCACACAACCATATAACACATACATATAACCATACACAGACTTTTCACATTCTACACATGCAACAAACTTGCATAGACACATAAGTAAAAAAAAAGTAAGTAACGGCCTGTTACTATCCCACTGCTGGGCATAGGCCTCTTCTCTCCGTTTTTTGAGAGAAGGATTGGAGCTGGGACCTACCACGCTGCTCCAATGCGGATTGGTAGGTTACACATATCCCCAGAATTCTCTAGAGATATGCAGGTTTCCTCACGATGTTTTCCTTCACCGAAAAGCGTGTGATAAATTGCAATTATCAATTAGACACATAAGTTTTAGTAGAAAACTCATTGGTGCCTGCCCGGGGTTTGAACCCTAGACCTCCTCGAAAGAGGCGCACGGTGTTACCGCTGGGCCATCACAGCTTCTGCATCTTCAGCATAGACACATGCACACACTTATTTGGCGTCCTTATTAAACATAATTATATACTGTAAATTCACTGTTAAACAAAATTCTTATCCAGGAACTTGGACTCTATTTTGTTTCGTGTTGTTCGGATATGTGCAGCATACTGTCACTGATATTTCAATAGCTCGTTCATTTATGTTAAAGTTTTATAATACAATACACTTCTAATCGAATAAAACATTCTGCTTTTATAAAATGAACTAGATCTGTTTGCTCCAGAGTGGTAAGCTGATAAGTTTAATTTAGCTTGGAACCTTGGAACGCCTGACGGGTGATAGATGTTGGTACGTAATTTTATACCCGAGCTATTTTAGCAAAAGGATGTGGAAAGTAGCTCATATAGGAGCTAAGTGAGTGATTTCATTGTTTTATTTATAATCTTAAGTGATTGTTTCAGTAATGTTATAAAATATGACATATATTTGATATACATATACCTAGTCTAGCCTTAAGTTCTGTTACAAAGAAAATGACCGATAATTTCTAAAAAACAGAAAATACAATAATGGTGGCAAAGAAGTCTATTTTTTTATCGTAGAAGCTAATGTTCGAATTTCAAATTAATGTTTTCTTTAAATGTATGTAAACAGCCTGTAAACAATTTTTGGCTTGGTTATTTATTCACTAACCAGGGTGATAAAAATATTTACAATCTACAAAACAATACGAACTTCTTTTTTTTCAAGACATCGTCTTTCACTTTAAAGAGACGTATGTAAAACATCTCTTATACACGGTAAAACTCTAGGATTTAAGATCTTGTCTATTGAATGATTTTTTAGCTTGTCTGCTTTTGCCATTTTAGTGATGAAAAATATCGTATTGAAGTTGTATGAATTATAGTATCAATCTTAGATCATTTCAAAATAGTTAAATTCAAGGCTTTATCCGATTATTGATTTTAGTTCATTAGCGTAGATATAATTATCTAAATACCCTTATTTTTGTATGCGTGCGTTTTCTTGTTTTCGATAAAAAACGAGATTTTTGCAATCATATATTGTATATTAATCCGGTTCAGCTTTAGTTTAGAAAATCTTATCTAAATAGCTTCCCATTCCCATTTATAATATTAGTAGGCATAGTTAAAATAAAAGAGAAAGAAATATACAATGACATAAAATCGTTAACTTTAACTAATGACTAAAATCCTTCTTTAGAATACGTATCAGCGTGGGTGGAATCGTGATAGTAAATGACGCAGTACGAATACCTTTGTTGTAACGCGTGGGAGGTCTTGATAGTACGCAATACCCATTCATAAAAGTACGCATGGACAGTAAAAATAGCTTTCTATTTAATTAATACACGAGGAAGTAAAATGTTACGTGCAAATTGCACAAAAGAGTCATATTTTCTATGCGAGTTTTTGTATGCATTTCTGTAAATAAATTTTTGCAATAACTATTAAAAAATAGAAAAAAATTCTATTATGTAGTTGGGAATTTCACGTATTATTTAACGATAAACATATTTATTTAAATAATACTCAATTTAATATAAGTTTATATATCGAACTAATTTTTATTTGAGAACCGAGATTTGTGAAAAATTCAGTTTTTCCCACACCGATTGAATGAAGTACAGTCCCTATTTTAAATATAAGCCGAAATTTAAGAAATCTTTAATAGGTAAATTGATCTATATATTTTCTTTCTTCATTTTTGAGGTCGGCACAACATGTTATAAACATGTTATCACATGATTTGGCTACGTATTTTACGAGCGGCCGCCTGTCTGACATCAACTTAGCTTAGTCGTATGACACCTCGGTAAGAAATAGGGTGGTCTATTTTACTTAACCGGATACCACTCATTGGGCCAACTTACCTTAGTCGCCGTATTAAATGAGAGTGGTCTATACTACTCAGCCGGACACCACACGACGGGTCGACTCACCATACCTACTTATAGAAATAAATTAAGGGCTGAAAAAGATACGATAAACTTTGAAGAAATGCTTAAAGTCTCTGAAAAATTATGCTGTAGTTCTACCCAAGAAAAAATAATCTTTCAGGTACGTTAAAATGAGAGAGCAAGATAAATCAAAAATACCTATGAATGGGTAATAGTAAAGCTACATACCGCCTACGCGCCTACATTGTATTACGTCATCCCCCGCAACGCTTCCCACGCAGATCTTGCGTCACTATTGAGATAAAGTTTGATTGTTCATTCATTATCGAATAGCTTCGAATATTGATATAAAATTTTGGTATTTTTTCATTTTCATTATTTTTGTACTTCTGTTGTTATCTTACAGTACATGTTTACTTTTTCATAGGTTGTTAAGATCTCGATTGTAATCTATAATGCACGGCCGTTAAATAAAGAACAACATGTTAAAACATGTTGTGCCGACCTCACTTAGTTACGGATGTTACGGATTTAAATCCAGGAAGGCACCAATGAGCTTTTCACTCAAAACTTATGAGGCTTATTAATAATGTAATTTTATTTTTCTTTTCGTTGATGAAAAACATCGCAAGTAAAAACTAGAGAATTCTGGAGATATTTCTAATGTAACCACCCGTCATTGTAGCAACGTTGTGGGTCTTAGCTCTAACCTTTCTCTTCTTTGAAGAGAAGGAGCTGAGCATAAGCCCAGCTGTAGAATAGTAACTGGTCGTTACTTTACTCATATATTCTACAAAGAAAATTATTATACTTAAATCAAAGACTTCAATAATGCAAAGAATTATGGGAATTTTCTATAATCGAAGTCGTGACTCGGAAGCTCAAGGTATAATACAATTTGATTGACGCCTTCGGCATCAAGAAATAAAAATAAGCATATCACGTACTATTTGATTAGCATGATTAAGAAAAATAATTACATATAACAAAAAAAACAATATTCCTGTTTCGTGAATATCACAATTTTCCTTAAGTTGCTTAAAGTATAAAATAGCTGGTAACACATGTCAGTATATCATTAGAAATGTGGTGAATGTGCGGTAAAGATGGTCGAAATAATAAAAATGTTAAGAATTGCCATCGCCATTTTGTCTTTAATTGTTAGTACCTTGGGTCAAAGAATTATTATTTCAACGTTGGAACCTCCTCTTCTAAATTCTTTACACCTTGAAACAGCTCAAGAATTAAATGGACTGATGATAAATGAAAAGGGTATGAGGAATGGAGACCAACAATTTGGGCCACTCAATGGAAAATTGAAGACGGACGAAGGTAAAATACAAAGTGCAAGTCGCCACATAAGAGATGTTTACAGTTTCAATTCACGCGGGCGATCAGGGTACCCTCAGCGTGGTCGTGGATTTAATCAATATCAGTATCCTAGAATGCAGTGGCCGCGTCGCTCTTATCCATATGGATACGGCTAAATTACAATCGAATATATAAAGATATTTAACTAAAACCTAATGACACACAGGTATGATTTTTATATTTTAAAATTCAACGTGTAGATCAAAGCACATTAAATTACTAAATTTTGACTAAAGTTTATTTATTTTCCATCCTGTCTAAAATTTTATCTAATATTTAAATAGCCCCGATACAGTGTAACTAGATAAAATAGTCGGTATCCGGCTAAGTAGAATAGACCACTCTCATTTCTTCCGAGATGTCGTAAAAGGCGAATAAAGTAATTTGACCCATCGTGTGGTATGCGGCTGAGTAGAATAGACCACCCTCATTTTTTACTGAGGTGTCGTAAAAGGCGACTTAGGTAAGTTGTCGTCCTGCGGGCGGCCGGTCGTAAAATACCTAGCTAAATCATGTAATAACATGTTTATAATATGTTGTGCCGAACCCACTTAGAGTGGAATAAGGGCAGGAGAAAAATGACAGAATAACTAGAATATCGTTTTTTAGAAAACAAGTTATTAAATACGTATTGGGCACATAAAAAAATTAAATTAAATACATTGTTATCTTTTTTTTTGTTTTTTCCTATTTCATGTAACACAAGCAAAAATAAATTTTAAAAAACACGCGGTTTGAATTATATCATAATCCACAAATTTCTACTTATTTGTGAATATTATAGTCGCTAATGTCGTTTTCATAATTCGCAAAAGGGTTGAGAACTCTCATGCTAATTGCCAGGAAATTTGCATTACACCCGTCCCCCGCGTGTGGAACTCACGGCTGAAGGCAGTCGTGACTGCAAATTGTATGTAACACGCAACAGTTCACCCCCCTAACGTGCTCTATTGTAAATTTTAGACAGTTTCCTTCACTTAATTGGGTAACTTTAAAATCAGTACACGATTTTATAAATAATGAACCTAAACTTTTATAAAAAAAACTAGCTTTTACCCGCAACTACGATCGCGTGATACGTGTATAATAGATAGCGCTTTTCAATGTCATCCTATTCTTGTAGAATTAAAAGGATTTCTTAAGCTTTTATGTTACCCCAGTGTAAAAGGAATAATTGTGCGAAATTTCATCGATATTGGTTCAGCGGATTCGCCGTGCAACATACATTCATATTCACACACTTTAGCATTTATAATATTAGTAGGATAAATATGTATTAAAACCTATGTAACGAATATCATCATCCTCCTGCCCTAATCCCACTCTGAGTGGGGTCGGTACAACATGTTATAAACATGTTGTCACATGATTTGGCTACGTATTTAACGAAAGGCCGCCTGTCTGACGTCAAATTACCTCAGTCGTATTTAAGGACACCTCGGCAAAAAAGTGGTCGGTGGTCTATTCTACTCGACCGGATAGCACGCGGTGGGTCAACTTACCTTAGTCACCTTTTAAGAAACTAGGTTCGACACCTTATTAAGAAATGAGGGTGGTTTATTCTAGTCAGCCGGATAGAAATCTAGACTAACCAATATTATAAATGCATAAGTCTGTCTGTTTTTTCCTGTTTGCGAAGGAAAAAAGGAAATTTTTATAGCCTATAAAAATCCGGTATTGCGTTTTGCTAGCCCGGTGTTGAAGCTTAAATAAGCTTCAATTGTACCAAATTACATCAATGGGTTCCAGCGGATTAGCCGTAAAAGTATAATAGACAGACGAACTTTCGCATATACATTATCAGTATGTATGTGTATCTAAATGGCCACTTTTTGTCGGTTTCTATTACAGTAACGCTTGTCTATTTGTTCTTTTAATTTTGTCAACAGAGAAAAAATCAATTCAACTTGGAATATGTGTTGAGAAGTAATAATTTCTGAATTCAAAGCTTGAATGCACAAATCATAATAATTAAACATTTAAATAATTCTATTTACATCTTTAACATTAATTTGATAATGATTGTTCGATAATTAATATTTTCTACAATCATTATGTAATAAAGAACAACTAAAATATCTGACTAGTTAGGGCATATATATTCATTTTGTTCGATTTTTAAAATTCGGACATCATCTACAAATTCGAACATCGACATTCTTTTGCATTTCAAAAGTTTGTAGTTTCCGCGGAGCAAACAATTTTGCGACACGAAATGCTGGTACCTCGTGCAATTTAACTTTTTACTCTGAAAAACAACTTTGTCGCTTTGAGCTTATTCGTTTGCACGTCTAAAACAGGTAATTTTGATGCTTCCTATTTCAAACTGGCTAATGGATCGCAGTTTTAGTCCCCTTAAACATATAACTTTGCCTTCCGGTATTTGGGATGCTAGTACACGTGATGCTGGATAGCAAGGGTGGCGATTAGAAAAGCAGATTAAAAAAAGTTTTGGTAAAAGTAACCTAATTTAAAAATTATGAAATTTTTAGTAAAAATATTCTTCTGTATTTATCTCGTGAAAAAAGTCTTTTGTAAAACGAAGAGCAGGTATTTCCCCAAGAAAATGAGAATGTTTTTATTAAAAAATTAAAAATACTCCCACTTTATTCCCCAAGAACGGATAAGCAAAAGTAGCCTGAAGCAGAAATCGATGTTGGAAACCCGGTTTTAAAATATTTTTCTTAGTGCATCGATAGTTGTTCCAGCTTCAAGACAATTACGTCGGAACCGCAAACTAAGCTTTAAGTAGGTATCGTCGTTATCAAAAGTGATACAATTTTGTTTAATAATTAAAGTAACATTGAATTTGGAGTATGGTTCTTCCAAATGTAACTTGGATGAGCAGTAATTAGAAAGGTACTCATGATCTTATGATGAAAAATCATGATGAAAAATCCCTCAGCATTAAGACCAAAATCATGGATCACTAAATGATCCCAGTGGTGCCATTTAATTTAGCCTTAGATGCTAAATATGCTCCTCATAAGAAAGCTTCATAGTCACAAATTGAACAATGGAAAGAGCTATGCTCACAATATTTCTACGTTATCGAAATCATATGATCTGGAGTCGAATTAAAGTGACTGCCATAGTCCGAATTGGAAAGCCGAACCTAATCGTGTGAGTGTTGGGAGACCCCCATCTAGGCCAACAGCAGATCGTGTGGCGGGAACATTCCTTGAAGAGACTCAACTTTAGACGTTGACGAAGTAGAAGAAGAAGAATGATTGTTCTATATAGCTATAGAAAATCCAAATAATCAATAAGCTCTTAAAGTAATGGAACAGCAGCAATATACAATACGACACAAAGGTGACAATATATTGTAAATGTTTTATTTATCTTTGGAAGACGATGAAAAACGATAATTTCCCAACTTCGGATATCATATAAATATTTAAAAAGTTGGCTTACATATGTTTTAAAACACAGCATAATAATTTAATACTTGCTTTGAATGCCTACATAACATAACATAGGAGTATATAGGAGGAATATCTTTGTGCTAGATTTTTGATTTCTTGGGCCCTTCAGCTTCGCCGGTTTACTATCATTTAAAAAATGTGATTTTGATATAATGAATTTAGTTAAACATTTTGTAAAATGAAATATTTAAAAAAACATACAAACTCTTTTGTAGTTGACTGTAACAGCCATAGATATTATAGTATACGTAAACATCGGATTCGCAATGAATAGCTCGATAAAATCGCAAGACATAAGGCAACGTCATATTCTATTGTGAGATCCACTTCACTCCATGTTTTATATTACGTGTAAGTTTTATCTTATGTTATTTTTCCTCAATACTTTTAAATTAATTGAACGAAGAATGCCAATGAGTGCTTTATAAAATTATCTCATTTCTCGGAACAGATGGTTTATTTTATTTTAGGGCAGACCTTAGAATCAACATTAGAGGTTTGAATATTAAATAAGTATGTTTGTATATGTATATAAAAATTTACTTCATCCCAAACTAAAGAGTATAATTATTTACTTTTCCTTCTTAATTAATCAGTTAAAGCACTTTAGAGGGCACGTTTAATTGATATCCCTACAGAACTATAATAAATAAAACTTAAAGTAAAAACTTAAAATGATCAGTTTTGGTAAATTAAATATGTTAGATGGAAGAAGATCCATTTCCATTTTTTGCTCTATAAGCTGCTGACTTTAAAATTGTCTGACTATATATTTCAATGTAATCACTGTATGGATTCATTTTATCTTTGGTCGGTTAAGTCTCAGGTTCACTCAATGAATTGTAATTTGCACTTTATTTACACGACACTTCATGCATCAGATCTTTGTTCATTTTTTATGCACTTCTTTCTATACATTAGCGTGCTGATATCGGCGTAACAGCCTTTGTTTGTTCCTTTGTTACACACTGTGATCGTCTGAACTTATTTATGTGTTGGTTACACGTAGGCTTTTTTCTCGTCACGCAAGTAATTATAGAATCACGCAAACCTCCGTGACCATACATTATGACACATGACCCTTCTATTTATTCTAGAGGATTTTAAAAACACATTAATTTTTAAATCAAGTTACTAAGACATATAGATACTAGCTTTTTTCTAGCTTTTTCAACGATCGCATTTGGCCGTCATGCCGTTATTAAGCAATAAAACATATTGTAAAATAATGTAGTTGTTTGTTGGCAACAGACAGCCAGCGCTATCTTTTCTGATCGACGAGCGACTCGACGGCCACATTGAAAATGTTTTACCATTCCCAGACCTCCTCACCGAGACCACTTAGTCACCTAAGTCACCTGACCTGGCCCAAAACATCCCAGATATTGACACCTGCGAGGACCAGCCCTGGCAAGGAGATTGGTCTCGAGGCCCTTACCCCACCCTACCCCCAACCCACCCGGGGAGTAAATGAGATGACCCTGCTGCAAATATTTTACAAGCACTTTTGAATCGTCAAGGATCAATAAGATTTAATGAAGCGACAGCTCGGAATGTCGCTCTTACCGAAAATAATCAGAAAGAAACTCGGCGGTCATTTTTTTAAAACATTTTAAATTTGCATTATTTAACCGCAGTCTCGTTCGGAGCTGAAGGATTTTCATTCTAGTTATAGAAAACGCATTCTAATCAAAACCTCGATATAGCTTACAATTATAATACAGCTTTTTCATCTCATTATGCCAACAAGATAATATCAACTCATTTGTAAATTACACTGACCTACAGCACATAACCACTCTTACAGTCTGAACGTAACTCTATAGGAAACTTCCGTTAATTAACTCGACGCCACTCGCGTCCTCAGCACGTAATTAAGGCTCCTAGGAGCACTAGCTTCGTTGACAGATGGAAACTACCGACCAAACTAGTTAAGTTCTCAGTGGAATTGATATAATACCATTAATTTCATCTTAGAATGGTTGGAGACTTTCAGAAAATTATTAACTAAGTTGGATTTTGTTGCGCAAAGAAAAGTGTGTGCAATAAAATAGTAAACTAAAAACTCTTTGGGAAGATTTTATAGACACAGATCTGTGAGATATAGTAGGAGAATGACTCTTGTCGATGGTTCGTGAGCTCAAACCTCATGTAGGAGACGTGTAATAGTCATACTCATGAGCTTTCGGATTAGGAAACCAGCCGAAGGAATTAGTGGTCTTAAATGAAAATCGTGGTTTAATCAAAAATAATAAATATGGATGGGAAAATTTATATTACTGATATTTTTTATGATTATTATGAGGGATACCTACGTTTAGTGTATTAAAAATCAGTTTAGTTTAAAAATAAAATTACTCTGAAGAGTAATTCACAATCTCTCAACTATGTTAGTGTTTGAAGGAGCTTTAATTACGCTCAAAGAATGCGAGTGGCGGCGAGCTAATTAAAGGAAAGTTTATTTAACTAAGCTGAGCTATGTATGTTCAAAATAATTTTCATAATCACTGATTAAAGCACTATTATTGGACATAAAAGTATTTTAAGAAAATATAATTATGTATAAGTACTTGCATATAGTCACTATTGATTTGAAAATAACATACGAGCGTCTACACCGTAAAGATCTGTTGTAAAGTATACAAGACAAGTAACTGCTTAAGTATGAACGTATAGTATTTTTATGTATGACAGAACTAGTACTCATTTACCAACCGTGTGGTATCCGGTTTAGTAGAATAGACCACCCTCTTTCTTACGTTACGACGTGTCGTAAAATACGACTGAGGTAAGTAGGCGTCAGGCAGGCAGCCAGTCGTAAAAACGCAGCCAAATCATGTGACAGCATGTTTATAACATGTTGTGCCGATCCCACTTAGAGTGGGATAAGGGCAGGAAGATGACGAGAACTAGTACTCATTTACGCACTGAATTCGGAGTAACAGACGAGATGCGTCTATAGACTTACTTTAATCTCAGTATTATTTCTCATTGTTATAAATGTATTTACTGCTAAAATACTGCCATTCGCCGATGACAACATGCTTGTGAAAATGCTATTAAAATTCAAATAAGATTAGTAAAATGGCACAATAAATTAGAAAAGATGGACACAGAATGATGGAGGGATGAAAATTATGTGCTCAAAAGTAACGCACATGTTGCTTCGATCCTACTTGGAGTGAGATAATGAAAAAAACAGGCAGGTATGTCAATTAGAAAAGAGTATGTTAAGAAAATGTTTAAGAATATAAGAATAAATGTTTAAGAAAATGTAAATCTATCCAATTTAAATTACTACAATTCTTTAGTTCAAAACTATAAATTCAAATTCAAATTCAAATTCCAAATATTATTTATTCAAGTGGACTGTTTACAGCACTTTTGAATCGTCAAATGTTTAAAAGAAGCTACCACTGATTCGGTAGTTTGCTCCTACTGAGAAGAATCAGCAAGAAACTCGGCATATATAGGTGTAAAACCTATAGTCTTGAATTCATGGAATTCCATAGTGAAAAAAGAAACGATAAATAATTTTGCTATAATTCGTATATAATTCAATGTAATATTATTAAATGCAAAATTTAAAAGTTATTCCGCTCTCCGGTATTAAACATGCAGTATTGTGCAGTCAAAAGAAATCATTAGCAAATTCTTTGAAAGAAAACTTGCTACGAAAAAATATTGTTTGGAGAAAACTTTGATTTGAATCGGAATTTAATTAAAAGGACACAATCGATAGAATATAATTTCTTTGATGAGGGCGTAATTGAGAGCAGTATTTCGAATAAGAGGGTCGCGCTTAAACTGTTAGGCGTGAAAGGGTTGGTGATTAAATACATAATAATCGACATTACTACAAAGCAGCCAGTTTTATAATCACTACTTTAATTTTGTATAACAGCAAATAGGTCATCAGAAAAATAACACGAATAAGCTTAAATTTATCCACATCTAAGTTTCTTATTTGCAATGAATATCTGTAAAACGCTGCAAAAGATAATATTACGAAATTGCTTATAGTTGTATTATCTTGTGAAATAAAAATCTCATTTTTTGTTATGCCTTTGTATATATTTTTTATGTCATATTTGAAATGTTTCTCTATTCCAATATTGGCTGATTGTATAAATTCAATTAAGCGTCACAAAGTTATTGTGTTTACGGCATTATACGCATTGATATCACTTAGGGTAAAATTAACGTGTCTTATATTGTTTCAAATTCATATTTTGTTTAAAAAAGAAAATCAGGAAAAGATGGGAATTAGAAGTATCATATAGGAAAAGTTGTAGTTGTTGCCTTTAGTGGAAAACATTTGGAAACAGCTGTTCGATTAAAAACCTTCTTAAAATTTATGGAAACTACTTCATTCATTAGGTCACTTAGCTCTAGTCTGCTATTAATTAAAAAGTCATTAAAAAAACTGAAATATTATTTGGTTGCAGAATCGTAATTATTCTGTACTGTATTTTTCCTGTATTAGTGTTTAGAAATATTGAGATATTGAAAAATTGCAAAAAAAATGACGTCTTTAGTAAATTTTATTCCATTTTTTATAAATCTCATGGTTATTAATTGTTGAAATCTTCCGAAAAGATAAAAAGTATTATTAGTGGTGGTAATAATTTTCTTATATAATGAAAGTATGATTCTTAATTGTTTTTAACTTAATACACAGTGTTAAGTGTAAATAATTGTTTTGTAATAAGATTGGAATTTGTGATGTTATATTTGTTTGATATAAAATATATTATTTATTTATTCTTATTGCACTATACAGAGGTACATTATTGAATACTAAGTCGAAAAAAATAAGCGGCCGGTCGTAAAAAACGTAGCCAAATCATATGACAACATGTAAATATGTTGTGCCAACTCCACTTAGA
Organism: Morpho achilles; assembly: GCA_947086495.1. Lineage (NCBI taxonomy): Eukaryota > Metazoa > Arthropoda > Insecta > Lepidoptera > Nymphalidae > Morpho > Morpho achilles. The sequence continues at coordinate 7,695,480 of CAMTZB010000019.1, read as the reverse complement.
GTGGGATAAGGGCAGGAAGAAGACTAAGACTAAAAAATAATTGGAAAAAACTGATAATATTTACAGGGCCTTTGGGTGCTTGCAGAAACAGTGAAGCAGTTTTTAATTGATGGGCTATTTTCATTTTTTTTTTGTATCATTCACAGGGTTAGCGCTTAAAGCGATACGAAGATATGTTAATTCTCGTCTATAACAAGTTGTACATCAATTTAAAAAACCTTCTTAGATTAGCCCCCTTCAACTAGTGAACATATTGAGAATAAAAGTCAACGATGAGTTACTGTTAATAAAAAATTTTGAAACCACATTTAAGTGTCCTCAAAATAATATACTATTTTATTTTGCGAAAAGCTGAGGCAAAAATAATTTGCTATTCCCATACAAACGACAGCGCAGTGCAGTTCCAATTTTGAATTCATTCCGCATCCATGCAATTAGGTAACATCCGAAACAGTGTGAGTAAAAGTTCTCTTCAAATTGAATCAGATATATGTGAAAGTAAAATAAACAAATTTCAGCATTTTTGCTTACCTGTGTTCATTACCTATATTCTTCTTCACTTCAATATCGAGAAAAACTCCACTCAGTCTGTAGTATCTCAACAAACAACAAGGAAAAATATTTTGACAGATAATTAATATAAATATGGATTACTTAGTTACAAAATTGTATTTTAATTATTTATATAGAATTTACGAACGCCCCGAGACCAAATATTACATAAACTTTTAACTGCCTGTACATAATCAAAATTTACGATCAATTTCCTCTTAAAAAAACCCCTTGGAAAACTGGGATGTGAACGAAATTAAGCGAAGCGAGGCTAGCGTTGCACAAAGATAACAGACTGTCTACTAGTAACAACGGTAAGAATAGAAATTTACAGAGATTATATACGTAAGAGACTACTAGTAAGGTAATTAAAACTCTACGTGTGATAATTTGATTTGTGTTTGATAATTTTAAATTCTTTACAAGGTTGGATTTCTGATTCCATGTACAAGTTCTGACAAGTAGTGGCAGTACTCTTTGGAGAGAAGGATTGTTGTTTAACCCATTAACGCCCAAAATAAAATTAAATGCGTAAATTACTTTTTAACGTTATTTATTACTATATATAAGACAAAATAAAAGACTAGTAGCAAAAAATTAAAAAAAAGTTTATTATCTTAGTATTTTAGGGGCTGCACTCAGATGAGTACAACGGGCGGATTAGGTATGGAATTGTCCAAAGCAGTGGCGCTCTACACATAATGTTTTCAGGAAATGTTGGCAACGCCAGCACACTCGTTGGTGACAAATAATGTTCCTCAATTGGTTTTTTACACGTTCTGGGTTATGACCGTTATTATTGGCACTCAACCCAGATATAGATGACGAAGTAGGACGAGTTTTCGTTTTGGTTCGACGTAGGTATGATCGTGTAATCGTCCGCCTAAATAATACTTGATCAACATTATCATACTTTCACATCATAACATGCAATCGCCATGAGTTAGATATTGCCATATCCAATAAATAGGTAAAAATTACCCACCACCACTTTTTACCTTTCATAGCAACTCTGTAAAGACTCTTCTAAATAATATCGGTCACTTCATATGTTGTACTATATTATCATCTTCCTGCTCTTATCCCATTTTAAGTGAGGTCAGCACAACATGTTATAAACATGTTGTCATATGATTTGTTTACGACGATTTTACGACCGGCCGCCTGTCTGACATCAACTTATACTATTCTATTCAGCCGGATACCACACGGCGTATATGTTGTACTATATGTAGGCATAATTTTTTTCCACATAGTTTGGTCTAATTTGTTAAGACGAGATGACTTCGCATGTTTAGGACAATGAACTAGAGATTCTGAATCATATTCGTCACAATCCAACTTTTAATGATTACGGGGAATAAGTTACGTAGACACCTAAAAATTACTTACAATCTCCGCAAAGTAACGCCTAATTCTATAAATTATATAAATCAATCCTCATATTCCATACTTTAAACCTCATATTTTGTAATGAATAAGCAATGGGTCAGAGATAATCTCTGTAAAAAATTGCATACAAGTTTTCCATCGCTTTTCCGATAACAACCTCAATAAACAAGCATCCGAGAATATGCATGAACTGTGAGTGTCCTCAATTCAATGGACTTTGTCGTGGCAACATGCTTTAAGGTTGCTTTTGAAATTTAGAACGCGACATGAATGCCTACATTTTTTATTATACTTTTTCTAGTTTACTCGTTATTTAAGATGCTAAGGATCAGGATTGAGATAGAAGTATTTTTACATTAATTGAAAATTAAAAGCTTGTATAATTACCTGAATGTTATTTCTATATTGCAGTAAAGATAACAATGAAAAGAAAATATGTATTAACTTTTCAAGAAATTATGGTAATATGATAGTTTTTAGACAACTATTAGGTATTTTATAAATAATATTTATATAGTTATAAAATATTTTATTTATATATTTACCAAATTTTATGTTAGTTGTTTAGCATATACTATTACATATTACGCTATTCTGATTTTGCTTGTCCTGTAAACAGTTTTGAATAGCAGTCTCAGACAAATAGATATATATAGCAATAAATTCAGATATCGGTTTCAAAATTACTCTTCTTGACTTCCAAATGTTTCTACACTTCTTGGGCTACGAAAAACACTCTCTTGGCTAGCTAATGTCTCCACGCTTCTTGGACTACGGTAGATATTCTCCTGGCTCGCTAGTGTTTCAACGCTTCTTGGGCTACGAAATACGCTCTCTTGGCTAGCTAACGCTTCCACACTTCTTGGACTCCGGTAGATACTTTCCTGGCTTGCTAATGTTTCTACGCTCCTTGGGCTGCGGAATACACTCTCTTGGCTGGCTAATGTCTCCACACTTCTTGGACTACGGTAGATACTTTCCTGACTTGCTAATGTTTCTACGCTCCTTGGGCTGCGGAATACACTCTCTTGGCTAGCTAATGTCTCCACACTTCTTGGACTACGGTAGATACTTTCCTGGCTCGCTAGTGTTTCTACGCTTCTTGGGCTGCGGAATACACTCTCTTGGCTAGCTAATGTCTCCACACTTCTTGGACTACGGTAGATACTTTCCTGGCTCGCTAGTGTTTCTACGCTTCTTGGGCTGCGGAATACACTCTCTTGGCTAGCTAAAGTCTCCACACTTCTTGGACTACGGTATATACTTTCTTGACTTGCTAATTCCTTGACACTTCTTCTGTGGCGATTCTTTACTCCAATCGTTTGCCAAGGTTGAGTTCTTGCATGAGGATTCCAGTTTGGAATTATAACATCATGATGGGTAGGTTTTTTTAATCCAGGTAAGGAAATATCTCGTTTAAGTCTTGTCTTGCTCAACTGAACTTGGCTGCAGGAAAATAATGGAATAATAAGCGCCACCACACACAATATTGACGAAGTTTTCATCATTTTGCAAGCTTATGCAGTTATACAATGAGACTAATACTTGTTTGATGATCTTATATACTCGCAATTAAGGAAATATACTAAATAATAGCGATAAGAAAAGGTCTGAGTAAAAGGGTAATTACCTGATATGATCCCGTTATCGATATTGTTTATTAAGAATATTCTATCTTTCCCTCGTGTAATGCTACAAACAGATAACCTTTAAGAGCAAAATGATCTATTAGATCATTGATGTCGCAGAAGTTCTTCGAAGGGTTATATCTACTAAAACCCTTCGTCTGAGTTTTTTGCAGGCTTTTGCTTAAGCTATATGTATCCTGATGGTATCATATTCCAACATAAGTATGATATTTAGACTTAGGAATGATAATTAGGTACGTTTGTAATACGGCCCGCCGTATAATATCCGGCTGAGTAGAATAGACCAGCCTCACTTCTTATCGAGGTGTAGTGAAAGGCAACTAAGATAAGTTGACCCGTTGTGTGGTATCCGGTTGAGTAGAATAGACCACCCTCTTTCTTACCGAGATGTCGTAAAATACGACTAAGGTAAGTTGACGTCAGGCGGGAGGCCGGTCGTAAAATATGTAGCCATAACATGTTGTGCCGATCCCATTTAGAGTGGGATAAAGGCAGGAGGATGATAATGACGTTTTTAATACGGCATGGTACACTTAAATAGTTCGTAAAAATTGCATTCGGTAATAATAATCAGAAAAAACCTATCAACCTACACTCGATATATATTTTTTTATAAAAATATTGGCTGTGAGAGTTCTTTGCAAGTGGCGTGTTTTTTGTCTTTTAATTACTTATAAAAACTGACTTATGTGTGGCTGTTTTTTATTGAGCTAAGTAACCAGGTTAGTAGCCAGGTAACTACGCTTATCCGTTAATAGCGATTAGGTTCAATGTAAGCAGGGCTTTATATGGTGTATTACATGTGCCCCTTGGATTCCGTAGATCCCTAAAAGATCTTTGAGGTCTGTCCACTTAGTGGGGGGCTAAAAAACTATGTTTTCTATTGTAAAGTGGCCCCTCGAGCAAGTTATTAACACATTACCCATGGGATCTTTGTACTATATCGCCCCATCCGAAGAGTAAAGTTACATTTCCTATGTTTATACATGGGACATGTAACTTTGTAACTCGGAAGGGGCGACATGCCCATACATAGATTATGATAACATCTTTGAGTTGTTTGTCAATAATTTGTTTTGACTTATTCAAATTCTATTTGAAGTTTATCCTACAAAACAATAGATTAACGTAACGAGTATTTAAGCTATGTACTTACCTTTAAATAAAACTTTAACTATAATATATATCTCTATATAATATCGCTTCATTTAGGTATATTTCAATGTATCTCATTTTCAAAATATACCTATAATTCTTGTAAAATACTTTTACTGAAGAAAGGCAGAAAATAACATTGTCTATTCTACGTAAAATTGATTTTGATCTTTTATTTCAACTTTTATAAAACATGCAGTGATTACTTTATATTACTCATAATTAACTTGACTTGAGGTCAGACACAAAAAATTTTCAGACAAATGTAATTTAATATTATAATTTAAACATTCTGAGAGAAAATATGTCGACAACTTATGAGTATATGCATTAAATTGGAATATTTGTTTGATTTCTTCGTTGAGATTTACCTAAATCTTCTCTTTTTTTGTTTTGTTTTCATACTATAAATAAATAATATAATTATTAAATTACTAATTATAAAATAATATTTACGTGTAAGTCATATAGTTGTTGATATTCCTGTATGCTCCACAGAAAGGTTTAATATTTTTTTGTTGTATATCAAAACAAAACTATAATTAAGTCGTGGCAAGTTGTGTACCAATAGGCAAACGGATCAAAAGAAGTAATGTGAATATGTGAAACCTCTTTATTAGTCATTCTCCTTCCCTTGTCTCATTCTAAGTGAGGAGCTCTAGCGCTAATACTTTTATATTCATTCATACTTCACACAATCCAACCATCTTTTTAGACCTCTCCCTAGATACATATCCATACACGTTCATATTCAACACTACCTTCATCAATATTTTCATCTCTCTTTATATATGCATACCATTTAATCTTGCAATTCTCATCTCATCTTTTCTACAAAGAGCGCAACTTTCAAACATTACTTTATAATTACTTTCCCTTATGTGGAAACTCTTTATAATTAACAAATAAAACATATAATTTGTTAGCATGTGGTGTTTATTAATAAAATACAATTAATTATGGTACATTAATACTTCAGATTGAGTAGAAATTTATTTAACAATAGTGTTTAAAAGTATGTAGTAAGCTTGTATAACATATAATTTAATTCGCGTATAATATAGGATAAGGGCTGATTGGTCGTCTTGGACGAGGGAACGGATTAAAGGGGTCTATAGGTCTTGGATTAGGAAAGGTTGGTGGCCGTGGCATGAATGGTGAGAAATCTCTTTTGAATCGCTGGCTAGCACCATACTGGCCCACGCTTTCTACATTTTCTTCACCAAAATCAATACTTCTGGCATATCTTCTGTCGGGATTAAACCTCACATCATCTATGATAGAGGGTAGATAGCCATTATCAGCACTTGATGGTGCTCGAGGAATGTCACCTTGGTATAGCCATAATGGCTCTGGTATTCCTTGATTGTGAGTTTCTCGGACAGTTCGAATTCTTAATTGCCGAGGGGGAGGTTTGTACGTCGGGTGAATAAGATGTTGGCAAAAGGTGTCGGATACCAAAACAAGATAAAGTATCACGGATATAAGTTTGAACATCGTGGTCTTTTCTCACAGAACGACTTTAAAAAACTGGGTGAATAAATTTTTGCTATGACAGTTTTATATTTCTGTATTTATACTCTGGACCAAAAGTAAAGGTGTTTTCACATAAAATAACGAGAATTGAAGATATTAATGTAACTAATAGGGATATTATCGTGAAGTTATGTTTAGAATTCGGTCAGCTTATAGAGAGTAAAAAAAATATTATTACAATTAACATCCTCCCAGAGTGTAACAGTATGAAGTACCTATATGTGAACGATACACATTTTTAATTGGCCATATTTAATTAGTTCTGATTGATACTGATTTTTTTATTACTAAATGAAATATTTATTACTAAATGAAGTCCTTTTAAGCACCTTACCATAAGTTTTAACGTTAAGTTTAAGTGTCACAAATAAGCATTTTGGCAACACGTGACTTATCTAAAAGCATGAAATACTAAATTTCCTACTATATTTTCTTAATATTTTTGCCTTAATAAACCTATATTTTAACAGACAACTGATTAAGCTAGGATGTGTAGTACTATATCAAGCCAATGAAGAAAAATAATGTAATTTAAAGTAGAAATGGAAATATAAAAACTTACATGCTATATATCTGAGCCGATTAAAAGAAATAAAATTGTATTTGACAAACCGCCTTATCCGAAGAATAAAGTCACATGTATAAGCATAGGAAATATGACTTTATTCTTCGGATAGGGCGAGATGATCAAAATAAAATCATTAATAATCGATTCTAAGAACACTTGGATTTTGAAATGAATATTTTTCAGAACTTGTCAAATGTTAGGAAACAAACAAAACAAATGAACGAATCTTAAAAATGACAATTTATGTTTGTCGCGTTTAAAACCTGTAAATATGAAATAACCTTTATTATCTTTACTGTAAATGAGGTACTTTACTTTATACGACTACGTCATCAAGCCGTAAACTGGGAAGAACATAATATAGTGTCAGCTGAACTTGCTAATCAAAAGTCACGTAAATATTTGTGTGTCTCTTATCGCTGTGTTTACTATATTGATAAGAATTACTTTCGCTTGATTTCTTTATCACTTCATTTTTCGTTTGTTCTGCAGTTGACATAAAATTAGTTAGTAGTTGCCAGACTAGATAAATATGTTTTCAAAAGTATTTGTTTACAAGTTTATTTGAATAAAAAATATTTTGAATTTGATTTTGAATTTTGGCAAACTATTTATAAGACGTGTTTCTACCATACATACCACCGACAGACTCAGACTTACAGTAACCCCTATTTTAACCCTTATTTACAACCCGGAAACAGTACTCAATACACATACAGTAGTACGCTTAATATTAAAGTGACCTAATTAAAAAAAATGTTTTATGGCAAATTGAGATAAAGTGTTGCACAGCGCTTACAAAACTCATGAATGTTAAAGAGACCCATAATTTAGAAGAGAAAGAAAATACTCGTTTTTTAATATGTCATAGATGGCATTGAAATTAGGATTACAATGTATCTAGCTCAATTAAGCCCAACTTTGGAATAGGTCACTTTATTACTAAGCGTGCGATATGTCATTGACTTCAAAAGAAACATTTAATAGGACGGATATCATGTACATTGGCACATCTTTGTAAGAACCCATGGTTCCAGGAACTTCTATACGAGTGAGACGTAAAAATCGTTTCGACGCGGATATTTGACATATATTTCGCTATAATATGTGTGTAAACTGTGCCACTTTGACGCTCTCTAACAGCTTATCAATTTGTATGAAACTATGTGTACAGTTGGTTCTTGAGCTGAATCAACACATACGTCAGGTAGTTTTTACTTATGAATAATCCATGGCCAGAGTCTCTAACCATCATCCTCCTGCCCTTATCCCACTCTAAGTGGGGTTAGCACACAACATGTTATAAACATGCTGTCACAGGATTTGACTGCGTTTCTACGACCGCATGCCTGACATCAACTTACCTTAGTCGTATTTTACGACACTTCAGAAAAAGAGGGTGGTCTATTCTACTCAGCCGGATACCACGCGGTGGGTCCAATTACTTTGGTTGCCTTTTACGATATCTCGGTAAGAAATGAGCGTGATCTATTTTACTCAGTCGGATACCACACGTTTCTCTGCAAGTGACCATTTTACTCTTTACACAATCTTGCACCATGGCTTTAACTGCAGGATTTTATCACTTCATTGCAATTTCTACTTTAAAGGTAGTTAAAATTACCTTACATTACGTTTCATGTCATAATTTAAGCGAGAAAAAGCTATCTTATAAATAAAGCATACATTTTAACATTCGAACCATCGAAGTAAGCATCCTACGATGTTCTAATGTGAGTTAACAGCTAATACATATATTCTTACAAATTCTTATTAGATACGCACGATTCCTGGCGATGTTTTTTAGAATGCAAGTGTATGCCGAATTATAAGAACACTAAGGTCATAGACGTCAAAGTAAACATACAAATAAAAGGCCTTTATACGTTGAGATAAAGTTAGGCTTATCTGTGATATTTGAATTACAATCAACGGGGAAGACCCTTACTAATTTTTCCTTGTATCGACGAAAGTATAAAACAAGCAACACGTCTGTAGCATTTATCATTCTCTGGAAGTAATCTTGAGACAGACGTGAAGATGTTGAAATTATTACCAGTTTTGTTACTAGTGGCGTTAGCCAGTAGCGCCTTGGGTCAGCGCCTCATTCAGCCGACATATAGGCCTCCTCCACGAAAACCTATAATTATTCGAACTGTCCGTGACGTTAATGACGGACAACCTCTATGGATTAACCAAGGTGATTTTCCTAAAGCACCATCAAGCGGCGACCATCCTGTACTGCCTAATATTATTGATCCCGTGAAATTAGACCCAAACAGAAGATATGCTCGCAGCGTGGACTCTCCCAGCGCCCGGCGATCAAGCGGAAATTCAGGTTCCCGGTCCAGCGGAAGTAGGAATACCGGGCCAACTCATCCCGGATATAATAGACGCAACGCTTAAGATCTCAGGTCCGAAGATATTAGAGTCAGTTTCCTAAGCCTCATAATTTTAGTTACAAAAATATATTAGTAAAAAAGTCAATTGTCTAAATAAAAAAAAAGTGAAACTAAATCAACCCAAACCCTAAATTGATTAACTTTAAACAGCATCAACATGTATTTGTTTAATAATCCTATTATTTTATAATTCGTATTAACTATTGTGATATAATAAAATATGTAGTTGTTACGCTGTTGTTTTAATACAAAAAATCTCCACGTATACAAATAGATCATAATGTTCCTAATTAAGTAATAAGTAATTGAGTAATATTGATTCGCCTTTGATTGAAACATTAAATATCTATCTAGATATTGTTATTTCTGTTTATAGTTTGAAATCCCTGCACTAGAAACCGAGTTGCATTTTAATGAAAAAATATGTTTTTTCACATTATTCATGAATTTAGCTAATTTCATTCGGGACAGTAAGAACTCTTAACACATCTTTTTACTGTCCTGATAAATTAGACGTCTTTAGTTTCGAGTTGACGTATAAAAAGTTTCTTTAGCAATGATATATTTTTTTAATAACACGAGAATAAACAAAAAGGATATTAACTATACTGAATATATAAATTACATGCAATTATGCGACAATAGAGATACAATGCAATATTTAAAAATGATACAACGATAATCAATATATTTCAAATGTCGTAAACTTTTTGCCATGTGGTATCCGACTGAGTAGAATAGACCACCCTCATTTCTTACCGACGCGTCGTAAAAGGTGACTAAGGAAAGTCGACCCGCCGTGTGGCTTCCGGCAGAGTGGAAAAGACCAGCCTCAGTCCTTACCGAGATGTTGTAAAAAGGGACTGAGGTACGTTGACCCACCGTATAGTATCCGGTTGAGTAGAATGGACCTCTTTCTTACCAAGGTGTCGTAATGTAAGACTAAGGTAACTTGACTGACGTCAGGTAAGCGGCCGATCGTAAAATACGAAGCCAAATCATGTGACAATATGTTGTGCCGACCCCACTTAGAGTGGGATAAGGGCATAAGAATGATGTCGTAAACTTTTTGGAACTACTTGTGTTTTTGAATAAATTCATTTTGTTATTACGATAAGTAATTGCATTGTGCATTTCTTCTTTCTTTTAACATTTACAAGGAAATATCTGGGTGAACGAGCCTTGCTCGGTAACTTTTTACAAAAAAAAACTTAAAAAAAGAAAAAAAGAATTATTTAGTTGGGGATCGATCCTAAGCATTTCTCGAGGTTGTCCGTTCCCCGAATAAACTTCACTGCCTTGATAGTTAATTGCGAAAATTCAATTCAATATAAATGCCCAAAAACAGCTATAAAACAATTTTTTTTTTTAACATTAAACCTAGCTAGATCTATTTTTCTCCCCCAAAACGCCCCAGATGCATTTCAAGAACATCGTTGGAGCCGTTTCCGAGATTCCGAAAATATACCTATATATACATACAAGACTAACTCATTTCAATATATTATAGATTTACCATACAAATAGTAACAATTAAATGACTAATGTTTCTTCATTAGGACGGGTACTACCCGCGGCTACAAAGACGCCTTGATAATATTAAAACAAAGAAGTACATACACAATAAGTTGCTAATTAGCCTAATGTAACACAACACTTATTGTCCTCAATTCTATTGTAGCCGTTTCCTTATCGGTTATCGTTCTTTCTATACTGTACTGACAGCTCAATTTGATTAAGAAATTAAAATAATTTATTTAACCCGCATAATTACCACCCAAGTGTATGTTAATATTTCGTCGAGTAACTCGATCAGCCTTTAATATTTAAATATCATTGACGTACTGTTAAAATCGTTAAAAATATCCAACAAGTGTTTTAAATATTTTTTGTACAGCCATTCGCTTTTATATTATTAAACCATTAATAGCTAATAAAGAAAATGACTCGACCAATAATACTTTAAGTCAAAAGTTAACTTATTCAATATTTAATGTTAGAGATACAATGGCAATTTTTAAAAATTAACAACGATAATCAATATATCCCGTATGTTGTAACCTTTTTGTATAGCCGTGTGGTATCCGACTGAGTAGAATAGACCAACCTCATTTCTTTCCAAGCTTTCGTAAGAGACGACTATGGTAAGTCGACCTGCCGTGTGGTATCCGGCTGAGAAGAATAGACCATCCTAATTCCTTACCGAGGTGTCGTAAAAGGCAACTAGGGTAAGTTTTCGACAGGCAGGCGGCCGTTCGTAAAATACGTAGCCAAATCATGTTACAACATGTTTTCAACATGTTGTGCCCCACTTATAGTGGGATAAGGACAGGAGGATGATGATTAAAAACGTAGGTACGAGTATATATGGTTATTTTAAAACTTTATATACATCCTGGTTTTTATTTCTTAGTTCTGTTTTATCGAAATATTTCGAACTTAATACTATTTTCAATTCACTTAACTTTCATTACTTCAGTTTCAAATTAGCTGGCAAGCGACATAATTGTTCTAAATATTGTTAGATCGTAGACACCAGCCACTATCACAATTACCAACGTTTACTTTGTATTACACGAATTACTCACTTTTTACTTAGCATAAAAAATGTTTATCTTTTAAGATAACTAAAGTAGGTCCCAGTTTTATTGCATGTCTGCAATTTTTTAATCTTTGTTTCCTTAGTACATATATATATTGCCCAGCGCATTATCTGTTAGTGATATTTTATCCAACGTCTCAATACCAAAAGCAAGAATGCTCAAGTTGTGGTCTATTTTATTTTTGGCAATAGTCTTTGATTATGCCTATTGTCAGCGCTTCATTCTTCCGACGTACAGACCTCCTAGACGAAGACCTATAATTATTCGAACTGTTCGCGATATAAATAATCAAGAGCCCAAAATTTGGCTGCACAAAGCTGAATTTAGACATGCACCGACAAGTGATGACAAACGTGTTATACCGCCTTACATGCACGAAGTAAAAATAGATCCAAATAGAAGATAGGTTCGCAGCGTAGACAAACCGAGCGCTCGGCTTCTAAGTAGAAGAAACTATTTTTTTTTGTGTAGTTGCGAAAAAGAAAACACATATTTATTTCAAATATTTTATAATTAATACTGAAAATAAATATAAATACATAATAAACATTTATTAAAGTGTTATAACTTCTTTTTATCTTCCAACTATGTACTAGATCTTTAAAGATCCAAAATGCTTACATATTTTTTGATACATTGGTACACACACACAGATAAATCGTTCTTTTGTTACAACTACACTAAAAATTTAATTAAGAAAACTATTGCTGGGGTCAGTGAACACCAAAGATTACCGTGTATATAATGATGTGAACACTTAAGAGCAACGATGTCTGTGCTCCCGCACAATCTTTAACATTCCATTCCAGTAGTTACTGGAATGGAATGTTAAAGATTTATGTTCAGCATTTACCATTGCTGAAACATTCAGCCCCTTCAGGACTTTTGTGCTGGTTGCGTTGCCTTCAAATCAAGGTTAACCTTAAACTGGGAATGGGAAACTTAAATGGGAATGAGAAGTTTTATGAAAATCCTGTTTCTTCATGGCATTCTAGAACATGTAAATGAAAAAAATGACACAAATAGGTACCATATTTTGGCTGAAAATTTTGTATATTAAGGTAGATTCCGTCAGCTCCTAACACCACTTGCGACGTCCTGCCTATGCTAAGCGAAAAGCATAGCATAGCATCCTTATTATATTTTATGATTTAAGTAAGGATTAAATCATAAGGATTAAGATAAGCTATGGTTTCCTAAGACTAAATTAAAAAAAACGGACAAGATGAGAGAAAAGGAAATTTCTCACTAAAGTCTCGTCTTGACTTATCAAGAGGCTTTTATTGCAGCTTGTCAAAGATTTGGTATCAAAAAGTGTTGGAGTAAGAATGGGCATATTGTGGTAATTCAAAATTCCAATAAGTTCTAAATTATTGAGAATCGTCTATATATTATATTATATATTCATTTCGTAAAACAATAAATTACTATATACATAGAAGTGAGACTGTCGCAACAAATAATGAGAGAAGATGAAACTCATATATGTATCTTTATCAAATCATACATAAAAAGAGAGACAGATAATAATAGCCCCATTTCCTTTATCTTTATTGTCGGTGGACACATTTTAGGCTGGCATCCATACTCTTGTAAAAAAAACTCTATGCATAAAACACATAAATATTAATAAAACGATTACTGGCAACCTTGTACTGTAAACTGTCAGTACTATATCTGTACCATAGATTACTAACTAAAATATCTGTACTATTAGTTTGTAGCCTATAGTCTGTACTTTTAGGGCTGTATACATATTATTCGACATGGACGTAGTATATACTGGACGGCGCCAAAAGACGTTGCCGATCTTGCGTCTGTGTGTAAGCGATTTATCGTTTGTCTCTGTTCTTATCGCGAACTATACATAAGAGTGAAAGAGATTGTGATGAAGTTTGGCAACGTCGCTAAAAATGTGTCCAGTTAGTGACACCAAATGAGGCCATAACATTGAGTTTGTTGAAGATTATTTCTTGAAATCTAAAGCAAATATGAGTGTTACTGATATATTTTTTCAAAAAAGGTGGAAAATGTCGTGTGCTGCCTTAACGTGTCTATCAAGAACAACGAAAGGAGGAGTTAAAAACACGGAATTACCATTTCATAAGTAAATCTTTGACTCTCATTTGCGTGCTAAATTAAAGCGTTTTATTCAGTTAAAGCGTTTCAGATTATAATGTATCAGTACAGTTTGATATTCTCTAGCCGGCACGAGTGTGGGATACTGATAAAACATAGAAATTAATCATTAAATATTCGATTGAATTGTGTTACCTACGTAGTGATGTACACACTAACGAATTATAATGTATCGATAAATATCAGTCAAAGTTTTATTTACTAGCCAAGTTAATGCGAATTCTCTAATTTTAGATTATTTTCTTAGGTTTCCTAAATGCCCACATATAAGAGAACAGTGGATAAAAGCTGTCACCGGTCTCACGGATATGTAAATGTTGGGAATAATGTGGATCATGATATTGTTCAATTGGCCACTGAAGCACTAACATTTATGTTAACATTTCATCTATACATAAAGCACCGAGTATGGACTGCACCTTCGACTTTATTTTTATGCTTCAAAGGATTCTTTGGTAAATCTAGGCTCTCAGTCAATTGACTGATACCATTTTTGAGAACCACCCATCACAGTAAGATATGCAGTAAAGATGTGCATCGGATAATTCATGACATTATACTGCAGACTGTACACTCAGGAAATTATGTCAATCTATTCAAATATCAAATATTTAAATCTATTCTGAACAGTAAACCAACTAGGTTGGTTACAACTGTATATTAACTTTACAGTACCTGAGCTAGGCTTCGATAATTATCGACGCCTAGTTTAGATTATCGATAAGCTAAGTACTTCCCTAATCACGCACACTAATGCAGTTCTAAAATTTCACACAAGCATAAAACGGACACACAAAAATAGCTAAGGCGGCATCCAGTGTATTCTTTATCCAAGTTATTCGATATCATTTTTTTTAAATCGTTACACATAAAAGGCTGTTAGTGTTCTTTAATTCCAATATACATGTTTTAAGTTCTATAGTAAATTGTGATTTTGGCCAAAACTCGTAATATCTTTAATGTGAATGTATTTATTTACTGTGAATGTATTTGATTTTAAACCTGCATTGATTTTTAATATATTCAAAATTATTTTATAATTATTGTTTGAAAGTAATGAACTTTCTACACTTAAAATGTTTTTTTTACTCATTTTAATCCGATAAGATGCAAGGAAAATGTTTTAACTTTCTTGTATATTAAAATTGTAAATATTGTCAAATTTATACTAACATTAGAAAATAATTATTTATTAAAACCCATGATTATTTTAAAACACCTTGAAGTATGTAATAATATATCGATATCGTGTCACTTCTTGAGAATACTAATTATGATGTTTCGATATTTTGAAAACACCGAAACACCGAAATATGTTACATCACTGGCTGTCATTTATCGAATATAGTTGATTTAATTTTCAGCTTCAGCTTTCAGAAAACGAATCAAGTAGAAAACTAATAGTAATATTTTCTATATAAAACGATTTCTTATGTTAACGTACATGTTTGCAATTTGTTTATGTTTCTACGTTTACGACGTTTTAATGCCGGCATTTGCGGTACTTGCCAAAAATATTTAAAAATTGCTTTACTTATAATTTTTTAGCAAACTGGAAAGTGAGCAAAAATTTCCTATAGTATTCTTAAAAGAAAGGTATACTACTGTTTATACATAATGGGAGACGGACAAAATATAGGTACCTAAATCTAAATATTCATTATGTTTTTAACTTCCGAAATAATTATTAAACATTTTTTTAAGTGAATAAAATATTTTTAGACGATTTAGAAATGCTTACGGCACTATACGATTTTGAAGCGACATTGGCGAAAACTCTCAGCTTTTCGGAAGGTGAATTCTTTTTTTTACAACAGACCAACACTAAACAACGTAATTGGTGGCATGTTGTTAATAAAAAAGGTCAAGTTGGATTTGTACCATCGAATTACGTCGCTTCAGTCAAGGTAACTCAGATCATAACACCCATTTAAGAAGTTAAAATTGACCTCATACTTATTAATGGTTTTTCTAGGTTGAGCCAAACTTCTTCTTGACTTTTATTAGTGAATGCATGAAGAGTTTAAATGATTGTAACACAATGACATCCCAAAAACAAGAATTGTTAACAAAATTGACTGAAAAGAAAAAGCAATTACAAGCATTAGTAAAGCCATCAACTAAAAAACAAGTGGCTCCTAAGCCCCCACCTCGTCTAGACGACAGCACTCCTCCTAATGGTGTGTCACCATGTTTTGATTTAAGGCCTGTTGTGTCACAACAGCATATATCTGAGGAGCGACAATCCTGTTCGTCTCCATCTAAGTCTGTTAGCAATTCAGTTCCAAAAGGTAAGTTTAGTTTATAGTTTTTTATTAATAAAATAATTTTTGTAAGCACCTAAAATTATTAAGCAGGACAACATTAGAGGTAAAGGAATCTTATTCCTTTTTGAGATGCAAGGTCCATTATAAAATACCTTTTTCAAATATTATTTATAAAAATAATTTATGTATTCATAGCTAATAAATCCAGATCCAAATAAGTTTACTTTTACTGAGTTTGATAACAATTATGGATATTATATTTTTCTATATGGAAATGATTTAGCTACTCTTTATCTTGATAGGATAAAACTGCATTTTTTTTAATGTGCAGTTTTATCAGTAACTACATTTATGAAATATATGTGCTTAAAATGAGGCATAGGATTAACTTAAATTCAATAAATATATTCTTTACTTTTTTTAATACCTTAACCATATCTAAAAATCTAATGTATTAAGCCACTAAAGGATACTTTTTGCATTCAAAGCAGATATATGAAAAAAAAAATTAAACTGATAAGTTACCTGTTTCCTTCATTGATTTTCATCCATAATTTTTTTAATTTTATCTTACATATTTTTAAGATGTTTGATGAATTTTTCATATTATCAAACAGAAAGTATATTTTAATAGATTTTACAATACATCATGCACATTAAGGTGAATAGAACATATAGGGAAACTTGGTATCCTTAGAGATTTTCTGGTATGGGTGTAATCATGTGCATTTTAGGATGTATATTTATATTATTTGTAGCCAATGTTTATTATTGTAATAAATATTCATATTTATATTGTAAACAATATAAGATTTTCCCAATTTTTACAGAAAGTGATGAAGATAAAAAACGTAGTTGCAAAACTACATCAAACCAATTATCATCAGACACTGACAATCAAGATGATAACAGTCAAGACAGCAGTGAGAGTATAAAACCTAATGCCATTTATGAGATAGTTCAAGCAGTGCGTAAGGAAACTCAGCTCAGCCATGACATGTCTAAAGTTGCTGTTGAAACTGTATTGATTTCATTAAGAGTTAGTAGTTCAAATCTATGCATAATTTGTTATTTATAATAGAAAGAATATTTTTAGCTTGTATTAAACTTGTCGGATTGTCTTGTCGAAACATATGGATCCAAAACTTGGTCGCTGACTATGGGCCTCATAAGAAGGCTCAGAGTCGCTCAGCGAGCGATGGAGCGAATTATGCTCGGATTATCTCTACGTGATCAAATCCGAAATGAGGAGATCCGTAGAAGAACCAGATTCACCGACATAGCTCAGCGGGTCGCGAAGCTGAAGTGGCGATGGGCGGGGCACATAGTGCGGAAAACCGATGGACTTTGGGGTCTCAAAGTGTTGGGATGGCGACCCCGCAATGTTCCGCAGTGTCGGAAGACCCCCTACTAGATGACGACCTACAGACCTCCTACAGACGACCTTAAAAAGGTCGCGGGGAGCCGCTGGCTGTACAAGCGGCACAAAATCGTGTGTTCTGGAGATCCCATAAAGAGACCTATGTCCAGCAGTGGACGTACATCGGTTGAAGAAGAAGAAGAAGAATGCTGTTGCCAGGATTCACTTCAGTCAGATGAAGCAACTCCTCTATGGTTAACAGTAGGATTATGAAATTTCGTTAAAAGCTTTTTAACTTGACTTATTATTATTTTAGTTTTATTTAACTGGATATTTTGAATCTTGCCTGAGCATCATGGTATAGTTTTCATTATAAGTAAAGAAAAAAATATATTACTTAAAAAAGTTAGTAAGTACAAGAAGAAGAGAAATTAGTAAAACTGTTTTGTAAAACTGGACATGGGCTTAGAAGCATATAGAAATTCTTCATATTAGCTAAAATATTGTGAGTTGGCGGGTCAAAATCAACTCAAACTCAGAATTTGTTTGCGTGTTTATAGCTTGCTAATTTTTTTTCTTCAACGAAGGAATATCCACGAGTAAATATAGTTGTTAGAGATTTTTAAGCCCTTAGATCTTGTACTTGGATGGGACCAGCGGCTCCATAAAACGTCTTTAAAGTTTTTCATTAAACTACTTGGGGTCGACAAATTCTGCATTTCCTGGTTCAAGTTTGCCACTACAACACTTTAGGACCTCAACTTTCATTGCTTTGTCCTACTGTCTTTCCATCTGTGGTTTTAATTTTATACTGGTTGCCTATCTTATTTCTTTAATTTTTATTTTTTTGATAATCTATATATTTTTTATTTTGGGCAGGAGTTCCTTCCAGGAGGTGCAGCGAGGTCTATAATTGATGCGTTATTGCGTGAAGCAAACAGTAATATTACATGTCCGAAGAATGCAATTGATGCTGCTCCGGACGCGTTGCGAATGATGACTGCCCTCAATGCTTTATCGAAGGCAGCAAATGATGCACAGCAAAGAGGATGGGCACTTCATGATGACGCTCATGACATACAAACACAGCTGCTGGAACTGATCTCTGTTATGGTATTATTTATCTGTTATATAACGAAGATTAAAATGAAAATAATAAGGCGTCTTAAAGCCATCTCTCCACGCGTATTTTACAATAATAGTTAACGATAACTATAGAAGTTTACACATTTTAATTCGAAGACGTGTTTTTTTACTCAAACATTTTTTTAAGTTCATTTGATTTCCTTTTTAGTGCCATCAATTGTTCAAATTAAAGAAATTAATTTAAAATTATTTATTTTATTGTCACTGGATCTTGATAAGTGTATCAAGTTGAAATTAAATTTTTCTATTCAAAATAGGTCTTAATTGTTGGTTTCTCTCGAATTTAGTTCGTTAGTTCGAAGGAGACGGTTACATATCTAGATAGAAAGATACATATAAAACTAATATATTTAGTGTGATTATATACATACATACAACTGAATTTTATATAAATTGTGTAAAATGAAAACCACTTTACGTTGCAATACTGTTAGATAGAAGTATTTTATGATTTCCGACTGTGTTGTTAATTTTTTTTAATGTAAAACCTCAGTTAAGTACGTTTCTTTACAGTCTAATGCAGATGTGAATATATCACAACACGTACTAAGTAGTCACCGCTATGCGTATGTCACGACCCTTGTTCAGTATTATCAAATGGAAACACGATGGCCTCTTCGGCAGCTTTTATTACAGGTAAGTCTTATGTATGGAATTTAGTTGAAACCAAAATGTTCTATTAGACAAAAAAGTGAAGTCTTGCCACACAATAAAACAATAAATTTTTATGTTATTACATGCATTATAGTACTAGGGACAATAATTTCAAATAAGAACAATACGCCCAAATGCTCATTCGTTAATGATGGCAACACTGTTGTGTTCTTTAATGTGAAACTTCTTGTGAACTTTAATGTTACATGTAAATGTTAGCCTTTTTTTAATCAACGATTATTAATTTGGAATTATTCCACAAAGCCAAAAAGGCTTTTTAAATTTATTATTGAAAGTTATTGCAATACGAGCAGTCTCTTATAGCGGCGATGGGCTTAGTTTAACGTGTCATTGTGTGCGTATTATGTGTTCGTGTATAGAGAACCGGCTTAGTATATAACCCATAGACTCATGTTTAAGTTAGGTGCTTTCCATTTGATCGAGTAAAAGTAAGTAAGTAAGTAACGGCCTGTTACTATCCCACTGCTGGGCATAGGCCTCCTCTCTCCATTTTTGGAAAGAAGGGTTGGAGCTAAGACCTATCACGCTGCTCCAATGCGGATTGGTAGGTTACACATATCCCTAGAATTCTCTAGAGATATGCAGGTTTCCTCACGATGTTTTCCCTCACAGAAAAGCGTGTGATAAATTGCAATTATCGATTAGACACATAAGTTTTAATAGAAAAACTCATTGGTGTCTGCCCGGGTTTGAACCCATGATCGTCTCTAGAGATTCACACGGTCGCACCGCTAGGCCATCACAGCTTATTTGATCGAGTAATAAGTATAAATCTTGAAAGTTTAAAAAATAACCAGTACACAATTTTTTTTTGCAGAAATTGTTTTGAAAACATTTTAAAATATAAAGTTGTTAAAATGTTTTGTTATGATTATTTAATTTAATTATTTTAGGCTTTCGGTGTTATGTGCGGTTTGGAACGGACAGCGCTGGCAACCCTGGCCCTATCAGCGCTTCCAGCAGAAATAGCGCGAGACATGCGTGACAACCCTCATGCCGTTAGTCGATTATCGCATTCAGCTTTACTCTTGTCTATGGTTCTATCTATGGGCGATAAACTACCGATAACCCATTTTGGTGAGCTATTAAATTTTATTATATATTTTTCAAAACTGCTGTAACAGTTGTTTGGATCAGTTTCTAGCCTACTTATCTTTAATAATTTTGAGTAAATTTTATATATAAACACAAGTATCATAGACCAATAAGTAGTTAAATGGGATAAAATTACCATTATTCTGGTTACAAAATTCCCTATAAGGTAATTTGTTACACCATGGTGCTTAAATTTCAACCGCATCCGCCTGCCTACTCTCGGCAGACACCAATGAAGCTCTGTCAACCGATTAGCGATACTAAAATAGTTGTTTCATCTTTTCTATTGGTTTAGGTTATTCACTCTGATTAGTAATAAGCAACAACATTTTGAGTACATATAATCATTATTAGCACGGTTATTATAGATTTACAGGATATCTATATCTATAACATTCTTTAAAATATAACTAAAATAATAGAAATATCTATAGCAAAATACGTTTGGAAGTATATATTTTATGCAGCGTAATAAGTAGCTGTGAGGCCTTATAGAGCGAGAGCCCGTGAATCCCAGACTATATTTCGCAGTATAAACAAAAACTGCGTAGTAAATAACAACCTAAATCGCCATCTCGCTCGCACCTACCCGCATGTATATCTCGCGCTCGCTCCTATTGATGCCCTACATGCTTGTCTGGCAGGGGTTGGAACTGTCAAAAATATCTGTCTAGTGAGGAAACATCATCTTATTATAATCCAAGTTATATATTATAATATATATAGAAATATAAATAGAATTATAATTTTATGGAATTATAATTAAGGTAAGGGGCAAGAGGTTTCCACGGTGCTATGTGTCTGGCATTGGCTGAAGTGATTTTTATTATTATTCCGAAGGTAATACCAAAAAATCACACTTCAGTATTTTACCTTGAGTGCTATTTATCTTCCAAAGCCGTGATGAGCCAAATTCCATAATGTACAAGAACAATGTAACATTGTTCTTACCTGGGGCTGACAAATCTTCAGCTTTTATAAAATGACGAAGGTCTGCGGTTAACGTACTCCTAGGCTATTAAATATAATGTCATTTTGTTCTTTTACTTTTCAGAGCAACTCGGCGTGGAATTCGCTCAATACTTGCTAGAACTAATCGAGAACCCGCCAGAAACAGATATGGACGAACAAATACCAGATCTGTTCCTAACTCTCCTTTTGGCGTACAACTTGCAGTTCGAGAATCCATTCGAGAACCTCTTACTTAACGCCCTTGAAACCATAGACAACGCAAAAACTTTCTGTGAGAAAGTTCTCTTACTGCTCAATCGTGAAGGTGAGATTGTTATTTCTAAAATAGGTCACAGGCATATATAGCACGTTTAGTATTATAGTGACCTAATTCAAAGAAGTTATGTTAAAGATATCCATAGCTTGGAAGACCAAGAAAACATTAGTTCTTTTTTAATATAGGTTTGATTTAATAGATGTCATTAAATTCAATGTATCTATTAGCGTAATTTTGAATTAGGTCCCTTCAATACTAAGCATGTGATTATAATTTACTAATATTATAAATGCAAATTTGTGACTATGGATGTACGTTTATTACTCTTCAACGGCGAATCCGCTGTACCAATATCGGTGAAATGTGGCACAATTATTTCTTATACATTAGGGTAACATATAGGCTATAGAAATCCTGTTAATACTACAGAAATAGGATGACATTGAAAAGCGCGATTTATTATCAACCTATCACATGACAACAGTCCACGCAAATGAATGCGAATGATTTTGACACCACCCGAACTAAGACCACCGGGAGCTACCGTTCCCAGACCTCCCCACCGAACAAGACATCCATTAGGTCACCCTATCCATTAGGTGACCTGGGCTTACGGCCCAAATTACGCCCCGCCTGTGCTTTTTGATGGGGAAGCCATTTAATCGCAGATGGGATAAAGGATGAAGGGAAAGGATATTAACTTAATGCTTAAGCACTAACAAAAATGAGCTTAACACTAACGAGTACTATAGAGAGAGACATACACAGAGGAAAAGATTTACAAAAAAAAGAAAGAAATATAATTCACTAATTTAGAATCTGTTGATCTCACTTTGCTTATTTATTTACATTGGGACTAGCCCGTTTATTATATTGTGCCCTCTATACCGACACCTTTAGGTCGCCTAGGTGGCCTCAGCCCACGGCCGGAACACATACCGGGCTTAAGTGTTCGCGAGGAGATGCCCGCGTAGAGCGGATTTCCTCGAGGCTCGCACCCCGTTTACCCCCACCCGGGGAGTAACCAAGAAGACCCTGCTGCTGTACGAATGCGCGGGTGAAAACTAGTATTTTTATAATTTCAGACGACCCAGTGCACATTTTTGACCACGAACCAGCGCCTGCGCACTCGGTACTGAAGTTAGTGATAGACCTCTTCAGCCGAAAGAAGACTGCCGAACATTTCTACACGAACGATGTCAAAGTTGCCATTGATATAATAGTGAGGCAGCTCGCTGATCTCTCTCCTGGGGATATGGTAAGTATTTTTAATTAATTTATTAGGATAACT
Source organism: Morpho achilles (assembly GCA_947086495.1). Classification (NCBI taxonomy): domain Eukaryota; kingdom Metazoa; phylum Arthropoda; class Insecta; order Lepidoptera; family Nymphalidae; genus Morpho; species Morpho achilles. The sequence continues at coordinate 7,672,422 of CAMTZB010000019.1, read as the reverse complement.
AACAATTACACACTGTGGTTACATACTGTAACTTAACAGTTGTAGTTTTAAGTTGCTGTATAACACGCACTATTACACACGTTACAAAATTTTCATACATTACTTATTTTACTTTATTTCATCCTCTGTCATATCTTTTTTGCAACCTGTATTCCTATATGTATGTTCTTGTAAGTATATATGCATACAAAACTAGTGCGTGTGATTTTATTAGAAAAACAGCGCCACACTGACTAACAATTATCAATTATTTCTCTCTACAGTGTAAAATTGAGATTATATGTTTATAATTTAAATTCCGCAGCGTCGTCAACAATACCTAAAGATCCTACAGGGGATAATTCGTAACACGGAATATGGCGCGCATTTACATCGGCGTGACGATTTGCTTAGATGTTTCGCGCGAATCTTCTGCGAGGAAGGGGACTCTAGTCGAGACGATCAAGCTCTAGTACGCGCCATATCAAATGAATTCCCGCAATACTTTAAGGCTTAAGGTCAAAATGTAAAATGTCGAATATCTAAAACATTCTAGGTCTGTATTACAATTTTATCTATGCGCTACTCGCGCTCGGTACATACCTTCTATATGCAGGTTGGCTACATCGTAGAGCTTAAAATGTATCATTCGAAAATATCTAGAATATTCTAGAATTCTATGTCTCATCACAATTTTATTATCACACCATTTTGCTCGCTGCACACCTTGTATATGCAGGATTAGAACATGTACAAACTTAAGGCGTCTCAATCGAAATGAAGAATATCTATAAAATTCTAGAATTTTATGCCACACCACAATTTTATCCTCTCGCCATTCCGCGCGGTACATACCTTGTACATGCAGAAATACTACATGTACGAGCTTAAGGTGTATCAATCGTTATAAGGAATATTTAGAAAATTCTAGAATTTTATGTCACATCACAATTTTATTTTCGCACCTTTCCGCGCGCTGCGTACCTTGTACATGCAAGAATAATACAAGTACGAGCTTAAGGATTCTCAATTTTGCCTTTACATTACTTGATTGTTCTTTGGTTGGTGAAAAATATATTGAGAGTGCAAGAATGTTTTAATAGTGTGTTAATATATTTTTCACAAATCTTGCATATAGACGGCAAGAGAGAAGAAAATGCGCTGTATGTTCCGTAAATTTTCTTTTTATTGGGGCTTATAGCAAAATTCTATTTATTAATTCTATTTATGCTTTTATTATCATTCACTTAAGGCTTAAGGTGGCTACTTATAGAAGCAGCCTAAAAAGGTGCAATTACTTATGTAACGTCTAGTCTATATATTCAAGTAATAATGTCGAAAAACACGGAAGATATTCCAAATTTTCATTTTTGTTACATATATTGTATATGTTAACCCGCATAAGTAAATGATGTATTTGGAAATTTAGCCGTCAACACATTCCGTGGCGTCGTCAATATTCGAAATGCATTTATTTATATAAGACTTATAGCAATACACAACTTTTCGTCACATTGTATTTAGTTATTTCTACAGAGCAGATATTTTAATGGTATACATCATTGTTTTTAATGCTACGTTATATCATTAGATGTTTAAATAGAACTGTCTTTAAACTTTGATGATGCTGCGTGCTCTTTTAAACTATTTATTAAAAAAAACATTTGAAAATTTCTAAATGGATAAATGAAAAATAAATAAATATTAATCACAAATTAAATGTAGGATATAAATATTTTCAATTGATATTTAAATATTTACGAAAATTCTATAAAAGTAAATCAAAAAATGTAGCCCATTCTAGTTCCCTTAATGGAGATTTTCATACATTTTTGAATATAGTATTACAAATAAATATATGGATATGTCTATTAAAAATATTTTTGGGGTTGTTAATTGGAACCTTAATTAAATTTTAAGGTTATTGTGAATTGAATTTCAATGATATTTAAAAGTAAATATGAAATTCGTAATTGGCTGTGGTATTGTCTATAATTCCGTTGTATGCCCCATTGTTATTCTATCATAATAGTATATAAAAAATGAAGCTATTTTAATCACTTGTAAATATTTGATTTAATAATACCGAATATCGATAACAAAAATTACTTTTCAAATGATTGACAAATAATAATCAAAGTAAAACCATAGAGTTTTTATTCTTAGAGTAGGAAAGCCAGTCTAAATTGTTAAATATTACTATTTATTAGTTTATTTAAAAAAAATACTCAGTCAATATAACAATAGCCGAAATACATCTTTTTTAAGTAGGTCGTATTTGAAGTAAAGTTTAATTTAGGGGAAGTCTGGCAGTTGCGCCCATTACAGAAAAGATGAGAAGTGTGAGACTAAGTTGGTACGGTCATGTAATGAGGAGGAATGAAAAGCATGTTACCAAAAGAGTTTTAAATATGAATGTGGATGGATGTATGGTGTACGGCCGAAAAAAAGATGGATGGATTGTGTGAAAAATGATATGCATGTTAAAGGAGTGGCACCAGAGTTGACGAATGATAGAGGAGAATGGAAGAAGAAGACATATTGTGTCGACCCCACTTAGAGTGGGATAAGGATAAGAGAATGATGTATTTGAAGTAAAGTTTATACTACTTTTCGATAGCTAGAGTACAATAAAGAAAAAGTAACTGAGAGTGTTTCTGTGTCTCTTTTTTATGTGTGGTTTTAGACAAAGATGAAATATGAGTTTCTTCTTCCCTTTCATTATTTAGTGTGACATTGTCACTTACAGGCATATTGCTTCCGTAGAGACAAATTCTAAATTCCATTACTCGTGTGTTTGCCATTTTACGTGACACTGGATGAGTGATTTGCGCCTGATTTGCAATGTACTTAAAGAAAGATAATAACTCTATGAGAAAAACTGCTTAAAGATTTACTGAATATACTCGTGTTACTTAATAAAGCAAATATTTACAAGTGGTACTTTTACTATACAACATTAAATGTAGTAGTGCATGCAATTTTAATATACTTCATAAGATCTTAAGTATTATCGTAATTTTAAATCAAAAATTTAGAGATCTAATTGCTATAATATAAATGTTACAACTGTAGTTATATTAAAATGAGAAATAGAAATTTATTAATTCAAACAGATATTATCTTCATCATATTAAAGTGAAGTATTTTTATCCATCATAACTTTAGAATAAGCACTTAAGTGCGTGTGATGGCGTGGCATGTGATAAAGGTATTTAAAACAATAGTTATACCAACTCTATTAATTGTATTTAGCATTATGTTTACTTACTGTTTTTTATTTTATCAATAATTTGTATAATCGAGTGCTAGATGAGCTAATGAATGCTAATGTAACATTTAAAACATAATTTATCGACGAATTGCATATTTACGTACACGGCGGGCGAAAATCTACGTGTTATTGCGAGGAACCGGACTATTTTATTTTCTAATGATTTGTACGTCGGAGCCACACTGTTACAGAGTTTGAACGCGCTTTTTTTTCGCTTTTTTTTCTTTATTTCAGATTAAGTACAAAATGCTATTTAAAGTAATTTTACAAGTTCAATTAATTGTTAAGTAACATGGTAACACTCCAAGTTATGATTTTAACATGCAGTATTAAATAAAAGCTACTCGAACGGATTTAATGCGAGCGAGCGCTTAATGCGAGATCACAACAGTTAGTTACAAGTTAAACACTTAGTGCAAGTATTTTTAAGTGACTTAGGGCCTGTTTCACAAGTTACTGTTAAAGTGTCGGATAGTTTACCGATGAATAAACTAAGTAACAGATAAATGTCTCTAAAAAAAATAATTTAAAAAAATTAAAATCGCGGCCATTATTAAATAGGTATTTCCTATCCAGCAGATAAACAAAATAACAGCCACATGATCTACCTGTTAACTTATTAGGGACTTTAAGTGCTGAATAAGCCTATCAGAACCTGAGAAACGCAAAACTTCGAGACATTTGTCAGATATGTTCCGAATAAACTAACTGACAGTTTATTGGTAACTTATGAAACAGGGCCCATAATGTAACGACAATTTGTATGACGCTGCTACAGCGACATCTAGTGTCCGCCGTTTCAGCATCGTACAAATTTGCAAACGACTTCACGCTACGAACTATTTAAAAAAACCAGTGTTTTCTTTCTCTTTCAAAAAATGGGTGAGGTATAAAACAACTTTTTTGAATTAGGTCGTTTAAATACTAAATAATAGTAAGAAATATATGCGATATATGTTACAATGCGAGTAAGCAAGTAGACGGTTGACTTCGTCTATATGTGAAACGTATACATTCACATAAGTGAACAAATTTCAATGCGTTTAAGTGTTTTCTGATATAAGCGCGTACAAACGAATAGATTTACATGCAAAAAGATGACAATTTGTTTTTAACTTGTTTAGGTTTAGGTCTGAACAATTAAATATTAGGCAGCTTGTTAGTTTTTATTTTAATCGTGAATTAGTTACTTAATATTACTGGTACTTAGTAATGATAATTATCTGTTTAATAAGTCAGTTTATTTAGTTAAATTGAAGAAAAATAGTATGTAACTTAACAAGGTTAACTTCGCTTTCGCTTTTGCGTTTTTGAGAAAAAAAATGCTCCACATGCAAGCAATATATCTTTTTTGAAACATGAAGTTAGTACAATACATTAACTTCTACATTATATACATATACCTATGTATATTTATATATTATTTATTATGTTTATATTATATATTTGTATGTTTAGCTGATACTCAATTTACGAAGATTGTTTTAAATACAGCGCGAAAGTAAAAACTTGAGCATGATGTATGAATGATACGATCTAATATATCAAATTATATTAAAATCTACGTAAAATGACTTAATAAATAGAGTATATAATGTAATGTTATGTGCCATTTACCGCACCAAAGAGTTTTATTTAGGTAACATTCAGGCACTAATGCTTATGTATTTGTCAATTAAAATAGCACTGTGCTGAGAGACACAAATTATATTTATATACAATCGAAAAATGTATTTTGTCTTACGTAGATTGTAATAGGCCTAAATAGCGTGACAAATTTTATTTTGTTGATCTCATAGAAAGTATTACGTCTTAAGAAGTATGTCTTATGTCTATATTATATTTTGAATAGGATATTTTAAAATATGTATTTGTTTAGTCATGCAAAATATGGTCGGCCGATTCTTTTATAAAATAGCAGGCTTGCACGAGGGCTTACTTATCATACCAGTGTTTTATTATAATTGTAATTTTATAAATCATTACCAGGCGTGAATAACTTAACAAGTCCAAAACGCACACTTTTCGTTAAAGGGACTTATTGAAATGTTTAGACGTTTGTATGTGCGATGTAAACTCGACATAGAAACTTATCGACTTCACTGAAATATTTGCCATATAAATTAAACAATCGTTATGCCTATTATGATTAAACATATGAGTCGACTTATCAACGTATTCACGCCCAGTAAGAAAATATAGATCCTAGGTTGTTTATTTAAAATAAGTCTGTATACTGATCATATAATTTTATTCTTGTGAGTGAATAATAAGCGTATATTCTAGTTAATAGTTGATTAATTATAATGTAGTTTTGTCTGTATTTTGTAATAATTCCTTTAATTTTATGTGAGAGAGATTTCACAATTTATTTTCCAATCAATTACATACATTGTTCACTATACACTAGGGTGATAGAACGAACGTAAAAATTACAGTAGGTGATATTGATTATTCTTATACTCACATAAAACAAGTGGAAAGCACGAAAAAATGATTTATTTTTCCACTTTACATATCTTATGATATTAGATAATTATAACAAGTATATATTTATTGTTCTACATAAACTCCAGTATTATCAAAGAAATATAGGAATGCTCTCTTCAGCAATTGATTTTAGGCCTTAAGTACATTTTCCTCACTAAAAATTAGCTGATGGTTAAGTAATTGCTACATAATATTAGTTTACCACTTTCTCTGTTATAAAAAATAAATTCTAATGAAGTTAAAACGTAAAATAAAGTTTAGGAACGGATATTTTAAATGAATTCATTATAATAATTAAATCCAGTTACATTTCAATTATAAATATGTAAAATCAGTTTTGTAAAACGCTCATTTATAGCTGTTTAAAGTTTTTAATTTTATAATGTAAATTTAATTTAAATACATTTTATTTATCGCTTTGTATTGAATGATACTTTATATAATTAAATTATGAACTTTCCATTATATTTGCATACTTATTACTTAACTAACCATAAAAATAATTGGATTTCCTTATATTTAATTAATACCTTATAGCAGTGTTTCCCAAAGTGGGGCCCACGCGTCACATTGGACAAGTGTTCAGTTCGAAAATGGACTTTAAACCTTACTCTTTTTACGATTTTAAAATCTCCCGACCATTTAAATGCAATGCTGTGTTCAGTTTTGTTCCAAATTTAACGAAAAACATCACTTGAGTTTCTTAAGTGAACAAATTTATTTCTTAAACTTAAAAGTTATATATGCTACATAGGAGTCATGAGACTTGTAGAAAGGCTAAGTGTGGGGCATGGAACAAATAAAATTGGGACACGCTGATTTATAGCATTTACTATTGATAATTATTATAGTTAAGAACATTACTTCTCGTTATTCATAAAATAAATTCTTTTGCACGTGCTTAAGTATTCTTAATATATGTATGAAATGGCAGAAGAACACTTATAATTATGTAATAATCATACAGTTATTATACTAGAGTAAGGGAGCCTTAAATGTGTCCACTGAAGAACAAGAGAAAGTAAATAAACACAAGTACATATAATAACTGGCATTAATAGTCCGATTATACCGAATTATGACGTTTCAAGTGAGCTCAATCTACTAAATGTGTAATTTTTGTATTGACACGCTCACAAAATTGCCAAATTTTCTTAGTATTTGTGTGTATGCTATTCATGTGAAAAGATATGTTATGGCACATTATTTTAACGTTGAACGTTTTCAGTTTTTATGGTATTATATTTTCAATAAATATTCATAAGAATGTATTATTTTAATGCGAACATATACTATTGTAATTTAATCTTACTAAAATATATCATATTACAATGTTATATACTTTGAATGATGTCGGAAACTACGAAGTTGTATGGTGAAACATTTGTTGTTTATAATTTGATATTTTATTATATGCGAAATTGATTCTTAAGTCGGATTTTTTCAAATCAATTAAACGTACCGTTTTTGGAATGTGATGATTGTATTTAAAAAATTATATATGTAATGTTATAATAATCTACAAATTTAAAAACATCTAATAAAGTTTGATATAATTAAATTATGAATTACAATATATAAGAAAAGGTTAATATCCGTTATTTATATCCGTTATGACGTGTTGTTGTCTATGACTTATGTATGAAATATTGTTAAACAAACCGTCGCTATATTAGGCAAACTTTATATTAAATTAAAGGTGTCTACCATGGCTCTGAAGTAGAAAGATATTCTAAAATTTACCCTTATACCTGGTACCTACGTATTAGAGATGGGCAAAATAGCAAGAAAAAGAGTTCTTTATATCTTTTCGATCTTGGGATTTAATATCAGTTTTTTATCTCTTACTCATTTAGCTCAGTATGGCTTAGAGAGAATAAGGCAGCTAAGACTATATATCCTTTATATTTTCGGCTCTTTAAGTCCAGACTTAGAACAAGGTAAGGCGAAATAAAACGTGTGAAATTAAAATAATGCAATCCATTAAAGCCAATGATTCCTTCATACTTGTAATAAAACAATACCCATTCCTTGTTAATTTGTTTATATTTTCAAACTGATAAAATACAATGCCTGCTATCAAGCTAATAAGATACAATGCTCGAGTCTGGTCCAGAACATACGTTTTTATTATCTCTACACTGACAGCACATTTTAAATTGAAAAAAAGAGTAGAACAAAAATATAAATTACGCACAATACAATCGTCATTCTAATTTAACCTCATTTCAAGTGAAATGAGGTTAAATTAGAATCTCCTTTCTGAGTAGCCATCTACACTGCTTATTTCATACCATGATGTTCTGTTTACAATTCTTTTCCTCGTGACCGTAACGTCGACATTTCTTATACTTCACAACATCCTTAAGACAGCTCACTACTGCGTGTCCGGTCTGAGCGCAATTATAACAAGTGATCTGAGAATGCCTCGACGGATAAGTTCATATGATAAATAAGATAAGTTTCTACCCGTCGTTGGGTTAACACTTTCCCCGCTCTCACGACTTGCCCCAGATGATTTCATAGACTATAGTTGTAATATTCTGAAAATATTTTTGAACTTCTTCCGGTTCACCAAAGTTTCCACTCTGAACGTTCATCCTGACGTTAGAATTATAGATCCCATGACTTAAACAGTCCACAGCTCGCTTGCCATTTAAATCAGACCTGTTAATAAGCATGATCTTGTCGTAGTCGTATAATCGTATAATATTCCTCCAAAGTCTCGTTCCGTCTAGATTTCCTTGCTAACATATCGGATAATATCTCACCATAATTTTGTTCACACGGAAACGCAGCCAATAATTTCTCTTGCCATTCAATCCATCTAAACTGAACACTTGCCAAACCATCATACCAGCGATTTGCCAAACCAGTCAGTCTAGGTAAGGCGTAAAATATTGTTTGACGCTCAGACCATCCGTATATCCGAGCTGATTCGTTTATTTTCGCAATCCAACGTTTCATTGCCTGTGACTTTACTTGTGGATTGAAATCAGACACAACGTCATGAGAACCTTGGACACTGGATGCACCAGCATGCATAGGCCCATTTCTTTCATTTAGGACATCCACCAACCTTTCCAATACAGGTACATCAGTTACAGCTCTAAGAGTTCCCGCTGATTTCTAAGAACGCACTTCTTCGTCTGTCCCCAGATCGACGTCGGCCGCATCGACTACGTTCTTTATTTCCCCGCAGTCGACTACCACGCTCCAGCGATGAATCGGTGGCAGTCGCAGATTCTGCGCCGTCTTCGGACCTTACTGCCTTACCACGACATCGTTTTCTTTTATCCGATTTAATCCTCTCGCGTGCGCGTAAGGGAAGCGAAGGAGTTTCAACTGTCTCCGCTTCAATTTGCTCAGTCTCTCTTTCTCTGATATTAAATTTATATCAGTCAATCTCGGAAACAACCGTTTTATGATCTGCCAGAAATCCCCAATCGAATGAATTTCTATTTCTATTCCCTTCATACTTACAAAAAAAAACAAAACAAATGCCAACCAAAATCACAACTACAACACCCTAATCACCAACGATCATACGATCACTGCAGTAGTCGTATTTCCAGGATGCATCGAAGCAACTTCCCGATCAAATTCATTCCAAATGCTGAAAGAGCCTGGTGCCGCTGCTTACGGTACTGCAGCTTCGCCAGAAGTTCCTGGCTTGGCCTTGTTGAGGCAATATTCTTCTAACTTTTTGCTTTTTGCTTTAATGCATTCAGCGCCGTTAAAAAATTTTCATCGTGTTTGAAACCGCGGCGTTTAAATCGAGGGTCCAGAATAGTTACCTGCGTAAATTTGGTGTGCTTCCAAGTACATCGCCTATCAGGTCCAAAGTTTCAAGCAAACTGTGAATATGTAGCAGGCGAGAAGAATCTGTATGAGCGCGCAACAAGCTTCTTACAAATTTTGACATTATTTTGTACATTGGCGTTACTTTAGATAATGTGACATTTTTTCCGCGAATATTTCCATTGTCACGTCATTAAATATTTTTAAAATGGGAATGGCTTCTTCAATTATTCAATCTTCAATGCCAATCTTCTGACGTAAGCGCCGAATCGCTTCTAATAAGCGCTAAGGTAGTCACGACTGCGTGTTTTATGTCTGATACTTTTTAGCATATCGTATGTGTATACATACATACAGCGTGTCTGGACTTTTTGTGTTAGTTTCAGGTCAGGTAAATTTAATTGTTTCTTTATCCTGTGAACTACGCTTTAGGAATTCTACTACTTGTTTAATTTTTACCACAGTAGTATTAATATGGATGAGTGCTGCCCCTACAAGCTAGTTAATACTATGTGCGAAGCAGCCAGGCGCCAGTTTCTGGTCCAAACTGCTGCAACGATGTTACACGCGTTGTCACTAGCTGATACTTTAATGTTAAATTTCCATTCGTCAAATATTGCTCGTAAAAATCGCGCATGTTTTCGGTAGCATGCCTCTCACTATACTCAAAGCAGCCAAGTAAGATTGTTTTTAAGTGTATGCTGATTTGATTGTGCGACACATAATGAGCAGTAACCGCAATAAAAATCTCCATGTTTATGGATGTCCAACAATCTGTAGACACACAGCTGAAGCTTATTGAATTTGATTCTCGGCACTTTACGCAGTTTTTTATATTGCTTCGGTAGGAGACTTGATGATAATGTCTTTTTACTGGGCAATGAGTAACTGGGATTTCAGAGTCCCACAAACTTACGGAACCGTTCTTCCTCTACCAATCGTAGAGGATGGTACTCTTTCGTTATCATATTAACCAACTGGCTATCAATTTTGTCTGTACGCCAGGGTGCCAGAGTTTTTATGGTAAAATCCCCCATTGACGGGTTTGCACTCATGGTTCTTTTGCCGATGGTAACTGGTGCAGTGGTGATGGTACCAGAACCTTCAGCATTATCTGAACTCTGATCCACATTTTGAAAAGGAGCTATTGGAGTTTGTTCTTGTCACTCCGGGACAACCGGCACAGTGGGATGTTTAGTTTTCATATGGCTACCCAAATTTCCTATTTGAAAGAGACAACACAAACGAGCAATATGAGCATTTTGCCTTTTTCCTGCTTTCGTCTTGGAAGTGGTTCCAAATATTTTCTGCCACACATAGCTATTAACTTTTTAATATTTGCACGCCTAAACCTTACTTATAAACAAATTGTCTTTTTAACACAACTGTATTGTACAATGTACAACTACACATACATATTTACATTATTAACACAATAAATACTGGAACTTGAGAAACAAATAGAATTTAAAACTTTTTGAAACGACGCAATTACGTAGCAAAAGTAATCAAACTGAGAATTGAATGTAAATAAACAAAATCGTTCGCTAATTAGTTAGCATTTCTAGGTTCGGTTGCATTTGCATTAAGCATTTTATGTCTTTTCCATAAAACACACCCGCGCGTGTAATGTTGTCGTTCCGAAAATCTGTAGTTTACATTATCAATACAACCATGCAATGGCTATCCGTCTCTCTCTTTTACGTGTAAATTGATATATATATAAGCCCATCTCTTTCTCTCTTACTCCGAACGTTTCATTTCATAGCGATCGTAAATGTTAAGAATTTGACCGTGCTATATACAAAAAGAAATAGTGAAATTATAACATAACTAAGAGTATTTTACTCATTAAGAAGTTTGTTCTTTATAAAATATATCTATTCGGATACTTTCTATGGAATTACGGTGAATTAATAATGCTATTGAGCATACATACTTGTACGAGTATACACGTTAAGACTGGGATTGTGCGTGTTTCGTATAAGACTCGTAGATATTAGATAGATATTAAACGAGTAAATAAACATTTTCTGAATACTTCAAACATTTTCTGAATACTTCAAACATTTTCTGAATACTTCAAACTAATAAAACAGTTATTAAACATTATATACCTATATATACTTTAATAAACTTCGAAGATGGTCCGTGACCGACAAAACCTAGCTCTTTCCTGCATTATCTATCCCAATATAAATATTTAAACAGCGATTTATTCTTATCTGTGTACAGGAACATTTCATTATGTTCTCCCATTTACTTTTTAGGAATACTGGCAATGACGGTTTTTCGATACAATACCATTGTAATATTGACATTAATTAAATTAATATGTAATACATTTATTTTATTGTAATGTTCCACAAAGAATTATTGCTGAGAGTAAATAAGTGTCAGTAAACATTTGGTTTCATTTTAATGTTATCTATTCTACTAAAAAGTATAGTAATTATTATCATTATTTACTTTGGCTTTAAAAACACCGTTGTAGGTCAAAGATCATATTTATCCAAAATTAAAATATAAGAACCCTGTCTTTAACGATCTTAACTTTTTTTTTTCACCTATGTCTACAATAATAAGGGTTCCAAATGGTCTAAGAGGCTGTGAACCTTACCTTCATTGTCATGAATTGCCAGACACCTAGCATCATAGCAAACCCTTGCCAGACACCCTTAATGTTCATGAAATTATAATTTTACTTACGTTGCTAGGTCTATGAGGTGTGTAGGTAAAGTAAAAAAAAACGCACTTTTCAATTTGACGAAATTAGATCGGTATTTTGCACACCTTTAGTACCGAGTACTTGCTAATTCCATGATAACTCCAATTTCATAATAGACCATCGTTCTTATCCGTGTTGGGAGCAGGCGCTGACAAACTTTTAGCTTTTATAAAATGGATGGTCTGTGGTTCACAGGCTCTTGCTCGAAAAGATTTTAATAGATATAAATGAAACAACTCATTTTATACATGTAAGTATTTTAATGTACCATTATGAATGCGTATAAATATTTAAAAATGTAAAACAGTGATAAAATTCACAGTAACCAATACACAACTGTAATCGACATAACTATTTATAATAAATTATATGTTCCAAAATTTACCATCGTTTTTAGTGGATTATAGAAAAATTACATTTTATAAATTGTTATGAATTAAATATCTACAAATTTTAAAATATTTCACAGGTTTTTAGTAGGTCCTTACAAGCATGCTTTTGCGTATTCTTAAGGGAATTCTTTTCTATAGCGGAATAAAAGTAGGGTTCTATTATATAAAAACTTGGCCCCAGTGTTTTTAAAGGGATCCACAAAATCGGGTATATTCAAAATGTGTAAATATGCGCTTTGCATACAGTAAAAAATTTCGCAATTTAACAACAAACTACTCATAATTACAGTCTTCGGATTGTATATTTTCGTAAAAAAACAATACGATAAAATGCATTTCACATTGGAATGTAATTTTTTTTACAAAAATGGAATACAAATGACTTTTATCTACGAAATAGAAATCTTAATTTCTACATAAAGAAATAATATGAAGGTACTCGTATAAATACATTGAGCATTATCCTACATAATTACTGATAAACACGCTACATTTATTTATTACGCATTAAATTGATTATAATAAGTATTACCACTAAACGTTACATCGAATTTGGCAACTTGCTTGAACACTTCACTTATATACTTATAGACCTATACTGATGACTTAATATAGTGTCATATAAGATATGAAACAAATTTGTATACTATTAGTGGGTAAATATTAAATTGATCTATTTCTCATTAAAAATTGAAACACATATATATCAATATAAATATTATCAATAGAACATTCCGAATAAACCAGTGTTTCCCAGCATTGGGCCTAGGCCCCACAGTTTCGTATTGTGATTGTTAAGGTGGGAAATGTTCTCGACATGACTTTAAACCCATATGTTCTGGGTGAAGTGCAAGGCTAGATTTCGATACCAAATTAAATAACAAAAAAGCAAATTCTTGAATGATAGCGGTAAATAATTATTAGGTATAACTTCCTAGAATCTATCATTTAAGTGAACTTTTATTTTCTTTATATTAAAAATCATGTATGTTACATAGGGGGGCATAACAATTTTAGAAAAGCTATGTTGGGGCATGGCATTAAAAAGGTTGAGAAACACTGGTGTTTTCAATGTCGACACATTTTAATATTAGAACGAAAGTGACCTAAACCAAATTGTTGAAGTTGTCAATAAACTTTTAAAACTCAGAAACGTCAATCCAAATAAATTAATATTATGTAAACCTTCTTAGAAAAACGTCTGTCATTTTTATTGTTTTAAATTTTTTTCGTAAGGTTACTAATTGTTCTAGAAAGCTTCACTCATTTCTTATAATAAATATTAACGATTCACTTCCACTACTATAAATCAATCACATCTACAACTAACGAACACTCGCACATTACATTTATTTAATTTAAATTTATATACACGTTACATCTAAAATGTCTTAACTATAGGGTATTGAAAATGTTAAACGGTTCCTAACATTACGTATGGCCACTGATTTTTAAATATTAGCCGATAAATAGAAAGACTAAAACCATTGAATTTCTATAGAGTGATGGTACAATAAGAAATAATTTCAAAATATCAAATATTAACATTACACAAAACAGCAAGGGCAATAACAGTATATAGATAAATATGTATTTTCGTTGGCTGGAACATATTAAAGGTACAAAGAAATTTTAAATTCCCCCTAACACTAATACGAACTCTAATATTACAACAAAATTACTACATTAGTTGTTAAACTGGAATAAATTAATGCCCAAATACATGTCTCAGTCGTCGTAATGTTAAAGACGGAATAAACTTGTATTTCAAAAAATTTTTAATACAACAACGCACAACCGACAAAATACAACAATAACATTACTGGTTTAAAATCTGATCAACATAAAGTTAACAAATTGAGCTAAAGGTTACTTTACACAATATTGCAAACAGTACATAAATTTAGCTCCTATAAGAAGTATATGTTGTTTTTATTGATTTATACGACTAAAAGGAAAAGTGTAAATAAACTTATAACGATGTAGAAATTTTCAGCGTCAAGAAAGATTTACAATAATTGGTGTTGAATGATTGTAGTGAAAGTGTAGGCTCGATGTTCAGTGGTTATGTCAATTCATTTTTATAAACTTGCATTGAAATTGTAAACAATTTTATGATTTAACTAGCTTCGCCGTCTTTACCCGCGTGGAAATTGGTGGATTTAATTGAAGTTTTAAATATAAAAGAAGTTACTGTGAGTTAACCGTAAGTGATAGAGACATGCTATTGCGGACTTTTTTATAGTATTTTTGTAGATCTGAAATTCTCTAATACATTACTTTAGTGTATCTCTGTTGGTTTACGCGGCGTGCGCGACTAAAGTTCCCAGCAACGGAGTTATTAACCAACCGCGCGATCTCATCAACACAATTTATGTAAAACGGTAACGTACCTACTATTAACCAAAGCCTTTTAGTAAAATTCACCCACGTAACGAATAACGTGATTGTCATCTGTTCATCTAAATGTATATAAGACTGCAAGTACGGAATAATTTGATGTGAAATTCAGGCAAATGCGGGTGTATTATATTTATGCGACGCAAGCAATAACCGATCATGATACAACAGAAACCACTGAACATATAAACAACGCTTCCACGTACAAACTGTTACCGGTACCGAAATCCGAGTCGCTTAGCTGGGGTTCTGCGCCACCTTGCGCAGCCTGTAGCCGCCGGTGCCGCGGACGGTGTACAGCACCACAATAGCCACGGCGACCACCGACATTCCAATGGCGTTTATCACGATCGCCTCAGTCGTCATCGTGGCGTAAGTCTCGCTCCTGCGCACCGCATGCCCCGTGTTAGTTAGCATCATATTTTAAATAAATATTAAAGTGTGGTGGTTTATTCCTTTGAAATTTTTATAAAGGCAGCTACAATTATACCTATTAAGCAAACTAACTTAGTTAGCAATTTTTTTTAAATAAATATTAAAGTGAGAGGTTTATTCCTTTGAAATTTATATAAAGGCAGCTACAATTATACTTATTAAGCAAACGTTAGCATCATATTTTAAATAAATATTAAAGTGAGAGAGTTTATTCCTTTGAAATTTATATAAAGGCAGCTACAATTATACTTATTAAGCAAACTAACTTAGTTAGCATCATATTTTAAATAAATATTAAAGTGAGGGGGTTTTTTTATTTTATAAAAAGGCAGCTACAAATACACTTATTAAGCAAACTAACTTAGTTAGCATCATATTTTAAATAAATATTAAAGTGAGAGAGTTTATTCCTTTGAAATTTATATAAAGGCAGCTACAATTATACTTATTAAGCAAACTAACTTAGTTAGCATCATATTTTAAATAAATATTAAAGTGAGAGAGTTTATTCCTTTGAAATTTATATAAAGGCAGCTACAATTATACTTATTAAGCAAACTAACTTAGTTAGCATCATATTTTAAATAAATATTAAAGTGAGGGGGTTTTTTTATTTTATAAAAAGGCAGCTACAAATACACTTATTAAGCAAACTAACTTAGTTAGCATCATATTTTAAATAAATATTAAAGTGAGAGAGTTTATTCCTTTGAAATTTATATAAAGGCAGCTACAATTATACTTATTAAGCAAACTAACTTAGTTAGCATCATATTTTAAATAAATATTAAAGTGAGGGGGTTTTTTTATTTTATAAAAAGGCAGCTACAAATACACGTATTAAGCAAACCAACTTAGTTAGCATCTTATTTTAAAGAAATATTAAAGTGAGGGGTTTTTTATTTTATAAAAAGGCAGCTACAAATACATTTATTAAGCAAACTAAAATCTAGTACAGTAGACAAACAACACTATTTACTTAGTAGAGTTGGCTAAAATGTGATATTTGAGAAAACGAAATCATTTTTTTATAGTTCTTATGTATACAAAGTATAGCAAAAAATTATTGGCGATGCTATTGAACTGTAATTTGCATTAAAAACATTTTTAGCATTGCATTTAGAAAAGAATTCGACTTCCCATATTCAGGCCTGATCGGTCCACCAGGGCTATAAGGGTCTAAAAATTTAATATTTCGTCATGATACGAGATATATATCATGCAAAGATCGCAAGTATTACTGATTACTTACGTTCTTTGTACTTGCTTGTTTGTTTTGTTTATCTTTTTACTTACAACATACCTGTATTCTCTATGTAACAGAATAGTTTGTGATTACTATACTGTGCCTATCATGTTGTTCTGTCCACTATGCATACTTCCCGTCCCCATTTGGCAAAGATATTACGGTAATATAGAATTGCAAAAAATTAAAAGGAGATATATATAATCTATAGAATACTAGCATTAAATAAAATAACAAATAAAAATGGAAGATGGAGTGTACGGAAAACAATGAGGTTAAACATTAAATCAGGATTCTAAGCTGGCTCTTTCTATACAAATAAAAAAGCGCATTCACATGCAATCTAAACCCTGATACTGCAAAGCAAGAAGTTATTTATCAAAAGTTGGTATTGGTTTTTTTCTATTGTTCAGGAAAACTCTATCTTCTTTTTATTTTTGCTTGAAAATATAATATATAGGTACATACGAGGTGTGTTCAAAAAGTATCGCGAATTTTGTGTATTTTCAAAAATTATTTATTTATTCGTAAATATCTATTTTTTCCCCTTCAAAGTTATTCCTCTGGAATATTATACACTTGTGCCAACGTTTTTAAAAATCTTCGAAGCACTTCAAAAATCATTTTTTTGTATCTTGTTCAGCTCCTCCTTCGATGCCGTCTTTATCTCGTCAATCGTGGCGTAGTGTCGTCCTTTCATGGGTCTCTTCAGTTTCGGGAATGAGAAAAAGTCACAGGGGGCCAGATCTGGGGAATACGGTGGCTGCGGTATCATTGGTCTGTTGTTTTTGGCCAAGAAGTCGCGTACAAGCAGCGATGTGTGAACAGGGGCGTTATCGAGGTGCAAAAGCCAATTTTTGTTTTTCCACAAATTATCGATTAAAATCGAATGGCACGAGCCAATCAATATGTCTAGGTCCTCGGCAATTTCTCTATCGATGATTCGAAGATTGGTCAATACCATTTTCTTCAATTCATCAATTTTTTCGTCTGTTGTTGAAGTGCTCGGGCGTCCGGCACGCTCTTCGTCATTCACAACTTCTCAGCCTTTTAAAAACATTTTGTACCACCGATAAACGTTGCTTTTGTCCAAAGTAGCTTCCCCATATGCCACAGTCCACACTCGGAATGCATCCGCGCACTTAATTTCGATTTTCACACAAAAATCGATACAGGTTCCTTGTTCCATTTTTTGAATAGGTAAAAATCGAAGACGAACCAAAACACGTGCAAGCAAAGCAGCTGTCAACAATTAACCGAACATTCAAAATGGCCCAACTTGTCAGCATAAGTGAGAGACATATGTACCAACATAACGCCACAAAAAAATCGAAATTGGAATATATGTAACTCGCGAAAATTCAAAATTCGCGATACTTTTTGAACACACCTCGTATATTCTAAAACAATTTTTTGCCTTTTATTATGATATATATAAAATAGGAATTAATGTTGAAGATAGTATATCTGTAGATTTTGCTTGGGTTTATTGCTTAGAACATTTTTTCAGAAAACAATTCATGATTCGTTGCTAAAACTGAAATTCAAGCAAGAGAAAAATGATAGTTAAAAGTTTTCGCACTTAAGTAAACATGATATTCAAATAATTCTTTACTCAAATTGGCTTTTACAAGCACTTTAGAATCATCAAATTACAATGACGCTACGACTGGTTTGGAAAGGTGATTCAAAATGAGGTATTACAATAATGTCATAATTAAGTAAGAACAAATTAATTTTTTTTACAATATAGTCTAGTGCGTAGCTGGTCGCAATTTAAATCCATGCTTTCTTATCATAAACATAGTCCTCACCAATATAGTAAGCCTTATGAATAAGTGTCTTTTTTAATTGCTTTTTTGAACTTGTGTTAAAGGCAAGTTCAAAATATATAGTACAAAATATATAGATAGCTTATGTATACGATAAAAAATATTTTGGAAAAAATATCTTAAAGAATATGAGTGTATATTGTTATAGTCAAATGATATCATATAAATACATATAGCATGCGGTAATCCATAAATTATAACAATATTAACTATATTAATAATTCTCAAGAAGTTTTTGCATTCACTTAATATCTATGTGTAAGATGTTACTCATTTAATAAAAAACATGCATAAATATTTTAATAAAAAACTACTGTAACCAAACCAAGTGTAAAAAAATTAAAAGTCAAATCACATTACAATGTTTTATTGCAACGAATTTTGTTCTTAAAATAAATCTTTAAAATAAACATTAAATTAAAACATTAAACATATATTAACGTTAAATTTCCTATTTAATCTCTTAGCAAAATTAAATTTATATAATTTTGGTCTGATACAGACCGAATCTAGTATAAGGTACTTAATAATATTCAAGATATAAAAGCCTCCATATTTGTACATAGGTAGGTACTTTTTATTTATTACTGTACAACGTCTTTATATACCTAACGTAACTTCAAAGATTATACAAACCTATATTTAATTCGTATTTGTTTCTAACTACAGAGAACAAAAGGGACCTAACACACTGCTACGCTTTACAGTAAAATAATATATGTGTAAAATAATAGTAAAATAATACACGTATCCATCGTCAATCGTAAAAAAATATTCCAATTTTAAAATAGGTCACTTTTATTCTATAGATATATTGAAGTCTATTATATATATTAAACATTACATTTTTCGCGATTGAAATAGTTATGTTACCTATCTAAGAATTATTAGGTACACAATGGGTTGAAAATCTGATATTCAAATTATAGAAATACTACGTTATAGATATACGAAATCGAAAACCGCTTGTCAAAAAATTTTTTTGAAAAAAGAACAAATTTTTGAGGTGTTTAATTTACAAGTCTACAGAGGCTCTCATATCACGCGCATCATATTTAAATTTGTTTCTCGATAGAATATACATAACCACGGCGAGGATCGCAATGATGGCGACCCCAATGGCGTTGATGATCACTCCTTCGTCCGGCAGCCCGCTGTACCGTTCCGCGCTGTGGATACGCACACATACAAGCAACTAACAACACATTCACATCACATGCACAGATAAAAATTGATAGAGATAAATAAATATTGTGGCAGACATTAAAAAAAGCCCATGCAATGATGCAATATCAACATAAAATTTGACAGATTTTTTCGTAATTTATAAACATTTAAGCACGTCAAACAATGAATTAAAATATGGATCGAATAAGAATACCTTATTTCTTCCATAGTAGCGTTTCTAAAGTGAAATATTCATTAATATGTGCCTTACAATAAACATAATAAACGCTGCATTCAGTTTATATAATAGAGACCATCATTTATAGAATTAGCCATTATTTTGCGGAGATCCTATTCTGAAGTACTATTCTGGTGAGTCTCTATTATACAAATACTGATAATATTATTTTGCCATAATTCGCAATTTGAGAATATCTATTTAATGGTAAAAGTTGTCCTGTAACGACAAAACCACAAAGATATTTTTTTTGCACTGTTATCGTGATGATGATGAAAACGAATGTTAAGATTGTAGTAGTGAATGTGTGTATTAATAGTGTAGTACAGTGGTAATTTGAAGTACTTGCTTTTTACGATACATAAAGTACATAGATAGAACAATCTACTTTTAGCATTACATTGATTTTCTCTAATAGCAGATTATAACAATGTAATATTATTATTGCTTCTATAATAGAGACGATTGATTGATCTAAACTAAATTGTGTGTAAATCAATTTATCATATGGAAAATCTATAAAAGTGATCAGAATATTAAAATATACGAACCCAAGAGTAAAGAGAGCCTTTTCAGTTAGTCCGGTGAGGCAAGCACACACTCCAAGTACAAAGGTCAACACGCCGAACGCAGAATGTATCGGGACCAATGACGCACGGAAATTAGCCGTGCCTTTATTACAAATCAACAGAAGAAGGAAGCTGAAGAAACCGACTGCATACTGCAATATATCAAAATAAAATGTTTAAAATATATTTTTAGAACTGACTATGGTTATAGCCCTAACGAATGTTACAGCATCATCGGGACGGAAGATTACTCTAGCAAAATACAAGTATTAAATGACTGTTCAAATATTAAAATGGATTTTTTACTTTTTATGAAGCATAATGTTTACAACAGTTTTAAGAATCTAGTTATGTAAGGTCTTATTATGGTTTCTAAGTAAGTTAGGTATGAAAGTTAGACATGCTAACTGAAGAATTAAGAGCTACAAGAATTCAAAAAAGGAACATCGCGTTTAAATATATTTTTATTCTAAAGACACAACATTCAATTAATATAAAAAAATATAAATAATGATAATTTACTTTCAGATTGGAATGTATTTTTTTTTATTGATATACTAGTTTTATTTTTAATAAAATTATTATATTAATTACAACGGACATATAAAGTTATACCTATATTACGGTGTCATATCATACTTACTACAAGAGATCAAAACCCAAAAAAAATAGCTGTTTTTAACTTTACCTGAAGTCCAAAGAGTCCCATAGCGACGAAGCCAATCCAGCTGTGAAGAGAGTAGAAATTGTTGATCCCTTTCTTGTTATGAAAGTCCAATACGGCGAGGAAGCCGATGACGATGCACGGGAACGCCAGAGCATGGAAGATGGCGTGCAGCAATTTGACGTAAATACGTCTGAAGCATCGGCAGATGCGGTAGAGTAGCACCGCTAAAAATTAACCACATAGTTAAATATAATTTCCTCCGCCCGAAAGATTAAAACCGTTATATAGTATTTTGATAACCATAAAAATGGTTAAAGTAGGTCAACCTTAAAAGCTAGACATAATCTATCGCGCACTTTTATTTAGAAATTTTAGAGGGAACAACTTTATAATACATGATTTTTGAATAACTTCCACCGTTTACTTAGAGCACGCAAGGAAAGCTTTAAATTGTGCCGTTTTTGTAATATTTCTTATTGCTGCTCCGCTCCTATGTTAGTGTGATGTTATATATAGTTAGCTATAGCCTATAGCCTTCCTCGAATAATTGTACTATCTTACACTCGAATAGTTTTGCAAATCGGTCCAGTAGTTCCTGAGATTAGCGCGTTCAAACGATCAATCTAAAAACAAACTCTTCCGCTTATTAGTATAGACAAGCTGACATTTTCGATATTCTTAAAAACTGTATTTCTTTTCACGATTTTACTTCTAGAAATTTTGTGGGAACGTTAAAAAGCATCAGCAATTTATTTACGCTATTTTATGTTTGACACAAGATTTATTGTTTTACCTCATTAAAATTGGTTATGAAACTCAAAATGTAGAGATGCTAAAAGATAAAAGGTTCTCTTTAAATGGTGGAATATTCTTGAAAAAAAAGCGAATTACTTCGTATTACTCCTAGCCCGAAAGTGCTATAACTTTTATCTATTTTAATCTATCTTGACTGAACTGATTTGTCTAATCTGTTAGGAGTTTATAATGTTGTAAGGCATTAACCCAAAACCTTTAAGGGTTTCAGAGGTAAAGGGCCCATAAGACTCTCGGAGTCAATTAAACTTAAAGTAATATAACTTGTAGCAGTTTTATAAAGTGTTTGTTGAATTTTAAAGCATTATTGTTAAATTATTGAATTTATTTCAGCATTTTCAGCAAATTCCAGCACTTTACAAGGAATCTGTGAGTGTAAAATTTCGACACAAAACAACAAACATAATTGTGGATTAATCCGTTGATAAAATGGATAATTAAATATAGAAATATTAATACTTACAAAAACCACTAAAAGTGATAAAGCCAGCTATCATCAGCGTAGGATGTAGATTGAACTGCTTCTCAGGGGTGTCATCGGCCCAGCCATATCCTTCTCTGTAGAAGAAGGTCCAGAAGATGGTCAATGCGGAGACGCCTATGAGGAGGATGGTGGCTAGAGTGATGACCAGAGCGTACTCGCACCATTCGCAAGCTCCCCGTTCGTGCTCTTCCGAATCGTACGAACGGCTGCGTTGTCTGGAAAGTAGGAAAATCTAACTTGTATGACACACATTAAAAAGTATTGGCCTGATACTATCCCACTTCTGGACATTGGCTTTTTTAATGAATGGGATTGAACATAACTTTCAAAACACTTTCGGAAATTCTCGATAACTCCCTAGCCCTCAATGAGTTACTCAAATCAAATCAAAATAATCTTTATTCAAATAAGCTCTTTCAAGCACTTTTGAATCGTCAAGGATCAATATGATTAATGAAGCTACAATTGGTTTGAAATGCTCTGTTGCTATTACCGAGAAGAACTAAAACTAAGAAACTCGACGGTCAATCTTTTAAACTTTTTTATTTTTACATTATTACTTATTATTATTACGCATTCCTGTATGAAGCTGAAATGATTTTCAAATACAGGCATTTTTATCATACAACTTGTACGTATGCTTTACTAAACCTAAATTTTTAAAAATAAACCAAAATTGCCCGGATGTATTATCCTAAAAAATCATTTAAGGAAATTAAATAACATTCAATACATTATAACATTGTTTTTCTTACATAGCAGCACATACATTAAACAACATTTGTAAATACCAATGTAATACTAGAAGAAACATTTAAGCGGATGTCATCGTGGTTACAAGTGCTTTCATAGAACTCCAATATCAATGGTTTTGCGGTTTCCATTCAAGATTATTGAAGCTTCCATTAAAAGCAGGTTCTCTTTAACTTGAAATAATTTACCAGAAACTATTTTATTACAATGTGTACATCCTTTATATTCATATAAATCTAGTTGTTATGATGCCTTATTTCTTCTGAAATACATTTGAGGATTTCTTAGTTGTCTGTTATTATTAATAATAGATATTGATGAATGACCATTTTCAAGCTTAGTCGTTGTAACGATAAAATTTACTTAAAGACCTTATGCATGATGATTCAGCTTTTCCTTTAAGAAATTAGATCACTTAATTAAAAGCGAAAGTAAAAGGACGATAGACTGTATTTGCACGTAATTTAAAAAAAAATGGACGGTTTAATCCCGAGGAAGAGTCAATTTTGGGTGCCAAAAGTTGTTATTCTACTTGTCCTAGCCAATCTTTCTAACCGGCAAATGCAGCAAATGTCCAGACAGATATTCCAATTTCTCTGAACACCTGAATATTTTTTAATTACATTATTTTCTTTTCCGTCACAACTAACTCTTGTTAAATAAACTTCATTGAAACTGTCAACTATTGTTGAATATTATACCATGAACTGTAGATACATTTAGAAACATCTCAATTTTATTTGTATTTTCACATTCACCGGAGTTCGCGATAACGCCTACTTGAATTACGAAGAACGCAAAAAAATGTCCTTAATGTGTGAGGGCCACAGTGGTATCAAGTATCGTAAGATGGCACCGGATGTTTGGGACAGGTAAGATACGGTTTTATGTGCTATGTACGTATAGAATTTTATACAACGGATAAGAATTCACTTATTTCTAACCATTTCTTCTACATTTATGTACACTATTGTGAAGAAATCTCTTTTCAAACGCTAACAAGTAGAGAACATAACATTTTAAAGTCCATGATTTTTGGATAAATAAACAAACATTACTAAAACTGCTTTAAAAATGCAAAAGAACTAGTATTTGTAGAAGACAATTGTTTTTTAGTGTCTTCGTTGAAGTGACGTATACAATCACAAATAAGGATGGATGGAGGGTTTTAAATCTTATAAATCCCATAAGGAGCTGTGATAGTTCTAGAACATTTTGGATAACTAAACAAATATTACTAAAATTGTTTAAAAAATGCAAAATCGCGTGTATTTGTAGAAGCCATTTGTTTTTTAGTTTCCACTTAATTGAAGTGGTATACAATCACAAATAAGGATGGATGGAGGGTTTTAAATCTTATAAATCCCATCACCTAATGAGGAGCTGTGATAGATCTAGGACAATAAACGCGACCTAGCAAGTTCTTACTTGTAACTGTGGTCATAACGTTTAATCAATAAATATTTCCACGACTTAATAGTTCTAAAATTAAACGATGACCTTAAGATACTATTAAATTCCAAAATTTATCATAAAAGAAATAGAATTCGTGATCCATATGTTCATGAACATAATACAAAAAATTAAACAATTTAAGTATCGAATGATTTTGTTCTATATGTCTAATAATTTTACTATTTACTTATCACGCTTTTATAAACCGTTTAAAGGTTTAACGTGATAGTTAAGTAAGTTGAATTAGTTAAGTTAGATATAAGATGATAGGTTCTCACTTGTGGTTTACTATTTCTATTTCCTATAAACACTTTCGTTATGAAGATTTTAAGCGAAATATTACGAAGGAAGCGTCAACTTTCAAAGATATTTTCTTGTGTACAAAAAAACGGTGAAACGAGTTGTATCATCTAGCTGTTCTACTTAAACGGTTGCATTGAAGAGGAGAAATGTGGCGTAGGGTCTTGAGAGGGCGTCAGAAGGGGGGGAGGGACGGTCAACGACCTTTACGTTCATGGTACTCCTGGCCTACATGTTACATTCTATCAATGTATCTAATTCGATTACATTTAAAATATATTCTAATATATAAAATTATCTCTATTTGTTGACACCAATGAAACAACTTAGATAACTTTTAGTATTGAGATAGAGTTAACTTTGGATAAATAGTTTTAACTTAAAATAGTCATTTTGCGTTGATAAAGTAGTGTTTAATATGGATTTTATTTTAAAATTGTTATTGTCTTTGCGAGTAATAAAAAGTTCATCAGGATATAACTTTTTATATACTTTCTACTACAATATTTTTATATGATTTCTTACGTGGTTAGAGCACAAAAATCCAAACCCATTTAATTAAGAACTTTCACAAGTTAAAAGAAAAAGTTTATAAGTCCTGAACATTTACGAAAACCTTTAGCAATCGGAATTAGAAAACTTTTTAAAAGTCGAATGCTTTCACAAATACGCGAACAATATCTTCAAAAGGCGTTTGTAAGATTGCGTAACAAATCTTGACAAGAACCGTTGCTTTAACCACATTCATTCGAAAACTTCTTCGAAGCTTCGCCTCTCTGTCTGGAGTACGTAGTAATGACCACACAAAATGAACAAGGCTTAAGAGCTTTTAAGGCGATTTATCAATTAGTAACTTTGTGTAGCTTTTAATACGATATGTTTTTGTTTGTCGCGTTAATGACCGACTGTTATCAAACATTATCCAATTGAAACATTTATTACGTTGTAAACAGATACGAAACGTCATTAATAAACTGTAAAAGGGCAAAAAGGGGTGTTAAAAAGGGAAGAATCTAATGTATTTTAGAGACTATAAACCGTATCTTATCAAGCAGGCTGTTTTCATTATACTCATAATCTTCCTGTCCTTATCCCACTCTAAGTGGGGTCGACACAACCTGTTATAAACATGTTGTCATTATTTGGCTAGGTGTTTTACGACCGGCCGCCTGCCTGACTTTAACTTACCTTAGTCGTATTTTACGACACCTCGGTAAGAAAAAGGGTTGAGGGAGGGTTATTCTACTTAACCGTATACCACACACGTTTTTATAATACTATTTGTAGTTAATCTTCTTTATCATTAATTTGATAATAATAGACTAGTTTAGTTTCCGCCTATTTACGTTGTAAAACCCGTTAGGGATACCATAATCAGAGATCATTAAAAATATTTTTCACTAAACTCAAAAAAATGTTGTTCTATCTATCGATCTAAAAGTCAGTAAGCTTCTCTAACTACGAATACCTTAACCACTAACGAACCACGAAATCCTCTTAAAGTAACCAATCAACGTACTGAAAGGCGACAATTTAGTTTCAACAGTTATTGTTATATAAGTATTTATTGTTACAAAAATTACACTTAGAAATGTACCTATTTCTAGAAATTATCAAAATATTTCTAGTTTTTTTTTGTATTTACTATATTTTTTGGCCTTGCGGGAAAAACTTTTACCCTTTCGGAAGAACAATGTATAAAACTTAGTTCGAAAGTCTAAAAACCTTAAAAAAGTGGTCAATTTTATTTACCTGGACTTCAAAATGTCTAACATCGGCTCATATGAAGCAGAAATCCGAAAAAGAATTGGTAATAGCCAAAGGGGCCATGGGTCAGCCGAAGGGAATTTTGAAATATAAGGAATATCACAAATCAAAAACTCATGCCGACTTTAGTATCCTCCATACTTCGGAGTTGAAAAATAGACACTCCAAATTATCCTCTAACACCACCTATGTTAGAGTAAAACATTTATCACCCCCTAGACTGAAAAAATAACTGATTTATATATATTAACTCAACTTAACTCAACGGTATAACTAGGCCTACAAATCCGAGAATTTTGACCATATTGCAATCTGAAATCAAACTCCAAAACTCACATTATCTATAAACGAGCAAAAATATATATTGTTATAAGAACAGGATTCTTTAGTTAACTACACAAATATTTAGACACAAAAGGACATTTACCTCACTTTAAGCACTTCAATGAACCTCCTCTAGGGCTCGCTTACACCTTTTGTCCTATATTAACAAAAGGTTTGATTCGAGTACTCTCCAACATCGTCATTTTATATACACTTTGAATTATGTCATCCAGATTTTACGTCGCCAGTTTAAAACGGAAACCATCCTTCACAAACAATTACATACAGGTTGAACGCTACAGTAAATTTTAATTAATTGCTCAAAATATGTATTAAAATAACAAAATAATATAAAGTGGAAATCTTTTAAACATTGAAGTCCACTGAACGTAGTGGATATTCTATGTATTTCTAGGGCGTAAGGCAATAGGCCACTTGAATCCAGCGCATACTTTTTATAAAAAAAAAAATATGGATACCGAACTCGACACTTCATGCTTATAAATCAATATATCACATTGCTCCTTCGCCAAGAGGGGCATCTTCATACTCCTGCCGTTATCTCACTCTTAGGGGGTTGGCACAACATGTTATAAACATGTTGTTGAATTATTTAGCTAGTTAACTTACCACCGGCCGCCTGCCTGACGTAAATTTACCTTAGTCGCCTTTTACACCACTTCGGTAACAAAAAGGGGGGTTTATTTACTCAACCGGATTCCAAGCGGCGGGTCAACTATTCTTAGCAACCTTTTACGACACCTCGGTAAGAAATGAGGATGTTTTATTCTACTTAGCCAGATACAACACGGTACCTTTAGCAAGGTAGTATTATTACGAATAATTTAAAAGATTAGAATAAATAAATAAATCACCAATCCATAAAAATTTCATGTAAATAATTATCGTTAGGTAAGATTAATTAAACATTAAAAAAAAAGCACTCTAGTCAAAATTAAAGTGCTATTTTAATATTGAGATCTGTCTATTTTACTAACTTTTATATATCAGCTATACAATATACATCATTAAAGAAATATATTTCTTTCCCCGCTTTTTGTATAGCGGCTCACAATACAAACATTCAATTCAGTGTATTAACTTCCCAACTCAAAGCGTCTTTTTATGTCTTTCATGACGTAAGCTTGAAGAAAGTAAAAATGAAAATATAAAGCACAGAAGTTTTTCTTGCTCAGGCTTTTTTGTCCCACGTATTTTTTAAAAATAAAAAATACAGGTTCTCAGTTTTAACTTACAGCGTGTAAAGTGTGTTAACTTATACTTTACATCTTAACTTGTGTCACTGAATCGTCAACTTGCAACTAACACTGTCTACTGGTATTACTTTAGCTTGGGCTACATATTCTTTATATTCAGATATCGTTTCAGTTGTACATTTGTACTAAATATATCCCAGTTAATCCCGAACTATAAAATTTAACGATTAGATTAACTCCCCCCTCCAACAATGAAAAATTCCTTTTTTTAAATAAAAATTGTTTATTTCCATTACATTTTTTAAGTTTTCAAACAGGTGGTCGAGATCTTCTGGTAAGTATACTTGTGGTAGAAGATCTCGTTTTTCTTCCGCTAGAAGTAACATTCCTTTACTTATTATAAAATAAATAAAATAGCGGGACCTTAAGATTTTAAGTTTCGGTAAGAAATAAGGAATAAAAGTCCTTTTAGATATATGGACTAAAGATTTAGTAAAACAAGATATTCAATTATAAAAATCATTAGAAGGGTAGCAAAGATATATAAGTATTTGAACAATTTTGTGTAATCATACATAAATAACCACTTTTTTTTACTATAAATAAAACAGAGAATTCAATTAATTCAAAAAGAGTTATTGCAATATTGTATACCAAAAATACTTGGTAAGTATTTTTACCAATACTGCGAATTACCAAAAACTGCACGAAACTTCACACGTCGACACTTCACGAAAATCAATCAATTACTTTCAAACATAACAAAGCTATTAACTAAAACTCTCACTCGTCTAACTTTTTTAATCTCATTCGTTTGAGAACATTGATTGAACAATATAATCACCCTCCAATAAACACGTTTCACGTCAAGTCAGCAGCAATTGATACTTGAAAGCTGTCTTGGCGAAATGTCGGCACGATCCTTTTGTAGCTAGAAAGTGTAACGAGTCCCTCGAGTGCCAATGACAGCTATTTAAGTAATAGGAATGTTAAATAAACATTTCTTTTATAAGTTCTTTTTAGCCATCTACACGGTTTTTAGACATTTAAGAAAGGAACAGGAGTCATGAACAAGTGCCCCAAATGGGCTCGAAACTAGTCAGGTTAACCTGATAGAATAATACGTGAGCCGGTTTCCATACATTAACTTTGCATATAAGCATCTTTAAATTTCCTTATGATCAATGTCCTCAAAAATTGTCTGTCTGTATGTGATCGATTTTCTAAAAAACCAACTGACCAATTTATTGTATGGTTTTTACTGAAAGATTCTAATTCTTCCGAAAGGTTTTGGTTAATAGTACATTACCGTTTTATGTAAATTGTGTTGAATAAGTCGCGCGGTTGTAAAAAAAAATATTTTGCTAACATCCGTGATAAAGTTGAAAAATTAAAAAAAAATTAAAATAAAGCTCCACTGCCGAGAGTATATGTATATTTATGTATATATACTTAAGTAATGTAAAGGGAATTGTAGATCTACAAAAAGGTCCGCGACAGCATTTCTCTATCTCATATGCTTAACTCACAATAACTACTTTTATGATAAAAATTTCTACTCGAAAGAAATTTTGTGACACACTAATTTCCAAGCGGCGTTGCTGCTGGCACACCTAGTTTGCTTAAAGGAAATATATTTCCAGCAAATAATATTTAATAAACCGCCACATAACATTTTAAACTGCTTTAGGATGTAAGACTCGATTAAAATATTGCAATAGGTATTTCTAGGTGTAGGCTAAATAATTTACCTTTTGCCGTCAATTCCGAACAGTTTAACATTATTTTAATCGATTCAACCTTCAAACAAGGCTTTGAATTACATACGTCAATTTTTCCCGTTAGAACGTAGCCAGAAATTTCCTTTCCTTGTCAATTAATTTTAATTTAAACACGGAAATGCCGTCAAGCTGCGGCGGAATTGGCTAAGTCCGTCAAGTATGCTAAAATTTTTCATTGGAAATCTGTCTGTCTTTTACGCTTTCACATCTAATCCGCTTGATTAACATTGATGACATCTGATTCAGTTAAAGCTTATTCGGTTGAAATGAAAAAAATATTTTTGAAAGAAACAGATATTGCATTTTTGAGGCTACTTAAACGCTTAACTTGGTGCGGGTTATATATATAAATAAGTTGTGGGTGGCACTAGTATTTATATAATTTTCAGTTAAGATATCAATATTCAAAAAAGTTACATCGCTTAATGTGTATTGTAATGTATGTAATCCTTTTTTGCATATATGAATTAATTATATATTAAACAAATTTCATTTACACACTACATGGAAATCAATGTCACAATTTTTTTTAGTTCACAAATAGTTATCGTGAGTTAATTATAGGAGATTTTTTATAAACTTTCACCGTTTACTTAGCGCACGCAAAGAAAGCTTTAAATTTTGCCGTTTTCGCAATATTTTTTATTGCTGTTCTTCACCTATTTATCTTAGCGTGTTGTTTATAGCCTATAGCCTTCATCGATTAATGGACTATCTTAATCAAATACCTACTCAAAGAATTTTTTAATAGGTCCATTAGTTCCTGCGATTAGAACGATTGATCGCGTTCAAACAATCAAAAAAACAAAAAAACTTCAGCATTATATATTAGTATAGATATATAAGTTATATTTCATAAGTCTACCATAAAATCTGTGTATCATAGAGATCATTATGCAAAAAACTCATTCAGAACCATGGTCTACGACACAAAAGCCCAGTCCGTCCCGCTTAATGAGGAAGTGCTCTAGAAAAACTACAGCACAATTATTGTTACATAACTTCACCGTTTTAAACATAATATGTACCCACCGATTGCACAGACACCGTAATGCACGAGGTATATTGTGATGTTGTGTAACCATACTCAATATGAATACGTTTATATTCTACGGAATAATTACGGTTTCAATATTCATAAACATTTTGAACTGTCTTGGTATTTGTTATGAGAATGTATGCCCATCACTAATGTCATTCCACATCACTAGTCGATAAGAGTTACAATTGTCAATATGGCGTTATACTACCAAAAGTCTAATACATGTTAACTGTCCTCGCAAGTCTTAATAAAACCTTTGTACAAACCAGTCTTATAATAATTACTTTCCCGAAGCACGAACCAAGACATGGTGTCCGAAGTGGTCGACGTATAACAGAAATAATTGAAATACGACAAAGTAAGTCAGCGAAACACGTGCTACAGTCGCCGCCATGTGGGAAGAAAATCCGCAAAAGCCGAAGAAGATTTCAGGAATGTCCAGTCCGCAGCCCATGATAATTAAAGGTAATTTGTCGCAACAATGGAAAAAATGGGTGCAATCTTTTAAAATTTATTTACGTGCATCGTGTATGGATGAGGAAAGTGATGGCAGAAAAGTAGCTTTATTTTTGCATTGCATTGGTGAAAAATGCGTCGATATATTTAATACGTTTGGAAAACACGAAGATACAATCACATATAATGAGCTCATTGAGTTGTTTCAAAATTACTTTGCCCCAAAAGCTAACCTCACTTATGAATGTCATAATTTTTTCACATACAAACAAAATGAAAATGAATCATTAGATGACTTTGCCTGCACATTAAAATTAAGGTCCCAAAATTGTGAGCTAGGACAGCTACAGGAACGTCTGATTAAAAGTATGTTTATATGTAATATGCATCAAAATTATAATTACATTCGAGAGAAATTATTGCTTAAAGATAAGCTTGATCTTGACAAAGTTTTAGAGATGGCAAAAGCCATGGTCGCTTCCAGACATCAAACAGATGAATTGGCAGCAGGACAAGGTTCAGTCTTATACAATAAAAGTCAACAGTCATGCTCAAGATCAAAGTCAAATGTTGAGTCAAGAAGAGTCAATCAAAATGGTCATAGTCAACAGTCAAAGCAAGTTTGTACAAGGTGCAGTCAAATACATCGTTATAAGTGTCCAGCAATAAGTGTAAAGTGTAGAAAATGTCATAAAATAGGTCATTTTGCAATCTGTTGTCGGTCAATTAAGTCAAAGTCAGTGAAATATGTACAGTCAAATAATAGTGAACAACAGGTACAGTCAGAACAAGAGGATATGTTTATAGGTCATATTCAGTCATCCAAGTCATTGTCAAGTGAATGGACAATTAATTTATGTATAAATAAGTCACAGGTAAAATGTATAATTGATACAGGCAGTGATGTCAATATTATGTCAAAAAATGTTTATGATTCGCTTAACATAAATGATTTATTATGTAAAACTGATGTTAAAATTAAGTCATATACTGGTAACAGTCTAGAAGTCTTAGGTCAACAGAATTTAAACTGTAAATATCAATTTAATGACTCATATATAACAAAACAAATTAATTTCATAATTGCCAATGTGAATTCTCCGACTGTCTTAAGTAGACATACATGCTCTGAAATTGGTTTAATTCAAAGAGTATTTTTTGTAGATACTACGAATGTCCAGACTTCAGAAAATGATAATAGTGAATTGTTTTCTAACATAAATCATAATAAGTCAAATTTGAGTCAAGGAATAAGTCCTAAAGTCATAAACAGTCAGTCGCAGTCACTACAGTCAAGTCAGTCACAGTCATTAAATTCAATTAAGTCAAAAAATATAAATTCAAATGAACTATTTTTTTTGAAGTAACAGTACAGCCATACCTAAAAAATTAAGGCCTGATATTTTAAAAATAATACACAGTGGTCATTTGGGAATTGAAAGGTCAAAAGCGTTTGCTAGAGGTCATGTATTTTGGCCTTTTATGTCAACAGATATAAAAAATATTGTTCAGTCTTGTCATACTTGTCTGTCACATAGAAGTACTAATGCTTCAGAACCACTACATCCACATGATGTTACATTATTACCATGGGAAAAAGTTGGTGTCGATTTTATGGATTATAAGTCTAAGAAATACATAGTAGTACAAGATTATTATTCAAATTATATTGAATTAATGTCAATGGCAAGTACTAATTCTAAAACAGTAATTGTTTGTCTTAAAAGTATTTTTAGCAGACATGGTATTCCAGTCGAGTTAATTTCTGACAACGGTCCACCATTTAATTCGGCAGAGTTTAAGAATTTTATTTTTGAATGGGGAATACATCATAATACGTCAAGTCCATATATACCAAGGTCAAATGGTTTGGTAGAGTCAGGAGTAAAGATATGTAAACGGTTACTTACTAAGTCAGAGGAATCAGGGACAGATCCATATCTTGCTTTACTTCAATTCAGGAATACACCCAGAGGTAATCTACCATCTCCAGCACAATTATTAATGTCACGTTCACTAAGAACACAATTACCAACAGTCACAAAAAATTTAAAGCCACGATCAGTCAAATTATATGAATATGTAAAAAGGAAGGAAGAAAATAAAAATAAAATGAAGAAATATTATGATCGAAAGACAGTGTCATTACCAGAATTACAAGAAGGAGAAAAAGTCTATTTTAAGAAAATGCCAAATACGCCATGGATTACAGGAACAGTAAAGTCAAAGTGTGATCAGCCTAGGTCTTATACAGTTGAAGGTTCAGATGGATTTATAGGAAGGAGAAATAGACAACATATACTAAAGCCTCCACAGTCGTCTCAAACTGTATCTCAAGATATACCACAAATAAGTCCAAATGTCAAGACACCTCCTAATACAATGTCACCGCCTATGGAAGACCATACTACTCCAATTAAGAAGCGCAGTAGGTATGGAAGAGTCATAAGACCACCAAGACAGTTAGACTTATAAGAGTTAATATTTTGTTATAAGTAAATGTCTGTGACTTGGCAATGTCTGCGAAAGACTTATTAATTTAATTAAGTCTAGAATATTATATATTATATCTTAAGCTTAAAAATTGTGTTATTGATAAAGTCCTGTTAAAAGTTGTTAAGAGTTTAGTCAAGTCTGTAAAACTGTGTCAAACTGTTAAATTATAATAATTTAAACTTTTCTAATAAGGAGGATGTTATGAGAATGTATGCCCATCACTAATGTCATTCCACATCACTAGTCGATAAGAGTTACAATTGTCAATATGGCGTTATACTACCAAAAGTCTAATACATGTTAACTGTCCTCGCAAGTCTTAATAAAACCTTTGTACAAACCAGTCTTATAATAATTACTTTCCCGAAGCACGAACCAAGACAGTATTAAGGATGCAAAAAAATCGATCATATTAATTAACCTTTTTTTCTTCATTTTTTATTCTCGTATTTATTGTTTTTTAAGATAAACATGTACATTGGATGAAACCAATGTAGCCAAACTACACATTTTAATTAAATTTTGCAAACGGCGCATCTGTTATTTTTATTCTTACTTATCCACTTTACTTAATATTTATTCTAATTTAAAAGATTAAAAAATGCAACTTAAAATATATTAAGAAAAAATCGATTGATAATAATCGTTTTTTTTTGTTTTTAGTTGATCATTAATTCAAATCGATTTAATTTGGAAAGGAGAATATTATTTATTCGTCGAGAAAATCATTATCGATTATTCATTAATCGATTTTTTCCACTCCAAGTCACACCTTATATATCAAGATTGTTGTAAAAAAAATATATATATATATTATTTTGTGATGGCAAGTAAAGGTGGTAAATAAAAGTACCAAAAGCACATAGATTTTTTAACTATTCAGGATAGTAAAAACTTTTTTAAATTTCTTAGTATCCCTTTTGTGATACGAATCATAAGACTATGTGGGCTCTTATGGATTATCATATCCTATAAGCAGTAAAATGTAATATAATATGGACACATAATGAAAACGGATGAAATCTTGTGACTAAACGAATGATTTGAATGTGGATGGATATATGACTAAAGGGAGGCCTAAAAAGAGATGGTTGGATTGTGTGAAGTATAGCATGCATATAAAAGGAGTAGCGCCAGAGTTGTCGAATGATAAGAAAATGATAAGAATGAAAGAGACAACATGTTACCGTGTTATAAAACCCCACTTAGCGGGATAAGGACAAAAGAATGATGACAAGCGGAAAAATTTAAATGATAATGAAACATATGCAAAAGAGCTTTTTAAAATGAATTGTTTAAGGCGTATGCTTCTCGAGTACAGAGATGTTAGTAAAGATGTATTTTTAAATGGTTTCTACTGCATGCAATATAATTTTAAACGATGAAACCTCAAAATAATATTGCATTTACGTAACATTTGATGATGATGATCACGAGAACCCACTACATAAACTATATAAATGATGTCGTTATAACGAAATTCTTAGATAAAGCAGTGATGGCCGGATGATATGAGTGACCCTTACTATGGATTCGCGTTTGCAAATCCCTGACATGAGGGCTGACATGTTGATGACCTCATGATCTTAATTAATAAACAAAGAAAAGTATTGTGATGAAACATGCTTATCCCTAAAATTCCTAAGACATTTGTAACCTACCAATCCACATTGAAACCACTTGGTAGTTCTATACTCTAACCATCCCTAGAAGAAGAATGCATATAGGGATAAAAACAGTCCATTAGTGAATTACGTAATATTCATTGTGCTAAATTTAAATTCGGATATCATACGCGGTCTATATGAGAGTCATCATTCTCCTACCCTTATCCCACTCTAAGTGGGGTCGTCGCAACATTTTATAAACATGATGTCACTTGATTTGGTATTTTACGCCTGCCTGAAGTCAACTTACCTAAGTCACCTTTTGCGACACCTCGGTAAGAAAGAGGGTGGTCTACTCACCCGTATACCACACCGCAGGTCAGCTTACCTTAGTCGCCTTTTACGACATATTGGTATAAGAAATGAGGGTGGTCTATTCTACTCGGCCGGATACCACACGACGGTTCAACTTACCTTAGTCGCCTTTTACAACACCTCGGTAAGAATTGAGGGTGGTCTATTCTACTCAGTTGAATACCACACGGTCTATCTTTTAATTTCGGTCTTTTAATTTCTTGAGTGTGCAGCTTGTTTGTTAGTACCGATTGCAAAGATGTGACAAGAATAAGATGTGCAGCTTAAGTAAGCTTAAATATGAAAGTATACTGATAGTAATAAGGATGTTGCTAATGCGGAAATGATAATTTCCGTAGAAAATCAGGAGCAAGACATAGTTCAATGAGTCGCGAAGATAATGTTGCAATAGTTAGGAATTAAATTTCGAAGTCACGCAGTTTGTTATGGACGATGGGTTCCTAAGTACTAAAATGGCGTCCTAAAAATATTTATTGTTAAATTCTAAATATTCTTTTTTCAAGTAAACTTGTAAACGCTTTTGAATCGTCGACTCTACTGCTTGTTCGGAAAGCTGTTCCTACCGAGAAGGGTGTTTGCGCTTGCGTTAAGCCTTTATAGGAGGCTTCGTTTGGTTAATTAAAAGACTGGACAATACTGTGAACTTATTATAATTGATTGAAAGTTAAAAGGAGTACAATGATAGCGTTACAAAATTTGAATGTGAATAATGACAATTGACAATTGGTTTGAATATATAACGTCGTATGTGACGTATGCGTGCAGCAAAGACGTGTCACCCACACGTCCATGATTGGCCCATATCGTCCGTATGGCCACAGATGATTATAGGCCGCAACATGCCCCCGGACTTGGAAACTTCGGCTTCCAAAAGTTTATGCTTCCCTGGATTTCCTGACATCTGGGTAACCAAAATACAAATTGTTGGTATGCGCGCTGTATGACTCCAGGTGCAAATCGGATTTCAAGTACTAGTGCGATCCCGTCCGTTCCTGGAATATTCCTGAAAATGCGTCCACGATGCCATTTAAATGGACGAAAGCTATCTTCCTTAATGACAACAAGTATATTCGGTGCGAGTCCAGGTATATTTTTCTCCACTTCTTTCGCGTCTGTAGCTCGGGGACGTACTCCTTTGCCCATCGAGTCCAAAAGTGTTGTCGAATTTGTTGAATACACTGGTAACGATTTAATCGGTGTGCTGGAATATCGATCAAGTCGTCGCTTGCAGGCGCTGTAAACGTACGGTCAACTAGGAAATGAGCGGGATTTAGCGGAAGGTAATTTCGATCAGGAAACATAGGAGTGAGTGGAAGGGTGTTCAGGACGGCTTCAATTTCTGTCAATACCGTAATGAATTTCCCGTGAGTGAGATGCGCGTTACCCACTACGCGCCGTAAATGGTACGGAACAATTAATTTAAATTTTAAACGTTTAATTTTAACGTATTTAAAAACATTAGAACTACAACGAGATATAAATTTTACAAAATCGTTTATTTGACCTACGAAATATTTTCCATTGTTTGAAAAATCTCAGGAAGTTTATCGCGACGCGAAATGATGCGTTTAAGAGCTAAGTATGCATCTGTAGAGAGATCACAAACCAACTCTAAGTGCACGAGACGCATAAAACAAATAAATAGGCAGATGTATAATTCAGTAGTTCTACCACCCCTACCTTCTCTGTCTAATATGAACACTGGTTCGGTAAAGTCGAAACCCCAACGCATAAAAGGCAAAGCAGGCGTGATCCTCTCTTTAGGACGACTTCTTATAAGAGGCGTAAGAGTGCGATCTCTTTTAGAACAAAGTAAACAAACCGATCGATCATGACTATTGATTAAGCGAATATAAACACAGGCGCCGAATGCAGTCTGCGAGGTATCGATAAAAATATGCATTTCTTTATCTATACGGTCAGTATCCATAACACAGCGAGGCACATGAATAGATTGCAAGATTGACAAAGACGCGAGAAACCGGTTCCATAAGAGCGCGTCAATCGGCACCGTGTCATCCCAATCTAATTTCTCTAAACGTTGTAATAAAATATTCGCTGTAATTATGAATAAACTTAGAATACCCAAAGAGTCTAAAGTTTGAAATGCGTATGATAGAATTACGCGTTTAATAATAGTCTTATTACAGTCAGGTTTTATTTCCGCATTAAAATAAAATTCGTCCCTGTAATAAAACCAATCGATGCCTAGCGTTTTGTGACTGCTATTCTCGCGTAAAGATATTTGTTTGCCAGCGCAGTACGAATCATTCACAGATGACTCGGATGACTCATCGCATGTGAAGTTAAATATCGCCTTACGAAGTTGGAAACGACCCGAAAGCAAAGTTTTTTCGCATAATTCAATTAATTGTTGTTTATTATTTGAACCCGTGATCATATCGTCGACGTAAAAATCTTCATTTATAGTTCTGCGGACATCAGAATTTTCACAATCGGTTGCGAAATGTAAAAGTAGAAGAATGGAAATGAAATCGCTTTGATTAGGCGTGTCAACCAGCTGGAGGTCATTGAATGTGACTCCCGAGCTGGAAGCCGCACTAGCGTCAAACACTACACCTAACTTAGTGCTAGTGCTGTGCTCCCGAAAGACGCCGTGATGTGGCACAAAGTAATGCGGTGTTCCGTACGACGAAACACGAGACATACAACCCAATACATACTCGTGTATGAAATCGATGCATAATTTTTTGTATGAAGGCGATCGCTGTAATCGCTTTTCTAGCGCTAAAAATCGTTTTTCAGCTTGAGAGTACGATTCGCCTAAGACCTCGGGTGATGATTTTAACGGAATACTCACAATGAACCTTCCCTCACTATTGCGCGTAGTAGTATGAGAAAAAAGGTCTTTGCAAGCACGTTTCTCATCTGTGCGCGTATCCCTAGGCAGCTCTGCGAGCTCCCAAGACTGTTGTATTTGCGTATCTATGAATTGCGTAAAATTACACTGGATACGGCTATCTTTTCGCGTAATAAAATCGATAGAACCTGATATTATCCAGCCTAAATGCGTGTTCTGCAAATAAGGCCCGTTAGGTAACCTTATATTGCCATCGTTTAATAATTCCCAAAACTTATCTGCGCCTATTAAAATATCGATGTTTCGGGAATCGAGAAATTGCGTATCTGCGAGCTGTACATACTCCGGAATATTAAACTTAGCGCGTTCGTATTGCACAGCGGGCAACGTAGATGAAATCTGCGGTAATAAAAAACATTGAAGTTTGGTGGTGTAAGTAGTAATGCGCGATCTCATCTCAATAACACAAGTTTGTGTGCATTGCGTTACTGAGTCACCTACACCCCTAATTTCGTGAGTGGACTGTATTAAATCGACTCCTAATAACTTACAGAAGGATTCTGTTATAAAACATCGCTGACTACCGTTATCTAGGAGTGCGCGCGCAAGGTGATAGATATTATATTTATCCCGTACTTCTATTAACGCGGTTGACAATAAGACCGGCTGTAAACACGATTTTTTTATGCAGTGTGAATGCACGTGCGCTTTGTTCACACCAATCGCGGCGATCTGGTCATCGGTGTCCGCGGGGCGAGGGAGTGCAGCGGGGGCCGATGCAGGGCCTGCGCGGGCGCTGTTCATTAGTTGATTATTAACGTATGACGAGTGCATAGTAAGGGAATTGCTAGGTGTAGTAGTAATATTATTAGAATCATCCCTATGAATTAGCGAGTTATGTTTTTGATTACATAGCCTACAAGAACCGAACTTACAAGCGTGAATAGGATGACCAGCGCGTAAACAGTTTTCGCATAGCTTATTATCGCGAATAAATTGTAATTTCGATTTCAATTCGGTGTTAATAAACTTTGAACAAGCGTATAGTTGATGATCGCCGTTACACATAGTGCATAACTTCTTAACTCGCGAGTGACGTTCGGGTGGACTAGTGGTGGAAACATTGCACTTGTGATTATAACTCGTGGATGGTTTCGCGATGTTAACCTTTGTGGCGTTATTGTTGTGAGTGACTTGCAATGTTTCCAACATGTCAGCTCGATTTTTAAGGAAGTTAAGCAGATCATCGACCTTTAAAATTATTTTCGAATTATTATTGTTCGTTAATAAAGTTCCTTTATGCTGCTCCCACTCGCGCTCTGACGTTTTATCCAACTTTGACACAATAATAAAAATAATTAAAGTATCCCAGGAGTCCGTTGGCTCACCGAGGATTTTTAAAGCGCGTAAATTTTTTAAAACAGTGTCAATAAGTTTTCGAATTAACGAAGGAGACTCTTTACTCAACGGCTGTAAATTAAATAACGATTTGACGTGATTATGAATTAATAATCTGCTATTATTATATCGATTGAGTAAAATTTCCCAGGCAATTGCGTAATTATCGGATGTAAATTCTAGTGCATCAATTACTAGCTGTGCGCTGCCCTTTAGCGATGATTTTAGGTAGTGAAATTTTTGAATATTAGTTATTTCGACTGAATTATGAATTAGGGATAGAAATGTATCTCTGAACTCCAGCCAGTGCTCATATGATCCATCAAAGGTAGGCAGTGAAATCGTAGGTAATCTAAGGGATTGTAATTGATTAGCAAAACCTGTAGGACATGATGTGATCTCACTATTAGTGCTGCTGTTACTAGTTAATAAAAATTCAGCCTGAGAAAGCGTACTGTAATAGGTATCCTCAAACTGTTCTCGTTGTAATAATTGATCTTCGAGATCATCATCGCTTACACTTTCTTCGATTTTAGTTTGAATACTATTAAATTCGTTAAATAGGCTCGTTGCACCCTGAATGCGTAATTTCAAATTTAAACGGCTTTGGGCGGTTATAGCAGCCTTAGTATTGAAACTATTAAGGAAATTAATGAATTTCGTTAATCTACCTTTAAGAATAGCACGTTTTTTAGTCAATTCGCGTATTAATAATAATTGAGTATCAACATTGAGTAAAAGGGGAGACTTATCACGAGATGTCATTTTTGAGGATTATTAATATTTAAAGTACTTACATAAACTGCTGAACAAACCTCAATATCTTGCGAAAGTTTTACAGTATAGTAAATATAACGAAAATCTGAAATTGATTGACACAGTATTGCACAGGGAAATTAGGATAGGTTCGTGGATGATTGGTTGACCGTATCGAAAATGCGCGTATTAATCGATTTATAGTGTCTTCCAGTTCCAGAACAATGTCTTGACCCTTGTTGGCGGTTGCGTTTTTCAAACTCCAAGGCGTGGAATTTTAGCGTATATATATCCAATTTGGCTTCGAAGGACCAGAATATGTTTGCGCTTGCGTTAAGCCTTTATAGGAGGCTTCGTTTGGTTAATTAAAAGACTGGACAATACTGTGAACTTATTATAATTGATTGAAAGTTAAAAGGAGTACAATGATAGCGTTACAAAATTTGAATGTGAATAATGACAATTGACAATTGGTTTGAATATATAACGTCGTATGTGACGTATGCGTGCAGCAAAGACGTGTCACCCACACGTCCATGATTGGCCCATATCGTCCGTATGGCCACAGATGATTATAGGCCGCAACAAGGGTCAGTAATAAAATCGGCGGATGCTCTTTTAAAAATATAATAATAGTAATTAATTACTTAGTAATTTTAGCAATGCCATTACAGCAGTTTATAAACACTATTAATAAAAATTAATATGTTAATAATTAATAGTGTTTTTAAACTGCTGTAATGCACCTCTACCACCGCCACCTCAATTCACAAGAACCGCACTCGTTCACTATCACAAACTTAACAATCGTTTCGCCCTGCAACCGAAGCATCATCAGAAGATAGACTCCAACACAAAATCGCAAAGACAGCAAACAAGGGTACAAAGTTTAAACTAAATCTATCCGCTCAAAGTGGGTTGAATTACATACATATAGGCGAAACTAATACAAATCGCGTAATAAAGAGCTTTTAATGGATGGTAAGAGGATGTTATTTTTCGTATTAGAAATCATGAATGAAACAACAGTGGCAACAAAAGTGGATAACAATTGCCGTGGGAGCCGAATCGACGATTAGGTATCAATTGTGCAAAGGCCACGGGGTCAATGTTAGGATGGGTGGATTAACGGATTCAGGGTCACATTCTTTGTACGGCAATCAAAAAAACATGACAACATATATAAAGTGTATATGAATAAACTCGAGAATAATGCCATTTTAGTTATGATACATTAGTCCATTAATCCGCTGGACCAATTAGGTAGGTCGCTAGTACTACGACTAACATATAAATGTAAATTTTCTGAAAATATTTTCATTATCAAAACTTTGTGGTACTTTTTCAAAAACAAAAAAAAAAGTGGCAAAGTTTTCAGTAATTTACATTCTAATATTTCTTCTTATTAATAAACGGTGAGATATTAAAAGTTATTTTTATAAATTAAACTTCTTTTATACATTATTTTTATTTTAGACGCGATATGCTATGTTATTTAT
This sequence comes from Morpho achilles, assembly GCA_947086495.1. NCBI lineage: Eukaryota > Metazoa > Arthropoda > Insecta > Lepidoptera > Nymphalidae > Morpho > Morpho achilles. The sequence goes on along the minus strand of CAMTZB010000019.1, from coordinate 7,629,860 downwards.
TACCAACGAAAGTAATGTAATTGTACCTCTCTATTCCTAAGTAGATATAAAAATTGCTACGTTAAAATAATAACTTAAATCATCACCCACCGTATTGAAAAAATAATCATTTTGCTCATTATTACTAAATATATATGGCCCTAACAATATATTTTCAAAACTATTTTCAACATTGAAATAATAAATGTAATCAACCTTTATTTTATCTATTGCACGGAGTATGATCTATATGCTACACGTGTTAAAAAAGTTGTCCTATTTACAATACCAACACAGCAACTTAAAATAAAATCAGTATTCTATAAAGTAAGATGTGAACATTGCTTAGTAAACAAGTTGACCGCAAACCAGTGAAATTCATTCATGAACGAAACTATATACCGTTAGCACGTATGTCTTGTAAAAACGTGTACACATAGCTTTATGGTCATTTGCATAAAGTTCACAATGTGAAATAAAGTGTGACTTTATTTACGAGCGGACAGTGGACCACTTTTTATCGTTTATTGAGGACATGTTACTTCGTACAGTTAGGAGATTAATGGTTATGTCTATCTCATATTATTTCAAAATCATAATCAAAATAATCTTTATTTAAATAAATTCTTTCAAGAACTTTTTAATCGTTATTTATACGATTAATGAAGCTACAACCGGTTCGGTAAATTGTTCTTAGCGAGAAGAACCAGCAAGAAACTAGGCCATCAGTCTTTTAAACATTTTCAATTTATCATTATTGAACCGCAGTCCTGTATGAAACTGAAAGGATTTTCAGATACAGGCTTTATTCATCATCCAAATAATCTTCAATTTTGTAATATGCTTTACGTATAAGCATATTTTTTACACCTAATTTAAACTTTTCTGTAGACTGGTTTAGCGTGGATCGGCGAGTTTTACTGTAGAAGCAAATAAAAATGAATTTTAACTTTAAACAAGCAATTTTTATATATATAATCTTTTAATTTCTTTCAGAAATGGCTTCTACGATTTTCATGAAAGTTAATATGCGGTTTTAATTGGTGTTTTCGGTGTGATAAATTAATCTAGCTAGAGGTTCTAAAAACGACTTCAATATTCTAAAGAAATAAATTTCTAAAAAAAAATTACTACATTTTAGCACAGGTGGGATATCAAGCGGTCACGAAAATATATATATATTTATATGTCCCTTATATCCTTGTTTTTGGGCACTAAAAACCTGCTAAAATAGGAATAGAAAGTAAATGAAATTTTTTGCTGTCAAATACAAAGCTGTAACAGCCCAAATATATAGTTCCAAATCTAGGTTCGATTCCCAGATGTCACCCGGCGCATTTTAATCTCTATTTTTTGTTTTTTTTATATCTTTTAAAAAATTACAGAGCAAGGCTCGGTCACCCGAGTAAAGTTATTTATAGATAAATACGTTCAAATGAGAAAAACACTTTCTTAACGTAGGATGTTTTAAGATTTATCACAAAGCTCATAACAAAACTTTGGCCGTATATCATCTTTTTTTCCAATAAAAATGGATCAAAACATGCCACTCTCGCCCGCTCTAAGAATCGAAGGGGATAAAAAATCTCGTATGTCACCAAGAAAAATACAAATCAAACAACTCTATCAATAAATTCCGTTACCTCAAACATCTACGAATAAGAAACCAATATAAAAGAATTTCTACCTACAAATACACTGAACAAATAACGTGTGATATTCTTTTTATAGATTTTCAAAGGTTAGGGGGCGTACCGAAAGATCGTTGAGTAGATAATTTATAAAATATTGATAAAGAAATAGTATTTTATATTGAGTATTATGAATTTTTTTTTAGAAGAACTCTTGTTTATATATATACAAGAGTTCTTTATATAATTGTATATATTAATCAATCAATCTATGTGAGGATTTTAATAATACTATAATTTAGTTGAGTATTTGAATTAATTACTTTAATATAAATCTAAAAGTAAAGTATAGGAAAAGCTTTTCAATAAACTTACGCAATCAAAAGCTTTAAGACGGCAAAATCACATAAAAGAGTTTCTGAACATTTTTTCCTTTAAAGTTTTTGCTAGTAAGTTTCAAACAATGTAACGGAACTGATTAAAGGAGTAATAAAAAAGAACTTGTGTTCATTCAGGATGTTGCGAACAAGTTTTTGTTGAAATGTGAATCTCACAGCTGATTTTACGTTTAACATTACGAATAATTTCCAGATTTATTTTCAATACATTATTTTGCACGTATTATAATATATTTGCTTTTTTTAATTAATTAATTAATATATTTTCTCCAAAATTAGAAACCATTAATCAACTATGGATTAATAGAATTGTTGTATGATTTGAAGATTGACAAATAACAATTAAAAAATCCAAACTAATTAATAAATGATGTGAGTAATCAATAATTATAAAATATATATCAGTAAATTTCCATTCAATCAAATCGTAATTGTAGAGGCTCGTAAAAACATTAAAAAATAACTTAAATCGTTAGAATAGTTTGTTTGAATAGAAGTTGATTGTAGACAATTATGGTCATTGATTAATAGACAAAATTCATTGGTGGTACCTTTGATGGCGGTTTTGGTTATGGTTCTGGTTTTATGTCCCTACTCAACCTGGTCCTCCTTTTGCCCTTATCCCACTCTAAGTGGGGTCGGCACAACATGTTACAAACATGTTGTCATATGATTTGGCTACGTATTTTAAGACCGGCCGCCTGCCTTATGTCAACTTACCTTAGTCGTATTTTACGACTCCTCAGTAAGAAAGAGGGTGCTATTTTACCCAACCGGATGCCACACGATGGGTCAACTTACCTTAGTCGCCTTTTACGACACCTCGGTAACTAATGAGGTTGGTCTATTTTACTCAGCCGGATACCACACGGCGGGTCGGCTTACCTTAGTCGCCTTTTACGACACCTCGGTACGAAATGAGGGTGGTACTATTCAGCCGGATATCACACGGCGTCCTACTCAACCTGGTCCTACTAGATGAAATCAAACAAGTATAAGTTAAAGTCCCAAACTTTTCAGTAGTAACCTTTAATTTATTAAAATAGTAGCTAACGATATACGGTCCTTAAATAAAAAAATAAAAGAGAATATTAATAATTTTTAAGATTGCCTATTAGAAATATTAGCAATCTTTGTCTGTGCATAAAAACTTTATCACTTCAATCATGATATTAATCTAATCAAAACCTTAACCTAGAAATGTTAAGAACAATCTCCTCACTCGCAAAATGCAATCACACCATCAATCATAAGTATCTTTTGTGGTGAATTTTAACCAAATATGATAAGACAAGGTCGATGTTATAATACATAAGCTGACAATCAAAAGGTTGATAAATGATATTTAAGATGATAACGGTCTTACATAGCGACCTTGTTTCAAGATGGCTACGACACTTTAAGGTGTCTGTTTGCACTGCATTATGTTGTTAGTCGATACGCTGTTATGCAGTACATAATTTGACTCCCTGTGCATACAACTATATGTATATTTCCAACGAAGAACTCTTATTATTCTTAACCGAATGTCGTCCACTGGTGGACGTAGGCCTCTTTAAGAGATCTCCTACACCTCACAATCTTTTGCTGCTGGGATGCAGCGGCTCCCCGTGACCTTTTTGATATCTTCAGTCCACCTCGTACGTGGTCTTCGTTTTTCCGTGCAAGGTCGCCATTCTAGCACCTTGGATCCCAACGCCAATCGGTTCTATGTACTACCCGCCCCTCCTATTACCACTCTAGCTTCGCGACAATGAGAATTTGAGCCACTTTTAAGATCCCTAAGTCATCATTATTAAATAAACATACGGGTCATATCGCGTAATAATTGATTACCTTTGTATAAGGTTCTACGTTTCGGCAGAGTTGCATCCACCGTGGTCACGAACTGACTAACCCCTAAGTCATCACTGGTAACACGCACTGTTCGAAGACCTTGGTCTTATTTACTTAATGCATGAATCTTCATTCCTGTAAGAGTACCGGTAGTTAGAGCATAGAATCTCACGATTCCAGTTACAGTTGCCGCCCTAACAAGGACCTTCGAGTGATCCGAACGGGGTTTATCGGACGCTTGCTGGAGTCCTGGGGACCAACCCCAAGTCAGGTCGATGCATCGGGAGCCAGATGCATTATCGGATAGATGGGCCAATGTTTAATGAGGCCCCAACCCGGAGGCTCTCTGGGGCAATGTGTACAACAGTATCCTATCCCCGCCACCAGCAGCGTGGAGCACTGTCAGATTTTGAGTCGATGAGAGTCCGGAGAGAGATCTCCCCGCTCGTCCCCATTGGGCGGCGACGACCCATAAAGGATCCATAATTCTGACAATAAAAACATATTTTTGTGACACAAAACTGTTGTCATGTATTGGCACTTATTGGAATTTATTTCGCTATGTAATTGTTGGAAATTTTAGTACGTGAAATTAAGTTTTTTTTTATTATTATTAAATATTGAATTTAGTCGCATGTGTGTCAATAGCACAGAAGACAGAATCAACTTATACGTCGAATGCCTTCATATGGTTTATTCATAACCACGTACCGAACGTGGGCACGTGAAGGTATTCTCTTATTCATATCACACGCGGGAACTAGTTAACACAGTGTATTGAGTACATCGCCTATGGCTTATTCAATTATGTATTACACAAAGGTTATTTTTTGTGAATTGCTATTCATGCTTATATGCATATGAAGGCTTTATATTTATCATATGCGAGTTAATAATAAATATATTAAATTATATATATATATATATATATATATATATATATATATATATATATATATATATATATATATATATTGGTTTCGCGTTCCTGTGGCTCAGTCTGGTTTCGAATTCCTCTTGAAATGTTACTTAAAATTTAAATAGACGCCCCAGTCGCCACCAAACTAAAACAAGGAGCACCCGCTGGGCCATCCAAAGATTGTTTGAAAATATCATTGAAATCGGTCTAGGCGTTTCGGAAAATATATAATAAATATAGTATTTATTTTAATGTCATAGCAATTAATTTCCATGAAGACCATATCCTAAAATCTCCATTTAAAACACTGACGAAAATATGGATGCAAAGAGATGGCTAGCGTAACTATCATAATATCCAAAATTTAATGATATACATATCACTCAAAACCTAACCCTACCTCCTAATCTATCCTAAATGATACTCCTACAAAGAAAATTGACGTATCATTTTTATTAAATTTCATTTTAAGCATAAATAATTTACTCGCCGGTTTCCATATTACGACATCGACTTGTGCCTAACGCGCATACTTTCGTTGTCTACACAACTCGTTACGGGAGTTTCGAGTCTGAATGTACTTGACCGACAAGTGGAGTTACTTTCTATTATTCCAAGTACAAAGCTCGTTCATCCGATGGACAAAGCAATGTAGCATCTTGCAATAACGTAAATCGAATTTGGACCTCAATGGAATTGTTGGAAGTAACAACTTTTATGGATAAATGTGTAGGTACTTGGAAATTTACATCAAGATTTACCTACTTACCTACTTACGTGAGTTTCATAATAGAGTTTTCTTCTAACAATCCAAAGCAAAATCCTGCCCTTATTCCACTCTAACTGGAGTCAGCATAACATGTTATAAACTTCTTGCTATATTATTTGGCTAGATATTTTACGACTGGCCAACTTACGCTAGTCGCCTAAAGAAATGAGTATGGTCTATTCTACTCAGCCTGATATCACACGGCGTGCGATGCGATACCACAGGTAAATTGTTACCTTAGTCGCCTTTTACGACACCTGAGTAAGAAATGAGGATAGTATATTCTCCTCAAGCGGATACCACACAGCATAACAATCCAACGCACTTAATTTTGCTTCTAAATATATCACAAAATCGGGATAAATTTGGCCACTAAAAATTATTTCGAATTTCCAATACCATACTTATATTATAAATTCGAAAGTCTGTGTGTCTATCTGATGTCAAGTGAGACGTAGCAGCAGTAAAGTAGTTGTAAGAATTTACAGTTAGTGACATAAAAGATAAAATGTATTAAATAACATTGCAGAGTGTCTGGGCTTATTTCCCACGAGGCGCAGGTTCAAGCAGTAACAAAAAATCTTTATATATATTTATATATAACAATCTGTAATACTCTTTACAAACAAATAAACATTTCACTATAGGATGAAGGAGTATTTCCAAATTTCAAGCAAACAGATTTAGGATGAACAAATCTTGGAGTATTTCAAACAAACCGCATTGTTTGCGAACGACTCCTGATAATTTGCATGTACTTTGTATACACTAATATTTCATGAACGTCAGACCATAATAAATACTTAATCCCATCTTGATTTCCTTATGGTAGAAGGGTTAAGGCTGTATTTGTTATTATATATTAATAAAGCCTTGTAACTAAAACACTGAATTATATAGTCAAATTATAGTTTACGCTTTCAATATATCTATATCATATGTACTACAATTTTTAGAAAAATAATCACTTGACATATTTACAGTGTAAACTTATGAACTTGTCACTAGTTCTCATATCTTAGTCTTAATTAATAATATCTTAATTGATTCAGTCTGATTTCTTTTATTTTATTTTCCCACATTATAAAGTCTGCGAATTAAGTAAAGCGCATATAAGAATATTTGAATTTTACACAATTACGCTCTAATGGAATGTTTTTATATACTATTATTATATTATTCTGATATGAATGTTTTTGACAAAGCTTTCCTTAAGTAGAGGGTTTCAAACTCTGGGCTTGGCAGATGAGTTTTTTATATAACAATTATATGATAAGGTATTTTACATAATTTTATTATTCGTAGAAGGAAAATATTGTTATATAACCTGCGCATCTCCAAAAAATTCCACGCATTTGTTACCTGCCAGTCCTCATTGGAGCAGAGAGATCAGCTTAAGTTCCAATATTTCTCCTTAAAGACAGCTCAGTATCAATAAAATCTGTTTCGATTTAGTAAAGCACGGTTTTCTTAGTCTAAATATGCGTTAAATCAAATGCGTGTTAACATTCCACACTGTCGAAAAAATGAGTAATTCCACAAGATGCCTTAACTGAGTCAGACGTCGAAATCGACAACTCTTAATATGTATTTATCACTGACACTATTTACTTTTGCGAAATGTGATGCATAGATTTACAAGAGTTAGATGTAATTTAAATGCTATAGTTTAAAAGATTTTTTAACTTGAAAAAGGACATAGGAAATGACAAAGGACTCTGCTTTTGCTTATTTCAGAGATGTGATAATAATAATCCTTTTTAATTTTATTATTGTATACTTAAAAGAAAAGAAGCAGCAGCATAGTTAGGAAGTCACTTCCTTACTTATTGTAAAGAGGAATCTTGACCACCCTTAAGATTAAATATAATAATAAAATTTTGGGCATATTAGATATATGATTAGAAAGTTCCAAAAATTCTAAAAAAATTTAATTTTCCAGAAAATTTTCTATAACTGTGTGACGACCTTTATTCAGACCAAAACTGGTTATTAGTGGTAAATTGTACCTAAATATTACAAAAAGTTAGAGTTCAACAATTAATTCAGATGCGCCACCCTGGGACTAGAATTCTCGGCGTTGCAAATGTCTGCATAGAAAATATCTAAACGATCTGATCATTTGGGCGCGAGAAAAGGGAAAACAATCAAAACACTTTCGCATTTATAATTAATATGGATAAAGCGATAAGACATGTATTTGTACATAAATTTATAGAAGCAAAGATTACTAGCTAAACCAAAATGGATCTCTTTTCCAAGTTATAAACCAACAAAACTTGCCAGCCATGCCCTTCATGAGATACTTTCTAGCATAAGTTTTGATGATTTAAAGATCAGTCTTTGAACTGAACTTGTTGTTATTGATAAATTCCGAAACTATGAGCAAAATCAACAGGCGGAATGTCACAGCCTAAAGTATTTTCATCGACGATAATTTTTATGCGTGAAAATTCTAATTCTAAATTCCAAATAGTCTTTCGTATCATATACAATATTTTGTTATATACTTTACGAAATATATTGAGTACAAGTCATCATAGAATGGGCATCTGCTACCTGACCTTTTGCTTTGTCCAAGAATTGGATAACGCAATGAACTTTACACCTCGTTTTGTTGATAAGTGCAATTTGTATTCTATTCGTATGTGTGTTGGAATTCAAACGCTTGTACTTCTCTACATTTAAAATACTCATAATGAGATCGTTAAAAATATCTATTGGCATTTCCTGTTGTTAAAAAAATTATAATCTTAAAGGTCACAAATCAAAAATCGTATACAAAATCATCTATTTATATAACCAAGCAGTGCCCGCGGCTTTACACGCCTAGAACTCAGTGTGTCACAAAGTTTTTCTTGCCTAAATCTCAACTCTGCGGGAATTTTAGGGAGTAAAAAGTAGCCTATATATTGCTCCACAACCACAATCTATTTTCCAGTGAAAGTTTACTGCAACTAATACTGAAGTTTTTAAAATTATTTTTTACAACTATATGCTTGATAACACAATCGTTTTAACATCTAAATATGTCATTAGAAAACAATAGTTGAATTGAGAAACTAGCAAGGCAGTAGCAAGGTCGGTAAGATAACAACAAAATTCATAGCTTGCATTCTTCCTGCCTTCACCAGTCTACCTTGAATACAGCTTAAGTATTCTAACTGCAATTCTAGGATTGTCGAAACATGGTGAAAGAGGTGCAACCATACAAACTCCAACAAAATCGAATAAATCGCTCTATCTGAAGAATAAAGTCACATTTTCTATGCTTATACGAGACCATGAGAGGTGTGACTATCTTCTTCAGATAAGAAGAAATTTAAAAAAAAGAACTAGAAATAAATCGTCTAAATCTACCTACAGCTTGTATTGCAATAGATTTTTAAATATCAACCAATCTCGAGTTCTTTGCTTTCAATAGTTTTGATTAGCTCATATACTATATTCAATGCTATACCTACCTAATGAATAGTTGAAAATGATTTTACCAATTTCCATTTTTAGAAGAAAAACATTGTAATATAGAAAAATTTAATTTCAATAAATTATAAAATTCGGACAGAAAGAACTCATTTGTTTTTCTTTTCATATAAATAACAAAATTGAAAATTTGCAATATTTTTAAGTATTGGAAATTATATAAATTTAAATAAATTAAACTTAAAATCGCTCGCAAATATAACTATTATTTTTTAATTACCTCGAACAAAAGAGGTATATATCATAATCATATCATAATAATTAATGTAATGAAGGTAAAGCGGTTTCTGTGAAATGAGTTGCAAATGCATACTAAATAATTAAAAGCCGTACAGTGCCGTAAAATACAGTTGAACATGTAAATAAACCTGACACCACAATGCTTTTATTGGATCTCTTTGCGATTATAAAAAAATATAACTAGCTGTAATCAAACAATATATAAAAATTCTTACTACTTCAAACCAAATTCAAAATATTCTTTATTCAACTTGAAAACAAGTTCTTTCGAACCGTTGCTCTACTCTTGGTTCAGAAAAAATGCTCCTACTGAGAAGAGCCAGCAAGAAACTCGGCGGATGATTTTAAATAGATATCGTTAAATAACTTAATAAATGACATTTGACTGTATCCGTTTCTAACACATTCGTATCATTCATGTAATTCTCAATAGTACGTTTTCTGTATCAGCCTCCTTTTAATAGCTGACTAGGTAAATGCGATAAAAGCGTCGATAATACTCGTATGTTTACAAAACACCGTCGAATTTGTAAAAGACAGTGTTTACAGGTTAGATATTTATTATACTGCAATAAATCTGACATACCTTTACGAGCTGTAACCGTAAGGCCATATTGACAATAATTTACATATTGTAAATAATTTAATAAACTATTTAATATCATATACATTATGTCGAAACATGTATTAGAAAAGTATCCAAGCGTTCATGTTTGATTTATTAATACATCAATGACCTTGTTTTAAAAAGTTACAAAATTTCTTTATGCATTGTCACATAAACGTTTAGTATACCTTTACACTACATAGAATTAAGTACACTACATATAATATATTAAATATACATCTAAATCTGAACTGGCAAGTATTTTTTTCTATATTTTAAACCTTTAAGCATGTCTATATCAAATATGCTAAAATAGTAATAAATCATAACAAAAAATAAATAATATATTACTTATAGAATAACAAAATTGAACTGGCAAGATGCTTTTTTGTATATTTTCAATCTTTAAGTATTGCTATAATTAATAATAATTCCACAGAGCAATATAGAAATATCTTACCGACTGTTTAGATCATCTATCAGAAACATGATATATCTCCCAAAAAATGGCAGATAAATTTCCGTTACGTCTTTAGGCTGTTTCATGTGAGCAGTTACTTATATTTTGTTTACAAAATTACTTAGAACGTAAATATTTCGCGGTAATGAACAATTCAAACAAATGACTACCGAACACTTGAAATCACAAATTACAGCTGACTTTGAAAATGTTTCACATTGCTTTATTATTTAAAATGCTTCGCCGCTGACGCATATTTTTCGTATCTATGCATATTATGTTGAAATTTGTCGGTACACTACGTATTATATTAATGTTAATAACTATATCCAAATTATGCTGTACCGCTACATTGCATTCACCTATTTGAATGTATGAATGCATTATATTTTATGGTCTCACAAATAAAGTTTATTTTTATTAAATTAATACTTAACTTGAAGAACTATTTTTATTTATCATAAAATGGACCGAGTATATTTGTTAATATTTTGTTTATTATGTGACTAATTAATTGATTAAAATTATGAAGGTTACCAAATCAAACTTCGATATGTTTTTAAAGTCTTTTTTCAATTTACGGCGACTTTGCATATTCCAGAACCTAATAAAATCTAACTGTTCGTAATGTTTTGGGGTCGCAATATGTGGGAACTTGGTTTCTTTACAGAAAGAAAACCAGACGTAACCGCATCAATTTGAAATTTGACAGTTATGATTTTTACGCTCAATTTCACATGTCTGATTAAGACCCGTTTTCGATCATACTGCTTTACCGCTGTAAGCGTGACTAGGTTTGTGCTTTTATTTAATAAATACTTCGTAAAACATTACCACGCTTAGAGGATGATTCCACCCAAATGTAATACTTTCTTATCTTTATAAGAAAGGTTTACATTTGGTCGGATTCCAGTATATTCAAGTTTCTTTGTCCTTGATTCATGTCGAAGTTACGGATCGAGGATGAAGATGAAGGTACCAGACAAAAATGATGTATTGGACTAAGAGCCCGTGAACCCCAGACTTTCGTCATTTTATAAAAGCACAAAATGTTTGTTAGTGTATGCGTCCAACACCGGTAAAAACGATAGTAGATTAAGAAATATATTCTTATATATATATATATATATATATATATATATATAATAATTATATATATATATATATATATATATATATATATATATATATATATATATATATATATATATATATATATATATATATATATATATATATATATATATATATCGCTTTATATTGTTATATATCAAAAGTTTTTTTTTTCTATTAAAAGCATAAAATGCTTTTATAATAATATATTTTATAATAATAATAGGTGATGTACGTTTCTGTAGTGAAATAATATAAGAAAATTTATGCGCATTTTAGGTTTAATTCGGAAAATGCCGTCTCCGTTTAAAGTCATAAACTACATAATTGATGGATAAAACAAGATAAATATGAATATGAAAGACTAGTGGGTACCGCAACTTCGTTCACGTTTATATGCCCTCAATAATTATTGAATTTTGTGTTTTTTCCTTTTGGAAAGGAATTTAATTATCTTGACCAATTGAAGGCTTTATTTGACCCAAATGCGATCAATATTGGTCTAACGGAGAGCCAACGTTCATCAATAGCGTATCTGTGAAAGCATAACACAGACAGATAGACTTACGCATTTATAATATCAATTTGGAATTAGATTTAACAATCAATAAAAATCTTTTATGGCTTAGCGTTTACTGAACTTATATAAGAACACACACACAGAAGACAGAAGTAACAAGAACAGAAGAAGTAACAGTACAGAAGTAAACATTTCATTACTAAGCAAAACAGAATCCAACAAAAAAAAATATTCTGCAGGCATTTATTTTGATTATATTTTTCCTATTTATTATTCCTAAAATCTATGTGGCACCCTAAAAACTCCTACTAGCTTTCAGTGACATTTCCTCACAATAGCTTAAGCTATTCTAAATATTATCTATATATATAAAAGAAAGTTGGTCTAAGTTACACTATTTATAACTCAAGAACGGATGAACCAATTCGGCCGAAAATTGGTGTAGAGGTTGCCTAGAACCAGGAAACGGACATAGGATACCTTTTATCCCGTTCGACCGCATTTATTTTATCCCGTCAAGTCACTATAAATCGTGATATTACAAGAACGACTATGACATTTAATAATAAAACGCAAATGTCAGTGGAATACAAAACATAGATGACAGCTAAACGTAATTTTTCTTTGGTGAAGTATGGTAAAATATTTGACAATTATCAAAATAATAGTGTTACAACATGTTTTTAATACAACCTGCTTCATAGAGTTGGTCATTAATATGAAAAAGCATTGTGGCTGTCATATGTGTCATTAAGTTGTTGAGAAAGAGTAAATGGGTTGACTCTGGGAAAACTGTTTTTATTTATTGAATAAGTATAATAATATAATAAGTACAAAGGAGAAATATCGTCGTTTATTATATTCAGAAGAGGATGTAACCTAAACTCACAAATAGAGCAGACAAAAGGAATATCTGGAAATTTAAAGAGTTTAAAGAAAAGACAAATGACGATCAATATCTTGAGACAACACGGAGAGTGCGAATTTCGTATAATTTGAGAGATAGTTGCGATATGCGATGCTATGGAATAAAAAATGGAGTTTTTTTTGGAGAGATTATTATGATGATATTATGATGAAGATCAACGTGACGATGTGCTATGTGAGGCCATAGACGCGCCCGTGACTATGTTCGATAGAACTGTCAGCTAGAATGACGATTATTCTCTGGATTTGTTCCAGTTGTAACGATTGTTTTCTAGACTGTGGCCATCTGCAACGACTGTCAGCTAGACTCTGCCTAGATGTGGTGATTGTTCTTTGAGCGTTATCATTTGCGAGTCTGTTTACGTGTGTATCTGCTGAGTTGGTTGCCACTTATTGAGCTGTGTTATGCCATGACAGTGATTGAGGGTGAGCTTAAGGTGCGGAATGATTTTTCTTTTACAGATTAAAAGAGCAAGTATTGAGTTTCTTGCCGATTCTTCTCAGTACAATCAGCATTCCGAATCGGTGGTAGATTCATTCCCAGAAGTCAGCTTATGAGATTTGCGGGGTCGCAAATGTTGTCAGGATGGTCGACTGTTACAACATGTTTTTAATACAACCTCCTTCAGAGTTAGTCATTAATATGAAAAAGTATTGTGGCTGTCATATGTGTCATTGAGTAGTTTTTGAGAAAGAGTAAATGAGTTGAGTTTGGGAAAATTGATTTTTATTATTGCAAAAGAATAAAGGAGAAATATCGTCGTTAGTTATAACAGCTAAACGTCACTAAATAGTATAAAACAAAGTCGCTTTCTCTGTCTGTTCCTATGTCCCTATATCCCTTTGTATGCTTAAATCTTTAAAACTACGCAACAGATTTTGATGCGGTTTTTTAATTATTAGAGTGATTGAAGAGAAAGGTTTATATGTATAATCTAACATATTATAAACTCTTATTATAAACACTCAATATGGAGTAAAGAAATACTATCACTTTTGAGGTTGCCAATGTGATGTCGTAAATAATTACATTTATTTTCCGTTTACATTGCAAACGCAGGCCGAACCCTACAATATTTGTCAAAATAATGTACTAAGTATTTGTACACCTTGAAAAGGTCCACAGAAAACTCCGCGATGGTATACATATTATGTCTATCTTTTATGGACCTACAATAGCATTTTTTTGACATTTTCTTCTTCATTTGTAATTTAAATGAACATTTTCGAATATATTACAGATTTAAAATGCAGGGTAAAGCGATTGCGCGCTTTGTCTTATAGCACTTCGAATTTAGCTGCGATTGGACGGGTTTTTTTTTCACATCATCATCTTCATCATCTTCCTGCCCTTATCCCACTCTAAGTGGGGTCGGCACAACATGTTGTAAACATGCTGTCACGTGATTTGGCTGCGTTTTTACGACCGGCCGCCTGCCTGACGTCAACTTACCTCAGTCGTATTTTACGACCCCTCGGTAAGAAAGAGGGTGGTCTATTCTACTAAACCGGATACCACACGGTGGGTCAACTTACCTTAGTCACCTTTTACGACACCTCGGTATGAAATGAGGTTGGTCTATTCTACTCAGCCGGATACCACACGGCGAATCGACTTACCTTAGTCGCCTTTTACGACACCTCGGTAAGAAAATGAGGGTGGTACTATTCTATTCTGCCGGACACCACACGGCGTGGACGGGTTTTTTTTTTTTTTCACATGGCCGACTATATTCATTTATTTATTTATTTATTACTTACTATATGTCGCTTTATCAAGAGTAACCTCTAAAGAAAACATGTTTGTATTGTGTAATGAAGATTCTTTCTTTATGACAAAAAAGCTGTGAATGTTGTATATAAAGACATTCTGTAATAAATTGTAAAAATAAAATACTCAGGGAAAATGTAAAAGTAAATATGTAGTATATGAATTTAGATATTCCAAAGATAGCAGGGAATCTTCATGGTATAGGGAAAGGGGAATTGGGAATTACAGAAAAAAGCTCCTTATGGGTACCGCCACCTTACGGGGACAGGCGGCTGTTATGTCAAACTCGCACCGACTAAAACGACCTGTGTGCTCCACCAGGCTGCCGATGGCAAGGACAGGGTATCATTGTACATATTGCCACCATCCCGCCAACAGCTCTGATCCCAGAGAACAAACACCTTCTTCGGGTAGGGGCCCCTCGAAAGAGTAGCCCACCTCCGCTAACCGATGCATCGGTAGCACCAGATGCACCGACCGCCTCGGACCTGTAAGCCAGGCGTCCGATATACCCCGTTCGGAACACCCGGAGGTTCCCAGTTAGGACTACACAGTCACACCTGGACTCACCAGCAGCAGATTGGATCCAGAACAACAGTTCGTGGAACCGCTCCGCCGCCTCCCTTCACCCCCCTCCGCAGAACAAAGGGAGGTCATCGCTGCCCACGGTCGCTCCCTGCCCACCGTGTTTGTTATGTCACGGTCAACAGGGAGAGACCGCGCCCCAAGTAGGGGCCACAACGCCTTGGTGGGCGTTTCCGCCCTCACCGGGTAATTTTTTATAGAGGTTTTCTTCCTCGCAAACCGAAGGTCCCCGTTCCCATTGCTGTGCTTCCGGGTTTCGCCGACGGTGGCCGTAACCATGTCCAGCTAGACTTAGAGTATGCCCAACCGGACCCGTCGCTCATTAGGAACCCCCCCCCCCCCAGTCCCCCCGGAGTCCCCGGTCTGTCCAGATTGCCCTCTGCTTAATCAGAAGGACAACTGAATTGGCCACCCCACAGTGGTCCGTTCGCCAAGACTAAGCTTGCCCAGGGTGCGCCACGAGGAGGCCGACCACTTTGGCACCCCAGGGGAATTGTTTTACTCCAAATTTGACGCGTGTGGGCCACGGGCAGTAATGAATAAAACAAAACTGCTGGATAGATTTTAATCATTTTTTTACTGAGTGACATAGGCTATATATTTTATACCCGTGCGAAGCCGGAGCGGGCCACTAGTTATTTATAAAAAGGAAGACAGACAAAATTTTTTACAAAGTTTTTAAGTTTTGTTATAGTATTAATAACTAGATATTTTGAGATAACGTCACAAATCGAAGCTTTAGTCATATTTATCGCTGCGCAGTAACGTTCCCTTGGTTAGTTTTGGTTAGTCAGCTAACAGTTAGCTTAATTTACAAGCACTTGCTCCATTCTGCATTCACGGTAATGGTTTGCTAACTGCAATTCTCCTAACTGGTTTATAATCCCTTAACATAATCTTCGAGGCAAGTTTAGATAATCAAATTCGAGTACCTAAATGAAAATATTAAAATTGCCTTTACGTATATGTTCCACTTACTGTCCGGCCACGCGTTGCTATGGCTTAGTCTGGTTTCAAATTCCACTCGAAACAGAACTCAGTTTAAATAAAAGCTCCGATCGCCACTAAACTTTACAGAATCATCGTCTAGGTCATTCTTTAATTTTGACTGAAAATTTTATTAAAATCGGCCCAGGCATTTCGAAGTGTATAAATGACATGCAGACAAACATTCTTTAAAGTAGCGGCCCGTTACTATCCCACTGCTGGGCATAGGCCTCCTCTCTCCGTTTTTGCTACCACGCTGCTCTAATGAGGATTGGTAGGTTACACATATCCCTAAAAATCTCAAGGAATGCAATGCAACGCATGCAATGCAGATTTCGTCACGATGTTTTCCTTCACCGGAAAACATGTGATAAATTGCAATTATCAATTAGACACATGAGTTTTAACAGAAAAACTCATAGGTTCCTACCCGGGCTTTAACGCGTGACTCCTCGAAAGAGTCACATGGTCACACCACTGGCCTTTTTTTTAGACAGGAAAAAACCCCTTATGGGTACTGCCGCCCGGCGGGGACAGGCGACGGTTATGTCGGACTCGCACCGACTAAAATAACCTGTGTGCTCCACTACGCTGCTGGTGGCGGGGATAGGGTACCTATGAAGACATTGCCCCCATCCCCGCCAGCAGCAACTCTGTAGCCCAGAATGCGCCACCTCTGGGTCGGGGCCTCTCTGAAAGTGGCCCCTCCCTCCGCTGGACGATGTATCGGGAGCACCAGATGCATGGAACGCCTCGGGGACCTAACTCCAGCGAGCGTCCGATAAACCCCGTTCGGATCGCTCGTAGGTCCCCGTTAACACCACTGGGCTATCACAGCTTGAAAACATTCTTATATATAAGAATTCATTTTTTATAAAAAGAAGATAAAGCAACAGTTTAATTTTCATGTACGTGTTCTAAAATC
The DNA here is from genome assembly GCA_947086495.1 of Morpho achilles. Lineage (NCBI taxonomy): Eukaryota > Metazoa > Arthropoda > Insecta > Lepidoptera > Nymphalidae > Morpho > Morpho achilles. The sequence goes on along the minus strand of CAMTZB010000019.1, from coordinate 7,612,710 downwards.
GCTTGTAAGTATTGTAGTTATTATTAGTAGCTATTAGGTTGCTACTATTGGCTCAATTCTTAACCACTCAGCCTCTATTCCGCATTCCCAGTTAATGGTTAGCTAATGTCTATTATATATCTAACTTAGTGAACAGGTTTACGATCACTTAACGTTATGTACTATAAAACAGAATGGTAAAATTCTGGAATATTCTGTGTGGTATCCGGCTGAGTAGAATAGTCCACCCTCATTTTTTATCGATATGGTATAAAACGCGACTAAAGTTGATCCATCATATGGTATCCGGCTGAATAGAATAGACCACCCTCAGTTCTTACCGAGTTGGCGTAAAAGGCGATTGAGGTAATTTGAGGTTAGGCAGGCGGCTAGTGGTAAAATACCTAGCCCAATCATTTAAAAACATGTATAAAATGTGTTGTGCTGACCACACTTAGAATGGGATAAGGGCAGGAGAACGAGTGAATTTGTGGAATAGGTTAACTTTCAAAAAATGTTACAAAAGTATTTCAGTGACGAAATAACTTGAGATCCTCTCTTGGTATTCACTTCTAGTAAAGATTTAAAGCCTCTTGTTTACATAAGTTTTTCGTCGTGAAAAATTACGGTTGATTCACCGTGCGTAGACACGTTAGTTGAATTTACTATGGAAGTATGTTCGCATACAGACTGCATACGGAGCGGATCTATGTGATGGCGAAAAAACGTGATGAATAAAGACATGAATTCCAAAAGCCTAGTAAAAAAAGAAAAAAATGTGCCTAACGTATAAATACAATAAAGCTAAACTTTCAAATTTCTATACATAACACGATGCACGATTGAATCTAAAATAAAACTGTATACTCAATTTACATTACATAACTGACTTGTTTTTGTCTATAAAAACCTATGTACCAATCAGTTATGTACACACTATTTATCAAATATGTGGCATCATCGTCAATCCATATTCAGAATAGCAAATTCGTCACTGTAAGTGATGATTGGGTGAACTAGATCGGTACGTCGCGTTCGCCAATTAAGGTCACTTCATTGCGAATGCCAGCTTTTCATACTTTGAATTTATTAATTTGACACGATGTTTTACTCTTAAAAAATAATCATTAATTATCTGTATTAATAGCTTTCGTGTTTTTCTCTTGTTGTCTTTGGTAGTGTAGAGCAAAGACAAAAATTATTATATCACCATGACGCCTTAAATCAAATGTCTTATCCATTGCAATAAGATTGCATTGTAACCATAAACTAAACGTAACTAAACGCCCGCTAGAATAGTTTTACCTGTGTATACGAGTATTTAAAGCAAAAATTGTAGCTTTCAAAAACTTTTCAGAACTCCTCTGGACTTAAAAAATTGTTCAAGTTACCTTGAATGTAATGTACATACTTACATAGTTACCAAGTAACTGAGACTACTGAATATGAACATAACTTACCTGAAACAAAAAATAATAGTATTAATATAAATAGTTTATGAGCATTTTTATAAACTCTATATGTCTTAAGCAAAATTCATAAAGCAATTTTATACAAATAAATTATTTTTTTATGGCAGTGTTCGAAGTAGCAGATACATAGTGGTGTCTGATATTAATTTCGGTCCTTAAATAGTTACGTCTAATTCCATAGCATTAACATTTGATGGTTTATCCTTGACGTACTGCGAAGGTCAGATGGATGTTATTCACTAAATACTAACCGTGTTGAATGTGTTTCGCTTAGTGAACTGGTACCGGAAATATGACGTTATGTGTTGGAAATGTATGAATTTTTTTTAAAAATGAAACTTGACATATAAAAACATGAACGTAAAAATACATAGAAAAATTAGTAGTGAAAAAATGAAATTCAAATAAACTGTCCTTAATTGTTCATAGAACTTACCTAAGTTAATTCATAGTTCGATTACTTTGCCTTTGTTTTAGTATAAAATTAGGTGAATTTAAAAAAAATACTTAATCCGATCGATATCTCTTTACCTAATGAATTGGTTCAACAATTTTTTTTTTTTTATTTTAATTTTAACGAAATATATGCGAAATATATTGTTCATACTTTCGCAATACCATTCGAATTTATATTGTTATTCATAAATAAATTAAATTAGGATGAAAATAAATATAAAAAGTTTAATTTTCTTATCTACAATAAAATAAAATAGAGTCCAGAAACCAAACATTCATTCGGCTACGAATACAGCTTTTATATACTTTAAGGTAGCGTTTGTAGCCCGTGTTAGATTGTATTACTTCCGAAACAAAACAATACTGTTTTCGAAGTCATTGAAGTTCTCTTGCAAACATTGTTTCATGTTTCCAAACATGAAACAGTGAAGTACCCTCCAAACATATGTATTTTGTGTGACAAACCATTGTATCTTTAAAACCTAAGATATGTCACTAACAAATTAGGAAATGTTACATTCAACGTATAAAAAACAATGAAAAACAAAATATATACTGTAAAGTACGAGTAAATAGCATTTCTAGTGAAAATAAACAAGCACTTTATGAACCTTTTGCCAAAGTGTCTTAGTATATAACTTTTATACCACGTAAAAAACAATTTAGTCCACAAACTATAATTAATTTAAACACAAATTTAAAAAAAATCCTTTTAAATATCTCTAGTTTTTATCATACACATTGATATGTATGTACATGAATGGACATATATTACTCATTGGAATTTACTAATCTATCATGTTTTATATTGATATTCTGACCTTTTGTATAAGATGTGTTCTAAATTTTTCATCCCGATTTAATATTTATCAATAGCCAAGAATAATAACCAGAAATAGCGCAGTAACAATTCCGACGCAGTAACAATTCTGTAATTGTTATTAAATGTTAGATCGATATATTTATTCCACACTATCGACTACAGCCTCATTTGGTTCGTTATCGAATCGACTAAAAGCTATTTATTAACACTTTCACGACACAACTGATATAACTACAATGTTCGCTATGTGTTTATTATATATCACATAGAGCGTATAGTTTGCGTAGTAACGACTATCATCATTCTTCTACCCTTATTCCACGCTTCCTTTTTTCCATTTTCACTTATCATTAGTCAATCCTAGTGCTACTACTATTATATGCACATCATACTTAAGACATGTTAACTCTTTTTCTGCCTCCCTTTAGTCACATATACATCTACATTGATATTTAACACTTGTTTGGTCACGTACCTAAGTATAATTAGTTCTTTTTATATGTTACTCTTCCATTTCTGGTCTTTTCTGTATTAGGTGTAACTTTCAGACGTCCCTTATTTACTAATTTTAATACAATCTTGTCACACCACACATCTACCTTAACATTCGCATCTTATGCGTAGTGAATGACTAATAATTATAAAAATAATTACGTCATTCTTCGCACATCAGTATCAATATCTAATCTCGTCACATAAACAAACAATGTTAGAGCCTCTTCCGTGGAGATTATCATTCGTTGCATCGTTGCGCAGTTTCGCCTTAAGGAATTCTATTGTTCCCATTTGATCCGTTTAGTGTTATGAATGCTACATTCTTTCTATTGTGATCAAGAAAATTACTGCAGTTTAACTTTACTCATTTTACATGTTTAGTTGCTGATTTAGATGGCGAAACTATATCTATTTATAGCTTTTATTTGCAGAACCAAGATTGCGCCTACTCTATGTTTTTAGATGTGTGTCAAAATGGGTCCCAATAGCAGGATGCCTATTCAGAAAGTAAATAGAAAAATTACATATTTTTTATAGAGGCGGGATATGCCTTTAAAGTGTATGTATGTAAAATATAATTATATTTTATTTTGGTTATTAGTATGTGTACTTGCTGATGCATCTCCCTGAAAAAAATCATGGCGATACCCATGTGTGTTGAAATAAGAAGCTTAGCTTGATTTACACCGTAATTTGAAACAAAAAATTACGTTTTAATATGATGTCCCGATTGAGATGAAAGCGGCTAACCAGAAAGACTTGCCAATTGCAAAGATAGATAGATATCACTGTTTTGCGATATCACACTACACGTTATCTGATCGGCTGATAAAGTGGTTTGATGTTGCTGCGGGTATTGCCCATTTAAGCCTCAGTGTAACCTGTGTGTCAAACCTAAGAAAAAACAGGTATTCTATACTGATCCAATTTAAAAAGTTAGTATTGAGTTTCCGAAATGTTATCTTTGAGATTTCATTTGAAACTTTGGTGTTGAATGAAGTTTTTAAGAACCGAAAGAAGGATTTCAAATAACGTGATTTGTTGCTAATTACTAACTACAAACCAGAAACTAAAAGATATTTTCTATGAATATGTACAAATATTGATTGAACTCAGCCGTGATTTGTTTACATATTATTTTAATGATAATATTTGTTTGACGAAACACGCCGTGTGGTATCCGGCTGAGTAGAATAGTACCACCCTCTTTTCTTACCGAGGTGTCGTAAAAGGCGACTAAGGTAAGTCGACCCGCCGTGTGGTATCCGGCTGAGTAGAATAGACCAACCTCATTTCTTACCGAGGTGTCGTAAAAGGCGACTAAGGTAAGATGACCCACCGTGTGGTATCCGGTTTAGTAGAATAGACCACCCTCTTTCTTACCGAGGTGTCGTGAAATACGACAGAGGTAAGTTGACGTCAGGCAGGCGGCCGGTCGTAAAAACGCAGCCAAATCATGTTACAGCATGTTTATAACATGTTGTGCCGACCCCACTTAGAGTGGGATAAGGGCAGGAAGAAGATGATGATTGATTGAACTCAGCAATCAGGAAATTTGTTTCTTCCATCGAGACTTACTAGAAATTGACTACTACTAATTCTTAATAAAAAAAAAAACCTATTCGAATGTCTACTTTTCTGCGAAATTACGTAATTAATCTAAATTGTTATTAACAAAATTTAGCTGTTATAGAAGTTTAGCTTTGTTCGCTTTATTTACGTTGCATATATTTAATTAGGTGATCGATAAATTATATTAAGTCTGTTATGAGAAATTTAGCGAAACTTAATACGTAATTAATCCAATTAGACAGGACTATAAGAGGTCTGCTATTTGCAGAAGTTTTAAAAGGTTTTGCGGTAAACATGCATCTGTATTTAGTTTTGTTGTAGTGTACCCACATTTGGTGTTAGTTTAAACATGATAGTTTTGATTAATGATAACAGATTGTTTAAGCTTTTAAGCGTGACACTAAAAACATACGTACGGTCTCTGTTTCAGTTGATATCTTTGACGCATCTTGACTATACTACAGCTATACCAATCACTATACTAATAAGAGTGATCACCGATATTTTTTCCCATGCGCCATGAAGTGAAGTCATCCAATGCGGGTTACTGATCGTTACTGATGCGATCGCCAATTCATATAACGTAATGTCAATTGTGTATGTATTTAAAAAATGCACAATCCGCGCGGATATTATCGGGTTACTATGTTATTAAGCATTACCGCAGAACGTGTATCGGGCGGTCGGTGGGGCGCGCGACTGCCAGCGCCCGCGCACCTCGTTGGCTCGCTCCAACGTTAGCGAGCCGTATCAAACACCACGGTGTAATCAATTTATGCAAATTACCGGCGGGATGGGACTGGACACGAATAAATTGGTTATCAAGAGCGGGAACGGTTGGATATAACTGTGACAATTACATATCCAACTATTACTGTGTAGATATAATAAAAGGGCATATTCATCGTGTATACCTAAACATCTAAATTTTCTATAACTATCTATCTTATTTCGGAGACGCTTGTCAGTACAGGACGGGTGATCAGCTCCTATTCCGGACTATGTCACCCATTTCCCCATGTTGGGACAAGGGTTTCACTGCTGCTTTTAAAAAGCTGATAATATCTCTGACGTGAATATTTGTCTGACCCTCAACTTCATTTTCATCCTTAGCTAGTATCTCCTATCTTACCAGCAAGTACATAGGGCACTCAGCCATAAAAGGTGATGACTCGTTTCTTCCTCTCAGCACGTTTTCTTACTACGCTACATACAAAATACAAATCAAATCAAAATAATCTTTATTCAAATAAGCTCTTACAAGCAGTTTTGAGTCGTCAAGGATCAATATGACTAATGAAGCTACAACTAGCTCGGAATGTTGCTCATACCGAGAAGAACCAGAAAGAAACTCGGCCGTCAATCAAACATTTTCAATTTTACATAATAAAACCGCAGTCCTGTATGAAGCTGAAAAGCTTTTCAAATCCAGGCTTTTTTATCATCCAAATAAACTTCAATTTTGTAATAATTGTAAAATTAAAATAATACTTGTGTGTAAAGCAACACACAAGTACATCTCTTATACTTAACTTAAACATCACATATGATTAGCTCATAATAACTACTTTTATATCCGAAATTTCATTTAAATAACCTGATTTCTACGCGGGCGAATCCGCAAGCGCCGCTAGTGTTTTCCGCCACCGCAGGACTCCGCTAGTATCCATTAAAATACCATCGCAATCATACGTAAAAGTATCAAATATATTCTTTAAACGGGTACATCACAAATAACACGTAATTAGTATAATTTTTCTTCCACACCGTTGTTACGAATCCTTGTATTTACGCTTACTGAAAAATTGCGCTTCGGACGCAAGTAATAACTGTAATAATTTAAACCGCACGCCCAACGTATTTATATTTATCTTTAGCAATTTATAATTTACTAGCTATTACCTGTGACTTCGTTCGTGTGGACTGTTCTCGTGTGATATGTCGTTAATAGATGGCGCTTTTCAATGTCATCCTATTCCTGTAGAACCGGATTTAGCCTATGTGTTATTCCGGTGTATAAAGGATTAATTGTGCCCAATTGCATCGACATTAGTTCAGCGGATTCGCCGTGAAAGAGTAACAACATACATCCATACTCACAAACTTTCGCATTTATAATATTAGTAGGATGGATTTCAAACAGCCTTCGACGCTACCATAAGAGTAATTGTTATTACAGAATTCATGAATGCTGCTTTAAATATTGCGTAGTCAATTTGTGTGGCACCCGAAAGATTTCGTATATTCTGTCAAAACTGGAGCACTGTCACAACACGATCTTGTGTCTTTTTGGTGGGTCGCCACGCTCCAGTGGACCTGTTATGAGTTATCGCCTTGCTCAGACTAGTTTGGGTAATACACGAACTATTACAAACATTGAGAGTAATTATGATCTTATTTCTTATTCAATATTTCGTCTTAATTTATATGTAAGGGTGTCACTAGTTTAATCTTGGAGAGTAACTTGTGATTTTCTATGAAATCTTATGTACTTAATAACATATATAGTTAAATATACGTTTTTTTACAGCCGAACGTTAGAGCCGTATAGCTTTTACTAGGGGACAACTGGCTAAAATCCCATGAAGTTTTTTTATGAAACTTATATGCTTTAATGATATTTACAAGTAACCATGTGTTTTTGGTGGGAAAAAACATGTGAGTCTTAGGAAATCCTGCATATCTTGAGAGAATTACTAGATTTGTAACCCTTAGATTGGCATAGAGGGAAATGTGGCTTTTTTAAGTAAGCAATAACGAGACGCAGCCTTGCACAGCAAACAGCTATTAAAACATGACGATTCTTTTATACATCAGGCATACGTCTATTATTTTAGTAATGTAATAGACTTGCCATCTATTGATCTTTACTTTTGTATAATTTTCCTTTTTCTAATTTTTGTACAACCCTCTAAATGTAGTTAAGGGTCTTTGTGGTTTAAAAATGACGATTATTAAAAATTTCAGAATAGTTAAGCTTTTAATAAATTAAAAAAAAATAATTAATTTATAAAAGTAAGGTGAAAAAGTTACTTCTCTTAAGCATTACTTTTACAAAACATTCTTATAATCTAAATCTATAAGACGTCGTCAATAGTCGAGGTATTTATTCAATGAGAACTCTCAATTACTGGCTGCGGGATATAAATAGACTAATAAATCTCCTGTTATAATGTTGAGTGAGCGGTCACAAAACCTTCCAAGTAATAAAACATGTCCTCAGAAAATTTAAAATCATAAAAGGTATTTAAAAAATCATGATAAGTGAAGTGATTATAAAAAATATCGCAGAGATTGAATTCAGTAACCAGCCAATAAAATTTAGCACACTACCACTAGGCCCAATATAAAAGAATACATTTAAACACTCTTAAATCATGATTCGTCAAAAGTTCGTGTTAAAAGTATCATCAGAAGAATACAGATACTACAAGAAAAACGCATCTTTTGAGAGGAAAACTATTTTTAATTTTATAAGGGACTAGCAATCGCTAGTGGCTCTGCCCGCGTGATATAGTATTTTGATAACCATAAAAATGGTTTAAGTGGTAAAAACCTTAAAAGCTAGACATATGAATTACATACAATATAGAATTTTTAAAGGGGAACAATTTTGTAATACAAACTTGTAATATAAACTTTCATCGTTTACTTAGCGCACTGAAGGAAAGGTTTAAAATTGCCGTTTTCTTAATATTTTTATTGACGCTCCTCTACTATTCATCTTAGCGTGATGTTACATAGCCTATAGCCTTGCTCAATAAATGGACTACAAACAAACAAAAAACTCTTCAGCTTATACATTAGTTTAGATATAGATTAGGATTTTATTTAAAACCAACCTCAACACATGTCAAAATTGGCCAAAAACTGTAAGTGGCAAGTTTCATGTTTGAATGAGGCTTCAATCACATTTAGCCTTGAGATGTGGGATGGCACACAAATTAACATTACAGTAATTACAACCACTTTTATTTACCTTTTACTTTTTAAACATATCATAACTTCATAAATATTCATCGTTATTATGAGATTATTAACATAAAAATTACGTTTTTTTAACATCAATTTCTTACTGTCATAACTCTTAATTGTTAAAAGTGAATATTTCGACTAAGAGAAAGGTGCCAATGAAAGTGTTCGGTTGTGCCATTGGAATTGTTTCTCAAAACCGCAACATCACGCAGTCAACGTGCCGAATACGGTAAACACTCATTATTTTTCTTTAAAGCCAATTCCACGAAGCCTGACATAGACAAAATAGAATTTCCATCTAAATTTTCACTATAGTTAAAATAACGAGTTAAAAAGTTAGTTCCAGCCTTGTTAAAAAAACTTTTTTATAAAAGTTTATGTTATTAAATAACTAATAGCCGCCTGTGACTTTTTTGCAGTCCATGAGTGCAAATTTTTGGGATACTTTTCCATTGGATAGTGGAACTATAGCAAGATCTTATAAAAAAATTGTAAAAACTACTAACTAAAGACCACGAAAAGAAACACGATAGCAGGGAAAAAGAAAATGTATGTTTACATTCTTTGGTCTAAATAAATTGTATACCGGAGAAAATGCCAACTTTGCCAACAGGTATAACTTTACCTAAAAGGTAAGTTATAAAGAAAATCTATTTAATTTATGAAACGAACAGCAATGAATTAATCTGCTATTAAGGCAAAAAAGATTCTATATTAAAAGACTAGGCAAAGTCATTGCTTATTGGTAAAGTTGGCAAGCTAAATATATAGAAACCGGCGATACTCACGTCTTATTTTATCGGATGAGCCCGACTAGTTTCAAGCCCGTACGGGGGTTCTTTTTCATGCGTCATCACGGCGGGAACTGACATATAAGACGTGAATACAGCCGGTTTCTATATATTAATTATTAATACCTCTTGCGAAAGTGTTAATTCAAAAATTTGGTATGTTCTACAGTTTGGTAGTTGCTTGTTTAAAATCAGGCAAACTACTGGAATACGCTACTTAGTGCAGCGCAGAACGATACGAAGACCCTAATTGACAAAAAATCACGTCCTATTAATAGGTAACTCACAATTTCTTAACATATTCTATTATGTTGCCAAATAATATACACTCTACACGTCATATAATTGCCCTTAGTTTTGTCCTTATCGTTATTTAGCTTCTAATTAATCAATCATTCATGACCTTTTTTTTATCTCTTCTCATTATCCGTATGTTTACTTTGTTATGTTGTTTTAACATTATTTGAATCTAGTGATTGCTTATTATTACGCCGTGTGGTATCCGGCTGAGTAGAATAGACCACCCTCATTTCTTACCGAGGTGTTGTAAAAGGCGACTAGGCTAAGTTGACTAGCCGTAATAGCCGGCTGAGTAGAATAGACCACCCTCTTTCTTACTGAGGCTGAGGATAGGGGCAGAAGAATGATGATGATATAAATTTATCGCTTGAACTACGAAGTAAACTTTTTGGCACTATTGTTTGTGTTATCACATAACAATGAATTTACATTTTAATGAACATTTTATTACTATATCTACTGCTTAAATATGTACATCGACAACATATCCAATATGACGCCAAATATATTATGTAGAAAATTAAATTAAATAAAACATAAACCGTACTTAATAGTAATATCCTATAATCGTGTATTTTCAAACACGTTCTTCAAACTGAGTTTCCAATATGCTTATTATCTTGGAAGTGAAATCCGGCGTCGTAAAACCTGTGGGTTACGTGGAAAGCTAGTAATAAGTACAAATTACTGCATCCTCACAGTTCAACAAACCCGACAATTGCATAGATACTCTAAGCATTTGTCACTGTAACGTGATATCACTTGTGTTTAAGGACGAAATCATAAAACGACGTAATTATAATGTGTGGAGTCCACAATAACGGTTGCCACCCGTACTATATTATATAGTATCGTACTATATTTTAGTCAATTAATAATAAATAATCATGGAAAAATAAATAATGATTGATAATAGATGTGTACTATTTTTTTTCCTGAATTTCCTAAAAGTACTATAGTTTTTTTTATTTAAAAATAAAAATACTATTTTTCTTCAAAAAAAAGGTGGCAACCCTAGTCCACAATGCTTTTTTTAGTCTCTCACAGGCACGGAGATCTATTTTTCTTTATTGTAATGCGTATATGGAATAATTTCGAAATTATTCTTAAGCCTTACAAGTTAGTTCTCGGTATTTATAGATTGGATAAATTTCGAGAACTAACTATAAGGCATATTATTATAAATCAAATTTGACACGCCATCAATTTGGCCGCTCCATGTTCACTAAAAGTACGTATAGCCAGCAATTATGATCATTTGATGTGATAATAACGCTTGAAGTGTTTAGAAATGAAGAGAAAGTAAGCGTCCAAATTTTCATATAATACTATTTATTTGTCACAGATAAGTTACTTGATATTTGGATTGTTCACCAACTTAGTATATATAGGGCAGTGTGATAAATTTATCGTCATATAGACAGCAAGTACAAATTCAACTGTCACGATATAATAAATTTAAGTAACTATACTCAAAGGTTTTTTATTACTACTTTACTTTACTCAAAGGTTTTTTACTATTACTACTACGTACTAAAGGGTTTTTGTTGAAAAATGGACTTTAAACTCAATTTAAAAAATTGATAATTTTAAATATTCTAACTTTTAAATAAGTAAATGTTTTTGGATCGTCAACTTTATTGCTGGTTCGGAAAGCTGTTCCTACCGAGAAGAGCCAGTTTAAAACTCGGCGGTTGCTACATTTAGTCATTACTGTCTTGTACAGGGTCGAAGAGTAGCTATGTCCACGCATTCTTATCTTTTAAGTGATCCTCAATAGTAAAAAGTAGGTTTTCTGTATTAGCCTTTTATTAATAGTATTTTTAAACTGCTGTAATAGGAATGTAATATATATCATAGAAATTGCAATCTCTTTGCTATATAACGTTTTTGAAATTGAGTTTTCATACCTTTACGTTTATTAATTCGTATATAATTGTAATATTTATCCTCGAATAGACACAATACCATACAAATAATGTCAATAGTAAAATAAATGAAGCAGCCAAATCTATGTTTTTATCTGAAACAGCTCACGGTGTGATTGCATGCTACGGAAAATGTTTTAAGGAAAAACTGAGGGATCAGGTGTTTTTATCAGAAGTATCATAATAGGCTTTTATTTATACTGTATTACGGGTTCGCTTTTTCAATTGTATTTCGCATAGAATTCACTTCGCTTATGACAGAAAACGCAGGTGTGCCTGTCTTAGACAAACATGGCGGTTTATGGAAAGCATCGGTTTCTGTTTCTCTATAAACCATTAACTTTCTGTTTTATCTTTACAATGTTGTCGTGGAGTCTATCTCTTGATGATGTACGAGGCGAAACGCTTGTTTGATATTATGGAAGTCAAGTGTGCTATTATTGTGGTAGTGGTGGCAGATTGTCTGCTGTTTTACGAATCCTTCTTGTATAAGGTTTTAAAAGCGATAGTTCATTTTAGATTTAGCATTAAATGAATTTATTAGTGTAGTTTACGTAGTAGTGTTACAATTATAATTAAATTATAAGCATATTTTTTTTCTGTACCTATAATATTTAAAAATTTGTATTTAATTTTTTTTATTAAAATTTGCATGCTATTCAATAGTAAAATACGCAAATAAATAAATAAAATTGATGATATATAAGAATTTCATAATTGTACCTCTATATTAGAGCTAATACTTACACGACTATTTAGCCTTTTAATCTTGGTGATAGGTTATAAATCTACTCAACCTCCCAAAGCCAGCATACCTATTTTTAATTTATCATCCCAAATCGCTAAGCATACCTATTTTAATTTATCATCCCAGGAGTTATTATACCTTAAACCTTTTTAAAGCTTTGCGTCGGTGTTGTCGTGAAGCCTATTTTCTGATGTAGCTTCGGTTACGGGGCGAAATTATTATTGAGTTTGTGATAGTGAACGTGTGTAATGTTTGTGTATTGTGGTGGCGGTGGTGTTTGTTTGTGCATGTATTTTTACGAATCCTGCGTGAAAACGGATCGAGCAACGAAAATCGCAGATTATAACTAAATATTTTTATTATTACTTATGTATTATCGTTCTCCGCAAAGTAACGCTTAATTCTATAAATTACCTAAACCTTCTCTTGTACCAACAAAAATAACGCATTTAAAAATTAATATTTGATTAATAATTATAATAATAAATGAGTAAAAGGCTTTGTCGCCTGACAATTTAATTAACCGATTTCTTGTTTTATTTTAATATATTAGAAACCTAATTTCTTTTCATGATAATAATGTCACGTAACCATGCATTTTATATACAGAAGCAAAGTCAAACAACTTCAAATTGCTACATAAAATCGTAAAGGTCGTAATAGTTTTGACTGCTAGATTCACTACTATGTAGCGAAACATTTTCTAAAGACACTTTGTCACAGTTCCAAGATTTGAATACAGAACGTTTACACAATTTACCTTTAACCAACATCTCGTTTCATTTTCTTTCGCATTGAGATTATGGTTGTACTTTGTAATGTCAAGACTACAAGAAATATTGAAATATCTGCAAATAGGACGCTTTAAATATTCACATAAGTTAATTCTTTAAATTAGAATAAATAAGCATATTTTTAAAATTAAATACGAGGTGGTAGTTCAGAAATAAAAGGTGTAAAGCATAACATCATAATTATAGATTTTTTTTCACAAAACAAAATATTTAGAAAGCTTTAAGGAATCTTCTTCGATCTTCCTTTCTTTCATTTCCAACTTTCATCATACCATCCACAAATAATCTATAAATTTTATATCAACCAAGTGTCAAATATATCCATAGAGTTTTATACTAGAGTACGGACGCCAGTCTAACATATTCGCTCTCATTATTTATTGTGACACTCTCACTTACAAGCCTGCCTATGGCACTTCTACTTTATAATAAATCTATGGTCATATCGTGTTTCGTTCTTTAAAAATTTTGATTTTTCTTTTAAATTTATTCTGTAGCCAAGGGATATAAAAGGATTTATTTCACTCCTTACTGAATAATCATTATACACTTTAAAAAATGCGAAACAGCCTTTTTGAGTATCTGCGTTGTAGGAATTAAATAAAATGAACAGGATATTATAAATTTTTTTAATTAAAATCGCTATTGTGCCAAACGCTTCAACTTTTAATACCTACGTTAATTTGTTTGTAGTTTATCGGATCATCCGTAAATATTTAATAAATACATTAGGTACATAGTATTTATACTAATTAATTATTTTATTCTACTGAGCTATATTTAAAATATTTAGTAAAAAAAAAAAGTATTGTGGATACGACTAAGGTAAGGTAAGTAAGTTGACGTCAGGCAGGCGACCGGTCGTAAATCACGTAGTCAAAACATGTGGCAACATGTTGTGCCGGCCCTCCTTCGAGTGGGCTAAGTACAGGAGGACGTTGATTTAAGAAAGTAAAGTATTTTATTACAATGATATTTTCGCATGAAATTCAATGCCATGTTATCTTTTTAAATTATCACATACCCTAAATTTTCTAGTTATTTATATAAGATAAAAACATTACCTAAATAACTCAACAGTTTTATATTCTTACTATATAATAAACTGATAGAACAGTTTTTTATACATTAAGTATATATTTTTCACTTCACTCTAATAATATATCTATTTCTTTGTGTGCTAAGTACTTTTCTTCACACATTTCGGGCGAAAGAGAAAGGGACGGTGTCTACTGTCTTTATGTTGATATAATCGCCACGTTGTGGCGGGTCCCTCGTTTGAAGGTGATTGACCCTTTAAAAGTAACTTCGTCGTTTCGTAATTAAACTTAATTTGATATTTGTTGTAATTATTTACTTTATGTCAATTTTAACAAGTATGGTAACATCTGCAAGACTTCCTGACCATATTGGGGTTATATCAGGGGGGAGCAACCTTTTTAATCAACGGGCTAATTTACCAATCCGCATTGGAGCAGCGTATTGAGTCTTAGCTCCAACATTTTTCCAAAAAAACGGAGAATGGAGGCCTAAGCCCAAAAGTAAGTTAAAAAGAGGCCGTTATTTAAACTATACAGTCCTCCACAACGCGTCGTTTATTAAGCCGAGGTTCGGCCTCACAGGACAAACCCTTAAGGCGACGCTCCCAGGATGCTGCGAGTCTCGCTCGAGATTCGCCCTCCCAGATTCACTCCGACGATGCTTCTGCGCTCGCCCACTCCGCTCACTGTGCTCGGTGCACTGTGTAAAAGCCTCAGGGCTAACAGCTTAGTTAGAGTTCGAAAGAAAAACTTTTAAAGCATCTTAATTATAAATTCAAATTAAAAGGTGATTTAAAAATTGAAAGTACCAGTAACATTCTTAACTGTACTATGTATCGAAAATTTTTAGGACTCGTTAAAATACCTGTTTATACATATATACTTGTCACATTCATTTACATATAGATTAGGTAGGCTTAATTAATATACAAACTGCTTTTAACCGGATGGTTAATAATTTGAACGTGAACAATTTTGTCTGTATTGCAACATTTACCTAAAAGTATTATTTGCCATAATTCTAATAAAAACTTTCACAATTACTCATTATGTAATAACTTTCTTGTCTATGTCTATATTTTGTACGTTGTTCTATTTTTGAAAGTGCAGTTTTAACTTAGATCGTTTTTAATTAAAAGGAAATTGAGTAAAGTGCTTTACTAAAACTACTGAAAGTTTTTTGTAACCCTTAAACGTATTTACACATATTAAGTCCCCAAATCTGTCTGTCTGTATGTGATCGATTTTGTTAAATCTACTGAACGGTTTTTACTAAAATATTTTTTTTTGAAGATTAATGTATGAAGATTTAGGTTAATAGTAAATGCTTCATTTTTTATGGGACTTTCACCGGAAAACAGAGGAGGTTGTGGAGAAAGATATAAGCTAGTTTTTTATCCTAGAATTCCCTCTGTGTCGCGATATACGCGGAAAAACTATATGACACACTGATTTCCACGCAGCTAGTATAATAATAAATGTCTGCAATACGAGAGAGGATGTAACTCAATAGGAAATTAGGACAGAGGACAATATTCATAGTCATGGATTGGAGATGCGACAAACAGTCAAGTACTAAACCGCGTGGGTGGCGAAGATATACATTTATTTTATTAAGAGGAAGCACAGATTAGATCAAGGCCTGATGCAATGACAGATGTCTGCATTAAAACTTAAGTGATGAATACACGTTTATACGTTTATAAGTTCAAATTATTATATGACAACTGTAGATTCTTTTTTGGTACAAGTTGTATTCTGATAGCGATCAATCGATATACTTACCTACTACCAATAAACTGGACTAATAAAAACTAGTTAGACTTGTTTCTATAACTGTTATATTAGACGGTCTTGGTCAGTTATTAATTACTTATTTCCTAAGCATACCTAATTTATTATAATAATAAATTAGGTCAAGAAAATGAAGTAGATTAAAAATATATATTTTTTTAAAGGCGAAAGAAAATTGACAAGTCAAGAATCTGTCGCCCAATACATTACATGTAGTTTTTATTTAACTTTATGTAAAATATCTGGGTGACTGAGCTTTGCTCGGTGTTTTTTGAAAAGAATAAAAGGGCAGATGAGAGATGGATTCGTTCCGGGTATACTGAATTCGAGACCGCCAATTCTAATTGAGCTACAATGACTTTTCAATAGCGTAATTAACCTTGGATTTCTAATAAAATTGTTGTTTTTTTCAGGTGCCCGAAAACAGGAATAAAACAACTTTTTTTAAAACCAAAATCCTATCAATATATGTATCTAACATTTATGATCCCTGAAATTCAATGGGAAGAGTTGGAGCCGTTACCGGAATTCCGATTTTATATACATACAAGATTAGCTCATTTAAAAATTAAAGATAATATACTCAGCTTGACACGCCGATCTTTGACTCAAAAGTATGTGCGATATTTAAAGTATGTGCGAACCCATCATTCAACTGTGCACCCTCAATATTGTTATAGTGTATACAACACCAGTGATAATCGGTGAAAAAAGATCAATAACAATAGACATCAAGGGACGACCAGAGACGGCCACCCCTATGCATTACAAATTACCCCTATCTAGTCCCCAACAAAGCAACCACACAATTGAACCAAACATAAGCGACGTGCCAACTAATGAATGATTACTATACGATATATCAGCTTGTTTTAACAGAATACTTCACATACATTTTTAACAAAACTGAAATAATCATGAACCAAGAGTATTTATTTTGCAGTTATTTTTTTAATTTAAATATAAAGCAAAGCTACTAACTACGAGTTTGATATGATAGCCGGTGTTTTTATTTTTTATTTTATGAAATAGCAAAACTTGTATTAAGGAACTGGTAAACGTAAATTAATGTTTTCTAGTTTCATCAATTGCCAACGTCATCCACTCGGGTTATGCGCAGCCGATATACGAACGAAACTCTAGATCAATTATCGGCTATTCATTTATGGTACGGTATAGTTGCATTAGCAAATATAGTCGAGCTAAAATTCAGCAGAATTCTTTGTGTAATAGTCACAAGTCTGATCACATAACCCATCCGAAGAATAAAGTTGTAATCTTTATTATTAATATCTTGCTTTATGGCTTGTGTACCGCAAATTAGGCGCAAATCACTCTACCAGTTTCAAATAAAATGGCAAACACCGAGTAATGGAATTTAGAATTCTCCTCGAAGAGAATGCACCATTACATTTCCTATTTATACATGGGACATGTAACTTTAATCTTCAGATAGGACGACATAATTTCAGTCTCATTTGAAACGCGTGACTATGCACACAAAGCCCCTATTTCCTTTTTTGGATAGAACCTTAGAAGACCCAGAAAACTGTTCAAATGCGTATTGGTACGTCACATATACCCAGGAATTCTAGAGATATAAAAGTTTCCTCGATCATCAACATCCTCCTGCCCTTATCCCACTCTAAGTGAGGTCGGCACAACTTGTTACAAACATGTTGTCATATGATTTGGCTACGTATACCTATTACGACCGGCCGCCTGGCTGACGTCGACCTACCTTAGTTGCTTTTTACGACACCTCGGTAAGAAATAAGGTTGGTCTATTCTACTCAGCCAACCATTCGGCTACCACACGGCGGGTCGACTTACCTTAGTCACCTTTTACGACACCTCGGTAAGAAATGAGGGTGGTACTATTCTATTTAACCGGATACCACACGACGTATAAAAGTTTCCTCAATATGTTTTAATATCTGAAAAGTATGTGATAAATTGTCAATTAGGCACATAAACATTTATAGAAACTCATTGGTGCCTCAGTTAACACCATTTAACTAAGCCTGCAACCGGATGGGATAGTTATTATATTTAATACTCGTTGTCCTCGTGTCTCGACAGATCACGATCAACTGTCAATATGTTAACGACAGGTACATAAATCACTAGAATATGTTTTTAATCGATGAAAATCATGGCCATCATCAAATATATCTATAATTAAACCTTTAGGACATCATCATCTTCCTGCCCTTAACCCACTCTAAATGGGGTCAGCACAACATGTTATAAACATGTTGTCACATGATTTGGCTACGTATTTTAAGACCGGCCGCCTGCCTGACGGCAACTTATCTTAGCCGTATTTTACGACACCTCGATAAGAAAGAGGGTGGTGCTATTCTACTCAGCCGGATACCACACGGTGGGTCGACTTACCTTAGTCGCCTTTTACGACACCTCAGTAAGAAAAGAGGGTGGTACTATTCTACTCAGCCGGATACCACATGGCGTAATTAAACCTTTAGGACATTATATTAAAATTGTACATTTGTAATTCGGACACCGCAATTTTATTCATAACCTTCGTGTGACTTTATTTCGCCACATGTGTAGGATGACCTAACTTTAAAAGAGATTTGAAAAAGTTCGATTATATTATGTAGTAATAGTAATTTTTAAAGCATAATTTTTCGTTCATAGCCTGAGTGATAAAGTTTTAAATGCAAAAGCACTCAATCCAACTTTTCCGATTTATCCCTGAGGATCTCTTAAACTGCTGCGTTATGCAAAAACTAAAGCCCTCTTTAATCCTGCCACAGTCTGAACGAAGGGGGTCAAGCGTAGTCAGCTTAAAGCCTCTTACACATTATACTCTTCAACGCTTTAAATTAGCGTTTTACAGTCGTAGCGTTTAAAAAGAAATTGCTTAAGAAAAATTACAAAATTTTCTCTACATGTAATATTTAAAGGACAGATTTTTTATCACGAAAAACATTATAATATGATAAAGCTCACAAAGCTCACTTTTAAGACTTAAATAATAAACACATTATATTAACGAAAATTTAAATCGTATTGTATACTATAACCTAGAGGCTGTACCGTCGACTTTCTTTCGCAATAAGATAAATGTTAAAATACCTTCATTTATGTACTACATATTATTTCTGTTCACGTAGCAATTGTGCTAGTTTTATGCTACATGTTGATGTCTGCGATATAAGTTTTAATCATATCAAATTTGATTGATATTGTTCCAGAGGTACTACTGTATTGAAGACGTAACGGACGGAAATAAAGACTTTCGCTTTTGTAATATTAGCATGTATAACATTAATAACGTGTAATAGTCCAAGACAGGAAATATGTGTATCCAAATCTACTGAGTCGATTTTTATAACAAATTTTTAGTAAGAGGATGTAGCGTAATCAACTTTGCAGTTCAAAACCATATGAAAATGTACACTCTAGAAAACCATCTACGCATTTTCAATAAGATTAATGTACCTACAGTAGTATACAATTAATCTTTTTTAAGCAAAAATATTCTGATGTCAAACGTTTGGTTTAATAAATAATATTTTTTAAGTTCTAGTTCTAATTTAGTATACGATATTATTCGCAAAAAAACACGAGTGACCAAAACTGTAACCTTTTTATTAGCAAGGTTTAAAATAATCAGTGAAGAAACAACGAAGGTAATTAAGTGCATCACATTACATAATGTTTTATTAGTAATTGGATCGTCTATGTATTGTATTCAATGTCTTGGTATATAGAGCGTACAAAATGGCGTTGATAAGGTAATATTTTTATAAATTATGCAAGAAATTTTTAAGCTCATATGTTGCATAGTTTGAACAATGTTTAAAAAAATGAAATACTTCGTTTTTACCAAAATTAGACCATTTTATGAACTAATTAAGAAATAATAGGAATAGATTACTTCGATAAATTTAATAGTTTCGATAATTTTTGGATTTCAAATTATTAGGTGTACGTAATTATGGTAATTATATAAAATACTTACTACAAATAATCTTTGAACTTACTCACAACCAAATTAATTATAGTAATATACAGTTATTTATAAGCTTGATTATCGACAAATTTTATTATCTCATCATAGATTGCAACGAAAAATTAAAAAAAAAGAGTAAACGTCGACTTGTTCTTGATAAGCGTTTCTCAACTCGATCAAGAGTTTCTCAATTATCCTTCTTGGTACATTACTACATATAACATATATATAGTAATATTCTATTCGTACGGAAAAATATTCATATATACAAGACCAAATTCGATGTATATCATAGACATACGAGAGGTAACAAAAAGCTTTCTGATTCCTGTGTCGCGACTCAACAGAGTTAGCAACTCATTCAATGGTCTCGGTATTCGGTTCTACAATAAAATTCCGCAATCCATACTAGACCAGTCTACAGAAAGGTTTAAGTTAGGTATAAGAGATGTACTTATACGTAAAGCATATAACAAAATTGAGGATTATTTGGATGATAAAAAAGCCTGGATTTAAAAATCCTTTCAGCTTTATAGAAGACTACGGTTTAATAATGTAAAATTGAAAATGTATAAAAGATTGACCGCCGAGTTTCTTTCTGGTTTTTCTCGGTAAGAGCAACATTCCGAACCAGTTGTAGCTTCATTAATCATATTGATCCTTGACGATTCAAAAGTGCTTGAAAGAGCTTATTTGAATAAAGATTATTTTGATTTTGTCTACGACCATACTTAATGTAAATATACATAAAGTTTCTTAACAAATGAATATGACATTATTATATGGTAATGCAATACCAGACATGCTTTAATCCCATTAAAGAGATACAAGATTCGTGTGAACGGGGCTTAATAGGTACTTAAAAATGGCGGATGATCCATCAAGTGCATAAGCCAGACCGACTCGTTCCGCTCTCATCGCTCCCAATAATTCTCGTCAAGTACTGGTTTTTAAAGAAACAATTTCTTCAGTGCAATAACAGTTTTATGACACTGATCTAGCAACATATTTTAGGCGTTAATAAGGCCTACAAACTGGAACGAAAGTCAACAAGCTTTTCTAAAATTAATCATTGCGTACTTCGCAACGTCATGTACATAGCCTGATATTTACTTTGATACATATATTTTTTTTAATTTACAATTTTTGTCTTTAATTTTAATTTTACTTGAAGCCGTGTGGTATCCGGCTGATCAGAATAGAACATCCTCATTTCTTACTGAGGAGTCGTAAAAGGCGACTAAGGTAAGTTGACACGCTGCGTGGTATCCGGTTTAGTAGAATAGACGACCCTCGTTTCTTACAGAGGTGTCGTAAAAGGCGACTAACGTAAGTTAACATCAGGCAGGCAGGCAGGCGTAAATTACCTAGCCAAATCAAGTGACAATATGTTTATAACATGTTGTGCCGACCCTACTTAGAGTGGGATAAGGGCAGGAGAATTATGAAGCACATGAAATTATAACAATCGAAAAATGGATCTAAGTGTGAAAGTGTTAGTTAATATTTTTCATTGATTCAGTTACAAAACCCTACGTCCTGCCTCATCTCTAACGATTTTCCAAGCAATGGCAGCTGTTAGGAATCAATCGATATTTTTGATGTAAAACCTAATTAACCTAAAAAATTCTATAATAACGATTTAGTTATAATTTACGTTACGTTATATAGCAGAATTTTAGTAGTACCTGTATTTGTTATACCAGATTTCAATTGTTCAAGGTAATATTAACTGACGTAAAAATCGAAAGCGGTGTACAACATCACGCGGTATTCGATAAAGGAAAATATAATTAAAAGAACTGAATACCATTTAAATCATTACTTCATGTATATTGAAGACTATGAAAAAGTCGCATACTGTGGTTACACTTAGTACCATATTTGGAAATATTTCATTCCATTTCAAATTTAAAATATTCTTTATTCAAATAAACTTGTAAACAAGTGCTTTTAAATCATCAACTCTACTGCTAGTTCGGAATGCTGTTCCTACCGAGAAGAGCCAACAAGAAACTCGGCGGTTGCTCTTTTAAAAATAGATTTCACAGACGAGTAAACTTATATGTATGTTTATAGCATATTTTATACTTGTATCAGACTCTATAAAACTTAGCATTTATTTAATTTATTGTTGGAACTTTATTATATACCTAAGCTTATAATTTTGTCTACAAAGCTAATAGTGTTATGAAAAGTAACATTATTATATTTTCAGCCCTAAAATATAAAAATAAAAACTTCGAAAGTGCTTATATTTAAAGATTCTTGCCCCAAAAAAGTAAGATTTACAGAACAATTGCTAATGAAAACATGGAGAAATATTATTAAACTAAATTAAATCATAATCTGTATCTAAACACTGTTTAGGAATCATTAAAGATCAATCAGATAGAAATTAAACTATTATTACTAACTGCCACCCTGTTTCAGTTCTGTAACTGATTAACTATCCTCTACGGATACTCTATGGTATGTTCTATATATATAAATAAAGAAAAAAATTGTAGCCACATATCGAGAAAGAAAGCATTTGTCTTAAGGTAGAATATGTCTGATTTTTTTTATACACAGAACCTTATTTTGTTTTAGCAAATTGTGTGAATATTGCTTATCATAACACTGAAACTCAAGGACAAAGGTAGCATGACGAATAATATGTAACATAATCGTAATCAAGAAACCTTATCAGTGTCACAAAACATCTGTAGATAGTGATAACATCTTTAAACATCGCGGATGTGGATGGAGCGCTCGACTCTTTCCGTCGTCATAACAAATCCATCTCTATCAGGACGTCAATCTCAATGATAAGCCCGCGAATAAATCGCCAAACCTTTATTTCAGTCCAAGTAGTTTCATATTAATATGGGTTTCAGTATATTTTAAGTACTTTAGTTTTTGTATATAAAAATATAAAGAATTATAAAACAATAGGCGATGTATATAATAGACAAAGTAGGAACCGACATAAGCTTGCGGCCCCTGCTTTGCGCCTTGAAAAAGTACGTAAGTCGTTTGTGGGTTTGGGTATAAGATTCTATAATAAAATTCCACAATCAATTTCAACTTTGCCATTACAGCCGTTTAAAAACACTATTAAGGAGAGGCTGATACAGAAAGCCTACTATACTGTTGAGGATTATTTAGACGATAAAAATGCGTGGATATAAATATTGTTCGACCCTGTACAAGATAGAAACATTAAATGTAACTAGCATCAAGAATTGTATTTTTTGAAAAGAGCAACCGCCGAGTTTCTTGCTGGCTCTTCTCGGTAGTAACAGCTTTACGAAGCAGCAGTAGAGTTGAAGATTCAAAAGCACTTGTTAACAAGTTTATTTGAATAAAGAATAATTTGAATTTGAATTCATATTATTTGTCTGTGTTAGCGAAATGAGCAAAGACCAAATAAATTTGAAAAAAAAATATTTATTACCTATATAATAAAATAAAATATAAAAAAAAGTAAAAAAACACCAAAAGAATATTTAGTTTTTAAAATACATCTATTTCTAATTTTTTTTATCAAACAATTTAATTTATTTTATTTGTGTTAATCCGGCTGATTAGAATAGAGAACCTACATTGCTTACGGGGGTGTTGTAAAAGGCGACCAAGGTAAGTTGACGTCAGGCAGGCAGCCATCCATATCACATCACAACGTGGTTCAAACATGTTGTGCCGAACCCCTCTTAGAGTGGGACCAGGGCAGTGATGATGATTTAATTTATATTATTTAACTATTACCTCAAATAAAATTCAAAAAGTTTGGAATTTTATTTGCATATTTGGCACTCTTTATGAATCTTTTGTTCCTATATTCTTTGAGAGTAGTTTAACAGTTCAGTAAGTATAAAAAATTATATACCTTAGAAAGTATTACCAGCTTCCCATTTTTCGCATTAAACATAAATATCATCGACTTATTACATCAGATATTTTGTAATACAATAGCTATACGAGTCTCTGTAAAGTATAATCACTAGTGAAGTTCTTACATGTATAATATACAGGTTAGAATAATTAACTAACTACATATTTTCTATATAACTAACTACATATAAACTTCGCTAAACTTGATAAAAGCTGAAACTTAAACCAAACTTTTGATTACAGAAATTACTACAAGACATAAGACAAGAATTTTATAAGATAATTTAATAAAATTTTCAGACTTAACGGGGATTCATAATAATATTTCAACTAAAAAACTAAATAAGCTAAATAACTGGGTGGCCGAGCCTTGCTCGGTATTTTTTTTTATAAATAAAAAAAATTAAAAATATTTTGAAAAAAGTTAGATTTTAACTGGGATCGGTCCTAGTATTCTGAATTTCGGTACCGCCCGTTACCTAATTGAGCTATCATGACTTTGCAATTGACAGCGTTATTATCCTTCAATCTCTCATACAATTATACCAGTTTTGTTCAGTGCCCAAAAAACAGGGATAAAACACCATTTTTTAAATAAAACCTAGCTAGATCGATGAAACTCGTTGCACTCGTTTCCAGGATTCAGAAAAACATATATGTATATACAAGATTAACTTTTTTAAATATTAAAGATACATATGAAGTAGTTTAACTAATAACCAATCGAGATATGGGTAGGGTGCACGTGTGACCCGAATGAAGTTCAGGAAACTTGTAATTTGTTTCTTGCATTTAAACGCGAACTAAATCCAACGAAATCTATTGACACTTGAATAAATATATTCAAGTGTCAATACAGTATCATAAGACTTTGCTATCGAAGCGAATATTTTAAACCAGATATTTAACCACGTGACCAAAATTCTTAGATTACTCGGTTCACAATAAAGAATTTCCTCCTTCAATTCTTCATCTTCCTGCCCTAATCAAAACATGCTGTCACATAATTTGGCTGCGTTTTTACGACCGGCCGGCTGCCTGATGTCAACTTACCTCAGTCGAATTTTACGACACCTCGGTAAGAAAGAGGGTGGTCTATTCTACTAAACCGGATACCCCACGGTGGGTCAACTTACCTTAGTAGTCTTTTACGACACCTCGGTAAGAAATGAGGTTGGTCTATTCTACTCAGCCGGATACCACACGGCGGGTTCGACTTACCTTAGTCGCCTTTTACGACACCTTGGTAAGAAATGAGGGTGGTACTATTCTATTCAGCCGGATACCACACGGCTGCAAATTCAATACTTAATTATACAAATTCAATATAATTTTTATATACAAAATTCTGGTTATATATTCTTTACGTAATCATAATGTATTACTACATAAAAACTTAACGTATATTAATTACATTACCAACAATTATATTATAAAGGGTAAATAGGCGTGGATTTAATTATACAGACCTTGCAGAATATAACAATGATGAAATGTAACAAATCATGTTTTGAAATAAGCAACCGCTGAGGTTCTTGTTTAGTCTAAGTAAAAGAAATTCCCGAACCATGAGTTGAGTCGACGATTCTAGAGAAATTGAAGGGTCTAATGAATATTGAGTTACGAATGTTGATTATATTAGTGTAACGTATTTTTTCGTGTAAAGAAACGTGTTTTCTTCGAACCCAAAATATGTCTAGAAATTATTATTATTTTTATTATTATTATATTATATAATACTAGCATTTACCCGCAATTCGTTTGCGTGGAATTTCACGTTATTTTATTCCTACAACATATAATAACATACAACCAAAATTTGGTACAATCGATGTTTATATATTGCCCCAAGACACAGAGTAAAAATTTTCCACTCTTACATCTAGAACGTGTACAAAACACCATAGTGGACGCAGACTAAGTCGCGGGATACCAATGTACCACATAACACTCCTAAGTTTAATCGAGTTAATATCCATTCTTATTCTCGTGTGCCCCGTGCACAAAGTACGAGAGTAAATGGCATCAATTTCATCCCATTTCCTGAGTCAGCTCCCTGCGAGTGAGTCCCACTGCGAATTATTAGAGCCAATAAAATTACTCTTGGAGGTCGAATCAGCCTATATATATTACTCCCGCTAGATTAGTCCGCTGCTTCGATTTTATTCGGAAATTTAAACGTTCTGAACAATTCTTTGTCTACAGGACGTATAAAGCAAGTTAGATTACAATATCTGTGCATTTCCCTCAGAATTACATGCATGCATAAAGACGTATGTATAATCACTTTGTAATCAGATAAATGTTCCATTTCGAACATTCAACAATATTGGAATATAAAATTTTATCATAGACAATAAAATGATAAAATTATATTATAAAAAAAGGAATTTTTTTTTCATTTCTGACCAACGTATAATTGTGAAATCAAATTAACTAATAAAATAACACACAATTAAAATTATGTGCCAAAAATATGTGGTAACATTTGAGCATAATTTATAATGTAAAGTTTCAAATAATTTTACAAGTAAACGTGCCAAGCACTATTATCTTTTCAACGCTAAATAGATCGTATTGTTTCCTAAGATTTCGATTTCGTTGTTGTGTTTAAGCAACATAGTTACATAAAATTAAAAAACAAAGTAAAACACTGTATTTTGTTTTTTACAGCGGTGTTTACATTGTTCGTTAGACGGATTACTTTATTTATATTCCGCAAAAGACTATGAAAGTTATGCAATTCTGAACTTTATGAAACTTAATTTAAATGTAGGTTTGTTAAAAAAAGCTTTTACGATATTAACTGCACTAGGCTTTAGAGATAATCTGTACATTTAAAAAAGCAGCTCAAATACCTTAACCACATAAGCGCAAAACAGAGTATTGTTCCCTCCGTTATTGAAGATAAGATTTAAAGTTAAAGAAGACCTGAACATTAAATAATTTCATGGCTTAAGAAACTACGAAAACAACAGTACCTACAATTTTAATAAAAATTCATTAATGATCCAAATCCTAACGATCGTGAACCTTCCCAAGGAAATTGCGCTAAAAAAAGAAGAAATGTTTTATATTACTACTAATTAACGTGCAGAATGGCTAACAATTTTTTACATTTTTCCTTTCTTTGTGTGTTTAATATCTGTCTAGTAAAAGTAGTTAGGGAAAATATGTAATTTTTATGTGCTTTTATACTATGATAGAACGGTTGTGACAGTGTCACCTCAACGTTGTATATGACATATACTAGAAAATAACGAGGAAACCTGCACGTAAAAATTATATGAATTCGATTTTTGAAACACCTCCCAATCTGCATTGGCATCTTTCAAGATGCAGAGGAAATCCCATTTTAAACACTGCCTAAATTTAATGCCTAAGTTATTGTGATAGAAGTCTTGTTTTTATACATTTTGGATGATTAAGGTCCATTTCAATTCGATTTTTAAAAATATAATAATATTTTATATTTTTTCAAGAACTGAAATCCAACTTATTGAAACTTAGTTATTTATCTTGCTGAATAAAAAGTGATGGTCTATAACTCTCTATGGTTAATTTAGTTCCATCAATTTCAATAAATCTATTTGAATAAATCAATCAAATTTTATATTCGTCATAAAAAACCTTTTTACAAACAAATAAATTTAATCTAATTTTGAAGTTTCTAATTCCTTTAGAATGTCATTTTATTTTATAGAGTATTTTAAATATTATTTACACTTTTTGATGCATTATAAATTGACATTACATAATTATAATATTAAATATAAATAACATGTTAATTGTACAAAAATGAACTTACTGCTGATTTTTTCTTGTCATTTTAAAATAATAATCACTACGCCAAATGGAGAACACAAATAGCAGTCTCTTATTCGATTTCGTGGCACCAAACACAAACACAAATAAAAAAATAACCGTTCGAAATTAGAAATTTGGCGGCAATCGGTCACATGAGCATGTTTCCCTTCGCGATCGTGTCACCACTCTCCGAGATCGCGCTTCAATCCGGACACGATATGCGCCCTACTTCAACTTTAACGTATTACTTGTGCGATAGAGATGCAAATATATCTCTTAATGCGCCAGAAAAGGAAAATAAAAACAAAAGTTACTTTTATTTTAAGTAGATGAACCTATTCATTTAGGGGAAATGTTTCAATTGATGAAAGAAAATGTAAATAGATGTTTAGTAATAATTACTTGGCCAATAAATTTTAATTTTATAAACAATTAAAAGAATTAAAATACAACTAACGCCATCTATACAACAACGCTAATACTTCGTGCTAACTGCAGTGAGTGCACTGCTATAAGCCACGTGGTTGCAATCGATATCGATTTTTATTGTGTGTATACCAGTATACACCTAGATGGCGCTAGTTATATAATAACTATAACGCTACAAAATTTAAATAAAATTTTATCTCAGATCGGAGAAGGAAATATTTCGGTAACTTTCTGCTATACTGCGTCCATCATATTATCAGACTTTTGACAGCTCACGCTCATTAAGTTTTGTATTGCTTACGTACAAATATCATACAAATAATATTTGTACTTTATGGATGGGTACCGCCCACTTAGTGATGTCACACATAATGGTTACTACGATTATGCCACAGATTAAAAATAATCGGTAGAAATCGATGTTACGAGTATTAAAAGACATTTAATAACATTATATAAAGTTTTACTTTCTTCTTAGTTAATACATGAATACAAATAAAACAATCAGGATATTTTAATTTATTTTATTAGCACGAGTCGTCGGAATGATAATCAACACTAGACTCCTCCGATGAGGAGTCTTCAGTAGCAATTATTATTAGCTCTTGTGTAGATAATATATTATCAAACGCAATATCACGTTCCCAATCAGAGAATATTACTCTTTTAGTTCTTTCCACCACACTTGCCCAGTTCTCGGCCGTTACGTGGGTGCAAGCATTTTTTAGCAATTGCAACATTTTATTCGCTGTGAATGGGGGGCTTGTATTGCATCTCGCAGCATGCCCTTTTACTTGTCCATATAAGTTCTATTGCGTTGTACTGGCAGTGGTATGGAGGAATCCGAAGAACAGTATGGCCATATTCTGCTGCCATTTCATTGATTACATAGCGTTTTCCTCTCTTTTTGGTTTTTAATATTTTTATTAATTCAACTTTTAACATTGAGTCGTCCACATTTTCTCCATTGTCCCGAAGCCAATTAATTATTTCATGCTTTTTATTAGCCTGTGTTGGCATTTTGTCAATTTGACGGGAGTGGTAGGGCGCATTATCAATAAAAATTATTGATGGTTCTTCCAATGAAATGAGCATTTTTTTGAACCACTCTTCATACACATTTGCATTCATCTCTTCGTGGTAGTCATTTGATTTCTTCGATTTAAATGCCAACAGTGCGTCTTGTACAAATCCTTTTGCTGTACCTGCATGGCAAATGATTAGGCGCTCACCTTTTCCCATTGGTACTGAGGAAGTGGAATCAGCAGTATCATCAGTCCAGAAACGAGATAGTGTGTGGTTAGCGTTGAGCCATGTTTCATCCGTGAAAACAATATTTGCCCAATCTTGTATTTTCTTTGCCTCTCTTAAAAAATCACAACGTGCTATAACTATATCTGTGCGTTCCATTAATAATTTTCTTTTATTTAACTTTTTATATGAAAAACCAATTGTGTTCAAAACTTTGACCAAAGAAGATTTTTCACCATGAAATAGACCACTTCTTTTCAAAGAAACAATAAGTTTTCTCAAAGTTGGAATTTCTTTTCTCAAGTAGTAATCATATACATGACGACGAATAGCGTCAGCGCCAAAGTCATCAACAGCTGTCACCTTATGAGCCCGGCGCTTTCTTTTTGGTGTAGATGGTTTGTTTTGCTCCAAGCCGCTCCTGCCGTAGGCATCAGTAGTGATTTTAGTCACAGTTGATAGACTGATCCCCAACGCGGCTGCAACACGGTTTCGGACTTGCGTGATAGGTATAAGAGGTCCGCCATTTTGATTTTCTTGCTCAAAATACTCATGAAGTTTTAACACTAACTGTCTCGATTGTGCTTTCAACACACGTCCTTTCGGCATTTTCACGATCAATTAATATAAGTTTCACAAAAGTTTTTCCGAGGAATAAAGCTACTTAACTCAAGGTGTAACAGATGCGAGAGAACACTCAGCGAACGTAAATGCGTGTGACTATCACGGGCGTTTCGTTGAGAGTGACAGATCACGTCAAAATGGCGGCCGAGCGGAAGGTCTGTTGATGTTGCCAGTTGATGTATAATATATTTTTTATGATTATAATAAATACACACGGATTAACATTTATTTTCAAAAAACTAAGGCAATATTAAATCAAAATGTTGAT
This sequence comes from Morpho achilles, assembly GCA_947086495.1. Lineage (NCBI taxonomy): Eukaryota > Metazoa > Arthropoda > Insecta > Lepidoptera > Nymphalidae > Morpho > Morpho achilles. The sequence goes on along the minus strand of CAMTZB010000019.1, from coordinate 7,582,303 downwards.
TTCTATATCTGTTATTAGTTTACGTAGGTTATCATTAATCGAATTACTTAGGTACGTAATTCGATTAATGATAGTAGGTACTATAATCGGAATGGTATCGCATACGAGAATCTTTAGGACATCACTAAATATGTAAATCGTCAATCTGTCAAAAGATGGTTAATGTAATGGACAGTGTATAATAAATAAAAAATGTTACAATGATAAGTGTTGACCTAAAAATACAGGCAGCTATTTTTAGTTGAAAGCCATACTATTTATATTGAAATAACTGAGGCACAATAAATATTACACATTTTACGGTCAAGTATAGCTACCACAAAAGATTTTCCTTCGCAAAACTCGACCCCGCGAGAAAACAAGGGTAAAAAGCATATATGTTGATCCTAAACATCATCTATCTTCCAGTAAAATTGAAGTAAAATTCCCATCAAAATTGGTGTAGCCGTTCCGCAGAATGTGCTATTAACCTATCAATCTTTTGGAAAAAACCGAACATTTTGAGATACTTGATAAATTTTATTGTTAAGCATAATTAAATCACCGTGTGGTGTCCGTCCGAGTAGAATAGACCAATACACTTTTACGGTCAATACGCTAAACCAATATTAATGAAATTAAGCACAATTAAGGCTTATACACCAGAGTAACATAAAAGATAAAATAACAGTTTATCTTTCGAAGACAGAATAAAAAACTTATATTAATTTATCAAAGATATTTAAGCGTTTAGCTTAAGTTCGGGCGAACGTATTTTCGGTTACCACTGTTTACCAATACTGAGATCCAATTTACTACTGGCTATTTAAACGATAAACAATATAAGCAAGTCTAGACGAAAACAAATGAAATCACTTACACTTTAATCTTCTTGCCTTCAGCGTGGGAGATGGTCGAGGGCGGCGGTGGCAAGTCGTCCATCGGGATCTCTTCGTTGGGCGGTGAAGGCGGCGATTTATCGAACTCAGCAATCGGCGCTAACTCCGGCATTGGCGACACTGAATTGCTATCCATAGCGGACAACTTAATGGGAGACACTTTGAATGTTTTTGTAGACTTTTGAAACTCCGGACCCGCCGGAGAATATAGCACAATAAAATTTGTTAGTTAAAAGCGAAAAAACTTAAACCACTTCTCAGATTTAATTGTACAAATTCAGCCTTTGCCAAAAGTCTTATAATATTCAATAAAAGTTTATATTATATGCGAGCTGACAAAAGTTTTGTTTAAGTATATCAATATCTTCAATCTACAAGATTTCTTCCAAACTAAGATCTGAGTGTAATTATCTGTTATATACTTTTCTTTTGAAAGAGCGCTCGTTTCGACCCCTATCACGCCAGATTACAAGATAGTGGATTCGTTTTTCTGATTGCGGACTCTTTGACCGAAAACGAAGTTGAGAACTTAGTTTATACTTACTGAAATTACTGTAACAAGATCGTAACAGTATTGTGCAAATATTGTTTAGAAATAGAAAGCATTTAGGTACGTAGAATTACAGAAAACGACGCAGATATGTAACATAACTATGGTGAATTATTATAAAACTTTAAAGGGTAACAATTTTGTAATACATGTTTTTTACCGTTCACCACGTGTTCACCGTTTACTTAGCGCACGCAACGAAAGCTTTAAATTTTGCCGTTTTCGTAATATTTTTTATTGCTGCTCCTATTTTATTCGTCTTAGCGTTAGCTTTTAGCGTGATGTGCTAATCATTCTGGTAGTTCCTGAGATTAGCGCGTTCAAACAAACAAACAAACTCTTCAGTTTTATCTATAAGTGTAGAGACAAGGCAATGCCCTACACCCTATCTATTATTGTTTTTATAACTCCAGCCACGGAGGGGATATTCATGACAGTAATTGCTCGACAGTTTACCCAGTTAATACTATACCTTTCGTTACATACCTAAAAGGGTTTTACTTTTAGGTATGTAACGAAACGATTTACTGTCTTGCCTATTCCGTCTATTATTATAAAAAATCAGCACAACAACAATAAAAAGAATCGAAAAATCTAAAACAATTATTACTACATTATATTTCAACCAATTTACAAATCTTAACAAATTGTAGACCTAAACTTTTTTTTATAAATGTCTATTCAAAACATCCGCATGAAATTCATTCATAAAAATCACGAAGACACCGACACAAAATCAGAGGCAGCAGCAGGCTTTATTTTATAATATATAATGTTTATAATAATTAATGAAACGAGTAAATTCCACAAATAAAGTAATAAAATTTAAGACAATAGGACTGTAAATAAACCACTGGAATAAGTATTGGGGACAAATGAAGCCAATTTTAAGTAGGCTTACAGTTAAGAAAGAACTGAATAATGTACCAGCCGTTTCACTAACAGGATAAAGTGGGGCGGCTCAGTTAGCATTATGAAGAGACCAAATTTAACCATTCGAAGATATGATAAAGAGTTTGATATTTATGAACCGATGTGCCTGTATATACCTAACAAAAAAAATCTTGTAATGCAAAAAGGCTCAAGATTAACGCGAAAGTGGTGTGACAGTTTAAAAAAACGCAGCGGTGTTTATGTGACGTTGTCTGGAAAGTTTACTGTGTGCTTTCGAACATAGGTATGTAGACTAGCATATGACCAAAAAATAAATCTAAGGGTGATATTGCTATTTTTATTTTCCATGCGGAGTGGTATCCAGCTAAATAGAATAGACCACCCTCATTTCTTACCGATTAGTTGCAAAAGGCGACTACATTAATCGACCCGCCGTGTGGTTTCTGGCTAAGTGGAATAGACCACCCTCAGTAAAAATGACTAATGTAACCTTAGTCGCCTTTTACGTTGACCCACTGTGTGGTATCCGGCTGAATAGAATAGCCATCCTCATTTCTTACCGAGGTGTCGCAAAAGGCGACTAAAGTAAGTCGACATGCTGTGTGGTAACCAGCTTAATAGAATACACCACACTGATTTCTGACCGAGGTGTTGCAAAAGGCGACTAAGGTAAGTTGACCAACCATGTGGTATCCGGTTGAGTACAATAGACCACCCTCTTTCTTACCGAGGAGTCGTAAAATACGACCAAGTTAAGTTGATGTTAGGTAGGCGGTCGATCATAAAATACGTAGCCAAATCATGTGACAACATGTTTATATCATGAAGTGCCAACCCGAGTGAAATAAGATATATAATAATAATAAGTGAATTTAGAGTGAAATAAGGGCAGGAGGATGTAGTTGTATTGTTATTTTCTATGTTACATTTCTTATCGTAGACATTAAATTAATTGAAGAATTATTCAACAATCAAAGAATAACTAACCAACAATTTGATCCACTATCACTCTACATTTTGTTTCCCAAAGGATCGTACCCGCATTCTGAATAACATATATCTGACATGAAACAAATTACCAATCGCTGGAAAAACAACCTTCGAAGCTGTATTCTCCCAGGATTGCAAATAATCACATCGCCAAGCGGAATACGTAAGTAACGTAATATGTAGTAAAGGATTACTCCTAAATTTATCAAAACAGATGGGCGTTTTTCCTTATATGATACTAGAAAACGTTAAAGCTCCGCCCGCGTGGAAAGATTAAAATCGTAATATTTTGATAACCATAAAAATGATTAATGTGGGTTAATCTTAATAGCTACACATATGCTTTCGCGGACTTTTATTTATTACTTTTATAGGGAAAAAATTTTCTAATACATCATTTTTGAATATCTTTCACCGTTTACTCAGCGCACGAAAGCTAGGAAAGTTGCATATGAGCTGAGTAGGACACCTTATTTGGTCACAATATTCGTATTCGTATTCGTATATATATATATAGGTAAAAATGTATTTATTTATTTTCTTTGTTTCATTTTGCTGGAATTTGTGTCCAAATAAATTTCTTTCTTTCTTCTGTAACTTTTGTCGTTTTCGTAATATTTTTTCTTGCTGCCCCTCTCCTATTCATGTTAGAGTAATGTTGTAAGCCTATAGTATTCCTCGATAAATGGACTATCTTACGGTCAAAGAATTTTTCAAATCGGTCCAGTAGTTCCTCAGATTAGCCCGTTCAAACAAACAAACAAACAAAGAAACAAACAATCTCTTCAGCTTTATATATAAAGCTTTAAATTTTAGCGTTTACGTACTTTTTTTTAAAGCTGATAGGAGCAGCAATAAAAACATATAACCTCATCTTAGCATGATGTTATATAGCCTATAGCCATTCTCGATACATGAACTATCTTACACCCAATGATTTTTTCAGTAGTTTCTGAGATTAGTCAGGTCAAACAATCAAACAAACAATGAAACTTCAAATCGGTCCAGTAGTTTCTGAGATTAGCCCGTTCAAACAATCAAATAAACAAAGAAACAAACAATCTCTTCAGCTTTATATATTAGTATAGATTTATTTAGTAGTAAATACGCCGGTACAAGGTCCCATAGTCACCAAGTATAACTCATGTCCGAGTATTGCTTCAGATCACATTTCACATTTATCTCAGCGCAAGAAAATTACGAATGAGCCACGGGCGTTAGACAATTTATACTGGGCTAAGACCAAAAGTAATTTACAGCAATATCAGTGTTAATTCACTTTCCTTGGCTCTTTGTTTTCATTACAATATCTCGATAATGTTTAACTAGTCGTATTGTATCCGGCTGAGTGGAATAGAGCAACCTCATTTCTTACCGAGGTGTCGTAAAAGGCGACTAAGGTAAGTTGATCAACCGTATCCGGTTTAGAAGAATAGACCAACCTGATTTCTTACAGGGTGTAGTAAAAACGCCTGAGGTAAGTTGACCTACTGTGTGATATACGGTTTACCACAATAGACCACCCTCTTTCGTACCGAGGTGTCGTAAAATACGACTAAGATTGACGTCAGGCAGGCAGCCGGTCGTAAAAATCATGTAACAACATGTTTAAACATGTTGTGTCGACCCCACTTAGAATGCAATGATAATAATGTAATAAGAAGGCTATATTACATCAAGTTAAGATGGGTAGGAGAGGAGCAGCAAAAAAAATATTACGAAAACGGCAAAATTAAAAACTTTCCTTGCGTGCGCTAAGTTAACGGTAAAAGTTAATCAAAAATCATGTATGACAAAATAGATCCTCTCTAAATGTTCCAAATAAAAGTTCGCGACAGCATATGTCTAGCTTTTAAGGTTTCCACTTTAAGACGTTATCAAAACACTTTATTACGGTTTTAATCTTTCCACGCGGGCGGAGCCGATAGCGATTGCCAGTTATTAACATAATTACTAGATTGTAACAGGTCTTATTATGTTTGACACTAGGGTATGGTCAAATCAAATTGCATGATTTGACAATTGACTTTGTAATGAATCTGTAATTAGATGCCTATTATATTATTCATATCATTCGTTATTTGTCCGCCGAGTGGTATCCGGCTGAGTAGAAAAGACATCCCCCATTTCGTACCGAGGTGTCGCAAAAAGCGACTAAGGTAAGTTGACGTCAGTCAGGCGGCCGGTCGTAAAAACTAGCCAAACCAATCCCACTTTGAGTGGGATAAGGGCAGGAAAATGATCATTCGTTATATTTGTTTTATCAAAATCAAAATCTTATATAATAGAGGCCCCACCTCTAAGTAGAAGAGTCTTTCTGCTAACTGCTGCTAAATTTGGACCATGTATAAAATTCCTATTCTAGCTGTTCTGACCTACCCTAACTTATCACTTTGAAGTCCTTCCTAAACAATCTTAACCTTTTAAAAAACTTCTATATAGACAAGTGGCCAAATTATATGACAAAACGATGAAATGTAGATGACATGTGATTTGAGTCCATTGTTACTTTACCAGAAGCATACATACATAAGCTGTTGCAATCTTCAAAACTAAACACATAAGTATTGGAAAAGAAACCACTAAAAGAAGCACAATTTTTAATAGGAATATACATAAAGAAAATAGCAGTTTTAAAATGGGTCAAGACACGAGATATGAAACGCCTGGAGTTATTATGTACCTCGGGATAATGTTGAGATACTTTTGTACATAAAATGTGCACATTCATTTCATTTTAGTTCTTAGTACACTAGATACAAAGATTATAATGGTCCAGAGTAATGCTGCACAGCATCTAAATGGGATGCCATACCGCTAGCGTGGAGAGAAAAGAGGCCTCGGGTCTGTTAGCAAATGAGGTCGGCTTGAATAAAGGTAGTGTTGCCATAGTTAAATATATGGTGAGGATAGTATTGCTTTTGGGGGTTTTTTTTTTTTGACAGATTCTTATAAATTTTGTGAACCAATTTAGTTTCAATTTTCTTTTTTTTTAAATTTATTTATTCAAAACAATTTACAATTTAGTTTTGGCTTATTAATAAGACGCGTTAAAAAAAAACCCGTGAGGTTTATGCATAACGCGAATGCATACACCTGCCCGCAGAATGTATTTTACATCACTAACTTAAATTAAATTAAATAAACTAAATTAAAGAATTATTTATACATTCCTAAATAATATGACTGAGCATATGCTCACATTGTTTCTTGTTTTTAAATACCTTCTTTAGTATAAATTCTGGCAAATTATTTAGGATATTAGGCAACGTATATTCCCATGTTCGTTTACCAAAATTGTTATTGGTTTGAGGCAACCTGTACATCGGTTGGTTTACTAATTGCCTCAAACTGCTTGGTCTTAAATTTTTTTCAAGTAAATTTATATTATTGTATTCACTTACAATGATTGACATATTAATTTTATCATATACGGATATTACTTTACAGTGCTTAAAAAATCCAGGTTCGTCTTCTTTATACTTACATCTAATATATTTTGGTACAATTGTTTTAAGTATACTAAGTTGCAATCTATATATATCTTCAATAAAATAATAAATTCAGAAATGAGTTCAGATGAAAAACCAGCTTAGTTAAAGTGTAGTTACTAAAGAAATAAATAAATAAATATATGGGACACTTACACACACGGTCGTCCGTCCCCAAAGTAAGTAACTTAATACTTGTGTTATGGGTGACAGACAACTGGTGAATATATACTTATATATTTTTTAAATACATACTTACACCCAGGCTCAAAGGCCAACAAATTCATTTATAGAAAATGTTGGTTCTCGGCGGAAATCGAACCCGCGACCCGCGGAGTTGAAGGCAGGATTACTACCCACTGCGCCAACGAGCCAGTCAATAGAAGTTAGTCAGAAAATTATTATTTTATTAGATTTATATATAAAAACAAATATTTTTTTATTAAATTAAGTAATAAATAATTCAATATCTGGTAATGTGTATACCTATCTATAAAACATAATTATTATAAAAAGTTATTCACCTTTAAACGTGAAAGTTTAAATCTCATTCAAATAAGAGATCTTAAAAATTTCACACGCTATACAATCAGATCTTATTTCGAAACACGGTTAATGTACGTATGAGTATCAAGATTTTGCTTAGTAGCAATTTTGCTTATCAATAAATTCATTCCAAATCGGCATTCTATTTAAATGCCAGCACCTAATTGGATGGGTTACAAACTTCTGCAAGTATTGCGGAGCAAGGCCTCTGAAAACTAAATAATATTAATATAGAGCAAACGCCGTTGAAGCAACACGCTTACGAGATAATGACCTAATAGGAACATCTGTTTAAGAAATCAAATTTTTATTAAAGTTACCAAATGACCCATAGACAAAAGCCAACCATTATTTCGTCTTTGACTGATATCGCGGAAAACTTATATTATAGCAATTATGTTTAGAAATAAAGCTATGGTGTGTTTTAATCTCTGTATTTAACCTCTGTAATAATATATAAAGCAATTGTAATAGTAATCGTTACCATTGCGTGAAAATGCAGGACCAAGAAGGAAGCAGTAGACAAACATATTCTGTAGTTGTTAAGGAATAACCACAGATAACAACATAATCTTTAAAATGTTATCTTCATTGTTACTACTAACATTTATTTAAAAGGTATTTTTTATATTTTAGTATTATTTATAATATAGAGTTTATACAGGAAATAAAGAGAGTGAAGCTCATCTTTCTTTTTTTAATCACACATTAAATAGAGAGACGAAGAAATGTCATGAATTACAAGACGCAAAATTACTTATATATCAGCTACAATAATACAATACTATTATTTTAAAAATATTATTCCCTAGCAAAAAGGTCTTAAATTCCTAAGTAAATAATAAGCTAATTTTATTACCCTAATTAATGCGGTCTTATAAAAGACTTAAAATGTTATCACTTAAACATTTTTACTTAAGCATTTCGATGATCTATGAAGATCAGAAGTGAAAAGAAAATCGAAAGTACGACTTAAAATCACATTACGATATTTCACGATTCGCTGAGATATTTACAATTTTTATACATTTTATAATTACATAAGGAACAATTAAATATAATATGCCGTTACTATAACGGATTCTTTCATTTCTAATTTGATCATGTATTAACAGTCATTGTTTAGATATTGTTTATTGTTTAGCGACATTATAAAGGCTATAGTACATACTAATATTATAATGATATAGTCTTTCCGTCTGTCTGTTACGCATTCATAGCTAATTCACTAATTCAATACTAAGTCATTAATAATACCTAAGTGTGCGCGAACGACGTCGCAGGTAAAAGTAACGGACAATTTACTATTACCATTTCACTGCTGGGAATAGGCCTTCTTTCCCTATTTTTGGCAAGCAGTATTGGAGCTAAGACCTACCACGCTGCTCTAATGCAGATTGCTAGTTACATTAATAAATTGTAAATACTAAAGTAACGGCCTGTTACTATCCCACTGCTGGGCTAAGGCCTTTTCTCTCAATTGAGAAAGGGGTTGGAGGTAAGACCCACCCCACGCTGCTCCAATGCGGATTGGTAGGTTAATTATAAATAGTAAATCATTTAAAATACTTTTAGCAACTTTTCAGTATGATTTATAAATCATTTTTTGATTCTATGTTCATGGTTTCGACTAGTTTCGAACCCATCTGGGGACTCCGAGAGAATGAGGCGTGAGTATAGCCGGTTTCTATACATTAACTACGAATACTACTCACGATAGTTTAAATTTTAAAATCCTATGTTCATGTATAATCTGAACATTTTTCATTGTTCCTATTAATAACATTAACGCTTTTGTTTTAAACATAAACTTTGCTCACATCACATGTGTTCGTTACAAGTTTAAACAGTCATATTACCCGTCATCCTCTCTTCGAAACAGTTCCCTGGGGAACAATTGTGTGATTATGTAACTTGTGCTGTAGGATATAAGAGCAATTATCCGTTGTAGTGGTGCGAGGAAGAGGACAATTTGATATGGCCTCAAATCATTCCGCTGCAATGGGGAAGGCTATCCTACGCGGCTAGATCCGGGCCACCTAACTCCGATTTATGCAACTATCAGTCATGGCTGGCTCAACATGTGACGGTCGGCAAGTTTACGTTCGAGTAAAAGTTTTCGTTGAATTTGAAACATTATTAATGTCTTAGTGAAACGATGTGTTGAAGATAACAATATTTAGCTAAAATGACATGTTATATCGTATTATATGACGCCGTGTGGTATCTGGCTGAATAGAATAGTACAACCCTCTTTTCTTAGCGAGGTGTCGTAAAAGGCGACTAAGGTAAGTTGACTCACCGTGTGGTATCCGGTTAAGTAGAATAGACCACCCTCTTTCTAATCGAGGTGTCGTAAAATACGACTAAGATAAGTTGACGTCAGGCAGGCGGCCGGTCGTAAAATACGTAGCCAAATCATAGGAAAACATGTTTATAACATGTTGTGCCTAGCCTACTTAGAGTGGGATAATGAAAAATGATGTTATATCGTATTATATGCTAGTATTATTACAAGTGGTGAGATCGTGTGAGTCTTTCGAGGGCGATGGAAAACATCGTGAGGAAACCTGCAAATCTTTACAGAATTCTAGGGATATGTATAATCTACCAACCCGCATTGGAGCAGCGTGGTAGGTCTTAGCTCCAATCCTTCTCTCCGAAAATGGAGAGAGGAGGCCTATGCCTAGCAGTGGGATAGTAACGAACCTTTACTTACTTTTTACTTACTACATGTTACATGTTATATAGTATTATTATATGCTAGTATTATTACAAGTGGTGAGACTCTTTCGCAGGCGTCTCGGATTTAAACCCCGGGCAGGCACCAATGAGTTTTTCTATTAAAACTCATGTGTTTAATTGATATTTGCGATTTACATGATTTTCGCTGAAAGAAAAACATTATTCTTCTGCCCTTATCCCACTCTAAGTGGGGTTGGCACGACATGCTATAAACATGTTTGCGAAACGTGGGCGGGGGTGAACCGCATGCTCGTTTGCCATCCTATACCATAAAAAAAATGTTACATGCTTTGGCTAGTTATTTTACGACCGGCCATCTACCTGCCGTCTACTTACCTTAGTCTTCTCTTATCACACGGAGGTTAACTTACTCTTATCGTACGAGTATGAGTTCAAACTCTGCAGAGTTAGCAACTCATTCGATTGTCTCGGTATTCTACAATAAAATTCCGCAATCCATACAAGACAAGTCTGAAGAGAGGTTTAAATCTAGTATACCTAAGAGATATGTTTATACGTAAAGCATATAACAAAATTGAAGACTATTTGGATAAAAACCCTGAAACCTTATTTGAAAACCTTTCAGCTTCAAACAAGACACCGGACTAATAATATAAAAGATTGACGGCCGAGTTTCTGGTTCTTCTTGTAAAGATCAACATTATTAATCATATTGATCCTTGACAATTCAGAAGTGCTTGAAAGAGCTTATTTGAATAAAGTTTATTTTGATTTGATTTAATATTTATGCTTGAAAGCAGTCTCTTTTGTTTTCTTATAGAATTATACTCAAATTGGGAGTGTGCGGAAGCTACTATTCATTTATGCCTTGAAGAATAGACACACCTACGCTTCTATGTCATGCCATGTTACGGAAAACCCCAAATTTGACAGGCGACACGTGAAAACGTTATTACTCTAATTAACTGGGGATCAATTCTATCATACATATTACCTGACTGAATACCATTTAACCCCGTTAGCATATGCCTATAATGAAAATACATTGACCTAATTCTAAATTCATTATGGCATATTATTATATCAACAAACAATATTAATTAGGTTAATATGATAAAAAACATAGTTATATTAAAATTAATTACCACGGCATAATGTTATTTTAGCTAATTCGTTTTTTTATGTTTGCCATATTGTAACTTAAATTTCTATGTATAAAATAATAAAAAAAGTGAATATTGATTGTTTATTTTCGTGGTTTCGGTTGCGTCAATTTAAATGTTGAGTTCTTAAGTACATACCTTAAATTATTACTGTTTTTATTTTACGGATACGTCATGACGGCGTCACAGACAAATAAGCAGACAGTTTCGCATTTATTATAATAGAATGGAATATTATAATGGAATGTTATCTCTATAGAGCTTCAGTTAAAGCGTAACTGACAGACAAAGATACAGATAGTGAAATAAATAATAGACAGAACAGAAATATTCGTATCAATTCTAAGTTGGATTTTTAAATAACTTACTTAAATTACATTGTCGATAAACTTAAAATAAATTAAACAGTCAATCATGAATTTTTATTTATACAACTTAAATTATTACAATATTACTTTTAAAAAAAGTAGTTCTCAGCATTCAAATACTAGGGGAACAGAAACTTTCAAGAGGTACTCGCATACTAAGTTCTACAGCACCGTGAAAGTAAACATCAAAAGGGATCTCATTTCACTCACTTTATTATCTGTGGCTGAACGCCAACAAGCTAAATACATTTTATTCGAACCGACAAGTATTTAATTTTAGGAACGAAAAATATTCTATTAGGTTTTTAGGATTAGGTCGATGTCGACTCTATTTATATTAAACTCTCTGTAATCGTGACTGCGATCTAAAGGGTTTTAATTATCTCAATTATTTATTGTCTTATTTCGTATTCCCGAACGAAAAAATGGTATTTCACTTATCCTATGTTTACATTCGGTACATGTTTTAATTTTAACTTCAAATTAACTATACATCCATATTCGTGCTACGCATTAGGCTATGCAAAGTGGTGAGCATAATTTTCTCGCGTAAAACTGTAAAATTTATACAAAGTTTTAAATTTTTTTATTATAAAATAAATTTTTATCTTTATATAAATGATTGTCGCGATTGACTACACCGCCCCATCCAAAGAATAAAGTTACATGTTTGCATGTATAAAAATAGGAAATGTAACTTTATTCTACGGATGTGTTAGGGATTTCATTTTATGGAGGTAAAAATGCGCTCATTAATCTTATTGTGAAAAAATGGCTACGGAACTTCTATAGTATGTAATAAATCCTTTGTAAGCCATAAGCTCCTTTTTTGGGGCCTTTAAACGGCATTCAAATATTTTTTATTCCAAATTATAACTACTTTATCAGCAATATGTAAATAAATTTAACTAGCAAAAACGTTTCAAGAATACTTTTCCTGCCTTTATCCCGCTCTAAGTCGTTTAGCACAACATGTTTAAAACACGTTGTTACATGTTTTCGTTAGTTATTTTACAACCGGCCGCCAGCCTGACGTCAACTTATGTTGGTTATCACGTAAAGGTGACTAAATTAAGTTGACCCACCGGTCATGTGTAATGTCCGGTTGAATAAAATAGACCACCCTCCTTACCGAGTTGTCGATCTGAGATTAATTGACGTCCGACAGGCGGCCAGTCGTAAAATACGTAGCCAAATCATGTGACAACATGTTTGTAGCATGTTGTGTCGACCCCACTTAGAAAGTGGGATAAAGGCAGGAGGATGAGTTTTAAAAATATCAATAGCTTAGTAATTCTTGACTGTAAATGGTACAAAGATGTTGGACTCAATGAGATAGGTTGATTACGCTTGCCGGATTCATCCATTTCCGTCTGGGTCCCAGCTCTTGAAGCAGTCGCCCTGATATAGGACGAGGTCAATATGTCAACGCACGTGGGGCTCCTATAGATAACTTTAATTGATATAAAAACATCATTCTCCCGCCCATTTCCCAAGTCGTGGTGGCTTGGGTCGGCACAACATGTTTTAAACATATTGTTACAAGATTCGGCTAGTTGTTTTACAACCAGCCGCATGCCTGGCGTCAACTTACCTTAATCGCCTTTTACCGTTTCGCCGTTACCTCGGTAAGAAATGAGGGTGGTGTATTCTACTCAGCCGAATACCACATTGCGGGTCAACTTACCTTAATCGCCTTTTGCGACACCTCGGTAAGAAATGAGGGTGGTCTATTCTACTCAGCCGGCTAGCAAACGAAGGGTCGACTTACCTTAGTCGCCTTTTTCGACACCTCGGTAAGAAATTATGGTGGTGATATTCTAATCAGCCGGATGCCACACGGCGTTGAGATTTTTAAAACTATTACCACCATAGAATGTTTTATTTTTCGCGGGAAAATTCACACTACACAATTATAATATATCTAGAATGTACTGACATACTACTCTTCCGACATCAGACATCTATTTAACCGGATATCACACGGCGGCATTGACATAAAATAATAATAATAATAATATTTATTTATTCCAGATCATCTATGAGATCCATATGTATTAGTAACAATTATTCGTCTAAACTATATTAGTAAAACTTAATTCTAAAAACTTTTAAAAATTTAAATATTTACCCCTTCTAACCGGAGCACTCGGTATATGTAGATGGGTCTCTATACAGTACCTCAATATGGTACAATTCAATCCATCACTAAAAAAAACGAAGTACTAAAAAAGCTCCATAATTATGTAACTTTTCAGATAATCCACACCTGAATACAAAGCCACCGCTTTAACAAAAGCGTCGTATGAATGAAAGAATATGTCTGCAGGATCCTGTTTTAAAAAGCCTTGTATTGAAAGCTCAATTGTGAATCCGTGAACTAGGGCACGTTAAACTAACAGGGATAGAATTATTCAAAATGACATGGGGGGAAAAATTTAATTAGAACAATGCAGCACTCTAACCTATTCTTGTTTCATTATGGTTAACCTATTTTTATGTCCTGATTTTTTAAATATAAAATAGTAGTATTGCCATGACGTAGCTAATATATAAAAATTATTCAATTGCTTAATTAAAGCTTGCCTGGTTCAACATGTGCGTGTTTTTAGGTCTAATGTTATATTATGTATCTCATGAAGTAAACTTTTACTATAGCTTTAATACTTCTATTAAAATAAATACTACTAATATTATAAATGCGAAAGTTTGTACGTATGTGTGTCTTTATGATTCTCTTTCACGGAAAATCCGCTGTCCCAATATCGATGAAATTTAGCACAATTATTCCTTATACACCGGAATAACATATAGGCTATTGAAATCCTGTTAATTCTACAGGAATGACATTAAAAAGCGCCATCTATTATCGACCTATCACACAACAGTCTACGCGTTGTCGCGGGTAAAAGCTAGTGTTATTATATATACGATACGAGTTTGTTTGTCCTTTGCGAAATTCTTGAACCAGATATTTGGGTTGGATTGACGTTGACGACATTTTTTGTATGGAATTCCAAGAGGAAAGAGGTGAAGTCACGTAGTAAAAATATATTTTAACTATCCTCAAAATTCCTACAATGGTTAACGTTTGTCCCCAGATAGTCAAAAACAATAAACAAGTTTCTATATATAGTTTATGGTCATTTCATATTAACATGCTATGTTGCATTTAAATGTAAATTAGAGAGGATAGAACTTCTAGTTATCAAATGAATTAATGCTACAAAAATATACCAAAAAAATGTAATCTGTGAAAAAGGAACAAGTAAATATTAAATGAAGTTATTATAATTGTTCTGATAATGAAATGTTCCAGACACCCAAATCATTATAAAATTGGATAAAAATAAATATATGGCTATCTAAATTGTATTAAAGTATAAACACAACAATTAACTATTTTATGAATTACTAAA
This sequence comes from Morpho achilles, assembly GCA_947086495.1. Classification (NCBI taxonomy): domain Eukaryota; kingdom Metazoa; phylum Arthropoda; class Insecta; order Lepidoptera; family Nymphalidae; genus Morpho; species Morpho achilles. The sequence goes on along the minus strand of CAMTZB010000019.1, from coordinate 7,567,298 downwards.
ATAAATAATAATTAAATTAATTATAATAATAATTTTTTACAAAATGAATAAAACTAAAAAAAAAAATATATATTGGGTAGGTGGGGCTCGATCCTAGGTATTTTCATTTATAGAGACCAAATAAGTTACGCTGTTTTGGCAGTTCACGGCAAAAATAGTGTTTTATATGTTCAATGTAAATTTTAGTATTTTTGTTATGCCCAAAAACAGGGATAAATAAATAAATATATATATACATACATAATACATACATTTAAATATTAAAGATATGAAAAGGACCTCATTCCTACAGTATGGTAGTATTTGTACACGTTGCTATCAGTTACTACTGTTTTAATGTCATCTCATATGAGTTGTCGTATTGTCAACAACAGGCGTTTACCTTGTGTGTTCTTGTCGCCAAGTTTGTATTTGCTGTATTTTCAACCTCATTTCCATCTTAGGCTATAATAATTAATAATGTTATCTGTTCTCTGCGAGACAAGTTTTCGAAACACACTTCATGTGAAGCCTTTCCCAATATATCAATATATATATAACACTTGTCAAAAACGAAAAAGTACTAAGATTATTTGGAAATAATTTAATTTATTGTAATCAAAAATAGTGATAATAATAAAAGAAAATAGGTGCAGCATAACACATTATTACAAAATAGAACCTGCAAATATAGGTAATCACAATATGTTAATAAAAAATGAATCATGTTAATAAATAATACTTTATTAATTCAAAACTAATGAGAATATAATTTTGCTATAATCCGCGATAAAAGAAATATATGCGATGCTAAATGGAGAGTGTACTATTCGTTCTCATACCTGATACGTGCAGAATTTGTAAGAAATCATGCACTATCCGACACCGATAACACAACAATACACAAGCACTGCACACATTCACCACCACAATCTCAACAATTGTTTCGGCCCGTAACCGAAGCATCGTCAGGAATCGACTCCGTCGTGGAGTTCGCAAAGTAACGCCTAATTCTATAAATTACTTTATTAATTTTAATGACACCGAAGCACTAACGCGATTTTTTACAAATAAAACTAAAGAGGGCACACGAACTTTTAAAAATTTTTACTTGTAATATTAGTAGTAACAGAATATGTATATCTACTTAAAAAAAGCTCGTGAAACCCCTAAATCTTGTGCTGTTTGCTTGTATTAGTTCAGATACAATAGACAGCTTAATCGTCTTACAATAATGTAAGTTTTTCTTGTTACTATCGTATTAATGGCTATGATGAGAAATATAACTATGTTTAGATAGTAAATGTGTTTGTTTGAATAGAACGTGAAGCGACTATCATAAGTTCCTACTCACTCCAACGTTTACGAGCGAAAGTAGTAAATAACAATAGACGATTGTTACATTTTTACACGCAAAGGTTATAGGCGTGCTTATTAACTATTTAATTACATATTTTAGTGTTCCAAAGAGTAAGGAGAAAAATGTAACATGTGTTATTTAAATGTCGTTACTATATTTTTTATAGCTGCGATGGATAAAATAGGAGACCCTATGACCATTAGCCTGCGGGTTCAAACGCTAACAGACTTAGGGCCTGTTTCACAAATAACTGATAAAGTGTCGGATAGTTAACCGACAAATAAACTAAGTAGCAGATAAATGACTTGTACTAGACTAAAAAGTGAAAAATTTTAAAAAAATAAAATCGCGGTCATTTTGAAATAGGTATTTGCTATCAAGCAGATAAATAAAATAATAGCCACATGATCTACCTTTTAACTTCTTAGGGTTACTTTAGGTGGCAGAATAAGCCTATCAGATACCTGAGAAACGCAAAATTCCGAGAAAAGTGTCAAATATGTTCCGAATAAACTAACTGACAATTTATTGGTAACTTGTGAAACAAGAACTAAAGCTTTCAGTTAAACGGTGCCTTATTGCACTCTTCTAAGAAGGAAAACTGAATGAGCAATGTTGCGTATCACTAGAAACTTCCTCGGATACTGTTGCATATATTCTAGCAATTCTACAGATAAGACCAATCTGCTTTGGAGCAGCGAGGCTAGGCGAAGTTTCAATCCTTATCTCAGCAGGGAAAAGGAAGATATTGCTGAGCAGTGACATTGTAACAGGCTACTTTATTTGCATGTTAATATCAGAAGTAGTAATTAGGATAGTCATCTAAAAAACTAAATAAAAATCATACCAAATAAAGGTTAATTTAGGAGAAATAAGTTGGAGCGGAACCAAATTTAATAAGAAAGTGAATACGTGAATTGAATGCGATCGCAGCATTACAGACTGCATCTCAACACGACTGGGATATCTGATACTAGCGAGCAGCTAGGAATACTAAGTTTACGACATATAATCTACACAATGCCAAAACTCAGTTGCTAGTGGACTATTCGTAGGGTCGGCACATGTTACAGACATGTTTTCACATGATATGGCTACGTGCCTGACATCAACTTACCGTAGTCACATTTTACGACACCTCAGTAAGAAAGAAGCTGGTCTATTTTACTCAACCGGATACCACACTTGGGTGAACTTACCCTAGTCGCCTTTTACGACACCTCGGTAAGAAATGAGGATGGTCTATTTTACTCAGCCGGATACAACACGGCGGGGTGACTTACCTTAGTTGCCTTTTACGACACCTCGGTAAGAAATGAGGGTGGTACTACTCCATTCAACCGGATACCACACAGCGTGCTACTAGTATAACAGATGACCTGTCCAATGTTAGAGAAATTGAAAGGGAACGTAGAGCGTTGACGGTCCGATGCAATATGTTATTCCAAAGGTTTGCACGTTGCAACAAAGTAATTTATTTAAAGTATATTGCCAAACGTTTTACACATGCAGCCTGTAAGTGACATATATGCAGAGGGTATGCAACGATATGTGTTTAATATAATTAAAGTTTTACAGTATTGATGGGTTTGCAGCAAAGGACTGCATCAATGTTGTTTGAGGCTCGTACAAGCAGCTTTTATGATATTATGGGCAAAAGAGCATCCATAATGAACAGAATACACAAAACACGAACGGTATATTGCCAATATTCTGTGACAAATCAGATTCCATCAAATCAATTTGTTAAGCTGTGAAGTAGCATGCATTCCAGGACATTGAATGTGAAGGTTTCAAAAACTATATGACTTTGAAACCTTTTTACTTCATTAACAAATATGGAGGTAATGTCTGGAAATTCAAGTCATCGGAACACATTCTCATAGAAGTTCTTTTTGGAACGCTGAAGGTTCTTATGGGGGTATTTTATAGTCCGTCCTTGCATATAAATTATTTTGACACATTTGAAAGTCTTTTGGAAAAATACGTGCCTGGGGTTAATCATACTATCATAATGGGAGACTTCAACACCTGTCTAATTAAAGATGATGTACGTGCCAGGCGTTTAAAATCTATTATAGAAAGCACCAGTCTTAATCTTCTTTCTTTAACTGCTACTCACTTTGCTCCTAACTGCTCACCATCTTTATTAGATTTAATAATAGTTTCTTCTCCCGATAGTATTGATAAGTATGGACAATGTGCTGCTGAGGCATTTTCGTATCACGATCTCATCTATTTGTCGTATAAAATAAGACCACCTAAATTAAAACCAACAGTCGTGATGCGAAGAAGTTTTAGTAATTGCAACAACGAACAATTTATGGCTGATCTGAATGGCATTGACTGGAATGTTGTACTGAGTGCGTCGACGATCAATGATAAGCTTTTTATTTTCAATTCACTACTCATAGAATTGTTTGATACTCATGCTCCGCTTCGCCCTATCAAACTTAAGCATCTCCCTGCTCCTTGGTTGACAGATACTATTAAAGCAGCTATGGTGAAACGCAATACTGCTAAGGCGAAATATAAGATGAATCCTACGGACAGAAATCTTGAAATTTATAAAAAACTACGCAATCAATGTAGTAGAACATGTAGAGACGCTCAACGCAATTATATATATGCATCCGTCAGTGGTAGTGATTCTGCCAAAGTGTGGAAATTCCTTGATGCTATGGGGATTGGGCGGCAGCGGAAAATGACATCATTGAATTCTAATATTGATCTTGACGCGCTCAATGCACATTTCACTAATGTCAATCTACTTGATCCTATTACTAAATCTAGCACCTTGAGCGCCCTTTCAGCACGTGTTTTGCCCAATTTTGCTATGTTTGACTTTTCACCCGTTACTGATGCGGAAGTCAAAAAACATATCCTGGCCATTAAGTCGGACGCAACTGGTAGTGATGGAATAAGTCGTAGAATGATTCTGTTGGTACTCGATAGCTTACTTCCTGTTCTTTCTCATATGTTTAACTATTCACTTTCCTCTACTACCTTTCCCGATCTTTGGCGTCTTGCACACATAATTCCTATACCTAAATCTACTAATCCTGCTAATTTCTCACACTACCGACCAATATCCATCCTTCCTTTTCTATCTAAAGTTCTCGAGCGTATAGTGCATAATCAACTTTTTCTCCATATTTCTAAAAATAAGATCCTGGGTCCATATCAGTCCGGTTTCCGCCCTGGACACAGCACTACTACGGCTCTCATAAAGGTATGCGATGACATTAGATACGGATGCGATAATCAGCAAGTAACTATTCTTGCCTTGCTAGATTTTTCTAATGCTTTCAATACAGTCGATTTTGATATTCTGTTAGCCATTCTGAGATCAATAAATATATCAACTAACACTATTGAATGGTTTCGCTCTTATGTCTCATGTCGTGAACAGTGCATACGTACAGATGAAAAATGCTCATCGATTTGTCGTCTTAGTGCTGGTGTCCCTCAAGGTGGCGTTCTCTCTCCTCTTCTCTTTTCTTTATATATTAACACCGTAACTGAGCTTCTTTCCATATCTTATCATCTATATGCTGATGACTTGCAGATTTATACGACAACAACCGTAGATGAAATTGCACAGGGTATTGCCCGTATAAACTCTAATCTTCATGTTATCGGTAACTGGAGTGCATCGTACGGGTTGTCGCTAAATCCTAGCAAGTCACAGATCGCTATCATAGGTAGCTATAAACAAATTTCAAAATTAAATCTCACTCAACTTTCCCCTATTGTTTTCAATGGCACTATATTGGAAGTTAGCAATACTGTGAGAAATCTGGGTATCACTATGGATAGTACTCTTTCTTGGGCACCTCAAGTCACTGATTTAAGTCGCAAGATATTTGGGGTTGTCGGCAGATTAAGAAGATGGAAGAATCTCCTGCCGATTAAGACTAAAGTATCACTGGCTCATTCTCTCCTACTTCCTATTCTTGATTATGCTGACGCATGCTACCCAGATTTGTCACAGAATTTGCTTAATAAGCTTGAGCGTCTACAGAATCTCATCATACGATTTATTTTTGGTCTAAAAAAATACGATCATATCACCCAGTATCGCGTGCGACTTAAATGGCTTACAATACGACAGCGACGAAATTTTCATATTCTTAGTCTTCTTTACAGTATTCTTTTCCATCCCCAGACTCCTTCTTATATTAAAGACCGTTTTACTTTCCTTGGCACTACCTCCCTACTTTCCCAAAATCTTCGTTCACTGAGCGACAATAAGCTTAAGTTTCCATACTGTCGCTCCTATTGCTATAGTCACTCTTTCACTGTACGGGCTGTAACATTGTGGAATATGCTACCTCGGGACATTAGACACGCACAATCTGTTGGCATTTTTAAACATCGTCTCAAGACTTATTATTTATCATTGTAATTTAATATATAAGTAAATAGTGTGTATAAATTTAAGTACTGTCTATATAAATATGTATGTATTAGTGTATTATTATTCTATTATGTATTAGGGTGTATTTATTAGAATGTATTTACGTTTATTAATAAATACTTTGTGCACCGTCCTGTATATTCCTAGATTTAGTGTCTCTAATATTAGGTTGCCTGTAAGAGATCACTATTAGTGATAAGGCCGCCTTTGCACTACTTTTAAGATTATTTATGTTTGTTTGTTTTTTGTTTTTTATTGTGCAATAAAGTATTTTTATTATTATTATTATTATTATAATTATTATTACTGTTGTACGAATTGGGCTTATTATTAATGTTTTTCAAAGTATTATAGAACACCGGATAGATACTAAATTATATAATACTAAATTTAATAATAAATTTCTTCAATTCTAATAGAATACAACAGTCTGTAAATACTACTCGTCGTGGCTTCAAACAATATGATATAAATTTTATCTACGTATTAGGTAACTAATTAATATTTATAGCTATAACCAACAACCATTGCTTTTTAATTGGTGTTATAAAGTACAATAAATAACTACAATAAACATTTTTTATTTATTTATAAGGCTTACCAACTAGAAATCATATACGTTACAAACAAATTTAAACATTTAATCATCTATATGTTTTTAAATTACAGCCACCCACAGCATTTACTTAATCCTACTTCAAACAATAGTTCGTGCATATTTTCCAAAAAATATACAGATATATATTTATATATAAATATGTAAAAATTTGATGATGAAAAAAAATAATGATTTACTAGCTATTATCTACGACTTCGCTTCAGTAAAAAATCAGTTACATTTATAGTTAACCTCTCCAGAAGAACTCCGTAACTATTTTAACAAAATACAACGGACAGTATAGTTTAATAATAATTTTTACTAACAGTGAATTTACAACACTTTACAAAATACATATTTAACGTTGTTGGTCTTTAACTGTAATAAACATCATCTCACCATATTTTTTTATGTGTAAAACAGTCACGATGAACATAAACAGCTTTTAGTATTCGGAAATTTGATTTTTATGGCAAGTAAAGAGTGGGAAATAATTACAATAGAGTGGTGAAAACATGACCTCGAATTGCTAAGGTTAATTGAGTCTAATAGGTTTGTACAACTCAAAGCAAGTAATTTGGTGCCTAAGTCCCGCTTTAGCCAGTTTCTTATGTTAGCAAAATATAACGTGCTCTTAAGCATTTTATTTATCGCTTAAAGATCCCTCTCTCTCTTTCTTTTAACCGATAGGCGTCCACTGTCTGGTGGAAATAGGTCTCTTCACGAGATCTCCACACCACACGATTCTGTGCTGCTTGCATCCAGCGGCTCTCTGCGACCTTTTTGAGGTCATCAGTCAACCTTGTTTACCGACGCTGCGTTTTCTGTTGCGTAGTAGCTATTTTAACACCTTAAAACCCCTACGTCCATCGGTTCTCCGCACTATGTGCCCCTCCCATCGTCACTTCAGCTTCGCGACACGCTGAGCTATGTCGGTGACTTTAGTTCTTCTACGGATTGCACGTGATTTGATCAAGTAGAGATACTCCAAGCATAATTCGCTCTATGCCCGCTGAGTGACTCTGAGCTTTCTTATGAGGCCCAACTGCTAAGCGAATAAAGTACCAAACACCTAAAAATAAATTGACTTACTTGCTTATTGACATCAATATTATTTGAAAACATACATTCATAGACGAAGCTTCGTCTACCAGTACCATCACAATTACTATAATAATCCAATTTAGAGTAAGGTATGTTTGCTTATTAGATGCTGATGTTTTATGCAAAAGATTTCAGAGATACTACAAAACGGGTACTGTTTTAGAGTTATAATATTATCAAATTATACGCCTTTTTTTTAGATAAATTATCTGTCTATAATTATATATTTGATAAGTCTTATCAAATAAATGTCGGTTATGAGTATATTCTTTTAATGGTAAAGTTCAATTTTAAGGTTAATATTTGTAAATTTCACATAGCTTGTAATTTGTAGATCAAATTCTATTATATTCTATTCACGTGATTTAAAACTTTCTCCTCCCTCAATAATCCTCAATTCATAATCGCTTTCGTTATTATTATGTGCTTGTAGATACAATAATTTTTCAAGAAAATCATCACAGTATAGTTTGGTTAAAAACTGGTAACTCGAGAGATACAGGTAAAAAAATAAAAAAAAGTTTTTATAGAGTTATTGATTTTAAGAGAACATCTTCTATAAACTTTGAATTCAATCGGGTCCGTGCACTATGAAACTAAGAGTGAAAAAATCAAGGACGGAAAACGATCAAATAATGAAAAGGCTGGAGTACTTGGCGATGTCCCAACAGAACATTCAAAATTCGAACACTTGGACGATAGCAAATAAAGCGAAATCGAAAATCTAACTGATAGATTAATAAAACATAAACTTTTCAACTTTGTTTTGTGAAGTTGTATTAAGAAAGAAAAGCTCTTATTGAACGAGAAAATATTTGTCACCCTTAACATTTCACAGCAGGTAACTGTGTATTTTGTAAAATTGGTACGTGAAGTGCATTGTTTTGGTATATCAAAAGGAAACATATAAGAAAATATACAACAGCCTATAGCTACTTTAAAAGAAGATAACTAAAATATATATAAAATATACATTATAATATCACCTCGAAAATAGTAATATAATCGATGTGTGATAGCTTTGAGCTGTAGCGAATAATCACAATACATTCCAGCGACTATTTGTTAAAATTAACTTAAACGAATATCAAATCAAATCAAATCAAATTTATTTAATCAATCAAGTTTACATAGATGGCATATACAATAAGGCTTAACATTAAAACTTCTGTTTAAGATATTAATCAGATCCGATTATTAATCAAGAACTGGCTCCCTTCCTAGATTTTTTACAATCTGTGTGAAGGAGAACCAGCCCTCACCCTTTCATATTAACAGAATACACTTTATATGTTTACTAACTTATCTGGTTAATTTACATATACTAAAATATTAGTGATAATTAAATAAGCGGAAAATGATACTGTAATCTACCTGTAAGTGTGTGTGTCAGTGTGTGTCTGCGAGTGTGTGTGCGTGTGTGTGTGTGTGTGTGCGCGTGTGTGTGTGTGTGTGTATCTGTGCGTAAATGTAAATATGTATAATAGCGTGAACGTTTGGTTTTGCAAGTTTTAGTAGGAGCAAAATATGGTCAAATTTAATTTACTACCAATAAAAATTTTTCAATATCATCATATGTTTTATCTTTAAGGAATGAAATTAATTTTTGTTTACAAAGGGCATAGGGAAAATTATATATAGGTAATATTGCGTTGACCTTATTATATAGGTATGGGCCAAGAAAAAAATAAAAGCGTTTGACAAAGGCAAATTTGGGCGGGTTCGAGGCACAAATTTTGTATTTACGCCTACCTTCAATATTTCGATAGGGGGTTCTTTTGTGCTGATTCAATATTGTATATAAAATAAATAATTTTCTTACACTAAGAACTCCACAGTTGCTATATAATATGTGAGTTGGAAAAAGTATAGGTCTAAATGTTGCCACTTTTAAAACTGCACGTTGTGCTATTTCTAAAGGCTTTAAAGTAGTTTTGGCAGCACCACCCCAACATGTGATGCAGTATTGAATTATGGACTGACAAAGAGCGAAGTACACCTTACGTATTACTGAAAAATTAGCTACTGATCTTAGATTTTTGAATATATAAATTAACTTACGGACCCTGCCAGTAAGCAAGTCTATGTGATCTTTAAAATTTAGATGTTTGTCAAGCACAATACCTAAATATTTAATATTATCTGTGGAAGATATAGATGCGCACTGGCAGTTTGAACTAAACTTATTGGAACATGTGTGTGCTTTAACTGCTAACGGTATTAAAGGTTGAGTAAAAGACCGGATTGAGTAAGTAATGAGTTTGGTTTTGGAAATGTTAAGTGATAAGGAGTGAGAAATTAACCAATAAAAAACAGTGTTAAAACCATGTTGAGCTATTTTTTGTAATTCCAGCCATGATTTACCGTAAAATGTAATAGCTGTATCATCAGCAAAAGAAACTATTTTAGCGTTTGAAACCTGTATATTGCAGAGATCATTAATGAAAACTAGAAAGAGAGTTGGCCCTAGAATGCTACCTTGCGGAACCCCGTAAGATATTGGCATCTCATCACTAAAGTATTTATTAATTTTTGTCACTTGTAATCGACCAGTAAGATAGCTACGGAAAAAATTTAATTGGTCACCACGAATACCCATGGCCTCAAGCTTGTTTAATAGGATAGGGACTGGGACTGTATCGAAAGCTTTGGCAAGGTCCAAAAATATTGTTAAAACTTTATTTCCTTCATTCAAGTGATTAATAACATTATCAGTAAGCTCAAGAACTGCGTCTGTTGTGTTTTTATTTTTTCGAAATCCAAATTGTTGGGTTGAGATAAGATTATAATGTTCTAGATAATGAACAAGCCTGTTACTAACCAATCGCTCGAGAACCTTTGACAAAGCTGGAAGTATAGCAATAGGCCGATAATTATTTATTTCATTTTCATTACCACTTTTAAAAATAGGAATGATAATAGCTTTTTTAAAAGCCGTTGGGAAAATACCACTATCAAAACATAGATTAAAAATGTAAGACAGGATGGGTGACAAAATTTGTGCATATCTTTTAAGAATTAAAGGTGAAATGCCATCCCAGCCAGAGGCCGCGTTAGTTTTTAAAGAGTTAATAATAGAAACAACTTCATCAGGATCTGTATGTAAGAGAGTAAAAGATGATAAACAATTGACTGTTGTAGATGGGGTGGGAAATGTTTGATTGACAGAATTATTTTTGATGTTGTCTGCAAGTTCTTTACCTATATTAACGAAAAATTTATTAATATTATTACGAGAGTTTAGTGGAGACTGATCTGATAATAACTGATTGCTATGCTGTTTAGGTTTTGATGTGAAACATATTTCTTTAATAGTGTTCCATAACTTTTTTATATTATTTCCTGCCTTATTAATTTCTTGTGTGTCATATAACCGTTTAGCTGTTTTCAATATTTTATTACAATAATTTCTGTATCGCTTGTAAGTTATTTTATGTATTTCATTATCAGGAAACTTTTTAACTTTTTTGTGCAATAAATCTCTATTTCTCATACATCTCAATAGACCCTGGGTAATCCAAGGTTTTAAAATTCTCTTATTACTAGATACTCGTGTAATAGTTATATTTTCTGAAATGGCATTTGCCAATGACTTAATTAAAACATCTGAAGCATCGTTAGGGTTTTTAATAGTTTTAATATACGAAAGATCTAAATTTTGAATTGTGTTATCTAGAGTTACAAAATTAATTCTAGTGCTTGAGTTAATTGTAGAAGTTTTTAGAACTTGTGTAGCTAGACCGATAAACGTAGACTGATGGTCTGTAACAGAAGTATCAAGAACAAGTGTTTTGGTCGATAATTTCGTGCGTATGACTACGTGATCCAGGCAGTTGTTGCCTCGTGTTGGAAATGTATGTGCAGGCAGAAACCCATGAAAAGCGAGGTTATTGAGGTAATCTTGTGAGCGAGCGTCTAAAGAAAGAGGTTTTATATCTAAGTTTATATCCCCTGTGATAACTACAGATTTAAAATTAACGAGTGACGAAAGTATATTATTAAGAGCAGAAATAAAAACATCAGTGTTCTCGTTTGACGGAGATCTATAAATACAGAGAATAGCAATGTCTTGGTTGAGTTTCAGAATTAATCCAGATGCGGAAAACAAAAAGTCTGGCTCTTCCAGAGTGTAATTTATACTTGTTTTAACAAAAACTACAACACCGTCACTCTGGTTTAAGTGTTTATTTGAATGGTGCATTGCATAATTTTTAATAGTTGGAATGTTTTGATTACTATTACAAGATAACCAGCATTCAGTTAAGAATATAATATCATTATCAAAGGGTATGCGTTTTAAGAGAGTCTGGAAATTAAGGAAATTGCAATTTATAGATCTGATATTCTGAGTCAAAATTTTTATATACTTTTCAGGGTTTTGTATGTATCTATTTGTGTCTTCGGGAAAGCATGTATAAGAATCCGATACAGAGAACTCATCTACATATGCATTCAAAATATTTAGTTGGCTATCCAGAGTAAAAGTTAAATGTTAAACGGGTTGATGAAAGAAATTGGACAGGATAAATGAAGTGTGTAAATACTATGTGAATGATATTTTTTATGAAGTAGTAACTAAATCTATGAAAAATATGGTTTAATAACGATTTTAAATAATTGCTATTTGTATATTTTTTTGTGTATAAAGAATGATATTGTTTTAACATTAATAATGATTGAAAAGTTATGCAAGTATAGGAATTGAAGCGAGGCAAGATTATGTACTGTGTGTGTTTGTGTAGTGTAAATATGTATTGAACTTGTGTTATATTTTGATAGGTTAATTTATAGCTAAATAAAGTAAAACGTAGGTACAATGATACAAATATTGAAAAAATTTGCTTATAATAAACTAGTCACAATTTTGAGGCTTTAACAAGTTTTTGAAGTTGTGTTTCGTTTTTAACAATTATATAAGCACTATCGTTATGTTTTCTTAACATTATACGGCCATTTGAGGTCCAACAGTAGCTATAATTGTTTGATTTGGCAAAATTGCGAGTTAAATAAAATAACCTATTCGCTTTAGTGGTTAAGTGTTCAGCAACATACAATGGGGTATTCTGATCAATAAATCCTAAATGTGCGGAGTTTAGTTTCTGATTTGGATTTTTTTTGTTAAATTCCTTAGCGGACTTTAAAAATTGAAATTTCAATAATGAATTTGAAAATTCTACCATGACGCTGGATCGTAGCGATTCTTTTTTTGATGGCTGTCTTACCACATCATGGATGTCTGAAGTTTGTAAATTAATATTTAAATTCTTGGATAAATGTGTAACCATAGCGAATAGGTCATTTTTGGCCTCTCGCAGACGTTTGGGTACATTACGAAGTTCAATACAAGTTTTTGAGAGGTTTCTTTCGAAAGATTCAATTTTTTCTTCCAGCGTTGATAATTGCTCAGATAATGAACCTTTTTCCTGTTCTAAGCCCGTAATTTTGGACTCCAATATGGATAATTGACTGGACATAGAATTCATGGACTTTTCAATCTCATTATTGGTAGTCTCGATGTTCGAATACTGAGTTTTAATTTCAAGAATAAGATTTTCTAATTTATCAAGCCGCGAACTTTGCGTAGAAATCAATTCTCTTATTAAATCTCTCATTTCTTCCTTGAAAATTGCCAGCTCGTCCGTAAGCTTTTCATTTGATGGACGACGTCGTTTAGCTCGTTGACCAACACTAGTAGAAAATTTTCCCAAAATTTCATCCTGACATAACTTACGTATGTCTGTATCGGAATGACGTGTTGGCGAATTAAGTGCAGGTGTTGATTTTGGTGGTGTTTTATACATAATTAACGAATTCGTAAAGATTGTCGCTATCTCCTATTTATTTTTCTTTTGTTTACAATATTGCAAAAAAATGTAGGTAAGTACATAAAATATCTGAAGAAATAAATACACAATCTATAACGACGTCACATCAAAACAGCGGCTACTCAAACTTCTTGTTCGGACGGCTGTCACGCAGCGCGGATTTCGAATAGGCCAATAATGTAACTTTTACGTATGTTGTCGTAAGTGTAACCCGTTCACTGTGTTAGGCTCACCGTACAGCGTTGATGCGCTCCTGGTACTTTCAACACATTAACATGACTATTTTTCGGAATTTCATATCTATTATTTCGCGTGCTATTTTTATTTTATTATTTTAATTATTAACACACTAAAAACACGTCCATCGCTCACAGACTCCAAAGGGGAAGGGGAATATCGTGTTGTAAAGTTGACCAGTTTCTTGTCATTTATCTTGAGATCTTAATGATCCGATCATTTATAGCTTTTGAAATATTGCTATTAAGCCGTCATTTAAAATTAAATCCAGCTGTTACAAGATGTGAAATAATGTAAATCATACATTCTATAATTAATTTGCTGAACTGATTTTTATTTTTATTGGGTCTGTTTCGATCTAATTCGATCGAAATGGAACAAATATATTTTTTTTGCTCGTTTTTTTAAATGTAAGTAAGTAAGTAACGGCCTGTTACTATCCCACTGCTGAGAATAGGCCTCTTCTCTCCGTTTTGGGAGAGAAGGATTGGAGCTAAGACCTACCACGCTGCTCCAATGCGGATTGGTAGGTTACACATACCTCCAGAATTCTCTAGAGATATGAAGGTTTCCTCACGATGTTTTCCTTCACCGAAAAGCGTGTAATAAATTGCAATTATCAATTAGACACATAAGTTTTAAGAGAAAAACTCATTGGTGTCTGCCCGGGTTCGAACCCGTGATCGTCTCTAGAGATTCACACGGTCGCACCGCTGGGCCATCACAGCTTAATGTAAGTGCAATATCGAAACCCATTAATAACAGACACATAAAATGTATCATATGCTAACATCTGGTCAGATGACCAATGCAGAGATATATTTCTGAAATGGTTATGTTACTGAGATCAAAATCTCTGGACACCTCCTGTTGCGGTATACTTTCACAAATGTATTGTCTATTGTCATTGCAGGAGAAGGTTGTCACTTTGAGCGACCACGCCACCGATAGGCCAAGATTGCGTATCGCTTAACCTCCAAGCACTATACACTAAACCGCACAAGTTCAATAGTCCGCAATTTTATGACGGTAGCGTCGTATTGACCGTGCCGTAATCGCGGCGATCTCTTAGAACTCTCAGGTACTTTTCATAGTAGCAAAACTTATTAATTACAATTAATAGTTACGTGGATTTTAATTACTAGATAATGGGCGGCACTAACGGCGTAATTTAAAGCTTTACTTGCGTGCGCTGAGTAAACGGTAATAGTTAGTCAAAAATCATGTATTACAAAATTAATTCCCTCTAAAAGTTCTAAATAAAAGTCCGCGATAGTATATGTCTAGCTTTTAAGGTTAACCCACTGTAACCATTTTTATGATGATCAAAAGACTATAATATGGTTATAATATTTCCACGTGGGTGGAGCCGCTGGCGATTGCTAGTGTCAAATAAATGTTATATATATGCGTCAGAATTATTCTTCTTGAAGAACTCTGAACTTAACTTACCGGGGGTTTAACGGTGCGATTATTAATACAGTACTAGTTATTTCAACTGCTATATGGGTTTAATATTAATAAATAATAGTCTATTATATTTTGTAAGGGAGGAAGTCTCTGGCGACCTGAAATACAGGGAATCCTAGTTCAGGCGCCAGTTTCCTTCCATAGCAAGTTTAACGTAATAACTAAATTAAGAACCATCAACAAAGAAACTGTGTATCTGCTTAATCTCTGCTGAAGTATTAATTGTTCTTGTGTGTAATCGATACTTGATTTGATAAATAAACTTATTATTATTATTATTATTATATAAAATATATTTTGTTTCTAAAATATTTAACTAACCTACTAAAACTATCCCGAAAAAAACATCTCCCAGTTAAATTACCATCAAATCATCATTAACCAAAGAGAGAGTTCGTAGCTATATACAGTATAAATTCACGTAGTGTGCTCTACAGAGGTAGGTAATGCATAACAATCGCAATTAACCGCCTAGTATTCGCAGTAGTTACTACATTTGCATTCATAACACTGCCCTATGAGGTAACGCGCGGTGCAGTTTGAAAAACTATCTCATTTCACTTTACATTCGTAATATTTAAAAGAAGAGGAAACTATTTAAAAGTTTTCGATATCATGGATTTACATACTTAATCTTGCAAGATAAGAAAATTAAATAGAACTTTAAAGGATAATAAATAATTTGTAAAGACATATTCAGCCTTCTCCTCGAGAGGTTATCATGACACGTGATCATTTTTGCACATCGTACAAACCCCGTCAAAGATACAAAATGCGGAGAGTAGCATGCACAATCTCTATTACTATAGCTGACCTTTGTCCTATGGCTACCATGGCTGGCCTGGGACTATGGTATATATACAGAGTACGACTTTCGGACTTATTAACAGACAAGTCTTTTTCGGGTGCATGCCAGCAACCCAAAATTGAAAGAATTTCTTTCAATTTTGGATGGATGCAAAAATGGATTTGTCGGGGAAACGCTGATATTATCATGATTAGAAAAGATTCAAATGTCATTAGAAATTTGTGTACTATATGTATTTGGTTTTGGTCAATTGTAACATGGTACCTCTTGGGCGGCTCTCTCACTTCAACGATTCAACGAACGAAGAGCAACCGATGACAAAGAGCTAATGTCTTTCGAAATATGAGCTTAACCCTTTATCACTATACCTTTTATTGGCCTTTTAACCACAGACTCTGGTTGTATGTATTGTGCTTCGTATTTCTGTTTCATTAACCGTTCATTAACGTTAATATTTTCAGTATAAGTCTAACTACTAATACTAGGGTCAGACATTCTCAGACATAGGTAAATAATTTAAAAATATAAATAATTTATAGAATTATGCGTTACTTTGCGGAGATCAAAAATACAAAAGTAATAAATACAAAAGTAAAAATTATTTTGCTATAATAATTCCTATATATTAATATTCCTATTCCTATTTTGCTATAAATTTTAATATTATAGCAAAATAATAAAATTATTTTGCTAAAAAATAATTTTATTATTACTTTTGTTAAAAAAATAAGTTAAAAATAACTTTTATTTTTAAATTTAAATTATTTACATGGGAAATTAAGCTAGAAATTAAAAGCAACCTGCAACGATTAATAATTGTAATTAATATATTTTTTTTTATATTATCCATAGAGTTTCTTTCTGGTTCGGCTCGGTAGGAGCAAACTTCTGAATCAGTGGTAGCTATTAAAACATTTGACGATACAAAAGTACTGGAAAAGTCTACTTGAATAAGGAGTAATTTGAAATTGGAATCTTAACTCTTACAATATTTTAAAAACAACAATATAGTATATATGGTACGATTAAATATATTACTATAAATTCTCTTAACTCGATTCAATTTCCAATTGCAATATCACGTATAAGTTTAACCCTGCAATATCAAAGTTCCGGTAATGAATCCCCGTGGCCTATTTGCTTTAAGGGCCCTCGTCTACACTTGTAGTTGCGCTGGGAACGTTGCGGGCTCATTAGCGTCGGTGTAATACTCGCTTTCAAATCAATTCCATTTATCCTGAACGGGAGAATTCTTTACCTGAATTAATATTAAAATAGTGTGTTACATATATTGTTTATATATTTATATTGAAAACGATGTAAGCTCATACGTATTAAGTTTGCAAAAACGAAAAAAAAATACATCTCGTATGTACATTTGGATGGCTACAAATACAAAATTACAGTTTTTTCTATATTTATATGACATCAAAAATGATTTATTGATATAAAGAAATGATTTAGGATTCTTTTGTTTGTGTTCGAAACCTAAGGGATTCATAAACTTTTTCCCGGGTGCTAAATATAGCGTTAACTTTTATTGATTTTTTCGTTATTATTAAAACGTTACCAAACATGAAAATTTATAATTAAAATAAAACGAGAATTTCTGATTTAAGTCTTGTCTTGCTACAAAAAATTAAGATTTTAATTTTGCTTCCAATCTCTTAGCGTAAAAACTCCGTATTACGAAAAATCTATATTATTATATAGACATAACTATTGTCATGTCCTATTAAAAAGTCACCTTTATAATATTTTATATTTAGCGTATTTTTCATTCCTATAAATAACTAACGTTAAAATAGGGTAGATGCAAATTGTTATATTTTTTTTATTACTTATTATTTCTATAATAAATAGTATAAATATAATACATGTATTATAATATTCTATATAAATTATATTGATATATTTTGTTAGTTTCAATACAAATATGACACCTATATCCAATTTTGGCGAAAACGTTATATCGTAATCTTTAACTTTTACTATTTAAAACCGCCAACAATCAAAACCTAGTACGAGTAGTAGAACGAATCGCTGTCAAGCTCTTATAATATATCTCTATCCATCAAGTATATATACCAATGAGAAGGGATGCTGCGCGTTTCAGGCTCTCGGGCGTAGTACGGACAAAGCGTCCCGCCCTACTTTCTTATAACAAAAAACGCATACACCATCAATGAAACTGGCACTGTAATTGGCGTGGAAGTCGAAACAAGCACTTTAATAATGTTAATAAATAATATTTTTTGCTGTAAAATCTATTTACAGGGGATCGTATGTCGTACGTGTGAAGTCGACAGCGCGGTCCGCGATACTGTCAGTGGCAGCCTCCGAAAGGGGGAAAGGGGACGCGGCTGCGCGACCTACGGTTTCATTAAGGATAACTGTAGCACGTAGCTACGCCGCCCCGGTACAGGAAGGCTCAGCATCCAGCTACCCGGGGATGGACCTGGTTTAGCTGGGGCGGGCAGTGCTATTGCACGCGTCCGAATAAAATAGCGTAATATTACTTCAGTTATTAGATAGGCGATCATTCATATATCTTTGTTGATACGTGTATTAAAATTTAATCTTGTGTCTTTACTACATAAAGTCCCACGCAATAGAACATTTATAAATATTCAAAAATGTAATGTTTCATTCAAATAATAAAGGCATGGAAACTAAGAATATATTTATATAATATATCATTGAAATAAATTCAGTATACTGATGTTTGTCCATACATTTGCTTACACGTATTTTGTATTAGTTTGTAACTGATTTATTAACAGTTAATTATTCAGATTTTATATTTAAACCATCACTTTTTAAAAAGTAGGTATGTTATTTTAGAAGTGTATAAGCATATCAAAAATGATGTTTCATTTAGTGAAAATATCAAATCGAACACAATGAAACACGAAAGAAAAATCATCAATATCTGTACTAATATTGCAAATGCGAAAGTCTGGCTGTCTGTTACTCTTATACGGCTAATTGCTGAACAAATTTTCATGAATTTTGTCATTATTAAAGCCTATACACCGACGTATCAAATAGACTAAAGAAATTCCTGTTTTTCTTTCGGAAACAAAGAACAATTATTGCATTTTTAGGATGTAAATGCTTAAATTGGCGCGAGCGAAATCGCCGGTTCCACTACTTAGTATATATAAAAGTACGTCAATGCATTTGCCGATTTGATATCTCTACTCAGCTTATTTGCTGCCTCGAAATCGCAGCACTACCGCCAGAAATCATTTGCACGATATATTTTAAACATAGTTTAATAATAATAATCTTTATTGGTGCATATAAACAAAGTGAACACAATATGTTGGAACCCCGGCTCCTAAACTAGAATAGACTGTATTTGAGGAGCCAGTGCCCTTCCTTAATAATAGATCAATATACAGTAGTGTTAATTAAGTTAGTAACAGTAATTTTAAAATAGGTTAGTATCTGTTAAATTTTTTACTTTTATTTTGGTACATTATTGTATATGTATAAATCTATTTGTGATGTGTGTGTGTTTGTGTATGTGTGTCTGCATAATGAGGTGATGCTTATGGTAGGAATCAACTTAGTTATTCAAACTTGATACAATACATCTATACTAATATTATAAATGCGAAAGTCTATTTGCTTCTCTATCTATCTCTCACGGCTAAACCGCTGGAGCAATTTTAATGCAATTTAATTCAATTAAAGCTTATAGATTTACGATTAGCATTTAATATTCTGATTTTTATTTAGAAAATGTCATTGCCTTGTTGTCTGACAACGAAAATCTGCTGTCTAATATAATTAGAATACGTTAATTTCGCTTTTATTTGCGATCTTAATAGCAGTTTTATAGGTACCCTGAAAGCACTCAGAGATGGGAAAAGGCGTGGAATTTAATTGTAGTTTGGATGTAAAAGCAAATGTAGCATTTAAAAACGGTTATTTTTAAATGGAAAAGCAGTGATCTAATGAAAATCATTAAGAGTCAATCATCCCCCTGCCCTTATCCCTCTCTTAAGTGGGTTTGGAGAAACATGTTCTCACATGATTTATCTACGTTTTTACGACTTGCCGCCTGCCTTACGTCAACATACCTTAGTCCTTTTTTACGACAACGCGGTACGAAAGAGGGTACTCTATTCTACTCAACCGGATATCACACGGTGCGTCAACTTACCGTAATTAATTATAGTAAGAAATGAGAGTGGTCTATTCTAGTCAGGCGGATAGCATACGGAGATCATGAACTGATATTACAATTTATCAGTATAATTTTGATACTCTTACTAGATAATTATTGGCTTAGATGGCAAATTAAAAAAAATAGTAAAATATTTGGAATTATTTATTGAACATAGTATTCATTTCATTCATTTTTAAATATATCAACTTGATTTTACATTTTTTTTCTTAATGTTGGCGTTAGCATTCTGCTCATCTTGTTTCTTTTTATTTAATTTACCAATTTTTTTCTTCTCCTTCTTCAATTTATTTTTTAATTTTTTAGCTGCTGCAATTTGTAACTTGTCTGTTATATTCTCTTCATTCTTCTTAACCACAGTTTCTGGCGCTGGTTTATTTTTGTTTTTGTTCTTTTTCTTATTTTTCTTAGCATTTATATTCGTTTCATTTCTGTTATTTTTTGCATTGCTCAAATTATTTTTTGTTTCTTGTTGAACTTGTGCACCGTTTTTACCTTCTGTGTCTGCTAAAGTTGACGAATTTTGCACTTTTTTCTGTTGTTCAGTGTTTTTTGTATTATCTGTGTTTGATGCAGGCTGATTTATATTCCCAACTTTATTGTTTAATGCATTTTTTAATTTATTTTTATTTTTTTTATTAAATTTCTTTGCCTTTTTCTGTGTATTTTCTTTTACATTGGTTTCTTTTTCAACAGTTTCAATGCTGAAAAGATCATCAATTAAGTAACAAAAAAAATTAGAATTCTTTCTAATTAAAAAAAAATACCTCTGTACTTTCTTTTATTTTGTAATGTATTACAAAAGGGGTTTTAAGTTATATTTCTTATTTACACTTATAACGCATAACAACATAATACATTAAAAACATGTCAAATTAAACATATAAAAATTTACCCTGATGTATTCTACTAATGTTTATAGGTTATCAATCACTATCAGAATTGTTTTGATGTACTTTAACTTTGGAAATTTGAACAAAAATAGAATAAAAATTGAAAAAATATATAATTAAACCAGTTATCTAATTGATCTCAATAAATGCAAAAAATGTAAGTTTTAAAAATTTTCACCTATTATTAAGTACAGAAGGCTTTATCTTCTTGTTTTGCGGTTCAACTTTATCGGCATCTGCAGGTCTTTTGACTGCTGTATTTAATAATTCTGATTGTTCTTTAGTCATATCACCATTTTGTTTGATTTCGTTGTCTTTGTTGTTTTCTTCTTCATCATCCTCATCTTTAATTGGTTCAGGCTTAAAAAAAAAAACAAAACATTCATCCAAAAAAATATTTTAAAAATTAAAGTTGGTCTACCTGTCTGTATACACTTTAAAGGCAAATCCGCTAGACCAATAATTATGAAATTTCACGTAAATAAAACTTATATACTATATAACTTATATAAGTAGGTTTTCTAAATCTTAAGTAGCCACAAACAAAGTGAAAGGCCAACTAGTTTAATATGAAGGTAATGGTTTATAAACTGAAATATAATAAGACAAAAGTAATAAACTATATAAAGAAGCATTTATCTTATAATTATTGAACATGTGTCAAAATTTTCTATCACATTATGTACTTACAATGACATTTGAGAATTTTTTCAGTTTTGCTACAAAAAATCCATCCATATTATGTGTATGAGGATAGAATCGTCTTGACAGTTTTAAGGATGGATGGAATCTATGGTGCCTGTACTTTGTAAAACCTTCAGTTCCAAAGTCAAGTCCAGTTGGTACCAACTTTACATTCCTTCTTTTTAATGCATAATTAACCACCCATTCATTTTCCTCAGGTAATATAGAGCAGGTTGAATACACTATGTAACCACCAGTGCTTGATTTTGCATTACAGCAATCAATAGCAGCTAACAGAAGTTGCCTTTGTAGATTGAAACACCTCTGAATATCTTTTTGATCCTTAGTTGTCTTTACACTGGGATCTTTAGCTATAACACCAGTTCCTGTGCAAGGAGCATCAAGCAAAACCCGGTCAAACCCCTTAATCACCTCAGCAAATTGTCTGCCATCATAATTACAAATTATTGCATTCACAATTCCCAGTCTATGAAAGTTACCAACAATAGCTTTTGTCCTTTCTTTATTTGCATCATTTGCAAATAAAGCTCCAGTGTTTTTCATTATGGCAGCTATATGTGATGCTTTACCACCTGGAGCGGCACACATGTCCAGAATTCTTTCATTTTCTTGTGGTGCAAGAGCCATAACAGGCAAGAAGCTAGATGCCCCTTGCAAAATATAATGGCCTGCCAAATATTCAGGCGTAGCACCAATTGGCACTGTAGAACTGTAAACTACTAGTCCTACTTTACTCCACTTACCTACTGGATCTAAATTTACCCCTCTGTTAATAAGTGCCTGAGCTAAATCTCTCCTTCTAGTTTTCAGACTGTTAGTTCTTATGGTTAATGGCCTAGTGACCTCACTTGCTTCAAGAAATTCAACTAACTCTTGGACTGGGAATATTTGCATAAGTACTTCCATAAGAAATTCATTATAACTGTAGTACATGCATAAATCTTTTAGAAGCAACTCTGTGTATTCGCAACGAGACCTGCTCTCATCCTTCAATCTTTTAAAATCACTTAATACATTGACAACATCTTTTATCCTTTGATGAACATCTTGTAAACTGGTAGGATTTTGCAATTCTTCTTCAGATGGAAATGCAAAAATATCTTGCTTAGCTATATTTAGCTGCAACTCTTCATCAGCAAGTTTTTGATCTAACTTTTGTTTCCTTTTTAACTTGATGTTGGCCTTTTCAATAGGTAACATGTCATCATCCTGATCTATATTATCTTCATTTTGGTCACTTGAGTCAGAATCATAAGTCATCTTATCTGTTTTCAACTCATCTTCTGATTGTTGATCTTCATCTTCATCATCAGTATCGTGAAATAAGTCATCAAGTTTGCCAACCTAAATTAAACAATGATATTTTAAATGTAATTTTTCAATACTGATAGAAATAAAATAATATAGTATAAAAATTCCCTATTCGCTTTTGTAACAATAACTAATCTCAACTTTTCAATTTTTATTTATAGTTCTTCACTAGTGAGCAAATGTTATTTTATTTCTACATAACCAGTACACCAATTGTACACAAAATAAAGGCTTGTTTCTAAACCTAAAATAATGGGTTTTCCGTTTGACTAAATGTATTTAGTGATAGGTTTAGATTAAGAGATTTGCTTGTCAGTTATAGAACTTGTTCTTATATAATAAAACATTCTGAACTTCTGTGATGTTAAATACGACACATCTACTAAAACAACCCCTTATTACAATGTTCAAATTCAATTATAAATTCTTCAGTTCTTTGACATGATAATAAACACAGATATAAAGTTCTCTTCTATCTATATTTGTCTATTCAATTATACAGATTATAGATGTTTATAACACTCTTACTTTTGCATTCATACCTTATCAATTACACAATAAAAACCAAATTACTACCTTATATTGTTCTTTTCCAGATTTTTTTTGGACTTTCTCATCAGTTTCTGAATCAAGTTCTTCGTCTGATGCTGTTTTATCACCTTCATCTGATGCAATTTCATCACCTTCATCAGACTTGTCCTGTTGTTCATTGTCACTATCTGACATCTGCTGATTAGATTTGTTTTTGCCTTTTTGTTTTGGTCTTAACCATTCCTTGTTCTCGTCTGTAAAGCCTGTAAATAAGTCATCAAAATTATTAATTAAGTAAAAATCATCATCATCTCCTGCCCTTATCCCACTCTAAGTGGGGTCGGCACAACATGTTATAAACATGTTGTTACATGATTTGGCTGCGTTTTTACGACCGGCCGCCTGCCAGACGTCAACTTACCTTAGTCGTATTTTACGACTCCTCGGTAAGTAAGAGGGTGGTCTTTTTTACTCCATCAGATACCACACGGTGGGTTAGCTTACCTTAGTCGCCTTTTACGACACCTGTAAGAAATGAGGTTGGTCTATTCCACTCAGCCGGATACCACACAGCGTATGTCAATCAAAGTTATTAGTGAATTCAAAATAAACTACAAAATTATAGTTAAATTAAATAAATCTTAGGGCAGTGTAAAAATTAATATTCCATAATTCATCACAATTTTCCCTTCAGATTACCTTTAACATTTTCACCTTCAGAAATTTCCTCAGAATCATCAACAATTTCTTTCTCTTGGTGTTTAGCAACATTTTTCTTGGCCTGCTTTAGAACTTTCCTCTTCTCTGCCAGTTCCTTCTTCTTTTTAGCTCTTCTTGCTGCCCTTTGCTTCTGTCTGTGACTCAACTGTTTTTCGTCTTTAGTGTCCTCAACTAAAATTACACATAGTAAATTATTTTCTGACGACTTATAAATAATAAAAGCTTAGTAGGCAGTTTGTGATAGAACATTCTGCCTATTATCTGAATGGAATAGGGATGTTTGTTAAAATTTATGTCATAGTTATGTATAATTATCTAAATACTTTTTTTATATCAATGAGAGGTAGTACTTTGAGAGAAGCTATTACCATTCTCAGATTGTGAAAATCAAATATGAGCTGTGGTACAGTTGATTTGTGAGAGCACTTCAACTCTTACCTGATTGTCTATATAATAGGAGAGGAGCCGCAATAAAGAATATTACGAAAATGGCCAAAATTTAAAGCTTTCCTTGTGTGCGCTAAGTAAACAGTGACAGTTATTCAAAAATTATATATTTCCATATTCCCTCTAAAAGTTCTAAATAAAAGTCCGCAACAGCATATGTCTAGCTGTGAAGGTCAACCCACTTCAACCATTTCAATGGATTCAATCTTTCAACGCAGGCAGAGCTGCTGGCAAATGCTAATATTAAATATAATTTGAAAATAGAATCAGTAACACGAGGAAGATATAAACTTTATGGAGATACAAGTTAAACATAAAACAATTTATATAAATATAAGGAGAGTTCCTGCAATTCGGCAAAGCAAATACAATAAAAAATTACTCTTATTTTATATTTTGTAATTTTTACTTACTCAAGCCTTTTTTAAACACTGGATCACCCTGTTTACGTGCCTTTCTCCCAGGGCCTTTTTTTACCTTCTTTGTTTCGTCAAACTTTGCTTTCCGGCCCATTTTAATCAAACTATTAGCGACCACATAAAAAATATTTTTTTATTATAAATAACCAATATATTTCACAGCACGTGTATAAACGCTAAGGCAGATGGGAATCATAGACAAGACAAAAAAATATAGAACTCTGGATTACGACATTGACAATTAATACTTCATGCGTTTTATATATCCATAGAGCTACATATTATTAGTAATTCTATCATGGACGTAGTATATCTTGGATAAAGAATACACTGGATGCCGCCTTAGCTATTTTTGTGTGTCCGTTTTATGCTTGTGTGAAATTTTAGAACTGCATTAGTGTGCGTGATTAGGGAAATACTTAGCTTATCGATAAGCTAAACTAGGCGTCGATAATTATCGAAGCCTAGCTCAGGTACTGTAAAGTTAATATACAGTTGTAACCAACCTAGTTGGTTTACTGTTCAGAATAGATTTAAATATTTGAATAGATTGACATAATTTCCTGAGTGTACAGTCTACAGTATAATGTCATGAATTATCCGATGCACATCTTTACTGCATATCTTACTGTGATGGGTGGTTCTCAAAAATGGTATCAGTCAATTGACTGAGAGCCTAGATTTACCAAAGAATCCTTTGAAGCGTAAAAATAAAGTCGAAGGTGCAGCCCATACTCGGTGCTTTATGTATAGATGAAATGTTAACATAAATGTTAGTGCTTCAGTGGCCAATTGAACAATATCATGATCCACATTATTCCCAACATTTACATATCCGTGAGACCGGTGACAGCTTTTATCCACTGTTCTCTTATATGTGGGCATTTAGGAAACCTAAGAAAATAATCTAAAATTAGAGAATTCGCATTAACTTGGCTAGTAAATATAACTTTGACTGATATTTATCGATACATAATAATTCGTTAGTGTGTACATCACTACGTAGGTAACACAATTCAATCGAATATTTAATGATTAATTTCTATGTTTTATCAGTATCCCACACTCGTGCCGGCTAGAGAATATCAAACTGTACTGATACATTATAATCTGAAACGCTTTAACTGAATAAAACGCTTTAATTTACCACGCAAATGAGAGTCAAAGATTTACTTATGAAATGGTAATTCCGTGTTTTTAACTCCTCCTTTCGTTGTTCTTGATAGACACGTTAAGGCAGCACACGACATATTCCACCTTTTTTGAAAAAATATATCAGTAACACTCGTATTTGCTTTAGATTTCAAGAAATAATCTTCAACAAACTCAATGTTATGGCCTCATTTGGTGTCACCAACTGGACACATTTTTAGCGACGTTGCCAAACTTCATCACAATCTCTTTCACTCTTATGTATAGTTCGCGATAAGAACAGAGACAAACGATAAATCGCTTACACACAGACGCAAGATCGGCAACGTCTTTTGGCGCCGTCCAGTATATACTACGTCCATGTAGTATATACTGGACGGCGCCAAAAGGCGATTTATCGTTTGTCTCTTTTCTTATCGCGAACTATACATAAGAGTGAAAGAGATTGATGAAGTTTGGCAACGTCGCTAAAAATGTGTCCAGTTGGTGACACCAAATGAGGCCATAACATTGAGTTTGTTGAAGATTATTTCTTGAAATATAAAGCAAATACGAGTGTTACTGATATATTTTTTCAAAAAAGGTGGAATATGTCTTGTGCTGCCTTAACGTGTCCATCAAGAACAACGAAAGGAGGAGTTAAAAACACGGAATTACCATTTCATAAGTAAATCTTTGACTCTCATTTGCGTGCTAAATTAAAGCGTTTTATTCACTTAAAGCGTTTCAGATTGTAGTGTATCAGTACAGTTTGATATTCTCTAGCCGGCACGAGTGTGGGATACTGATAAAACATAGAAATTAATCATTAAATATTCGATTGAATTGTGTTACCTACGTAGTGATGTACACACTAACGAATTATTATGTATCGATAAATATCAGTCAAAGTTATATTTACTAGCCAAGTAAATGCGAATTCTCTAATTTTAGATTATTTTCTTAGGTTTCCTAAATGCCCACATATAAGAGAACAGTGGATAAAAGCTGTCACCGGTCTCACGGATATGTAAATGTTGGGAATAATGTGGATCATGATATTGTTCCATTGGCCACTGAAGCACTAACATTTATGTTAACATTTCATCTATACATAAAGCACCGAGTATGGGCTGCACCTTCGACTTTATTTTTAACGCTTCAAAGGATTCTTTGGTAAATCTAGGCTCACAGACAATTGACTGATACCATTTTTGAGAACCACCCATCACAGTAAGATATGCAGTAAAGATGTGCATCGGATAATTCATGACATTATACTGCAGACTGTACACTCAGGAAATTATGTCAATCTATTCAAATGTTTAAATCTATTCTGAACAGTAAACCAACTAGGTTGGTTACAACTGTATATTAACTTTACAGTACCTGAGCTAGGCTTCGATAATTATCGATGCGTAGTTTAGCTTATCGATAAGCTAAGTACTTCCCTAATCACGCACACTAATGCAGTTCTAAAAGTTCACACAAGCATAAAACGGACACACAAAAATAGCTAAGGCGGCATCCAGTGTATTCTTTATCCAAGAATTCTATGATTAGTAATAGTTCAGTCCAGTTCCAGTCGTAGCTTCATTGTAATTTGACAATTCGAAAGTGCTTGTAAAAGCCAATTCGAATAAAGAATTATTTGAATTTGAGTATAATACTACAGTAGTGGCAGTAAACTACTGTACGCTTAACTCTAGTGAGAGTAGAGGAGCTATAAGCAGGTCTGTACTATTTTAGTTAGTAATCTATGGTCTGTACAGTTATCATCCTCTTTCCCTTATCCCACTCTAAGTAGGGTCGGCAAAACATGTCAAAACATGTCGTCATATGATTTGGCTACGTATTTTACGACCGGCCGCCTGTCTGACGTAAACTTACCTTAGTCATATTTTATGAATCCTCGGTAAGAAAGAGGGTGGTCTATTTTACTCAACCGGTATTTTACCACACGGTGAGTCAACTTACCTTAGTCACCTTTACCTCGATTGATCATATTCATTGAATATTTAGGTTAGCTTCAGCGTTTCAGTAAAAAAAACGTTTGCTCCAATCGAAAGCGCAAAAAAATAGACGGATAGTAGATCCTTTTTTCTTTCTCTTTACTATCGATGGACATATTTAAATATGCTTCCTCTCTATAAATACTCTAGTATAAAAACTCTATGGGTTGTTTCTTAAATACGTTGTTTGTCCGGGTTTTATCCAATAGCGAATGTAATCTACAGACTATAATGCAAATAATAACAGTGACACTCTATGACAGTGACACATCAAATGTCATATTTTGCAAATTGTCCAAAATTTCAATATTTTTTTACCGTTTGTGTAGTGTGATTTTATTCATGGAAAACAACTTCAACCATTAAGATATGTAAAGTTCTTTGCTGAGTTGTGTATATTATTTAAAAGAGTTACATAAATCGTATGTTTGCGCTTTAACTATTTATTTACATCGAAATGATTGTGCCAAAAAATTATTATTTTGGATCACGAGTATTACTCTCTGTTCATAAGATTTTAAGGTATATTTAATAACATTATTTTTAATATTATTGTCATATATTTTTTTGGGAAGCATAATGTATATGGTTCCCAAACCAAATTTTGCCAATTTTAGTTTTCAGGGTCATTACGTTAATAAAGATAATAATACTAGCCATTGTCAATGTCACACTTTACATCAGCAAAGACGTTCTTTCTTCAACTTCCCTAAATCTAGTAGAAAAAGAGAATATTGTGGAAGGCAATTAGTTGGGTGAGTTTTGGCAAATTCATTGTTTTGCACATTACAATGTTTTTCCCTTTAACATAAAGTAATATGATATTATGAAAATGCATGTTTTAGAATCATATTCTGTGAGACCAAAAAAAGTACATAATGGCTTTTAATATTGTTATATTAATAAGCTGTAACACAATTTTAATATTTGATTATCTTGTCTCAAAATACAAATACTGTGTTTGTATTTTGTTATATTTCTGCATGAATATTCTTAAGCCTATAAACAACCAATGATATTTTAATAAATTAACATAATTGCTCAGTGATTAATTTCAGTTCAATGAGCATAACAATCTGTACATGTTATATCAATATAATTATTAATATTGTATTAAATAATTTTCCAGCTTTACAATGGAACAGATGTATGAAGTAGTGTCAGATGTGGAGAATTATCACAAATTTGTGCCTTGGTGTAAGAAATCTATTGTTCTAACAAAAACACCTAACAACCTCAAGGCAGATTTGATTGTTGGGTTCCCACCAATCAATGAGAGCTACACTTCTTATGTTACATTAATGAAACCATTTTTAGTCAAAGCTGAATGTTCAGATGGCAAGCTGTTTCGCCATCTACTAACTTTATGGAGATTTAGCCCTGGATTGAAGAGAGAAAAACAATCATGTGTTGTAGATTTCCAAATAGATTTTGAATTTCGTTCCACCCTACATTCACATTTATCGAATTTATTTTTTGACCAAGTTGCAAGACAAATGGAAGGAGCTTTCATAGAAGAAGTAGGAAGAAGATATGGTCCAGCTTCCATGCCACCTAAAAGTCTCCTTCAAAATAGTAATGTGTTAAAAAGTTGACAATATAAAACAATTTTTTTTAGCAAAATTTGTAAAGGGTTAATACTACATTAATTGTATGAAGCACAGCTTTTGTTACCTTAGTTTATCAATAATTTGATATGACATAATAATGATTTGAAAAATCATGGGAATTATTTATTTGATGAATATAATATAAGCAAATATTTATTTTAATTGAATATGCCTTTCATTATTTTAATATGTGTTATTCTTAAGAGATAAATCATTTAATTTAGTAAAGATATATCAACTTCATCTTTATTATGAACAAAACAGAAAAATTAGTTTTTATTCTTTCACATTTATGTATACTGTCATAGTTTTTACTTATAGCTAACATGCATCACATTTGGCCACATTGGGAAATAGTGACTGGTATTTTAGGTTTATTATTTGGCCCGGTTGGTACATTTTCTATTTTTCTCATCACTAGTAAACCGTCAATAACTCTACCAAAAACAACATGCTTGTTATCTAAAAAGTTACACTTAGCACAAGTGATAAAAAATTGACAGCCATTTGTGTCTTTGCCGCTATTAGCCATGGACAAAAGCCCAGGAGAATCATGTTTCAATACAAAATTTTCATCAGCAAAAGTACTTCCACCATAAATACTCATTACTCCAGTCCCATCACCCTGTAATCATAAAAAAAAGTATAATTTAAGTTTTGTTACTCTAAAGATTTAATTTTACCAAGAACTTGATTAGTTTTACTTCAATTTATAGAAAAAATTGTAAGCATTGATATTAAATGTTATGGACACAACATTTTCTCTATAACTAAGTGTAATAAACAGTCAGTTCAAATCCCCATTAGTATTGTTATTTAGCTTTAAATTGCAAACAAAGATCAGAGAGTGAATATCTTTCTCTCAGTACAAAGTTTCAAGCAATAATTTGTTCTATGCCAATGTTGTTGGTGGTAGTGCTTTGAAAACTGTGGGCTAATCTTGCATGTACAAGGTATGATATCTATTTTTGATTCCTACACTTAGCATTTCAAAGATTTTTGAATGATTATAGCAAAATAATTTTATCATTACTTTTCAACTATGGAATTCCACAAAGTATAATACTTCTTTTAATTTTATAAATTATCAATACATACATCTATTTTAGATTAATTACTTTTTCTAATAAAGAGTTTAGTGAGAATAAAATGGGGCCATAGGATAGAAAATATAGTTAAATTTCTTACATTCACAAAATCTCCTCCTTGAATCATAAAATCCTTTATAACTCTATGAAAGGTTGCTCCTTTATATCCCAGAGGAACACCATCTCTTCTATATTCTCCTGTGCAAAATTCTCTGAAATTTTCACTTGTTTTTGGCACTACATCAGCAAACAGCTCAAATATCATTCGACCAATTTCCTGAAAATATTATTTTTATTTATTTATTTAATTTATTTCAAGTAATAAAGACTCAGCACATACACAAGGTTAGTAATAGACAAAATACTTAAAACTAGTGTTAGTAACTTATTCCGTTATGAACTATACTCGATGTGAATCCTACAGCAGCATTATAAATTTCTTAATTGAACTTATGTTATATGACCAAGTATAATTTACTAATTGTAATTATTTTAACTATAATAACTGAAATTAACTTCACATCAAGCTTGAAATGAATATTCAAATAAATTTTAATATACTTAGATCTTGTGTCAAATAATTTGATCAGAATTTTAAATGAACAATTTATTATGCTTGATAAAATTGATGCCTAGGCACATGTAATAAAATATTCAAAAATATTATTTTTCCATGTTCCATATGTATTCGATTTATAAAAATTTAATTCGGTACATATCTCTGGAGTGGTTAAATGAAGTTCTTAATTTACCGTGGTTCCAACTGTTATATCGAAGAAAACAACGGGATTATTTGGGTTTCTTAGTTGTGATTGAATTTGATTCCATGTAGGCATACTGCTATTATTCTTGAAATATTTTTACTGCAAATTGGGCCGTAATTTGAATTAAGAAGAAATAATAAACACATAAAAAATTCAATATATGTACATAACACAAAAAAAGTTATTATTATTTTGATTTATCTTTTTTTACATAATTAAAATTCTAGCGGCATGGAATCTGCTCCTTTAAGGCCAGTGAGTACTTATAAGACTACAATTACTGAAATATATGTATTATGGGTTACCTCCCATATATATATTTTTTTTATATTTCTTTAATTAAATTAAAATTGGTTGACTTAACTTAACTTATTAACTTTAACCCATTATGTAAGAAGGTAAAAAGTACTATACAATGTGGACAAAAATACTAAAACCACAAGGCGGTGAATCCTAAACTTAGCAGATATCACTAATTATTTAGTTAATAAAGTTTGTAGAAAATTACATAAATAAATAGTTCAATGTAAATTCAGGCTGTATAAAGGCGTTCTTATTTTGAACATGAATTATTACTCAATAAACATTTTAAGGTCTAACTAATAATTAAAAAAAAAAGTGTCCTTTCGCACAAATTGTTCAACTCATAATACAATACATTCACACTTGCAGATTTAAAATCGATAAAAATCGCATTTTGATGACAGTAATCGATAATTTTTTTTTTAAATAATTGTTTATTATAAGTATAGATTATTTTCACATGGCTATCTAGCAGCGAGTTAATGAGAGGGAATATTCGTTTCGTATACCTTTATATGTATATCTTTGTTTTATAAATCACATCAATTCCTTTGTCTAATGTATTAAAATCTATAAGCAACACAGACTACTTATAGATAGTATATATTTTAGTTAGCAGTCTATATATGTTATTTAGTAGTTATGTTTCAGGCCTAAAAAGACTTGATTCCAGGCCGTTGTATAAACTTAAAACTAAAAATGTGTCATTTGTCACGAAATCAAGATTTTTTATAAACTTGATTGAAATTTGAATTATTGCTATTAAATTAATTAATTGATAGTATAATTTTTAAGTTAGTAATCTATGGTATAATTGCAGCTCAGTGTATCATCAAACTTATGCTATAAATAAAAACTGTGTTGTGTAAAATGGAAATTGATGAACTCGTCGACTATTATAAAATATTACACAGTGAAAGAAATGCTACAAAAGAGGAACTGAAAAAGAGTTATCAACGTCTGGCCGTGTTATTTCATCCTGACAAAGTTGGTGTTGGTCAAGAAGAAAATTTTCATCTGATACAAAAGGCTTGGTCAATTTTAAGGGACGCTGAAAGTAGAAAACAGTATGACGCACAGTTATGTTGCTATGAAAATGATCAACTATTATTTTACGATACCATTTGCTTATCAGACATGGAGTTTAATAGATCGGAAAGTGTGTACACATACCAATGCAGATGTAATGGTGTTTATTATTTGGATATAACAGCAGTGTCTACAAGTGAAGTGAATATAAGTTGCACGGAATGCACATTTTCTATTAAAGTGTTTATTCCAATTCAAAATAGAAATTTAAATTAAAATAATAAATATATTGCATGATCTTTGAATTCTTAATAGAGGTTAGAGGCATACTAAATGTTTAATTAATTTATATATTTTAATAAATTACGAGTTGTGTATATATTTTGATGTTTCTATAATAGTGCTCCTTATAAACTTCTACTGAGCACAGTAAAAGTTCCACACATGCTTTAACACAGTATTCCTCCACATGCTTTAACAGTCTTTGAACTTATATAAAAATAATTTAAGAAAAAATGAATTTTAAAATATATATACAGATTGATCTGCAACAATTAATAAAAAAACCTCCTGTCAACTGTGGTTAGAAGATATCTATTTATATACATTCTCAGAAAATTAGAGATCAAGTCACCTGGCCTACTGGTTTCTGTAGAAATCTTTTAAGAGTTGTGTATGCAGTCACCACACTGTGTGGAATCCAGTTGAATAAATAGTACACCCTCATTTCATACCGAGGTGTCGTAAAAGTCGACTAGGGTAAGTCGAACCGCCATGTGGTATCCAGCTGATTAGAATAGACCACCCTAATTTCTTAATGAGGTGTTGTAAAATACGACTAAGGTAAGTTGACGTCAGGCAGGCGGCCGGTCATTAAATACCTAGCCAAGTCATGCGACAACGTTTGTAACATGTTGTGCCAACCCCACTTAGAGTGGGATAAGGGCAGGAGGAAAAGAAGTGTATGCAGCCACCCTTTTAAGTCTAATGTTTGGCAGGTAGCTTGTAAGAGCAATTTTTTTCAACATAAGTAGGCACAAGCTCTGCTAATTTCAAAAAACTAGCATAAATTATAAATTCATGGAAACAAATGCTTTCAATGAGTAAAGGTTGATCAAAATAAATGTTTCAGGTGTTTAATATACAATTTTTTTATTGTTAGGCTAGAATATAAATATATAATTATGACAAGGTAAAATTATCATAATTATGGTTAACTCATGTTCGGTGACTAATTAAAACTAAAGTATAATTTTGTACAGCATTTTAAATTATAATACAATACAATATTGATATAGTGATTGAAAATAAATAACTATACTGTATGTCAACATTTAACAGCAATTTTAAAATTTCATTCATAAAGATCTAAGCTATCACATATGCAAATTATAATAATTTCATAAGAAATTTTGTATTTTACATGTATTTTACAAATACTTTAGTGGCAAGAAACTAAAATAGAATAGGGTATAAAATTCTATAGAGAGTAAGAAGAGAGATACATAAAAGTTCATAAGCCAACATATGATTACAATTTGCCATACTAAAATGAATAGCAAATTGTCAGTTTCAAATGCCATCAATTGCCACCACGTGCAATGTTCTGGAAACATCGTGGGGTAGCAATCTCTTGTCCCATTGTAAAATCTTTCCTTTCACATGCACTCCTTGAGATTACATAAAATATATTTACCAATTATCGGTATGTATGATCACGAAACCATTTTAAATAGTGGCATTAAACAAAATATTTACATGATTGTGCACACTTTTGTACTTTAAAATAAGATCAACTTAAATAAGCATTTAAAAGTCCAATAAGCTTGCTGTCCTCTTAAATAAACTTGTGAAAAAATTTCTATCATTTAAAAGTAACTAGATTTTCGCATGTCAATGAATAAAAATTACATAATTAGTTGCTTGCAAATTAATAAAAAATAACCTGATATTGCACAAATATTTTCGATAATTGTTTTCTTTAGTAAATGACTAGATTTAAAAAAATGTTTAGAACATAATAACAATTACTGTGCTAAATATTATGCTAGTAAATATAATACCATTGTTTGTACCTAGTATTACAATATTGTAATTCTTCAAATATTTTATAAATTCAATTTTAAGCTCCATAAAAAAACTTTTCACAAGTTTACTTGCTTGGAAGAGAAGCCTGACACAGTCTATATTTCACACACGCTGCAAGCACTTTGTTACTTCATATACAAATTTTGTAGTAACATGCAGCCAGATGTAACCATCAGCATAGTCTCACTTTATTAACACATCTGTCCATAAAATTCTTCTTCCTTTTAGTTTGTGTGGTAGCATCTAAAGGTGCAGGTAAGGAGAGTTGAATATGTTCGTCTGAATCCAACGAGCCTTCACACGAGACACACCTAAGTGAGGGTTGCTGGATTGGCTTAATGTCGAGATGGTCACTACTTTCAGAGAGTCTCTCTGGAAGACTGTACAAAGCTTTGACAGGCGACGATGTGCTGCTACTAGCCAGTTGTTCACAGCTCTGTGAGTTTGCTGAAGCTTTTTCTACCGCAGATTGCCGACTTCTTCGTGGTCTAAAAAATATAATCATGTTAGTATGTAATATACTATAATATTTAAAGTAACAATCTGTTCTATTGGTGCGATTAAAAAACTTATCTTTCATGAAGTAATCTGGCCTACAGTTAATAATATTCTAGTTTTCTTTACAAACAGTTAGTTGAATTGATTTAAATACATTAATTTGAATTATGCTTATATACTTGTACATGTTTGTAGGCCTTACCAACAGCTAAAAGCAGATTCATAGGTGAGATATGAAATGATTACTAGCAAACTTAAAGAGGAGATTAACGGCCCGTTACTATTCCAGTAGAGGGCATAGGCTTCCTCTCTCCGTTTTTGGGAAGTAGGATTGGAGCTAAGACATACCGCAATACTCCAATGCGGATTGGTACATTACTCATCCCCAGGATTCTTTGGAGATATGCAGGTTTCTTCACGATGTTTTTCTTCACCGATAACCGTATGATGAATAGCAATTATCAATTAAACACATAAGTTTTAACAGAAAAATTCACTGGTACCTGCAAGGGGTCTGAACCCATGATCGCCACGAAAGAGTCGCACGGTCGCACCGCTAGGCTATCACGACTTTTTAGTATTAATTTGGTATAAGAAAAATTCTTAAAAGAGATCCATGTCTAACATTGGACTTCTATCGATTAAGATAAAGCAATATTTTAGCTAAATTACTATAATGGCTACAACTGCTAGTACGTGCTTCTCAACCGAATATATGTATTACCATACCATGTGCTGCATGCGTGTGCACCACAACTTATGTACACCGTAATAGCATCTTATTAGTACATTTTATTTTATTTTATGTACCATAAAAACATTATCAATAAAAAAGTGTACATAGGTGAAAAAATAATTACGTTAACAAAGGTTTTGTTGATATTTAAATTAATCTTGTTGGAAAAGACAAACCTCACGGGCGGCAGCGTGTGTAACGGTTCTAGTCAATCTGCCTTATCGCTACCTCTGCTTTCACTCGAGTGCATGCGCTGATAGTTGGGCGGCCCGCGCCCTATGGTTGCTGTGCCAGGTGTCTGTTCGCCGCGACCTCGTAAGGGCCCTTCCATCCTATTCGCCAAATTTGATTTACCGCGTAGGAAACTGGAAAAAGAAACTCGGCTTAGCCAAAAAATACCGCGTTACGTTATATGCCAGTTGTCCATCTTCAAGAAATAGGTAGTAATCTCGTATACTATTACGTCGACTTGAAAAATCAGATCAAACCGTTAGCAAATGAGTTAATAGGTATCTAGTTTTGTGAGCGATTTTCATGCAGTGTAGGAAGTACATAGTTATTTTTTGCTTTCACCTTAACCTATGAACGCAGGGGAAAAGTTTAAATTAGCCTATGCTAATTTAATAATAGAGGGATTATTAGTTATTGTTTAGGTAATAAATAACGTTTTATTCAAAACTAGCTGTCCGACCAAACGTTGTTATGGCTCAGTCTCGTTTCGAGTTCTTATCGAAACAGAACTCAACAATAAAATAAAGTACGCCAAACTTTACAGGAACATTCGCCGGGTCATTGTAAAGTCTTTAAAGGAAATACAGAAGAACATTCAATTGTATATATAAGAAGATATACGATTTAATACTCTTAAGAGATCAATTTTGAAACAAGGCGTGAAAATCAAATGTAATATTTCGGACGCAATTTAGTGTCATTGTGAAATTATAACGTATCCTTAAAATAAATTTATGTTTTGAGTTAAATTGTTATTGTTTTATAAGCTGTGGTAGCCCAGCGGTAACACCGTGCGACTCTTTCGAGGAAGTCATGTGTTCAAACCCGGGCAGACACCAATGACTTTTTCTGTTAAAACTTATGTGTCTAATTGATAATTGCAAAAGCCTTTCGGCGAATGAAAACATCGTGAGGAAACCTGCATACCTCTAGAGAATTCTGGAGATATGTGTAACCTACCAATCCGCACTGGAGCAGCGTGGTAGGCCTTAGTTCCAAACCTTCTCTCCAAAAACGGATAGAAGAGGCTTATTCTCAGCATTGGGATAGAAATAGGCCGCTACTTACTTACATACTTATTACCTTTTTAATTTGGTGTCATTTTAGAATAAACATATGCTTAAAATAAATTTCTTGGTAAAGTTAATCACCTTTCGAGCTTCTCGACGCATGCATCTTGGTAGTCGTGGATCCACCGTACGCCATTAAAATGGCAAACTGCGCGCATATCTTCGGGCAACTCCTCAGGCTCGGGCCATTCGAAATTGTCGATAATTGGGACGATGTTACACTGTGATTGCAACGCTGCCACTATCTCCTACAAATATATTTAGAATTTAATGATTTGCTTTACATATGTCTTTAAAATTGGAGTGTATTTCTAAAGACTTAGGAGTCGCAGGACTCTTTTCAGTTTAATTTAAAACCGGGTGCCTTGAAATATTGTCAAAAACCCTGTTTTTTAAAGTTTACCTTAATATTCTTAAGCAGTTAATTTTAGCTTTGCCCCTACAGCACTTTAAAAACACTATTAAGAGGAGGCTGATACAGAAAGCTTACTATACCATTGAGGATTACATAGATGATAAGAATGCGTGGATATAGCTGACCCTTAATATCTTATATTAATAAGTAAATGTAACTAGTTATAAGAATTATATTTTGAAAGGAACAACCGCTGAGTTTCTCTTCGGTAGGATTACCTTTCCGCTGTAGAGTTGATGATTCAAAAGCACTTGTTTACAAGTTTTACTTGGGTAAAGAATCCGCCGTGTGCTATTCGGCTTATTAGAATAAACCACCCCCACTTCTTATCAAGGTGTCGTAAATGGCGACAAAGGCAAAATGACCCGCCGTGTTGTATCCGACTGAGAAGAATAGACTACCCTTATTTTTTACCGAGGTTTCGTAAAAGGTGACTAAAGTAAGTTGATCCGCCGTGTGATATCCGGCTAAGTAGAATAGACCAGTCACAATGTCTTATCGAGGTGTCGTAAAAGGAGACTTCGGTAAGTTGTAAATCTAGCCAAATCACGTAACACATGAAGATGATGACTTGTATAAAGAAAATTTTAAATTTATTTTTGAAATATTTCGCTGTAGTTTAGAAAATATTGGTAAGACTGGGATTTTTTAAATTGAAACTATCGTGAGTAGTATTCATAGTTAATGCATAGAACCGGCTATACTCTCGTCTTATTGTATCGGGTTAGCCCGACTAGTTTCGGACTCATCCGGGCTTATTCATGAGCTATTTACACGATGTTATCGCGGCGGGAACTGGCGTGATACGTGAGTATAGCCGGTTCAATAAATAGGGCACAAGCATTATATAACAAAGTGTAAACAGAATTAAATAGGATAACAAAATCTAAACTGTGTAACTGCATGATAGGTTGAGCTTTTAGATTTAGTGATTGTAGTAGGCTAAGAATTTCCCTCTCCTATTATCCCTTATTCTTGCCAGCGTAAAATGGTCTTTGCACCCCCAAAGCACAGGTGGGGCGGCAGTGGACGTATCCGATAGCGGAAGCCGTCACACTTGACCTGTAGCGAGTTTGGCCACAAGTTGGGCGTTTCTCGCCAGTGGATAAAAAAAACACCGCAATCGAGACCCACTCAAAATAGCAAAAAAAGAGTATAGCCGGTTCTATATTCAAATTCAAATTCTAAATATTCTTTATTCAAATAAACTTGTAAACAAGTGCTTTTGAATCGTCAATTCTACTGGTGGTTCGGAAAGCTGTTCCTACCGAGAAGAGCCAGCAAGAAACTTGGCGGTTGCTCTTTCTAAAAAAATACAATTCTTAATGCTAGTTACATTTAATTGTTTCTATCTTGTACAGCGTCGAACAATATCTATATCCAAGCATTTTTCGTCTAAATAATCCTCAACTAACTAACAAACAACTATTAAGGAGATGCTGATACAGAAAGTCTACTGTGCTGTAGGCTTTCTGTATCAGCCTCTCCTTAATAGTGTTTTTAAACTGCTGTAATGGCAAAGTTAATCATAAACTAACGACTGGGATTCATATAACACTTGCTCAAAATAAGTTACTTTCATTCGAGACAAAATCTGTGAAACTCACACGATGTACCCAGTCTTTTTGCTCATTGTCGTGTTTACACCTTTCGAGAGCGTTGGGCGTAAGGACTAACAAGAAATGCTTCGCCTGCCGTATACTCCTGAGTAGATTGTTGTCAAACTTGCCAGCTTCTAGCCTCTCCACATCGATAAACACCGTAAAACCTCGCACTTGTAGGTGGACTTTTAACAAACTTGCTAACTGTGAGCCATTAGATCTTCTATAACTGACAAACACGTCCAGATTCTTTTCCAAACTTTCGTCACCTTTGCTGAGCAGATTGTCATATACTGTAAAACGATACACCATTTTTAATTTATAAATATAAAATATTGTTAATCTTAATATAAATTTTGTGTGTATATATAATGAAAGATAGCATAATTACGTATTTATAGATTTCATACAACTATATATTTATATTATATTTAAGTAATCTTTTTAGTCAGGCGTCCGTGACGTAACTCAATAGGCTTTAGCTGAAAATCAGTTCTGTGTGCTTCCTGTCGGGGAACACAATCTAAATCTAATCTAATATAAAGCCTATTCTGCATCGTGCTACGGACATTTATTTATTCATTAATATTTATTTAGCTTTAGATAGCCGTGTGGTATCCGGCTAAGTAGAATAGTACCACCCTCATTTCTTACCGATGTGTCGTAAAAGGCGACTAAGGTAAGTTGACCCATCGTTTGGTATCCGGTTTAGTAGAATAGACCACCCTTCTTCTTACCGAGGTGTCGTAAAATACGACTAAGGTAAGTTGACGTCAGACAGGCAGCCGGTCGTAAAAACGCAGCCAAATCATGTTACAGCATGTTTATAACATGTACCGACCCCACCGTGCGTGGGATAGCGTGGGATAAGGGCAGGAGGATATATATTTATTTAGCTTTAGATTAATTTCTTACATTTGTTAATGTCCTGTTAGCACTTTTGTGGAATAATTTTCATTTCATTTTATTGGGGTTAAAACGATGGCAATCAAACTTCAAAGTAAGGCTGTTACGTAAGTTGAAATCGTTATTATATTGAAGGGTAAAGTTTATTTTTCAAGGTATATTGAAGGTCACACACAAATGTGCCAGACAATAGACCAACACAGGTGTTTTTATAACATCTTTGTTCATAGGCAAAAAGTATATTTGACTGGCTCGTTGGCGCAATGGGTAGTGATCCTGCC
Organism: Morpho achilles; assembly: GCA_947086495.1. Lineage (NCBI taxonomy): Eukaryota > Metazoa > Arthropoda > Insecta > Lepidoptera > Nymphalidae > Morpho > Morpho achilles. Next base: position 7,526,510 of record CAMTZB010000019.1, on the reverse strand, counting down.
TTTGGCTCCACGGGTCGCGGGTTCGATTCCCGCCGAGGGCCAACATTTTCTAATTAAAAATGAATTCGTTGGTCTTTGAGCCTGGGTGAATATTTGTATTAAAGTATAGTAAGTTAAAAAATATTTAAGTATATATTCACCAGTTGTCTGTCACCCATAACACAAGTATTAAGTTACTCACTTTGGGGACGGACGACCGTGTGTAAGTGTCCCATATATTCATTATTATTATTTATTTATATTTACGTTAAAAAGATTACAATTTTTAATTTTGAGTAAATAAAGTAACTCTCATTAGCTAAAAAAGTTATAATTGTTAAGCAAATCTATGTAATGATAAGTGTAAGAAGCAAAACCGTTCTCATACCTTATACATGTAGGATTAGTTACCGCACGTATCACAAGACACAACCACCAACAGCACACTACACAAAACTACACACATTCACTAGGACAATTTCAAATCTATCTTCTAATGATACTTCGATTACGGGGCGAAACTATCATTGAGATTGTCGTAGTGAATGTATGTAGTGCTTGTGTACTGTGCTGTTCGTGGTGGTGTATTGTGATACGTGCGGTAACTAATGCTGCATGTATAAGGTATGAGAACGGTTTTACTTCCTACACTTATCATTACATAGATTTTCTTAGTAATCGCGGATTATAGCAAAGTGATTCTATCATAACTTTTGTACTATAGAATTCCGCAAAGTAATACTTCTATAAATTATTTCTCGTTAGGTACTTTTTTATAGTTACCTCGTATTGCGTTCAGAATTCTTAAGCGATGAATACTGTTAGCTATCCGACATTCAACTTCCAGTTGTTCGTCGCTTAATCCTCTTATCGATTCTTTGTCGACGCCAGCGTTAAGCATTGAGTATGTGTAAATTGTGTACTCTGGACCTATGCTTTGCAAGAACTCATTTAAACTGCCTGTATCTCTTGAACTATAGTCTGCCATTTTCTTTAATTGTTGTAGTTCCCTAGTGAATCTGAAAAGTTATAAAATCTATGCTTGATTATGAGTAGTTACTGAATTACTTTCTATTAGAGATAATTCAATTAAAGTTAAAGTAAGCTGTGGTAGCCCAGCGGTAACACTTTGCGACTCTTTCGAGGAGGTCACAGTTTCAAACTCGTGCAGACACCAATGAGTTTTTCTGTTAAAACTTATGTGTCTAATTGATCATTGTAATTTATCACGGTTTTTGGTAAAGGAAAAACATGAAGGAAAGGAAAGAAAAACAGGAAACAACATGAGAAAACCTGCATATCTTTAGACCTAACCTACTAATCCGCATTGGAGCAGCTTTGGTCTTAGCTCTCCAAAAAAAAAAAACGGAGAGAAGAGGCCTATTCTCAGCATTGGGATAGTAACAGGCCGCTTACTTACTTACTTACTTACTTAAAGATAATTCAACAATATTATATCTAATTGTTACAAGATTTTTTGTACATTGCGTACCTCTTACGTTTGATTCCATTATGCAATCCAATGTCTTCTTTGAGATTATCTTCCGTTATTTGTAACAATAAATCACCGTCCACTCTACTCTCGTAAAAGTTGGTTGCGTATTCTGAAAAACCAATTTGTTTTACCCATTCTCGTACATCTTCGATTGACCAAAGAGGAACTTGTTGCGACAGTTTGTGTGGCACTTCTTCACCTATGAGCCTTAAGGCCTGCGCAGCATACTTCGACGCTACTGCGTTTGGACAACTAGCTACTTTTTTCAAGGTCTCTATTGCTCCTATTTCCCTAAAAATTTCAGTGTTCCCTTGTTGTTTCTTGATTCCAGCCTCCATACAAAAGTGAAATGCTGCTAAATTTCTCGCTTCTTCCCTTTTTGAGCTCAATACGGGCACTAAACGTTGTAACCAGTTTTTGCTTTGACCATGAGCATGTGCTAAATTGGATCGAGCGAATTCAGACGGATTATGCGAGGTTACAAAAGGTTCAACTAAATCTAATGTGCCTGACTTCAGAACAGCAGCTTCTATTTCTTTATTTGCTACTAACACCGCAATAGCTAAACACGCATAGTATTTAATATTATCATCGTTATGGAAAGCCAAAGGAAATAGCCACATTGGTACTTTTCTTTTAATCATGGCTTCTTGGTTTTCCGCACCACCGTATAGTGAAAGATTAGCGAGCGCTGTGGCGCAGTGTCGCAATGTTTCGATATCATTTTTTCTACATTCGAATAAAACTGCGTCCAAGCCTCCAAGCTTAATAACATCGCTACACGTGCCTTCACTGTGTTTAAACAGGTGTTCCAATATACCAGTGCCTATCCTTGCATGGTCTACGGAGTTTGCGTGTTTGGTACAAACACAAGCGACATTGACGACCTTTTCGAGTCCATTTTCTACAACATGTGCTCGATTTTCTGTTGTTAAACATTGCTCTAGCAATTTGGCGGAACAGAACTGTAAATCTGGATTGTTTGTTTCTAAGCAATTCGCCATTAGGATGTCAAGACCACCAGAGGTCCGTAAGGTATTGCATAAAGAGTAGCCCAACTCATGTCCGTATGTTGGTACCGCCCACGCTCGTCTTACCATTTCGTTTAACTTATTAAATTGTACACACACATTTTTCATATCTATTTGGTTATTTTTCATAGCTGCTATAAATGCATTCATTCGATAGGAATATTTCTGTATTGCTAAGTCAACATCTTTTTGATTTGAATTTGCATCTAACTTATCTAAATCTTCGAACGTTAGGTTTGATAGATCCTCATCGCCAGGCTTCACGGTTCCGTTTAACAATTGACTCATCTGTAACACAGGTAAGGTACCGTATAAATACGCGTTTCGATAAAATTTACACCTACGTCATAACGAGTCTTAACATATCTATGCAACATTACTCCGGTTGTTCTATTAATCGGCAAATCGCAACTAGTAACATTGTATTTTGATCAGTACTAAAATAATATTTTGAAATTTAAATATTGGTTCTAAAAGTTTGACTCACCTGTGAAGATAGTAAGGTTGATTTAGATGAGAGATTTTTGCTGGAAATAGTCATGTTTGAATGTGCTACACTTGAATGTTCCTTATGACTAAACATGCCACTAGACGTGACTGTTTGTCGTGCCTGTGATGAAGCCATAGCCTTCTTTTCAGCACTAAATGCTTCAGTCTGCAGTCGAGAACTAGACGCCGACATATTATTTGCCTCTTGCGCTGTCACTTCTCCCGCTTGTAATGACCGCTTCTCCTAAAATAACACCATATTTTTTTTATTTTCTCAATAATTTAACCCTACAATTATAAAAAATGGACACATTTAAAAGACTTTAATCTAAATTTGAAACTTCTGTCGTGAAGTCACCATGCTTATCACAAATCACATTTGTTTTGGCACTTTTTACACTACGATACCGTAAGTAAATATTTGATAATTTACAGGAATAATGATACGCAATTTAGGTCTCGGCCGACGTTTGGAAGACATGATGAATTTAATTAATTTTCTTTAATTGAATTAATAATTTCGGGCGTGGTGAAGATTCGTTCGTCTCGAGATGAAAACTACTTTTACATTCAAAACTAGTGCGCGTCATAGCTCGGATTGTATGCTGAATCGCTCTATTGGATATAGGCCAATCGCGTGGTACTCGCGGGCATTCGACGATAATTTTAAAGTTTGTATACAGACGTCACATTTTAGAAGGCCGATGAGTAAAATATTCTGGGGAAATGTACTCTCACCGAAGGATAACACGGCTTCGGGGGAAAGCGCGACAGGACGCCTCTGTGTACCGGCCAAGGGGCCGAACCCCCACCAGAAGACATTCCGCTTCTAAAATTAAAGCCGTCTATTCGTGTACCCGTGAGAACGCGCATGCGCAATAATTAACTTCCGCGTGTGCTCGCACGCACGACGGTCAAACGTTGACTGAGACAAGCATGGTGCGGTAAACGCGCGATAAGCGTTTGTAGGTTTTGTAGATAAATGAGCCCACCGCCCCCGGTGATCCTCCGCGTCGCAGCATCCTTGTCGTCCATGCTACTATGCGTGCGACCATAGTTCATCCAACACACGTTTATAATAACAGCGTATTTATTATTACATTTTTATATATTGTATGTTATCAAGGCAAGAAGCCGAACTCGACTGAACGTTTTGGCGGCGCAGTGGAGACGTCATTCTAGGATATCGATCGAGCCCGGTCACGCGAGGTCGCGTCCTTCGGCGCGCCTCGCTGGCGGCAGAAAACTAGACATACGCATTGCACTCATACTTCGGTAATTCGTTAATTGTGCCCTTGTTATGAAAGCAATTTAAATTAATTGTTTTGTATTATCAATTCAAATAATTTTATAAAATCTTTAACATTATACTTACTTGGTGATACGCTGCATTTTGTTCCGCAGTTAAGCCCTCGGCTTGCAATAACCTATGCGATGCCCCAGCGGCACTATGTTCTGCATATTGCATGTCTCCATGTTGCAACCGCCGCATTTTTGTACTGTTTGCCGCCGATTTCGAAGCACTGTAGCCATCCGTTACAACTCGAGTGGAGCTTGCAGATGTCATACGCGCAGCGCTATATTTCAATTCATTTGCGGCATTGGTACCTATAACTCCAGCATTAGGTGCTAAGAGACATTGTTTGTCAGGTGGCGGCGTATCTGACTCTGGAAACGTAACTAATGGACCTTCGCCAGCTAAATCACTCATATCACTCATATCTCCAATATCACCCATGTCACTAAGGTCACGTATGTCGGGAATATGTCTATCTTTCTTTTCATCTTGATCTACTATATTCTCCATTGAGCTTCTTAATCTGCAACGATTTTAACTAAATTAGGCCGTATCACAAAAGTACAAACGGAACCTATGTGAACTTGGCAGCCGACTTTCGAAAAAAAATTTTTTGAAATTGCCGTCGGGTTCTGCATCGTTTGTACCCGTTTGTACCACTTTTAGTTTCGTTTGTACCTCAAACCAAAAAAAGTTACAGAATTTTCAAAATTGGTCCCGCAGCCCACTTTAGAAAATCATAATTATTTTAACGGGGTCTGATTCGGGGTCGTTTGTACCCGTTTGTACCGCCTTTACTTTTCAATTATCTAAAAACCCAAAAAAGATACAGCGATTTGACAATGTTGAAAACCAAAGATAGAATATTTTCGTTAATTTTTGAGATATTTCAATTCTGCAAACGGGGATCGGAAGGCGCCGGCGCCGTGAGGATTGTACCGCCTTGCGTTTCTTCAGAATCTCAAACCGAAAAAAATTAGAGCATTTTGAAAATTTGAAAAAAACATTTTTTCCAAATTTTTGGAAATTTTAAAATCTGAAGACAGGGATCGACGCGCCATCGTTTGTACCCGTAGAAATCACTTTCGTTTTCGTTTGAACCTCAAACCTAAAAAATTTAAGAGCGATTTCAATTTTGAAAAACCAAAGATAGAATATTTTCGTTAATTTTTGAGATATTTCAATTCTGCAAACGGGGATCGGTAGGCGCTGGCGCCGTGAGGATTGTAACGCCTTGCGTTTCTTCAGAATCTCAAACCGAAAAAAATTAGAGCATTTTGAAAATTTGAAAAAAACATTTTTTCCAAATTTTTGGAAATTCGAAAATCTGAAGACGGAGATCGACGCGCAATCGTTTGTACCCGTAGAAATCACTTTCGTTTTCGTTTGAACCTCAACCCAAAAAAAATTAAGAGCGTTTTCAATTTTGAAAAACCAAAGATAGAATATTTCCTTTATTTTTAAAGATATTTCAATTCTGCGAACGGGGATCGGTAGGCGCCGGCGCCGTGAGGATTGTACCGCCTTGCGTTTCTTCCGAATCTCAAACCGAAAAAAAATCCAAGCATTTTGAAAATTTGAAAAAATTATTTTTTCCAAATTTTTGGAAATTCGAAAATCTGAAGACGGGGATCGACGCGCCATCGTTTGTACCCGTAGAAATCACTTTCGTTTTCGTTTGAACCTCAAACCAAAAAAAATTAAGAGCGTTTTCAATTTTGAAGAACCAAAGATAGAATATTTCCGTTAATTTTTGAGATATTTCAATTCTACAAACACGGATCGGTAGGCGCCGGCGCCGTGAGGATTGTACCGCCTTGCGTTTCTTCCGAATCTCAAACCGAAAAAAAATTAGAGCATTTTGAAAATTTGAAAAAAATTATTTTTTCCAAATTTTTAGAAATACGAAAATCTGAAGACGGGGATCGACGCGCAATCGTTTGTACCCGTAGAAATCACTTTCGTTTTCGTTTGAACCTCAAACCTAAAAAATTTAAGAGCGATTTCAATTTTGAAAAACCAAAGATAGAATATTTTCGTTAATTTTTGAGATATTTCAAATCTGCAAACGGGGATCGGTAGGCGCCGGCGCCGTGAGGATTGTACCGCCTTGCGTTTCTTCCGAATCTCAAACCGAAAAAAAATCCAAGCATTTTGAAAATTTGAAAAAATTATTTTTTCCAAATTTTTGGAAATTCGAAAATCTGAAGACGGAGATCGACGCGCAATCGTTTGTACCCGTAGAAATCACTTTCGTTTTCGTTTGAACCTCAAACCAAAAAAAATTAAGAGCGTTTTCAATTTTGAAGAACCAAAGATAGAATATTTCCGTTAATTTTTGAGATATTTCAATTCTACAAACACGGATCGGTAGGCGCCGGCGCCGTGAGGATTGTACCGCCTTGCGTTTCTTCCGAATCTCAAACCGAAAAAAAATTAGAGCATTTTGAAAATTTGAAAAAAATTATTTTTTCCAAATTTTTAGAAATACGAAAATCTGAAGACGGGGATCGACGCGCAATCGTTTGTACCCGTAGAAATCACTTTCGTTTTCGTTTGAACCTCAAACCTAAAAAATTTAAGAGCGATTTCAATTTTGAAAAACCAAAGATAGAATATTTTCGTTAATTTTTGAGATATTTCAATTCTGCAAACGGGGATCGGTAGGCGCCGGCGCCGTGAGGATTGTACCGCCTTGCGTTTCTTCCGAATCTCAAACCGAAAAAAAATTAGAGCATTTTGAAAATTTGAAAAAAATTATTTTTTCCAAATTTTTAGAAATACGAAAATCTGAAGACGGGGATCGACGCGCAATCGTTTGTACCCGTAGAAATCACTTTCGTTTTCGTTTGAACCTCAAACCTAAAAAATTTAAGAGCGATTTCAATTTTGAAAAACCAAAGATAGAATATTTTCGTTAATTTTTGAGATATTTCAATTCTGCAAACGGGGATCGGTAGGCGCCGGCGCCGTGAGGATTGTACCGCCTTGCGTTTCTTCAGAATCTCAAACCGAAAAAAATTAGAGCATTTTGAAAATTTGAAAAAAACATTTTTTCCAAATTTTTGGAAATTCGAAAATCTGAAGACGGAGATCGACGCGCAATCGTTTGTACCCGTAGAAATCACTTTCGTTTTCGTTTGAACCTCAACCCAAAAAAAATTAAGAGCGTTTTCAATTTTGAAAAACCAAAGATAGAATATTTCCTTTATTTTTAAAGATATTTCAATTCTGCGAACGGGGATCGGTAGGCGCCGGCGCCGTGAGGATTGTACCGCCTTGCGTTTCTTCCGAATCTCAAACCGAAAAAAAATCCAAGCATTTTGAAAATTTGAAAAAATTATTTTTTCCAAATTTTTGGAAATTCGAAAATCTGAAGACGGGGATCGACGCGCAATCGTTTGTACCCGTAGAAATCACTTTCGTTTTCGTTTGAACCTCAAACCAAAAAAAATTAAGAGCGTTTTCAATTTTGAAGAACCAAAGATAGAATATTTCCGTTAATTTTTGAGATATTTCAATTCTACAAACGGGGATCGGTAGGCGCCGGCGCCGTGAGGATTGTACCGCCTTGCGTTTCTTCCAAATTTCAAACCGAAAAAAATTAGAGCATTTTGAAAATTTGAAAAAAAATGTTTTTTCCAAATTTTTGGAAATTCGGAAATCTGAAGACGGGGATCGACGCGCAATCGTTTGTACCCGTATAAATCACTTTCGTTTTCGTTTGAACCTCAAACCTAAAAAATTTAAGAGCGATTTCAATTTTGAAAAACCAAAGATAGAATATTTCCGTTATTTTTAAAGATATTTCAATTCTGCGAACGGGGATCGGTAGGCGCCGGCGCCGTGAGGATTGTACCGCCTTGCGTTTCTTCCGAATCTCAAACCGAAAAAAATGAGAGCATTTTGAAAATTTTAAAAAATTATTTTTTCCAAATTTTTGGAAATTCTAAAATCTTAAGACGGGGATCGACTCACAATCGTTTGTACCCGTAGAAATCACTTTTGTTTTCGTTTGAACCTCATTCCAAAAAAATTTAAGAGCGTTTTCAATTTTGAAAAACCAAAGATAGAATATTTCCGTTAATTCTAAAGATATTTCAATTCTGCAAATGGGGATCGGTAGGCGCCGGTGCCGTGAGGATTGTACCGCCTTGCGTTTCTTCCGAATCTCAAACCGAAAAAAATCCAAGCATTTTGAAAATTTGAAAAAATTATTTTTTCCAAATTTTTGGAAATTCGAAAATCTGAAGACGGGGATCGACGCGCAATCGTTTGTACCCGTAGAAATCACTTTCGTTTTCGTTTGAACCTCAAACCAAAAAAAATTAAGAGCGTTTTCAATTTTAAAGAACCAAAGATAGAATATTTCCGTTAATTTTTGAGATATTTCAATTCTACAAACGGGGATCGGTAGGCGCCGGCGCCGTGAGGATTGTACCGCCTTGCGTTTCTTTCGAATCTCAAACCGAAAAAAAATTAGAGCATTTTGAAAATTTGAAAAAAATATTTTTTCCAAATTTTTGGAAGTTCGAAAATCTGAAGACGGGGATCGACGCGCAATCGTTTGTACCCGTAGAAATCACTTTCGTTTTCGTTTGAACCTCAACCCAAAAAAAATTAAGAGCGTTTTCAATTTTGAAAAACCAAAGACAGAATATTTCCGTTAATTTTTGAGATATTTCAATTCTGCAAACGGGGATTGGTAGGCGTCGGCGCCGTGAGGATTGTACCGCCTTGCGTTTCTTCCGAATCTCAAACCGAAAAAAATTAGAGCATTTTGAAATATTGAAAAAAATATTTTTTCCAAATTTTTGGAAATTCGAAAATCTGAAGACGGGGATCGACGCGCAATCGTTTGTACCCGTAGAAATCACTTTCGTTTTCGTTTGAACCTCAAACCAAAAAAATTTAAGAGGTTTTCAATTTTGAAAAACCAAAGATAGAATATTTCCGTTAATTCTAAAGATATTTCAATTCTGCAAATGGGGATCGGTAGGCGCCGGTGCCGTGAGGATTGTACCGCCTTGCGTTTCTTCCGAATCTCAAACCGAAAAAAATCCAAGCATTTTGAAAATTTGAAAAAATTATTTTTTCCAAATTTTTGGAAATTCGAAAATCTGAAGACGGGGATCGACGCGCAATCGTTTGTACCCGTAGAAATCACTTTCGTTTTCGTTTGAACCTCAAACCAAAAAAAATTAAGAGCGTTTTCAATTTTGAAGAACCAAAGATAGAATATTTCCGTTAATTTTTGAGATATTTCAATTCTACAAACGGGGATCGGTAGGCGCCGGCGCCGTGAGGATTGTACCGCCTTGCGTTTCTTTCGAATCTCAAACCGAAAAAAAATTAGAGCATTTTGAAAATTTGAAAAAAATATTTTTTCCAAATTTTTGGAAGTTCGAAAATCTGAAGACGGGGATCGACGCGCAATCGTTTGTACCCGTAGAAATCACTTTCGTTTTCGTTTGAACCTCAACCCAAAAAAAATTAAGAGCGTTTTCAATTTTGAAAAACCAAAGACAGAATATTTCCGTTAATTTTTGAGATATTTCAATTCTGCAAACGGGGATTGGTAGGCGTCGGCGCCGTGAGGATTGTACCGCCTTGCGTTTCTTCCGAATCTCAAACCGAAAAAAATTAGAGCATTTTGAAATATTGAAAAAAATATTTTTTCCAAATTTTTGGAAATTCGAAAATCTGAAGACGGGGATCGACGCGCAATCGTTTGTACCCGTAGAAATCACTTTCGTTTTCGTTTGAACCTCAAACCAAAAAAATTTAAGAGGTTTTCAATTTTGAAAAACCAAAGATAGAATAGTTAATGTATAGAACCGGCTATACTCACGTCTTATTCTATCGGGTTAGCCCGACTAGTTTCGAACCCAACCGGGGCTCTTATTCATGAGCTCTTTACACGATGTTATCGCGGCGGGAACTGCGTCCCGCAGCTCGCTGGGCGCGACTCGTGGGTGGTGGGGGTGCGGGGGGACACGGTGGCGGCGGTGGCCGCGCCTCTTCCAAGTGTTCCCTGTCGCTCTGGTCTTCGTCATCGCATGCACGGATGAAGTTTGTGCACGCGACGCTTACGGTGTCGGGTTCAAAGCGGTCTTTATATGAACCAGTAGTGACAAAAATCGGTTTCCACGCCGGAGGTAGTGTCCATCCACCGTCTCTGTTAAAATTCGGGTACCGGCCAATTTCAATGGCTTCTCGTATTTTTCTAGGTACTAGAAATTTTTCCCTGGATAATACGGAAGCCTTGTCGAACCTGATGTAGTGGTTAGTACCCGAATCGTGGACATGCTCCGCTATGGCCGAACCATTGGTGTCCATATTCTTGACACTACGAATGTGCTCCGATATCCTCGTACTGATGATCATCACTACATCAGGTTCGACAAGGCTTCCGTATTATCCAGGGAAAAATTTCTAGTACCTAGAAAAATACGAGAAGCCATTGAAATTGGCCGGTACCCGAATTTTAACAGAGACGGTGGATGGACACTACCTCCGGCGTGGAAACCGATTTTTGTCACTACTGGTTCATATAAAGACCGCTTTGAACCCGACACCGTAAGCGTCGCGTGCACAAACTTCATCCGTGCATGCGATGACGAAGACCAGAGCGACAGGGAACACTTGGAAGAGGCGCGGCCACCGCCGCCACCGTGTCCCCCCGCACCCCCACCACCCACGAGTCGCGCCCAGCGAGCTGCGGGACGCAGTTCCCGCTGCGATAACATCGTGTAAAGAGCTCATGAATAAGAGCCCCGGTGGGGTTCGAAACTAGTCGGGCTAACCCGATAGAATAAGACGTGAGTATAGCCGGTTCTATACATTAACTATGAATACTACTCACGATAGTTTAAATTCAAAAAAAGATAGAATATTTCCTTTATTTTTAAAGATATTTCAATTCTGCGAACGGGGATCGGTAGGCGCCGGCGCCGTGAGGATTGTACCGCCTTGCGTTTCTTCCGAATCTCAAACCGAAAAAAAATTAGAGCATTTTGAAAATTTGAAAAAATTATTTTTTCCAAATTTTTGGAAATTCGAAAATCTTAAGACGGGGATCGACTCGCAATCGTTTGTACCCGTAGAAATCACTTTCGTTTTCGTTTGAACCTCATTCCAAAAAAATTTAAGAGCGTTTTCAATTTTGAAAAACCAAAGATAGAATATTTCCGTTAATTCTAAAGATATTTCAATTCTGCAAATGGGGATCGGTAGGCGCCGGCGCCGTGAGGATTGTACCGCCTTGCGTTTCTTCCGAATCTCAAACCGAAAAAAATCCAAGCATTTTGAAAATTTGAAAAAAATATTTTTTCCAAATTTTTGGAAATTCGAAAATCTGAAGACGGGGATCGACGCGCAATCGTTTGTACCCGTAGAAATCACTTTCGTTTTCGTTTGAACCTCAAACCAAAAAAAATTAAGAGCGTTTTCAATTTTGAAGAACCAAAGATAGAATATTTCCGTTAATTTTTGAGATATTTCAATTCTACAAACGGGGATCGGTAGGCGCCGGCGCCGTGAGGATTGTACCGCCTTGCGTTTCTTCAGAATCTCAAACCGAAAAAAAATTAGAGCATTTTGAAAATTTGAAAAAAATTATTTTTTCCAAATTTTTGGAAATTTGAAAATCTGAAGACGGGGATCGACGCGCAATCGTTTGTACTCGTAGAAATCACTTTATGGTGATTGGCATGTGACGTTGACTCCAATTCTTATTTTGATAATATTTAACATAGATCGTCTATTTATTTTTAAACTTACCATTATAGTCCATTCCTTTGTCATACCACATTTTTCCTCATTTCTTTGATTACACTCACATTAACTATTTAATCATAAATCTCCCGATCTTTTACACTGACTCAATACATATATGCACTCGATTGGCAATTAGTTTACACACACGGGTAAAATGACTCGCCCCCTACACGCGAAACTCATTAAATTAATTGCTAATCACTAGTTTCGCAGAACTCACTATGTTATGCACGTGATAACAATTTCCATTGCATGGCGGCGCGTGGCACACGGGGCGCGCATGCCGCCAGCAATGCGGTTGCCGAGCCCTTGCGGCCGCCTCGACGATGGTGCACCACAATCGCAAATCCAGCCTCTTGACACCTCTTTATCATTCCGATCCATCTTCCTGGACACTAGCACTCACATCCTCTATTTGCAAGATTTCATGTCTTTTCGGCAAACTTGTTTTTTTAACATTCCAAATCTGCATCTACATTTTCACCTTTGGCGTACATAAACGGATATATTTCATAGCCCTCCAGTCCGATGAGGTTCACAAGCTAACCGGCCTGCACATGGAGCGATTCCATTATCACCACCAATGCCTTGAGAAATATAGTGAACTATTTTTATCATTTTCACATATAAAGTTCTAATAAGTTGTAAATTTTTCTCACGAGAGCAGCTATAAGTTCCAAGGTGGTCACTCGCTGTTAGCAGTCAGCGCAAGACTATGTACACAAGTCGGCTGTATCCCCTCTGTACCTACTTACTCTAAAGGTACTTTAGCAGCGAGTTTGTTTAAAAAAATCAACAAGCTTTGTTAATTGCTTACGTCAAAACATCAGTTTCGTTCTGAGTCATAAAAATAAAGACATCTGTTGTCAAAGCAGCCATGCAATATTTTACGCATTACGAAGACAAACAATAATACCGGCCCAGGATTTTCTTCAAACCTATTGTTTTGGTTTCTTTTCTGATATATACTTATTAGGTATTACATTAGCTAATGTATAGAATTGGCGTTACGTTGCGGAGGTTTGTAGTGCATTTATTTTTCTCCTGCATGTATTGGTCTAAAAACGGATAGTCCACTCTACATGTTACTACATTATGTATATATTTTCTATTTACTTTATCGCCCATTATAGCAAATTAATTTTATTCTTGTTTTATACATTATAAGTCTTCAAATTTACTGAGATTACTGATTTTAAAGGAACATTTGTAAAGATCGAATAGAAGGAATTTAAGAGACTATTTGTAACAAGAAGCGCTTCCCGCGGTGTAATAAAATAAGAAATTTGTTGTAATCTCTGTCGTACTACAAACCCCACATCACTGTCACCTACCGATCTAATTTTACAAAATTGAGGAATCTCAAAAATCGATTCTTACCGCCGCCGCTTCAAGACACCTTAAAACTAAGTATCTTTTAGACAATTGGTGAACACGTGTAAGTAATAAATTCCGAAGTTTATTTTTTTGCACATTCCATTCGAAATAACTCGAAATGGCAGATAGTTTAATTAATTAAACTATCTGAAAAATAGTGCGTCGAAACATTTATTTCAGAAATTGAGAAACAAATTGAAATCATTATAAAGGTTAGATATAGGTTTGGTTGCATATTTATTGTATTAGAGGATTTGGGATCTGAGGGGAAGGAACAGATTATTTTTTTTGAGGTTTTTAAGTTATCGAGATCTCATTCATTTATTAATTTAGTTAAGAAGGTATAAATACAAATATATGTTTTAATGTGCTTTTATATAGTCATTTGACATTTGGATGTTGCCGATTAATTATTTTATATAAATCATTGTTTTATTTTACGTTGTTACTTTTTTCATAACATAAAAATCGATCAATATCAATATTACAAATATTATCAATACATAAGTGGTGCGTCACTAAGCCTTCCGTATGACTCATAAGAGCTACAGAAAGTAAAACAAATTCCACGTCTTATTACCCTGCAGGCAGCGCTTTTTGCTACTAGTAGTCTTTCATATTTCTTCTAATCAATCTTAAAATATATTCCATTAAAACCAGTATTCTCAGTAAATTATTAAGGCTATTATTGTACAGAAGTGAGAATAAAATTATATTTGCAGGATACGGAAAAACACATGCATTACAAACCTCCGCAAAGTAACGCCTAATTCTGTAAATAAGGTAATTCTAGGCGCGCCTACGGCTTCGCCCGCCTAGAAATTAGTGTCACAAAGATTTTCCCATGTAAATAAAGCTATATATTTTACTTATTTTTTTTTAACATAAAAGAAATTATTTTCAGGTAATCGTAAGAGATAGAACATGCCATTACGGACATTTTTGTAAGATTAGAACTATGTGAACATTTTCTAGTAAATTCCTTTAGTATATATACCTCTGTTGGTTTAAACATTAATCATTTGCCTAAAACATCAAGCAGGCGATTAATTTCAAAAATGCGCGATCTCTAAATTTACAAAAAAGTTATTGTTTCGATAAATAAATAAAATCATCAATCTAAATCTCTCGGAAGACTTTCTGTACCTTTTTAGTAAAAACCGTACAAAAATCTGTTCAATATATTATGAGAAAATCGATCATATACAGAGAGACAGCTATTTTGGGACATTGTTTATAATAAGTATATATTGTAATAAATATATGAAGAAAAAAACAAAACAATAATGTGATAGGGAATCCTCAGCCGGCAATATTTTATCTTTATTTTTTATGAGTAAAATATTGCGTAGCCGCTTAGACAACAGAAACCTTTATTTTTTATGACTCTATTGTAGTGTATGAAGCTGTTATGTAGGTAAGCAAATAATAAGTCAGTCACAAACAAGCAAGCGTCGATTCATTACGTGGTGACAGCGGTGTACGAACTTCATAAGTTTTTTTGTTATTTAAGAGTGAAATGAATTGTAATGGATGGATAACTTACGACCAACATCTGAATTGGATATTGATGGCAGTCCTGCCAAAAAAACCGTCATGTGGACAAAATGATAAAACAATTCACTATATTTCTCAAGGCATTGGTGGCAATAATGGAATCACCAGATGTGCAGGCCAGCTTGCATGTGAACCTCATCGGACTGGAGAGCTATGAAATTTATCCATTTATGTAAGCCAAAGATGAAAATGTATATGCAGATTTGGCATGTTTAAAAAACAAGTTTGCCGAAAAGTCATGAAATCTGGCAAACAGAGGAGGCGAGTACTAGTGTCCAGGTAAATGGATCGAGAGGCATCAAGAGGCTGGATTTGCGGTGGGGTTGTATCGTCATCGTGCAATGGAAATTGTGCGGCTGCACGTGATAAGATAGTGAGTTCTGCGAAACTAATGATCAGCAATAAATTTAATGAGTTTTGCGTGTAGGGGGCGAGTCAATTTTACCCGTATGTGTAAACTAATTGCCAATCGAGTGCATACATGTATTGAGTCAGTGTAAAAGATCGGAAGATTCATGATTAAATAGTTAATGTGAGTGTAATCAAAGAAATGAGGAAAAATGTGGTATGACAAAGGAATGGATTAAAATGGTAAGTTTTAAAATAAATAAGACGATCTATGTTGAATATTGTCAAAATATAAATTGGAGACATCGTCACATACCGATCCCCGTTTGAAAAGTTAGAATTAACGAAAATATTCTATCTTTGGTTTTTCAAAATTGAAAACCTCTTAAATTTTTTTGGTTTGAGGTTCAAACGAAAACGAAAGTGATTTCTACGGGTACAAAGGATTGCGCGTCGATCCCCATCTTCAGATTTTCGAATTTCCAAAAATTTGAAAAAAATAATTTTTTCAAATTTTCAAAATGCTCTAATTTTTTTGGTTTGAGATTCGGAAGAAACGCAAGGCGGCACAATCCTCACGGCGCCGGCGCCTACCGATTCCCGTTTGCAGAATTGAAATATCTCAAAAATTATCGAAAATATTCTATCTTTGGTTTTTCAAAATTGAAATCGCTCTTAAATTTTTTTGGTTTGAAGTTCAAACGAAAACGAAAGTGATTTCAACGGGTGCAAACGATTGCGCGTCGATCCCCGTCTTCAGATTTTAAAATTTCCAAAAATTTGGAAAAAATAATTTTTTTCAAATTTTCAAAATGCTCTAATTTTTTTTGGTTTGAGATTCGGAAGAAACGCAAGGCGGTACAATCCTCACGGCGCCGGCGCCTACCGATCCCCGTTTGCAGAATTGAAATATCTCAAAACTTAACGGTAATATTCTATCTTTGGTTTTTCAAAATTGAAAACGCTCTTCAATTTTTTTGGTTTGAGGTTCAAACGAAAACGAAAGTGATTTCTACGGGTACAAACGATTGCGCGTCGATCCCCGTCTTCAGATTTTCGAATTTCTAAAAATTTGGAAAAAATAATTTTTTTCAAATTTTCAAAATGCTCTAATTTTTTTTCGGTTTGAGATTCGGAAGAAACGCAAGGCGGTACAATCCTCACGGCGCCGGCGCCTACCGATCCCCGTTTGCAGAATTGAAATATCTCAAAAATTAACGGAAATATTCTATCTTTGGTTTTTCAAAATTGAAATCGCTCTTAAATTTTTTAGGTTTGAGGTTCAAACGAAAACGAAAGTGATTTCTACGGGTACAAACGATTGCGCGTCGATCCCCGTCTTCAGATTTTCAAATTTCCAAAAATTTGGAAAAAATAATTTTTTCAAATTTTCAAAATGCTTGGATTTTTTTTCGGTTTGAGATTCGGAAGAAACGCAAGGCGGTACAATCCTCACGGCGCCGGCGCCTACCGATCCCCGTTTGCAGAATTGAAATATCTCAAAAATTTACGGAAATATTCTATCTTTGGTTTTTCAAAATTGAAAACGCTCTTAAATTCTTTTGGTTTGAAGTTCAAACGAAAACGAAAGTGATTTCTACGGGTGCAAACGATTGCGCGTCGATCCCCGTCTTCAGATTTTAAAATTTCCATAAATTTGGAAAAAATGTTTTTTTCAAATTTTCAAAATGCTCTAATTTTTTTCGGTTTGAGATTCTGAAGAAACGCAAGGCGGTACAATCCTCACGGCGCCGGGGCCTACCGATCCCCGTTTGCAGAATTGAAATATCTCAAAAATTAACGAAAATATTCTATCTTTGGTTTTTCAAAATTGAAATCGCTCTTAAATTTTTTAGGTTTGAGGTTCAAACGAAAACGAAAGTGATTTCTACGGGTACAAACGATTGCGCGTCGATCCCCGTCTTCAGATTTTCGTATTTCTAAAAATTTGGAAAAAATAATTTTTTTCAAATTTTCAAAATGCTCTAATTTTTTTTCGGTTTGAGATTCGGAAGAAACGCAAGGCGGTACAATCCTCACGGCGCCGGCGCCTACCGATCCCCGTTCGCAGAATTGAAATATCTTTAAAAATAACGGAAATATTCTATCTTTGGTTTTTCAAAATTGAAAACGCTCTTAAATTTTTTTGGTTTGAGGTTCAAACGAAAGCGAAAGTAATTTCTACGGGTACAAACGATTGCGCGTCGATCCCCGTCTTCAGATTTTCAAATTTCCAAAAATTTGAAAAAAAAATTATTTTTTCAAATTTTCAAAATGCTCTAATTTTTTTTCGGTTTGAGATTCGGAAGAAACGCAAGGCGGTACAATCCTCACGGCGCCGGCGCCTACCGATCCCCGTTTGCAGAATTGAAATATCTCAAAAATTAACGGAAATATTCTATCTTTGGTTCTTCAAAATTGAAAACGCTCTTAAATTTTTTTTCAAATTTTCAAAATGCTCTAATTTTTTTCGGTTTGAGATTCTGAAGAAACGCAAGGCGGTACAATCCTCACGGTGCCGGCGCCTACCGATCCCCGTTCGCAGAATTGAAATATCTTTAAAAATAACGGAAATATTCTATCTTTGGTTTTTCAAAATTGAAAACGCTCTTAAATTCTTTTGGTTTGAAGTTCAAACGAAAACGAAAGTGATTTCTACGGGTGCAAACGATTGCGCGTCGATCCCCGTCTTCAGATTTTAAAATTTCCATAAATTTGGAAAAAATGTTTTTTTCAAATTTTCAAAATGCTCTAATTTTTTTTCGGTTTGAGATTCGGAAGAAACGCAAGGCGGTACAATCCTCACGGCGCCGGCGCCTACCGATCCCCGTTTGCAGAATTGAAATATCTCAAAAATTAACGGAAATATTCTATCTTTGGTTCTTCAAAATTGAAATCGCTCTTAAATTTTTTAGGTTTGAGGTTCAAACGAAAACGAAAGTGATTTCTACGGGTACAAACGATTGCGCGTCGATCCCCGTCTTCAGATTTTCGTATTTCTAAAAATTTGGAAAAAATAATTTTTTTCAAATTTTCAAAATGCTCTAATTTTTTTTCGGTTTGAGATTCGGAAGAAACGCAAGGCGGTATAATCCTCACGGCGCCGGCGCCTACCGATCCCCGTTCGCAGAATTGAAATATCTTTAAAAATAACGGAAATATTCTATCTTTGGTTTTTCAAAATTGAAAACGCTCTTAAATTTTTTTGGTTTGAGGTTCAAACGAAAGCGAAAGTAATTTCTACGGGTACAAACGATTGCGCGTCGATCCCCGTCTTCAGATTTTCAAATTTCCAAAAATTTAAAAAAAAAATTATTTTTTCAAATTTTCAAAATGCTCTAATTTTTTTTCGGTTTGAGATTCGGAAGAAACGCAAGGCGGTACAATCCTCACGGCGCCGGCGCCTACCGATCCCCGTTTGCAGAATTGAAATATCTCAAAAATTAACGGAAATATTCTATCTTTGGTTCTTCAAAATTGAAATCGCTCTTAAATTTTTTAGGTTTGAGGTTCAAACGAAAACGAAAGTGATTTCTACGGGTACAAACGATTGCGCGTCGATCCCCGTCTTCAGATTTTCGTATTTCTAAAAATTTGGAAAAAATAATTTTTTTCAAATTTTCAAAATGCTCTAATTTTTTTTCGGTTTGAGATTCGGAAGAAACGCAAGGCGGTACAATCCTCACGGCGCCGGCGCCTACCGATCCCCGTTCGCAGAATTGAAATATCTTTAAAAATAACGGAAATATTCTATCTTTGGTTTTTCAAAATTGAAAACGCTCTTAAATTTTTTTGGTTTGAGGTTCAAACGAAAGCGAAAGTAATTTCTACGGGTACAAACGATTGCGCGTCGATCCCCGTCTTCAGATTTTCAAATTTCCAAAAATTTGAAAAAAAAATTATTTTTTCAAATTTTCAAAATGCTCTAATTTTTTTTCGGTTTGAGATTCGGAAGAAACGCAAGGCGGTACAATCCTCACGGCGCCGGCGCCTACCGATCCCCGTTCGCAGAATTGAAATATCTTTAAAAATAACGGAAATATTCTATCTTTGGTTTTTCAAAATTGAAAACGCTCTTAAATTTTTTTGGTTTGAGGTTCAAACGAAAGCGAAAGTAATTTCTACGGGTACAAACGATTGCGCGTCGATCCCCGTCTTCAGATTTTCAAATTTCCAAAAATTTGAAAAAAAAAATATTTTTTCAAATTTTCAAAATGCTCTAATTTTTTTTCGGTTTGAGATTCGGAAGAAACGCAAGGCGGTACAATCCTCACGGCGCCGGCGCCTACCGATCCCCGTTTGCAGAATTGAAATATCTCAAAAATTAACGGAAATATTCTATCTTTGGTTCTTCAAAATTGAAAACGCTCTTAAATTTTTTTTCAAATTTTCAAAATGCTCTAATTTTTTTCGGTTTGAGATTCTGAAGAAACGCAAGGCGGTACAATCCTCACGGTGCCGGCGCCTACCGATCCCCGTTCGCAGAATTGAAATATCTTTAAAAATAACGGAAATATTCTATCTTTGGTTTTTCAAAATTGAAAACGCTCTTAAATTCTTTTGGTTTGAAGTTCAAACGAAAACGAAAGTGATTTCTACGGGTGCAAACGATTGCGCGTCGATCTCCGTCTTCAGATTTTAAAATTTCCATAAATTTGGAAAAAATGTTTTTTTCAAATTTTCAAAATGCTCTAATTTTTTTCGGTTTGAGATTCTGAAGAAACGCAAGGCGGTACAATCCTCACGGCGCCGGGGCCTACCGATCCCCGTTTGCAGAATTGAAATATCTCAAAAATTAACGAAAATATTCTATCTTTGGTTTTTCAAAATTGAAATCGCTCTTAAATTTTTTAGGTTTGAGGTTCAAACGAAAACGAAAGTGATTTCTACGGGTACAAACGATTGCGCGTCGATCCCCGTCTTCAGATTTTCGTATTTCTAAAAATTTGGAAAAAATAATTTTTTTCAAATTTTCAAAATGCTCTAATTTTTTTTCGGTTTGAGATTCGGAAGAAACGCAAGGCGGTACAATCCTCACGGCGCCGGCGCCTACCGATCCCCGTTCGCAGAATTGAAATATCTTTAAAAATAACGGAAATATTCTATCTTTGGTTTTTCAAAATTGAAAACGCTCTTAAATTTTTTTGGTTTGAGGTTCAAACGAAAGCGAAAGTAATTTCTACGGGTACAAACGATTGCGCGTCGATCCCCGTCTTCAGATTTTCAAATTTCCAAAAATTTGAAAAAAAAATTATTTTTTCAAATTTTCAAAATGCTCTAATTTTTTTTCGGTTTGAGATTCGGAAGAAACGCAAGGCGGTACAATCCTCACGGCGCCGGCGCCTACCGATCCCCGTTTGCAGAATTGAAATATCTCAAAAATTAACGGAAATATTCTATCTTTGGTTCTTCAAAATTGAAATCGCTCTTAAATTTTTTAGGTTTGAGGTTCAAACGAAAACGAAAGTGATTTCTACGGGTACAAACGATTGCGCGTCGATCCCCGTCTTCAGATTTTCGTATTTCTAAAAATTTGGAAAAAATAATTTTTTTCAAATTTTCAAAATGCTCTAATTTTTTTTCGGTTTGAGATTCGGAAGAAACGCAAGGCGGTACAATCCTCACGGCGCCGGCGCCTACCGATCCCCGTTCGCAGAATTGAAATATCTTTAAAAATAACGGAAATATTCTATCTTTGGTTTTTCAAAATTGAAAACGCTCTTAAATTTTTTTGGTTTGAGGTTCAAACGAAAGCGAAAGTAATTTCTACGGGTACAAACGATTGCGCGTCGATCCCCGTCTTCAGATTTTCAAATTTCCAAAAATTTGAAAAAAAAATTATTTTTTCAAATTTTCAAAATGCTCTAATTTTTTTTCGGTTTGAGATTCGGAAGAAACGCAAGGCGGTACAATCCTCACGGCGCCGGCGCCTACCGATCCCCCTTTGCAGAATTGAAATATCTCAAAAATTAACGGAAATATTCTATCTTTGGTTTTTCAAAATTGAAATCGCTCTTAAATTTTTTAGGTTTGAGGTTCAAACGAAAACGAAAGTGATTTATACGGGTACAAACGATTGCGCGTCGATCCCCGTCTTCAGATTTTCGAATTTCCAAAAATTTGGAAAAAATATTTTTTTCAAATTTTCAAAATGCTCTAATTTTTTTTCGGTTTGAGATTCGGAAGAAACGCAAGGCGGTACAATCCTCACGGCGCCGGCGCCTACCGATCCCCGTTTGCAGAATTGAAATATCTCAAAAATTAACGGAAATATTCTATCTTTGGTTTTTCAAAATTGAAATCGCTCTTAAATTTTTTAGGTTTGAGGTTCAAACGAAAACGAAAGTGATTTATACGGGTACAAACGATTGCGCGTCGATCCCCGTCTTCAGATTTTCGAATTTCCAAAAATTTGGAAAAAATATTTTTTTCAAATTTTCAAAATGCTCTAATTTTTTTTCGGTTTGAGATTCGGAAGAAACGCAAGGCGGTACAATCCTCACGGCGCCGGCGCCTACCGATCCGTGTTTGTAGAATTGAAATATCTCAAAAATTAACGGAAATATTCTATCTTTGGTTCTTCAAAATTGAAAACGCTCTTAATTTTTTTTGGTATGAGGTTCAAACGAAAACGAAAGTGATTTCTACGGGTACAAACGATTGCGCGTCGATCCCCGTCTTCAGATTTTCGTATTTCTAAAAATTTGGAAAAAAATAATTTTTTTCAAATTTTCAAAATGCTCTAATTTTTTTTCGGTTTGAGATTCGGAAGAAACGCAAGGCGGTACAATCCTCACGGCGCCGGCGCCTACCGATCCCCGTTTGCAGAATTGAAATATCTCAAAAATTAACGGAAATATTCTATCTTTGGTTTTTCAAAATTGAAAACGCTCTTAAATTCTTTTGGTTTGAAGTTCAAACGAAAACGAAAGTGATTTCTACGGGTGCAAACGATTGCGCGTCGATCCCCGTCTTCAGATTTTAAAATTTCCATAAATTTGGAAAAAATGTTTTTTTCAAATTTTCAAAATGCTCTAATTTTTTTCGGTTTGAGATTCTGAAGAAACGCAAGGCGGTACAATCCTCACGGCGCCGGGGCCTACCGATCCCCGTTTGCAGAATTGAAATATCTCAAAAATTAACGAAAATATTCTATCTTTGGTTTTTCAAAATTGAAATCGCTCTTAAATGTTTTAGGTTTGAGGTTCAAACGAAAACGAAAGTGATTTCTACGGGTACAAACGATTGCGCGTCGATCCCCGTCTTCAGATTTTCGTATTTCTAAAAATTTGGAAAAAATAATTTTTTTCAAATTTTCAAAATGCTCTAATTTTTTTTCGGTTTGAGATTCGGAAGAAACGCAAGGCGGTACAATCCTCACGGCGCCGGCGCCTACCGATCCCCGTTCGCAGAATTGAAATATCTTTAAAAATAACGGAAATATTCTATCTTTGGTTTTTCAAAATTGAAAACGCTCTTAAATTTTTTTGGTTTGAGGTTCAAACGAAAGCGAAAGTAATTTCTACGGCTACAAACGATTGCGCGTCGATCCCCGTCTTCAGATTTTCAAATTTCCAAAAATTTGAAAAAAAAATTATTTTTTCAAATTTTCAGAATGCTCTAATTTTTTTTCGGTTTGAGATTCGGAAGAAACGCAAGGCGGTACAATCCTCACGGCGCCGGCGCCTACCGATCCCCGTTCGCAGAATTGAAATATCTTTAAAAATAACGGAAATATTCTATCTTTGGTTTTTCAAAATTGAAAACGCTCTTAAATTTTTTTGGTTTGAGGTTCAAACGAAAGCGAAAGTAATTTCTACGGGTACAAACGATTGCGCGTCGATCCCCGTCTTCAGATTTTCAAATTTCCAAAAATTTGAAAAAAAAATTATTTTTTCAAATTTTCAAAATGCTCTAATTTTTTTTCGGTTTGAGATTCGGAAGAAACGCAAGGCGGTACAATCCTCACGGCGCCGGCGCCTACCGATCCCCGTTTGCAGAATTGAAATATCTCAAAAATTAACGGAAATATTCTATCTTTGGTTCTTCAAAATTGAAAACGCTCTTAAATTTTTTTTCAAATTTTCAAAATGCTCTAATTTTTTTCGGTTTGAGATTCTGAAGAAACGCAAGGCGGTACAATCCTCACGGTGCCGGCGCCTACCGATCCCCGTTCGCAGAATTGAAATATCTTTAAAAATAACGGAAATATTCTATCTTTGGTTTTTCAAAATTGAAAACGCTCTTAAATTCTTTTGGTTTGAAGTTCAAACGAAAACGAAAGTGATTTCTACGGGTGCAAACGATTGCGCGTCGATCCCCGTCTTCAGATTTTAAAATTTCCATAAATTTGGAAAAAATGTTTTTTTCAAATTTTCAAAATGCTCTAATTTTTTTCGGTTTGAGATTCTGAAGAAACGCAAGGCGGTACAATCCTCACGGCGCCGGGGCCTACCGATCCCCGTTTGCAGAATTGAAATATCTCAAAAATTAACGAAAATATTCTATCTTTGGTTTTTCAAAATTGAAATCGCTCTTAAATTTTTTAGGTTTGAGGTTCAAACGAAAACGAAAGTGATTTCTACGGGTACAAACGATTGCGCGTCGATCCCCGTCTTCAGATTTTCGTATTTCTAAAAATTTGGAAAAAATAATTTTTTTCAAATTTTCAAAATGCTCTGATTTTTTTTCGGTTTGAGATTCGGAAGAAACGCAAGGCGGCACAATCCTCACGGCGCCGGCGCCTACCGATCCCCGTTCGCAGAATTGAAATATCTTTAAAAATAACGGAAATATTCTATCTTTGGTTTTTCAAAATTGAAAACGCTCTTAAATTTTTTTGGTTTGAGGTTCAAACGAAAGCGAAAGTAATTTCTACGGGTACAAACGATTGCGCGTCGATCCCCGTCTTCAGATTTTCAAATTTCCAAAAATTTGAAAAAAAAATTATTTTTTCAAATTTTCAAAATGCTTGGATTTTTTTTCGGTTTGAGATTCGGAAGAAACGCAAGGCGGTACAATCCTCACGGCGCCGGCGCCTACCGATCTCCGTTTGCAGAATTGAAATATCTTTAGAATTAACGGAAATATTCTATCTTTGGTTTTCAACATTGTCAAATCGCTGTATCTTTTTTGGGTTTTCAGATAATTGAAAAGAAAAGGCGGTACAAACGGGTACAAACGACCCCGAATCAGACCCCGTTAAAATAATTATGATTTTCTAAAGTGGGCTGCGGGACCAATTTTGAAAATTCTGTAACTTTTTTTGGTTTGAGGTACAAACGAAACTAAAAGTGGTACAAACGGGTACAAACGATGCAGAACCCGACGGCAATTTCAAAAAAATTTTTTTCGAAAGTTGGCTGCCAAGTTCACATAGGTACAAACGGAACAGTTATTGCTAAAACATTATTAGATCTTTCGGAACTGATAATTTTAATTAATTCACGGGAACCGTACTGTTGCTATTGTTTGTCGGCATCAAACTACATACAAACGCTGAGCGGGGAAAACAGCGGGGGAGAATTGGCGTAGAGCCAAGGCCGCTCAGGTGGGCCAGAAATGGTGTTATCGTTAATACTCATTGACAAAACAATGAAGAATATGTTATTACATAAAGCCTAATACAAAAATAATGTGCACTATGAATCACCTTTGTCCAAAGTTTAAAGCGGCGGAGTTGCTAAGTGTTTTCATTTCTGAAATGGAGCTTTTAAGTTCGGAAAGGTCCGACTTCATGGAACTGGCGCGCTGTGACGAGCTTTGGACCCTCTGGCTCGTAACAGCGCTGCTAGATGTAGTGCTAGACACCATCTGTGAAAAAGCGTAATGTTACAATGCACCAAATATTATTGTTGTGTAGTTGAGTACATCTAACAAACTGTAGCATATCAAGTTGTTTAGCTTCACACGCTCTTTATATAACCGTACCTTTTTATACTTTCCGATGTTAATTAAGAATAGTACTGAGTAATTTAAAGATTATTTCATTAAAAGTAACAAAACTCGATTTGATAACACACTTCGTCGTTCACAGTCGTTATCTAGACAAGGACTGTTGAGTTCAGTGCCAATGTTACAGAAGTTCGTGCGGGCGTCACGCGTTTTGGCGCACTTGCGGCATAATTATATTATATATTCAGCATAGTACCTACTGTCATTACAAAAATAGCTATGTACAAAAATAAAATTCTATTTATACTTTCATATTATTTCTAATTATGACATCAGCGTAGAATCATAGGTCATACGTCCAAAACATTTAATTATTCAAACCAATTTCTTTTTTTTATAAACATACTCCATGGGTTCGAGTAATGCATATTGCTTCTTTAAAAAATTAAGACGGATTCCAATAAAAATGAGTAATTAATGTACTGTCTTAAGCACTTGTTTGAATCAATAAATGAAAAAAGATATGGGCATAAAACAAGCTAAAAAGAAATGTCTGCCATAAGTTTGGCAGAGAGCGTCATGTCGCGATTGGGAAGCAATACGAATGATTCAACAGGCGTGGGTGAGATGCAACAACAGGCCTTGAACCCGCGGCCAGCGACTGTTCAGACTGGGGTAAAGTTGTGTTTACATTACGACATAAATTCCCACACAGAACTAAGCATTAGCTATGGCCGGTGTTATAACGCTCGAGAAAATATGTTGATTTAGTTGAAAGTTCACATTGGCAATGAAATAACAAATATAGAACAAGAACAGAAGCTTCCAAGAAAAGTGTAATCGACTAAACTACAGATACAGTTTTCCGCAGCGAAACTTACTTTAGATTAAATTAAATCAGAAGTTTTTGCAATCGTACTTGTGAGTAATTCAGATCTTTTTGTAATGGAATGGACCTAAAAATCTATTGTCTACGAGTCGTAAAGGCATCGAATCATTATTTTATAATAAGTTATACGACGCTCTCTACTTAATCTACTACTATAATAATTGTGTCCATAATTGTACACATGTCTTACTGTCTCTCTGTACTCATGTCTCACTCTACCTACCAACTAACTCAACCTAAATATATCAAAGACTAATAATAATAATAATAATAATAACTTTATTTGACCAAAAAGCCTAATACATGGGTTTCAGAGCTTATTTAAATATATTCTATAATTTTTTCGGCTTAATATTAACATCTCTTGACTAATAG